>ML058566.1:0-600000 GCA_003013855.2 Liriodendron chinense | reverse complement strand
ATGCTCGGCTAAAACCTCTTAGTTAAGGCTAAGAGGTGAAGCTTATAGCTAGTTTTCATGTAGAATTGGTTTAATTCAAGTACCTTTACTTAAAGCTTGGATTTTTAAGTTCTAGTTTGAATAAAATTGGTATTTTTGAATGTTTTATAAGAGTTCATGTGCTTTGAACATGGGTTCCTTGCAATTCTCTAAGATTATCACATTTAGATTGGGTAGATTCAAATTGTAGTAACCCTAGAGCATATCATAGTCTCTTGGCATGGTTGTTACTTCGAAGGCTACATGTTTGAATTCTATATGCTTCATTAGAACTAAAATCTTATTTTCTAACTTAAGGGGGATTGTTTGTATTGGAATGCTTAATCTTCCAACTAGATGAGAGATAGAGCTTCAAATCTAGTTGTGTTTATGCTTGGATGAATGAATTCACATGGAACTACTACAAGTGGATCCTTGAGGCCTTAGTTCCATTAGTTAACAGATTTTTATAAAAGTTACTATTTTTACTTAGTTTTTAAAATCAAACTTCAAAATTGTTGAATTTGAAGTTGCTAGAATGATTTGAATTGGTTTACCTAATTTCTGTTGGGTCGATTCCACCTCAAAATGACTAGTCATTGTTGAGGGGCCTCTTTCCAATATATAGCCCAGTAATCTCCCCAGCCTCTGGCCGATGTGGGACAAACCCAACAATCCCCCATCCCCCCCTCGTGAGCTCTGGGGTCAGATAGGGGCTCCCAAGCACTGCCCTCCCTGAGCTCTCGGGCACTACTCCCCCTCGCTCACGGACTTAGGCATGGGTGCTACCACATACTGGCTTGGTCGGGCCAGCTCTGATACCACTTGTTGGGCCGGTTCCACCTTAAAATGACTAGTCATTATTGATGGGCATCCTCCCAATATATAGCCCAGTAATCTCCCCACCCTCTAGCCGATGTGAGACAAATCCAATAATTCCCTATGGATTGACCTCAATCTTACCGAGTTATTACTACGTCGCAAGCCTTGCACTTGAAGCGAGCGAACAATGTACTTTCACTAAGTAGTGTAGACTTGAGCCTTATGATCCATTCTCTATAGTCTACATAGGTCATATAGATTAGCTCCTTGATTAGTTAAATCACTTAATTATCTATGCATGCTTAGAATAGGTCATTTATATGTTTATCATATGCTAACCTTGTGATTAGACCCACTTAAGGTTGTAAGCTAATTAAGTATTTTTGCTTAATTAGTTTATAATTTCTAATTAGTATAATTAGGCAAGAGGTTTTCAAAATGAATTTTTAAACACCCCCCCCCCCCCCCCCCCCCCTCTCTCTCTCTCTCTCTCTCTCTCTCTCTCTCTCGGACTTAGTCATAGTTCTACAAACTCCGTAAGCTTCCGCATATAAGAGTAGGGTGTCGTGTTAGACTACCGACGTAATTTCAACCTTCCAATGATTTTCCCATCATCTAATATGAAGAACTAAAGTATTGCTCAGATCCAAACTATCCGAGATTTACAATCGTCATCTAACATCGTTTTCGGCATGGTTCATTACTATCCATAGATTGCTGTGGACAATCCGGTGGTCAGATCACTCTGGAATTCAGGGCTTAATATGGTTTAGCTGTAGAGAACCTATGATCCGAGCTTTTCTAAACTGACACTGCTAGATGGTTCAAAGCCAATCTCTATGACAAGAGATCTCACGCAACGTTTCTACTAATTACCAAACTTTCTTCAGATCAATGCTGCAAACAGAAGGCCGATCCGCCCCATTTATGATGTAGATCCGGTGATTATTAGTCAAAAACACTGGAAAAACTAAAACAAAATAGCTGCGGTGCTAAGAATCGATTGCCAAGAGTGTCTCTACCAACATGCTAAATGCATGGTTTTTTGTTATTAATTGCGAAATCAAAATTTTTAACATGACTAATCTTGGATATTATGTGATTTAAAAATTAGGGACACTATAATAGCCCCATGAAGTTTTCAATGGTGGGAATTTAATCATACTGTTTCTTGTGGTATGGTCAACCTTAGATTTGGATCTGCTTCTTTTTTGAGATCATGCCCTAAAATGTTATATCAAAATGGATGGGCCGTGTGGATGTAAGGGAAATACATCACAGTGGGCCCTACAGTTTGGAATCCACCCAAACCGCAGCCCTCACCGTAGGCGTAGTGCCCACCTCAGTGGACGTATCCCTTTTTCCATGTCATTTTAGGTCATCGTCCTGCCCACCTCAGTGGACGTGTCCCTTTTTCCATGTTATTTTAGGGCATCGTCCCAGGAATGAGCCAGATCTAAATCTCAAGTGAACCACACAGTGGGGATTGAATTTCAACCATTAAAAACTTCCTGGGTCCACAAAAGTTTTGAATTAGGCTGCTACCCTTCATCCAGTTCCGTGTGACCTTGTCAATATGTTGGATGGCAGAAAGACATTACAGTGGGTCCTAGTAAATATTTAATGGTGTCACTGTTTCTTGTGATGCGAGACTTGAGACTTGGACCGGCCTCATTTTTGGGACCACTGAGATGGAAAAACGCATAGAAGTCATGGATATACAACACGTACATCAAAGTGGGCCCCACAGCACTGGCGTCACCCATGACGCTGTTAGGAGCGGATTAGGTGGGGGCTCGGCCTCACCTAACACAGTGCGGCCCTAACCATTGGCTGCCTTGATTTATGTATTACATATCTAATGAAGCAGATCCAAATCTAATAAATAAATAAAAAAATTGAAAGAACGTGGACGGCAGGATTCGAACCTGCGCGGGCAGAGCCCACATGATTTCTAGTCATGCCCGATAACCACTCCGGCACGTCCACATCTATTAATGGCTGATAGTTTAAGTCTATCACTAACCATAAGTTAAGCGTATTTGATTAGTGGAATATTGGATTATTGAACTTTATTGTTAAAAAATGAAGGTAGCGGATCACGTATTACCTACCCTTGCCGTGGGACCCATCTTCATTGTTTTTTGTATATCCACACCATCCATTCGTTTTTACAACCCAGTTTAGTACAAGGTCCGAAAAATTAAGAAGATCCAAATCTCAGATGGACCACAAGACAAGAAACAGTGGTGGTTGAAATCCCACCATTAAAAACTTCCTAGGGCCCACCGTAATGTTTATTTTCCATCCAACCTGTTGATAAGGTCAAGAAGACCTAGATTAAGGGAAAATACAAAGATCAGCTTGATCCAAAAACTTTTGTGGCCCACAAAATGTTTTTAGTTGTCATTCACTACTTTTTCCAGTTATGTGGCCCACCTTAGACTTGGATCTTCTTAATTTTTTTTTATCACGTCCTAAAAGGTGCTGTAAAAAAGGATGGACAACATTGAATATACAAACATTCATCAAGGTGAGCCCCACACAGTAAGGATAACACTCGCTAATCTGTTACCTGGGCAACACCGAATCCGCTCCCAAAACTGAAAATATCCAATGGTTTATTTTCAATAACCAAGTGTCCAATGAATCAGAGGTTAGGGTATCTCATAAAAAACTGATTTTGGAACTCTTGATTAGAGCAAGCGACTTCCACACATCAGTGGACTTGATTTGATCCAATTGTAAATCCTTGTAATGCAATTTCTGACTGCCCGGGTATCAAGCGTTCTACACTTCCAGAATATCAAATAAGTGGGAACGGATTAGGTGCGACCCTGACCGTGGGGCCCACCTTGATATATGTGTAGTATATCCACGCAGTCCATCCATTTTTCCATATCATTTTATGGCATAAAACGAAAAATGAAACAGATCCAAATCTCACCAGGAAACAGTGTTTATTGATCATTAAAACCTTCTCGTGGGCCACAAAAGTGTTGGATCAAGCTGTGATATATATATATATATATATATATATATATATATATATATATATATATATATATATATATATATTGTTTTTGCTTTTCACATAAGTCTATGTGACCTTACCAACAGATTGGATGGCAAATAAAAGGTTACCATGTGCTTACAGTGCACCCTAAGAAATGTTTAATGGTGGGCACTCTATCACCACTCTTTCCTATAGTGTGATCCACACGAGACTTGGATTGACCCATTTTTTGGCTCATGCCCTAAAATGAGCTGGCAGAATGGTTGGTGTGGCTATACAAGATATGCATCAAGGTGGGTCCTGAAATTGCGTCACTTTGATAACACTTTGCGTGCGGAAGCTTAAAGGAGCGACTAGAATTATGGCTAAGTCCTAGAGGGGGGGTTGCATGACTGACTGGGTGGGTGTGCTGCGCGATTGACTGGGTGAGTGGGTTGCATGACTGACCAAAAAAATATAAAAAAAAAAAAAAAAAAAGTCCTAGAGGAGAGGTAATTAGGACCTTTTTGAAATTATTTTCGTTTACTTAAGATGATTAACAATTAACACTGAGTAAGCAAGAACACTTTGGCTTCCAAGCCTATGTGGGTCCAATCACAAGACTAGCATATGATGAGCAATTAAGCTACCTAGTCTAAGCATGCATAGATTAACATATGATTAAACTAATCAAGCATCTAATCTATGCACCCTAAGTACACTATGTGAGAATGGATCATATAAGCTCAAGTCTACTCTAATTAGTGAACATACATCTCATGTGTGGATGTGTCTATCTAGTGCCTAACATACATTCCAATTAAGCATTCATAATTAAACAATTAAACACAATGCATAATAAGAAATGTGCTCAAATACAATCCCAAACACAACGATGTATAGTGGTTCAACTATATGTTTACTCCACTCCTGATTCAAGTACTCACCCCTTGATAGACGTGTACACGAGCTGAGCCGAACTGAGCTTTGCCCAGTTCAGCTTGGTTTGGTCAGTGTTGAGCTCTTAATTGTGCATATTCTAACCCCAATTCATCACTCATTATGCAAAGTTTTCATGATTTAAAGACTAATCTAATGCATGGATTTGTGATTGTAGGAATAAGAGAGAGGATCTATCAATTGAAGACTTAAAGACAGTATTTATGAGCATTGAATATCACAAGACCAAGTGTGAAAGGGTGGAAGAAAGAAGCAAAGAAGAGAAGAAAAGAAGGAAGAAGAAGATACTGAAGACCGGTCGTCTAAGGCCCAGGACCGGTCAGTTCGACCGGTCCAATCACTCAACAGAGGGGCCCAGAGGCCACAACTCACTGGACTGTCTAAGATCGGTCGTCCATTGCTCAGACTGGTCGTGCGACCGGTCCTTGAATTAAAATTGCAGGCTCAGAATTTTCCAAAACTCACTGGACGTTTTTCGCACTTTTGCGAACCAGTCGTGCGACCGGTCGTCCAGGGGCTCAGAGTGGTCGTGCGACCGATCATCTGCGTAATGATAAGTGTTCTTCAAGCTTCAGATTTCTCTGCGCAGTGCGTAACCTTACGCAAATTTTAGAAGATTCCGACGTTGCGGAGCTTCCCCACTATAAAAGGACACCTAGGGGCTCTTCCTAGGGCATCTAAGAATGGATTAAGCACGCTTGGGAGGCAGGCGGAAGTGGATTTCGGAGTTCCACAACTCCTCCTAGCTTGTTTGTTGTTTTTATGTTTTTCTTAGTTGTTTCATGTTTCCTTGGATCATGAACGGCTAAACCTCTTAGCTAGGGCTAAGAGGTGAAGCTTGTAGTGAATCTAAGATGTTTCAATTTGTTTAAGTTGGTTTTAAGTCGGATTTCATGTTTAAGAATAATGGTTTGAAGTTTAATTTAAGTTCTAAGTAGTTTTTCTTAGTCTTATGATGACTCATAGATGTTTAGAAGAATTGCTTGAGTTCTTAATTGTTGTGTGTTAGTCTAGACCTGTATGATCTGAGGAATTGGAGTAAGCTCTAGTACTATGATCTTCAAGTGGGAACTTCCTACCAAAGTTCTATTTTTATGGATTTCTGAAGTCTGTTTGAGACTGTGTATGTGATTTGAATCAAGTTCTAATCATAATTTAGTTTTATCTTGTGACAGGATTCAATGATAGTTATGATTGTGATCTTAGCCTATTGGAATTGGGACTGACCTATGCACTTAAGTATGCTCGTCTTAGCTTGCATTAAGTGAATCATACACATGGCTCTTACATATGGCAGATTGTTGGGTTTAACTGCTCTATCATCCAACTAGATAGATTTTAATTTCGATTCTAGTTGAGAAAGTAAGAAACCACAGCGGATTGAGCATCAAGGATTGCTACAAGTGGATCCTTGAACCCCTAGTGCCTTTTTATAATTGTTTACTTTCAATTTAGTTCAAAGTTACTATTTACATCAATCTTCTACAAATCTGGTTGTTAGCTTTTCAATAGAAACTATTGGAAGTATTTGTGAATTCCTATATAAGTCCCTATGGATCGACCTCGATCTTACCGAGATTATTACTACATCGTAACCCTACACTTGGGGAAGCGAACAAGTTTTTGGCGCCGTTGCCGGGGACTTTGACGGTTTTTCATAAAATTTCTGAAAATAGTATCTATTTAGGATTTTTAGGATTCTAGTACTAATTTAGTTTGTTTGGTTTTAGTTTTCTTTTGCAGGGATTTCTAGGAAGCTGAAAAAGACATAAGGATCTCAAGTGCCAAGTCAGGTTTCTATCTTTTTAACCTTACTCTTCTTCTTCTCCTATTCATTCCTATCATATTCATCTCTTGTAGAGTGGGTGGAGACTCCTTTTTGGATCTCTGATAGGTAGGCCTTGTGCCACCTGGATTCCTATTGGTTGGCTCTTCCGTCTTGGATCACCTTGTGCGCCAGAGATTTCTCTTCTCACTTCTACTCATCTTTCTTCTTTTTCTGCACTTTTCTCAAAAGATTCAAAGAGTGGGTGGGGAGTTCTCTGAACCCCTATTGACCAGGAGAAATCGGTCTGTATCCTTGCTTCTGGCATAGCCATTGCAAGACACCTTATGCTTCAGTCTTAGAGAAGAGTAAAGAAAGGAAGGAAGAATTCTTCTTTCTTTTTGTTTCATTCTTTTAGGATTTGCATGCCACATTAGGCTCGGGATTCCAATGACTGACTCATTAGTGAAGGGGGAATAGTTGAAGGAATTGATAGAGAACCACGTGCTAGGAGACATCTAAATTCTCCAATTTTGTCTGAAAGTATGGCTGTAAATCAACCTAATCCAATGGCCAATCAAAATCTGGGCCAAAATCAAACTGAAACGGGAGAGAATGTGGTTGGGAATGTTCTCCGACCAAGAACATTACGTGATTACTTGCAACCAGCAAGAGCGAGCACTCCCTCATGCATAGTTTTTTCCACAAAATGCAGGGTATGTAGATTTAAAACTGGGAGTAATCCAGCTCCTACCGAAATTCCATGGATTAGACAGTGAAAGTGCCTATCAATACCTTAAGGAATTTGATGAGGTAATAACCACCATACACTTTGCGAATGTTACTGATGATGTGGTTAGGCTTAAATTATTTCCTTTTACTCTTAAAGATAAAGCTAAAAGTTGGCTTCATGCATTAAGGCCAAGATCAATTGGTGCATGGACTGATATGCATAGGGAATTCATAAAAAAATTCTTCCCTACTTACAAAACGAACATGTTGAGGCCCCTTATCATGAATTTTGCCCAAAAAGAAGATGAGACTTTCTTCCAATGTTGGGAGAGGTTCAAGGACTTATTAAATGCATGCCCACATCATGGCTATGAAATTTGGCGGGTCATAAGCTTTTTCTATGAAGGACTGACTTCACCCATGTGCCAAGTTTGTAGAGATGATGTATAATGGGGAGTTCATGAATAAGGAAGCCGATGAAGCATGAGACTATTTAGAGGAATTAGCTGAGAATGCATAGTCTTGGGATATATCTAAACTAACAAATTCCAAGACTGGCCAACAAAAGGAAAAAGGAGGTGTTTATGTCTTATCAGAAGAGGATAGCATAAGTGCACGTGTGGCTAGCCTCACAAGAAAAGTCGAGGCCATGGAATTAAGGAAATGAGAGACGATCAACTCTAAGGACGTTGAAACTATTTGTGGAATTTGTGCCGAAAATCAACATACAACACAAGATTGTCCCACAATTTCAGCAGTTCAAGACATCTTACAAGAACAATCAAATGTCATAAACAGTTATCAACGGCAATTTGGTGCTCTAAACTCAAACACGTTTAATTTTAGTTGGAAGAACCATCCCAACTTCAGTTGGAGGAATGGACCCACTGCGAATGCAAACAATATCCCTCAAGCTCAACCTATATTAGGTCCATCTCTAGTCATTACATCAAAAGTTACGCTAGAAGAGATGTTGGGTGCATTTGTATCTGTTCAAGCTGAGTATAACAAGACTAATTCTCTGAAAATAGATGGGTTCATGCAAGAGCAATTGAAATTCAATCAAAATTCAACTCAAGCCATCAATGAATTGAAAACGTCAATGGCTAGGGTTGAATCTCACCTAGGTGTTAGGGAGAAAGGCACACTTCCTGCCCAACCTCTTCCTAACCCAAGAACCCAATTTGAGATACAAGACGCTAGCTCATCCTCCCAACATACGGAGCATGTTCAAGTTATCACCACTTTGAGAAGTGGGAAATAGTTGATAAATCTAACTCGGTGAAGGCCCCAAAGCCTAAGGATCCGAAAAATTTCAAAGAGGATCATAGCTCAAACAACACTCCACAAGAGAAAGAACAGGAAAGGCAATACAAGCCAGTTGCCCCGTTTCCCCAAAGGTTGATTTCACCCAAACCTTTAGACAAAAACCTGAAAATTTTAGACGTTTTCAAGCAGGTGAAGATCAACATTCCGTTGTTGGATGCCATAAAGCAAATACCATCCTATGCTAAATTTCTAAAGGAATTGTGCACAGTCAAAAGGAAACACAATGTTCACAATAAAGTACTTTTGACTGAGAATTTGAGCGCTATCATCAAACAAGAGGTGCCCCAAAAATACAAGGATTCGGGTAGTCCAACCATCTCATGCATCATAAGAGACTACCGGATTAAACAAGCCTTACTCGATTTGGGGACAAGTGTGAACCTCATTCCATACTCGGTTTACGAACAACTTGGGTTAGGTGAATTGAAACCCACCAAAACCACACTCCAACTTGCTGATAGATCCATTCGTATACCGAGAGGAGTGATTGAGGATATTTTAGTCCAAGTTGATAAATTCTACTACCCAGTAGACTTTATTGTCTTGGATACACATCCCGTGATAGGTACCGGTGCTCAAATTCCCGTCATACTTGGCCGCCCTTTTCTAGCTACTTCCAATGCGATTATCAATTGTAGAAACGGGCTTGTACAAATGTCCTTTGGAAATATGACTCTTGAGCTGAATATATTTGATTTATGCAAACAAGCACGGGAGGTTGATGATGAGATCCACGAGAGAAACATGATTGAATCATTTGTGGAAGATACATTCCCTTCAACATTATATTCCGACCCTTTGGAGGCATGTGTGGCCCACTCTCATGAGATAAATGATGACACAATATGAGAGATGGATGCCATTTTAGATGTGATGCCGGTGCTTGATAACGAAAGATGGAGGGCCCTATTTGAGCCTTTGCCCGTAAATGAAAACAAAGCCCTCCCATCCAATATCAAGGCACCAACACTCGACCTAAAACCATTACCAAGTGAGCTGAAATATGTCTATTTAGGTCGAGATGAGACATATTCGGTGGTGATTTCTTCCCACTTGGATGAAGAAAAAGAGAGTAGGCTACTTGCCACTCTAATAGAGCACAAGAGTGCCATTGGGTGGTCGATTGTGGATCTCAAAGGCATAGACCCACTGATTTGTACTCATCGCATACACCTTGAGGAGAATGCGAAGACATCTAGGCAACCACAAAGACGACTCAATCCAAACATGAAGGATGTGGTTAAGGCCGAAGTAGTGAAACTATTGGATGTGGGTATTATTTACCCAATATCCGATAGTCAATGGATGAGCCCAACTCAAGTGGTGCCTAAGAAATCCGGAATCACCATCGTAGCCAATGCCAATAATGAACTCGTACCAACCAGAGTCACTACCGGTTGGAGAATGTGCATTGACTACAGGAAGCTAAACACTGTCACGAGGAAAGACCACTTCCCCCTACCATTTGTTGATCAAATTTTAGAAAGGTTGGCGAGTCATTCCCATTTTTGCTTCCTTGATGGCTATTTAGGGTACAACCAAATAGAGATTGCCCGTGAAGACCAAGAAAAGACTACATTCACATGTCTATTCGGCACTTTCACCTATCGACGGATGCCGTTTGGATTATGTAATGCCCCTGCCACCTTTCAGCATTGTATGATGAGTATCTTTTCTGACATGGTGGGGACAATTCTCGAAGTCTTAATGAATGATTTCTCAGTATTTGGTTGTAGCTTTGATGAGTGCCTTGTGCACCTGAAATCTGTGTTGAAAAGATGTGAAGAGAAGAACCTTGTGTTGAATTGGGAGAAGTGTCACTTTATGGTTCAAAAGGGAATTGTACTTGATCACATCGGTTCACAAAACGGAATTGAGGTAGACAAAGCGAAAATTGATCTTATCTCTAACCTTCCACCACCCAAGAGCATACGAGATGTGCGGTCCTTTTTAGGACATGCAGGATTTTATAGAAGGTTTATAAAGGACTTCAACTCACTCTCGTCCCTTATGTAACCTAATTCAAAAGGAGAATTCCTTTGAGTGGAATAAAGATTGTGAAAATGCCTTTACCACACTTAAAGGTATGTTGACATGTGCTCCCATAATGCAACCACCTAATTGGAGCCTTCCTTTTGAAATTATGTGCGATGCAAGCGACTATGCTATTGGGGCCGTGCTAGGCCAACAAAAAGAGAAGAGGCCATGTGTTATCTACTATGCAAGTAGAACCTTAAACTCAGCCCAAGCAAACTACACTACTACAGAAAAAGAACTTTTAGCCGTAGTTTTTGCCTTGGACAAGTTTAGGTCCTACTTGATTGGATCGAAGATCATCATATTCACTGACCATGCCGCGCTTAAGTACCTTCTCTCTAAGAAGGATGCTAAACCACGGTTGTTAAGATGGATCCTTCTACTCTAGAAATTTGACATAGAGATACGTGATAAGAAAGGAGTAAGAAATGTAGTGGCTGACCATCTCTCTCAGCTCGTTCTCACCGATTGCCCTGAAACGACCACGATCAATGACATGTTCCCTGATGAACAACTTTTTAAAGCCTCCCAATTGTCATGGTATGCGGACATTGCTAACTATCTTGCTACAGGTACGATTCCTACGCATTGGAAAAAGCAAGATAAGAATAAGTTCTTCACTGAGGTGCGAAAATTCCTATGGGACGACCCATACTTATTCAAGTATTGTCCCGATCAAATCATAAGGAGATGTGTGCCAGATGATGAACAACAAAGTATCATCTCCTTCTGTCATTCTCAGGCATGTGGTGGCTACTTTTCAGCTAAGAAGACCACAGCCAAAATTCTGCAATGTGGGTTTTATTGGCCCACCAAGTTCAAGGACACACATGAGTTTTGCAAAACATGTGAGACTTGTCAGAAATTGGGAGGAATCTCCCGTAGAAATATGATGCCACTCAATCCCATCTTAATAATCGAAATTTTTTATTGTTGGGGCATCAATTTCATGGGTCCATTCCCATCTTCTTTTGGAAACGTATATATCTTGCTTGCCATTAACTATGTGTCCAAATGGGTCGAGGCAATCCCATGCTGGAATAATGACCATAAAACAATCATTCATTTCTTAAAAGAGAATATTCTTTCCCGGTTTGGAACACCTCGAGTCGTCATAAGTGATGGAGGGTATCACTTTTGCAATCGCCCATTTGAAACCTTAATGAAGAAATAGGGGTAACACACAAAGTGAGCACTCCCTATCACCCACAAACTAGTGGACAAGCTGAGATATCCAATAAGGAGATTAAACATATTTTGGAGAAAATGGTGAACCCCGTCGCAAGGATTGGTCGCTTCGACTTACCGATGTGCTTTGGGCTTACCGTTGTTCGTTTCCCCAAGTGTAGGGTTGCGATGTAGTAATAAACTCGGTAAGACCGAGGTCGATCCACAGGGACTTGTGTAGGAATTCACAAACACATCCAATATTGTCTATTGAAAGCTAACAACCAGATCTTGTATGAAATTGATGTAGGTAATAACTTTGAATTAAATTGACGGCAAATAATTATAAAAAGGCACTAGGGGTTCAAGGATCCACTTGTAGCAATCCTTGATGTTGAATCTGCTGTGGTTTCTCACTTTCTCAACTAGAATCGATATTAAGATCTATCTAGCCGGATGATAGAGCTGTTAAACCAAACAATCTTTCATATGTAAGTCCAATGTATATGATTCACTCAATGTAAGCTAGGCTGAGCATGCTCAATTGCATAGGTCAATCCCAATTCCAATAGGCTCAGTTCACAATCATAACCATCCTCAAGTCCTGTCACAAGACAAGGCTAGATCATGATTTGAACTTGATTCAAATCACATGCACAGTCCCCTATATAATTCAGAGAACCAGAAAAGTAGAACTTTGGTAGGAAGTCCCCACATGCAGATTATAGTACTAGAGCGTACTCCAATTCCTCGGATCATACTGGTCCAAACTAATATAAATCAGTTAAGAACTTAAGTAATTCTCCCAAACATCCATGAGTCATCATAAGACTAAGAAAAACTACTTAGAACTTGTATAAACTTCAAACCATTGTTCATAAACATGAATTCCGAACTTAAAACCAACTTAATACGAATTGAAACATCTTAGATTCACTACAAGCTTCACCTCTTAGCCCTAGCTAAGAGGTTTAGCTGCTCATGATCCAAGGAAACATGAAACAAAAAAAAACTCATAAAAACAGTAAAACAAACTAGAAGGAGTTGTGGAACTCCGAAATCCACTTCCGCCGCCTCCAACCTTGCTTAAACCCTTCTAAGATACCCTAGGAACGATCCCTAGGTGTCCTTTTATAGTGAGGAGGCTCCGCAACTTCAGAAGGTTCTAGAATCTGCGTAACACTTACGTAGTGCGCCGAGAAAATCGGCGCCAGAAATAGTAAGTTCAGATCTTACGCAGACGACCGGTCGTACGACCGGTCGCAGTAGCTGGATGACCGGTCGTGGATGCTGGACAACCGGTCTCAAAATGGCAAAAAAGAGTCCAAAGAGTTTCGGCCTAAAAATTTAAATTAAGGATCGGTCGCACGACCGGTCGTGAACAGTCCAGAGAGTTATAGCTTCTAGGTCTTCCTCTGTGCATGTGCAGACCGGTCGGACGACCTGTCTTTGGCTTTGGACAACCGGTCGGATGACCGGTCGTGGGCACCTTCTTCTGCATTCTTTTCTTCTTTTCTCTGACTTCTTTCTTTCATTCTTCGACAGCTTAGCCCCTTTGATCTTCTTTACTTCTAACTAGCACCTTTAGGTCTTCAATTGATGCTTCCTCTCTCTCATCCCTACAATCACGAATCCATGCATTAGTTTAGTCTATAAACTATAACAGCAAGCATAATGAGTGATGAATTGGGGTTAGAATATGCACAATTAAGAGCTCAACACACCCCCCAACCAGCATTTTGCTAGTCCCGAGCAAAACATGCATGAAACTAATTCCATTCTCCAAAACCCAACTCCCCTTTAGAAACCATTCTTCTATACATCCCAAGATACATAAGAGTAAGAGTTAGAGAAATTAGGTGATAGAGGTTGAAATCGTAAACTCTCAAAACATAATGAGTACCCATATGAAATTCCTGCTGATTGGTTGACAAATAGAAGAACTTGAACAATTTCAATCTAGTGTGCATAGTGAAAATTCCTTTCATGAGTTTCCAGGGTTATCTTCTTCATAAATCAACTAGACTATGGATCTCGAGGTATATAGAGCAACAACAAGCCAATGACGGGAGTTTGCCTTACTGTCCTTCCGACGACTTTCACACTACATCCCATTTCCGGCTTTGGTTATGGGTAGACCATCCCCCGATTGGTAGTAGGTAGCCCTAATCGGATTTTTCCACCATTTTTCCATCATTCCCAATTTCATCCTTCCTTTTCCTTTTTCTTTTAAATTAGATAGGATTTTTAGAAATCCATATCTTTCGTTATTTTCCCATGGACAAGGATGGACAACGTACCCCGGCTTGATGTCTCAACACCTTGAATCAAAATCTAACTGATCCACAAATCACATAATCCCTTCAACCCGTGAAAATCGTGTAATGTGAACTAGGTGTAAGAGTATTCAAAATTTTCTATCAATCACAAAAATAGGGGAATTCACATATAAAACCATTATGTTGTGAGAAATTCAAAACTTGCAACCTCATTCACTTCATATCTCCTCCTCTTATGCTCATATCATCTTGAATGCATAGAAACGAAGTTTTTCAAAAGAGTTTTAAATTTTTGAAAAATCAAAAAATTCCTACACAGTTGCTCGAAATGTTACAAAACGCTGGATTCATCCAAGTGATCCTACACCCCCAACCAAATCTTACATTGTCCTCAATGTAATAAGATATGCAATATGTAAAACATGAGAGCAATTTGAAAATAAAAGGGAGTGAGGGATGAGAGTACCTGAAAAAGTGAAAAGTGGAATTCTTCCTCCTTCTAATAAACCTAAGCAAAAGCAAACAAAAGCAAAAAAATCATAATCCTAACTACTCTACACCTCCATCAGACTAGGAGATCAATCATCCTGGTAGACAGGATCAGTCAGAGGTATGGACGTACCTTCTGAAGGAAATTTCTCAAAGAACGGCTTTAATCGCTGCCCATTCACCTTAAAAATGTTGCTGTTCCTTGGATTTAACAGCTTGATAGTCCTATATGGACAGACAGTTTGCACAATGTAGGGACCGGTCCATCGAGATCTCAATTTGTCCGGAAATAAATGTAGACGAGAATTATACAGGAGGACTTTTTGATTGATCGTGAATGTCTTACGAAGAATGTTTTTATCATGGAATATCTTCGTTTTGTCCTTGTAAATTCTTGCATTCTCATATGCTTCGTTCCGGATTTCTGCAAGTTCATTCAATTGTAGTTTGCGCAACGAGCTTGCCTTGTCAGAATTAAAATTCATCTTCTTAATTGCCCAATATGCCCTATGTTCCAACTCCACAGGCAAGTGACAAGCCTTCCCATAGACGAGTCTATAGGGAGACATTCCAATAGAGGTTTTGAAAGCAGTACGGTAGGCCCAAAGCGCATCGGTAAGCCGAAGTGACCAATCCTTGCGATCGGGGTTCACCATTTTCTCTAAAATGTGTTTAATCTCCCTATTGGATATCTCAGCTTGTCCACTAGTTTGTGGGTGATAGGGAGTGCTTACTTTGTGTGTTACACCATATTTCTTCATTAAGGTTTCAAAAGGGTGATTGCAAAAGTGAGACCCTCCATCACTTATGATGACTCGAGGTGTTCCAAATCAGGAAAGAATATTCTCTTTTGAGAAGCGAATGACCGTTTTATGGTCATTATTCCGGCAAAGGATGGCCTCGACCCATTTGGAAACATAATCAACGGCAAGCAGGATGTATGTGTTTCCAAAAGAAGATGGGAATGGCCCCATGAAATCGATGCCCCAATAATAAAAAATTTCGATTATTAAGATGGGATGGAGTGGCATCATATTTCTACGGGAGATTCCTCCCAATTTCTGACAAGGGTCACATGTTTTACAAAACTCATGTGTGTCTTTGAACATGGTGGGCCAATAAAACCCACATTGCAGAATTTTTGCTATGGTCTTTTTAGCCGAAAAGTGGCCACCACATACCTGAGAATGATAGAAGGAGATGATACTTTGTTGCTCATCATCTGGGACACATCTCCTTATGATTTGATCGGGACAATACTTGAATAAGTATGGGTCGTCCCATAGGAATTTTCGCACCTCAGTGAAGAATTTATCCTTATCTTGCTTTTTCCAATGTGTAGGAATTATACCTGTAGCAAGATAGTTAGCAATGTCCGCATACCATGGCAATTGGGAAACAGCAAAAAGTTGTTCATCAGGGAACATGTCATTGATCGCGGTCGTTTCAGGGGAATCAGTGAGGACAAGTCGAGAGAGATGGTCAGCTACGACATTTTCTACTCTTTTCTTATCACGTATTTCTATGTCAAATTCCTGGAGTAGAAGGATCCATCTTAACAACCGTGGTTTAGCATCCTTCTTAGAGAAAAGGTACTTAAGCGCGGCATGATCAGTGAATATGATGATCTTGGATCCAATCAAGTAGGACCTAAACTTGTCCAAGGCAAAAACTACAGCTAAAAGTTCTTTTTCAGTAATGGTGTAGTTTGTTTGGGCTGAGTTTAGGGTTCTACTTGCATAGTAGATGACACATGGCTTTTTCTCTTTTCTTTGGCCTAGCACGTCCCCAATAGCATAGTCGCTAGCATCGCACATAATTTCAAAAGGAAGGCTCCAATCAGGTGGTTGCATTATGGGAGTACATGTCAACATACCTTTAAGGGTTGTAAAGGCCTTTTGACATTCTTCATTCCACTCGAATGAATTTTCCTTTTGAAGTAGGTTACATAAAGGACGAGAGAGTGAACTGAAGTCCTTTATGAACCTTCTGTAAAATCCTGCGCGTCCCAAAAAGGACCGTACATCTCGTACGCTCTTGGGTGGTGGAAGGTTAGAGATAAAATCAATTTTTGCTTTGTTCACCTCGATTCCATTTTGTGAAACGATGTGACCAAGTACAATTCCCTTTTGAACCATAAAGTGACACTTCTTCCAATTCAGCACAAGGTTCTTCTCTTCACATCTTTTCAGCACAGATTTCAAGTGCATAAGGCACTCATCAAAGTTACAACCAAATATGGAAAAATCATCCATGAAGACTTCGAGAATTGTCCCCACCATGTCAGAAAAGATACTCATCATACAACGCTGAAAGGTGGCAGGGGCATTACATAGTCCAAATGGCATCCGTCGATAGGCGAAAGTGCCTGAATGGAAATGTGAATGTAGTCTTTTCTTGGTCTTCACGGGCAATCTCTATTTGGTTGTACCCTGAATAGCCATCAAGGAAGCAAAAGTGGGAATGACCCACTAACCGTTCTAAAATTTAATCAACAAACGGTAGGTGGAAGTGGTCATTCCTCGTGACAGTGTTTAGCTTCCTGTAGTCAATGCACATTCTCCAACCGGTAGTGACTCTAGTTGGCACGAGTTCATTATTGGCATTGGCTATGATGGTTATTCCGAATTTCTTAGGCACCACTTGAGTTGGGCTCACCTATTGACTATCGATATTGGGTAAATAATACCCACATCCAATAGTTTCACCACTTCGGCCTTAACCACATCCTTCATGTTTGGATTTAATCATCATTGTGGTTGCCTAGATGTCTTCGTATTCTCTTCAAGGTCATCATAAGACTAAGAAAAACTACTTAAAAACTTGTATAAACTTCAAACCATTGTTCATAAACATGAATTCCACACTTAAAAC
Source organism: Liriodendron chinense (assembly GCA_003013855.2). Taxonomy (NCBI): domain Eukaryota; kingdom Viridiplantae; phylum Streptophyta; class Magnoliopsida; order Magnoliales; family Magnoliaceae; genus Liriodendron; species Liriodendron chinense. The sequence continues at coordinate 582,533 of ML058566.1, read as the reverse complement.
CAACTGAAAATGAATTGAAACATCTTAGATCCACTACAAGCTTCGCCTCTTAGCCCTAACTAAGAGGTTTAGCTGCTCATGATCCAAGGAAACATGAAACAACTAAAAAAATTCATAAAAACAGCAAAACAAACTAGAAGGAGTTGTGGAACTCAGAAATCCACTTCCGCCGCCTCCAAGCTTGCTTAAACCCTTCCCCTAGGAACGATCCCTAGGTGTCCTTTTATAGTGGGGAGGCTCCGCAATTTCAGAAGGTCCGAGAATCTGCGTAACACTTACGCAGTGCGCAGAGAAAATCGGCGCCAGAAATAGTAAGTTCAGATCTTACGCAAACGACCGGTCGCACGACCGGTCGCAGTGGCTGGACGACCGGTCGTGGATGCTAGACGACCGGTCTCAAAATGGCCAAAAAGAGTCCAAAGAGTTTCGGCTTGAAAATTTAATTTAAGGACCGGTCGCACGACCGGTCGCAGAAGTGAACGACCGGTCGCACGACCGGTCGTGAACAGTCCAGAGAGTTATAGCTTCTGGGTCTTCCTCTGTGCATGTGCGGACCGGTCGAACGACCGGTCTTTGGCTTTGGACAACCGGTCGGACGACTGGTCGTGGGCACCTTCTTCTGCATTCTTTTCTTCTTTTCTTTGACTTCTTTCTTTCATTCTTCGATACTTAGCCCCTTTGATCTTCTTTGCTTCTAACTAGCACCTTTAGGTCTTCAATTGATGCTTCCTCTCTCTCATCCCTACAATCACGAATCCATACATTAGTTTAGTCTATAAACCATAACAACAAGCATAATGAGTGATGAATTGGGGTTAGAATATGCACAATTAAGAGCTCAACAACCGTACCACTTTTAAGACCCCTATTGGAATGTCTCCCTATATATAGACTTGTCTATGGGAAGGCTTGTCACTTACCTGTGGAGTTGGAACATAGGGCATATTGAGCAATAAAGAAGATGAATTTTGATTCTGACAAGGCGAGCTTGTTGCGCAAACTACAATTGAATGAACTTGCGGAACTTCGGAACGAAGCTTATGAAAATGCGAGAATTTACAAGGACAAGACGAAGGTATTCCATGATAAGAACATTCTTCGTAAGACATTTACGATTAATCGAAAAGTTCTGTATAATTCTCGCCTACATTTATTTTCGGGGAAATTGAGATCTCGACAAACCGGTCCTTACATTGTGCAAGCTGTCTACCCATATGGGACCGTCGAGTTGTTAAATCCAAGGAAAGGCAATGTCTTTAAAGAAAATGGTCAGTGATTAAAGCCGTTCTTTGAGAAGTTTCCTTTAGAAGGTATGTACATACCTCTGAATGATCTTGTGTATCAGGATGATTGATCTCCTAGTCTGATGGAGGTATAGAGTAGTTGATTAGGATTTTGTTGCTTTTGTTTCCTTTTTCATAGGTTTGTTAGAAGGAGGAAGAATTCCACTTTTCCCTCTCTCAGGTACAATCATTCCTCACTCCCCTTTTATTTTCAAATTGCTCTCATGTTTTGCGCATTGCGTATCTTTTACATTGAGGACAATGCAAGATTTGGTTGAGGGGTGTAGGAACACTTGGATGAATCCAGCGTTTTGTAATATTTCGAGCAATTATGTAGAACTTTTTCGATTTTTCTAAAATTCAAAACTCTTTTGGAAAACTTTGTTCCATGCATTCGAGATGATATGAGTATAAGAAGAGGAGATACGAAGTGTATGAAGTTGTAAGTCTTGAACTTCTTTTAGCATAATGTTTTTATATGTGACTTCCCCTATTTATGTGATTGATAGAAACTTTGAACACCTTTACACCTAGTTCACATTACATGATTTTCATGGGTTGAAAGGATTATGTGATTTGTGGATTAGCCAGATTTTGATTTAAGGTGTTGAGAAACCAAGCCGGGGTACTTTGTCCATCCTTGTCCATGGGAAAATAACAAAAGATATGGATTTCTAAAAATCCTATCTAATTTAAAAGAAAAAAGGAAAAGGAAGGATGAAATTGGGAATGATGGAAAAATGGTGGAAAATTCCGATTAGGGCTACCTATTACCAACCGGGGGATGGTCTACCCGTAACCAAAGCCGAAAATGGGACGTAGTGTGAAAGCCGTCGGAAGGACAGTAAGGCAAATTCCTGTCATTAGCTTGTGTTGCTCTATATACCTTGAGATCTATAGTCTAGTTGATCTATGAAGAAGATAATCCTGGAAACTCATGAGATGTAGTTTCACTATGCACACTAGGTTGAATTGTTCAAGTTCTTCTATTTATCAACCAATCAGCAGGAATTTCATATGAACACTTATTATGTTTTGAGAGTTTACGATTTCAACCTCTATCACCTAATTTTTCTGATTCTTACACTTGTATGGCTTGGGATGTATAGAAGAATAGTTTCTGAGGGAGAGTTGAGTTTTGGAAGAATGAATGGTTTTACGCATGTTTTTGCTCGGGACTAGCAAAATGCTGGTTCGGGGGTGTGTTGAGCTCTTAATTGTGCATATTCTAACCCCAATTCATCACTCATTATGCAAGGTTTTCATGATTTAAAGACTAATCTAATGCATGGATTTGTGATTGTAGGAATAAGAGAGAGGATCTATCAATTGAAGACTTAAAGACAGTATTTATGAGCATTGAAGATCACAAGACCAAGTGTGAAAGGGTGGAAGAAAGAAACAAAGAAGAGAAGAAAAGAAGGAAGAAGAAGATACTGAAGACCGATCGTCCGACCAGTCGTCCAAGGCCCAGGACCGGTCGTCCGACCAGTCCGATCACTCAACAGAGAGGCCCAAAGGCCACAACTCACTGGACTGTTTAAGACCGGTCGTACGACCGATAGTCCACTGCTCAGACTAGTCGTGCGACCAGTCCTTGAATTAAAATTACGGGCTCAGAATTTTCCAAAACTCATTGGACGTTTTTCGCAGTTTTGCGACCGATCGTCCAGGGGCTCAGACCGGTCGTCTGCGTAATGATGCGTGTTCTTTAAGCACTGGATTTCTCTGCGCAGTGTGTAACCTTACGCAAATTCTGGAAAATTCTGACGCTGCGGAGCTTCCCCACTATAAAAGGACACCTAGGGGCTCTTCCTAGGGCATCTAAGAACGGATTAAGCATGGTGGGAGGCGGTGGAAGTGGATTTCGGAGTTCCACAACTCCTCCTAGTTTGTTTGCTGTTTTTAAGTTTTTCTTAGTTGTTTCATGTTTCCTTGGATCATGAACGGCTAAACCTCTTAGCTAGGGCTAAGAGGTGAAGCTTGTAGTGAATCTAAGATGTTTCAATTCGTTTAAGTTGGTTTTAAGTTGGATTTCATGTTTAAGAACAATGGTTTGAAGTTTAATTCAAGTTCTAAGTAGTTTTTCTTAGTCTTATGATGACTCATGGATGTTTGGAAGAATTGCTTGAGTTCTTAATTGTTGTGTGTTAGTCTAGACCTGTATGATCCGAGGAATTGGAGTACGCTTTAGTACTATGATTTTCATGTGGGAACTTCCTACCAAAGTTCTATTTTTATGGATTTCTGAAGTCTGTTTGAGACTGTATATGTGATTTGAATCAAGTCCAAATCATAATTTAGTTTTATCTTATGACAGGATTCAATGATAGTTATGATTGTGATCTTAGCCTATTGGAATTGGGACTGACCTATGCACTTGAGTATGCTCGTCCTAGCTTGCATTGAGTGAATCATACACATGGCTCTTACATATGGCAGATTGTTGGGTTTAACTACTCTATTATCCGACTAGATAGATCTTAATTTCGATTCTAGTTGAGAAAGTAAGAAACCACAGCGGATTGAGCATCAGGGATTGCTACAAGTGGATCCTTGAACCCCTAGTGCCTTTTTATAATTGTTTACTTTCAACTTAGTTCAAAGTTACTGTTTACATCAATCTTCTACAAATCTAATTGTTAGCTTTTCAATAGAAAATATTGGAAGTATTTGTGAATTCCTATATAAGTCCCTGTGGATCGACCTCGATCTTACCGAGATTATTACTACATCGCAACCCTACACTTGGGGAAGCGAACAGTCAGCGGGTGATCTGGGGTCGAGCTTGGCTTGGCTTAGTCTTCGAGCCCAGGTGGTGGGCTTGATTTGGTTTGGACGAGCTTTCGAGCTAAATTCGAGCCTGTCCAAGCTTCAAGCTTTCGAGCCTGAATTCGAGCCGAGCTTTCGAGCCTACTTCGAACTTACCTTTCGAGCCAACATTATTCAAGCATATTATGAGCTACAACTCACAAATTCAACACGACAAGTTACAGTACACAAATTGTGGTCACAATTTAGAAAAATTGCAAATTGAGAGAAAGAGGGAGAGGAGTTGAGAGAGAGAGAGAGAGAGAGAGAGAGAGAGTAGCTGAGTTACTTGGCAAAGTAGGAGAGAGATGAGAGAGAGCCGAGCAGTCAGGCATTGGGCAAAGTCGCAAAGATGAGGGAGAGCTGGAGAGGAAGGAGGTGAGGCCGGGCGACGGGGGAGAGAAATCAGAGATCAGGGAGAACCGGAGAGGGAGGAGGTGAGGTCGACGGCCAGAGGGGGTCACTAGTCAAGCCGGGGCCGCCGAGTGAGGTCGATTCTGCCGGAGGGGAGGGGTTTTGTTTTTGAGATTTTTAGAGGTGGGCGGGCGAGTGTGAAAGGGCCCTGGAAAAAAACAATTAGAGTGAAAGAGCGTGAAAAAAAAATATTTTTTTATTATATTATATATATTATGTATATATATATTATTTTTAAGTAAAAAATATACCAAGCCTTCTACGAGCTGAGCCGAGCCTGATTTCAAGCCGAGCCAAGCCGAGCTCAGGTCATGCTCGGGCTTGGCTTGAATTTCCAATGAGCCCACATACTCGGCTTAGCTTGGCTTGATCCACCCTCTGAATCGAGCCGAACCGAGCTTTTTCGAGCCGAGCCGAGCGACCTTTTTGAGCTAGCTTAGTTCATGTACAACTCTACTCCTTGAGCACACCGACATTCATTTGGGAGTTTAAATCAGGTTCCTCCCAACCTAGGTGTTTTGACTCCCTGCCAGAGAGTTTACAGGTTCCTCCCAACTTACATGTTTATACCCATGTTCGTGGCTCCTCTTAAAATACTTGTTTTGGCCCAACAAACAGGCCAATGATCGACAAACAAACTTGGAATTTAGGCTCAACAAATGAGCTAAGGAACGACAATCGCCCTTAGACTTTTAGGCTCAAATAACAAGCCAATAATCGATAAACGAACCTAAATCGAGTTTAACAAATAAACTCTATACTCAAATCCCCACGGGAAGAAAGTGGATTGACTCAACACAAATTGACAACTCACTTATTGGATTTGAGCCCGATAGATGCGCTGATTTGGGTTACTTGATCTTCACTCTCCCGTGCTTCAATCAGCTCTCATTGTGCTCCCCCGATGTTGTTGCTGATGCTTTGCCAATGCTTCGACTCCAACGATCGATCACCTTGCATTGATCTTCTTAAGATGACCAAGGCGATGAGAGGTAGGTTTGAGATCTCTACAACTAATGGGAATGGGTTGCCTAAAGAATCTCACATACAATGATCTCATCATAAAGTTTAGATAGGAATTTAACTATCTAGGTCGGTCCAAACTCTAGAGATCAAAGATGGACAAGTGCATCTTCATCATGAGCTTGGAATGCTCCATAGTACTTATGATGAATCAAAATGAAGGTGACTTGCTAGGGTTAGGATTTGAGCCTCTAATGGTCTCCATTGATGGTGGCTTCAAACTCCTCAAAATTCCTCTCATAATGCTAAAAAAAGCCTCTCCTGTTTAAATAAAAAAATCTCCAAAAATCATAAAACGGGCAGAAAATTGCCTCTTCAATTGATCGAAATTTCATTTCGATTGATCAAAGCGATCTTCGATATATCAAAATGGTCTGTTCAATATATCGAAAAATCTATTAAGAGAATCAACAAATTGCTGGACAAATTTTTGATATATCGAAAAAAGTTTCGATATATCGAATTGGTGATTTCGATATATCGAATTAGTGATTTCGATATATTGAAATCACCAATTCGATTGATTGAAGAACCTGTCCAGAGAGTTCGTAAGTTACTGGACATATTTCGATATATCGAAAAGGCCATTCCGATATATCAAAGTCCTATCGAAATTGGACTCCGATATATCGAAGACCAATCGAAAACTGCTGGTTGGGCTGGTCTAATTACAGCAGCTTCCACCTCTTTTATTAACCTAATTTATCATGTTTTTCTATATGATCTAAGGATAATAGGGATGACTAAGGGTTTTCCTAGTTGGACCAAGTCATCTAAGAGGTATAGGGTGTTTTGGTTCAAAGGGTTAGGGTCACCAAAGCATCTCATTTACTTCTTCTTCTTCCTTGATGCTTCTGGTCCGCTTGAATCTTTGGTCTTCAGCTTGCCAAGCCTTAACCAATATTACAACTCAAGGACACACGTGATTGAAAAATAAGGTGCACTAATATGTCTCAGAAAAGTGCACTAACAGGCCCCACATCAGGGCCGCACCTAATCAGCTCCAAATAACTCTCTTCTTTGAAAAGATAGCTGGTCCTCGTCACAGATACTTTTAGGAAAATAAAAAACTTTAATAATCTTAGATAGTGTTAGATCATACAAGGGCGCTTATAAATTTCACTATAAATTGTATACATTTCATATATCCAATACAATTAAACCAACCCTATATCCAATATAATTAAACCATCCATATGATGCATAATGACATTAACTTATCAGAAAAATCATTTCATAATTATTATTTTCACCCATTGTCGGAGCCCTAACATGTGTTAATAGGAAGATGAAATGTGGACACACTACGTGTTTGGCATATTTAGAATTGTACTCTCACCTGAAGGAGATTCGCGTTTGATCTTCCTTCGGTGTTATATATTCTGTCATTATTGCGATGGTAACCAACGCATATCACGTGATCATGATTAATGTGCCCATTAAATGAGGGATGTGCTTGGAACAATTATAAAAGACTTGTCGGGTGAGTGTATCCTATCTCACAACTGGATATGATCTCATCCGCGAGGCTGTCTCTTACAGTGTAACGCCCCCCAAAATTCAGCACTCGAGTACAAGGACTAAACTCATGAATTCGAGGGTGTTATATAAATAATGAATGAATGCTTTAAAATATCAGCTTATTTTTTTTTTCATTCAACTCACGTTCACATTCACATGGTATCCATCACATAAGGATAAATAAATCCAACTTCATTAATAAAGTTCAACTATAAATTTTTTTCAACTTGTCTAAACTAATGGCCAACTAATGAACCTTATTACATCAAAGATTTTCATACTGAAAATAAAGAAAATCTATTATATGTAAGTCTTCTAGAACTCTTCCTCTGGAATCATCTCCTCTAACTCTTCTCCTGCAACTAGGGTTAATCACATAACACTAAGTCAGCTATAAAAGCTAGTGAGTAATCTCGTACAATTTATCACATGTAATCGGAGTAGTAAAATCACATAAAAGACTTTTATGAAACATAAGGCATCAAGAATAAAAGAAATCAAATCAACTTTTTAAACCATGCATGTAATGCAAGATATATGTAAATTTTCTTAGTATCGCCACCTGTAGAACATCCAGGACCAATTTCATCCAGTTAGTCCACACTATCAATCAAATATTCATTGGTTTGCATCATGGTCTCTTGTACAATTCTCACCCAACCAACCACAACCATCCCATTGGTATGCATAACGGTCTCTTGCATAGTACTCATCCAATCGGCCACAACTAACTCCATTGATCTACATAGCAGTCTCTTATATGTGTTCACCTTGGAATTGGGTCGGTAGTCTAACACGACACCCTACACTTTACGTAAGGAAGCTTTCGGAGCTACTAGAACTATGGCTAAGTCCTGGGGGGGGGGGGGGGGGGGGGGGCATGATTAGGACCGTTTAAAAATTCCTTTTAAAAACCTCTTGCATAATTAAACTAATTAGCAATTATAAATTAATTAAACAAGAACACTTAGCTTCCAAGCATAAGTGGGTCCAATCATAAGGCTATCATATGATAAACATATAAACAATCTAGCCTAAGCATGTATAGATAATCAAATGATTTAACCAATCAAGAACCTATTCTATTCAACCTAACCTATGTCGACTATATGAGAATTGATCATATAAGCTCAAGTCTACGCCACTTAGTGAAAGAACATATTGTGTGTGAATATGCCTATTTAGTGCCTAGCATACATTCTAATCAAGCATGAATAATTAAGCAATTAAACCATACAAAGCTAGATTAACAATGTGCTCAAATTATCACAAACACAAGCATGTATAGTGGTTCGACTTTGGGTCTACTCTACTCTCGGTTCAAGTACTCACCCTTATGAGCATACCGACATTCACTAGGGAGTTTAAATTAGGTTCCTCCCAACCTAGGTGTTTCAAATCGGTTCCACCCTATCGGGGAGTTTGACGAGGTTCCTCCCAACCTATAACGAAGATTTTACTAGTTCATCTCTCAACCAAGATGTTTACGGGTTCCATCCAACCTAGAAGTTTGACAAGGATCCTCCCTACTATTTGGTTCCAATCCAAGAACCTAATGTACGCTCCCACCGGAGGCTCCGCACAGAGACTTGATCAAGTTTGTAAATCTAAACTCTCACACTCAATCCTTCACAAGGAAGGAGTACAACCGGACTCTCAAATTAACAACTTACCTGTCAGATAAGCCCTTTGTTCAGCACCTTCTTGGGTTGCTTAATCTCCGCTCTCCTGTACTTTAATAAACTCCTCGATGCTCTCCTGATCGTGTTACTGCTGCATTGCCAATGCCTCAGCTCCACTTGATCAATCACCTTACATGTAATGCTCTTGAGATGCCCAACGTGATAGGAGATGGTGTGCATTCTCTACAACTAGTAGGAGTTAGTTGCCTAGAGGAATTCCACCTAATAGGATCTTTAAAGAGGTTTAGACAAATGATCTACCTATGGTTGATGTGCCTAAAACATCTAAAGATCAAGAGAGAGCAAGAACATCTTCACATGAGCTTTGAATGCTCGATCTTGTGATAAAATACAAAGAAGATGACTTAGAATGCCTAGGATTAGAGCCTAATGGTATGGGCAATCAAGGTTGCTTCTGATGCACTAATATCTCTCTCATTGGACCCAAAAATGAGCCAAAACATTTTATAAATAAAGTTACAATGGATAGAAAATGGTCTGAAAATGATTAGTAGCCGACCGGTCAGACATGGTCCTCGACCGGTCAGCCGATCGGTCGAATAATGGCCTGGACAGAAAAAAGCTTATTGTCCTAACATGGTCAGTCGCGATCGGTCGGACCTATCCACTTGACCGATCTCGACTGGTTGAATTAGGCTAAGGAATTCAACATTTGCTGCTATCCCTACTTGGGGTCTGCCGACCGGTCGGCCAAGGGTCTAGACCGGTCGGCAGCCCATCCATACATGTTGTTTGAGTTGTGTTTTACAGCAGCACATGCAACCTCTTTGGCCAATGTTTGGGTGGTCTTTTGGGACACCTAGGGCTAATCTAAGATGACTACTAGTTTGCCTAAAAGGGTCAGGGACATCTAGAGGTTTGAGTTTTAGTTTGGGTTCAAAGTTCAAGGCTCACCAATGCATCTCTTTTACTTGTTTCTTCTTCCTTGATGTAGCAGGTCCGCTTGAGTCTTCAGTCTTCGTCTTCTTTAAGCTCAACCGACACTAGACTCACTGACCTACATAATTGACAAATAAGGTGCACTAGTATGCACAAAAAAGTACACTAACAATCTCCCCCTTTGTTAATTATGATAAAAAACCTAACCCACCAAAAAAAATTTACATGAACTTGATTACATGATTTTAAAATGAAATACAACTCGAGACATGTACTAACTAAGCAACTCCTCTCCAGTAGCTCATCCATAACCTGTCAGTCCTGCAAAAGAAATCAAACTTATTTTGGTGGGACTTGATCTTTAGTGCTCGATCGGTCAGCCAACCGGTCGAATAATGGCTTGGACAGAAAAAAGATTGATGTCCTAACATGGTCGGTCACGACTGGTCGGACTTGTCCACTCGACCGGTCTCTGTTGTAGGCAAATATAGTCTGACAAGAAGTTAAGGATCGCGGCAATATGAATGCGAGGAGTCCAGGTCGTGCTCGCTGTAAGGGGTCGCATCTCTCGGATGCGAGCAGCTCGGTTCGTGCTCTTTAGAAGAGGTCGCATCTCCCGGATGCGAGCAGCTCGGCTCGTGCTCTTTAGAAGAGGTCGCATCTCCCGGATGCGAGCAGCTCGGCTCGTGCTCTTTAGAAGAGGTCGCATCTCCCGGATGCGAGCAGCTCGGCACGTGCTCTTTGGAAGAAGTCGCATCTCCCGGATGCGAGCAGCTCTGCTCGGGCTCGTCAGAAAGGGTCGCACCTCACGAATGCGAGCATCCCTGACACAAGCAGCTCCCGACATCAGAATAGTCCTGAGTCTTCGTTTTTGGTTTGAATGGTCTTCATACTTCCAACACCCGGTTCCCGTCGAGCGGCTTGTTCAATCCCTCTGCGGCACCAAGCAGAGTTACATCCAGCGTGGCGGTCTTCACCCTTTCGGCGTCTCCTTCCTTTTCAGTAGCTATGACTCCAACTACGAGCAATCAGCACTATTACTACGCCTACCGGCAGCCCGTATAGGTCGGTTTTTGGGCTTATCTTCTCTAAATAGTTCCGGATCTCAAGGGATTCCCATCAAGGGACGTGATTGCTGAAATAAGTCATTGGGTTGGATCTCATCTCTAAAGATAGGATCTTATCCCACGAAATCAGCAAGATCTCAGTATCGTATGCGACATCAGCGGGATTTTGATATCTTACGTAACAAATTGGGTTGGTAACAAATTGGGTTGCTTCAGATCTATATAAAGGGGTGACTCCATTAAGAGAAAGGTACACACACAACATTCAAGCTCTGTCCCGTTTTACTTGGCTTCTCTTCTCCTTGCTTTGGCCTGACTTAAGCATCGGAGGGCTAACGGCTGGACCCCAGCCACCCTTAGTTGCTATCTGTCTTCTTTCAGGTCTGGTGGTAGAAATCCCTGCCGGAGTGAAGGAGGAAAAATGGAGGATCTCATTACGAAATCTGACATTAACAGTTTGGCGACGTCTGTGGGAACGACTTGATCGTCAAAATCAATCGTTCTAACCACCGATCAAAATCCTTCGGCGATGCCTCCTAAAAAGGCCGTTCATCCTTCAACTTCAAGGTAGGCACCACCTCCGCCTAATGAGACGGAATCCGTACCTGCCCTCCCACCTGCTCCGACGAATATCCCTCAAGGAGTCCCAAATATGCCATCAACAAACCCATTATTGGAGGCCTCTGGAAATCAAGATGATGTCCTACGTTTCCTCGGAAACACTCTCCTAACTCTAAACGCCGGAGTTCAGGCGCTGTCAAATCGGCTTGATCAGCACTTCCCTGAACCGCAAAGACAACCCTCCGAAGGACTACCACCGCAACCCATACCGGTGGCTTCCAGACATTCTATGGACGAACCACAGGTCCCACCACTTGGCAGCCATCCCCCTATGCCGTCTCCACATTCTATACATTCCAGTTCGTCTCGACAACCTCAACCGCAAGGCTCCACCGCAGAAATATCTAGCTATACCCTACCATGGGAAGGAGATCTCAAAAGAATCCATGATCGTTTTGATGTCATGGAACAGCGATACCAGGTAAATCGGCCATCTGCCGTCATGGCGGCGATACATCAATCTGAATCTCCCTTCACCAGCGAAGTCATTGAAGCCCCGTTACCCAGAAAGTATCGAGCGCCTGTTATTGCTCCGTACACAGGCATTGGCGACCCTCTTGAACATCTGGAAACATACAGGTCCCTCATGGAGTTGGAGGGACATGGTTCAGAAATCATATGTAGGGCTTTTCCCCTAACATTGAAGGAAGCAGCTCGTACGTGGTTCCAGGGGTTAAAGCCCCGTTCCATCAGTTCCTTTTCCCAATTATCGGAGATATTCCTTTCTCAATTCATGGGAAGTATTCACATTAAGAAGCCAGCCTCCCATCTGATGAATCTGAAACAGCAGCATGGGGAGACCATAAAGGAGTTCACAGTACGGTTCACTGCCGAAGCCGTTCAAACTGAGGGTTACACTGAAGAAAAGGGTCTTACAGCCCTCATTGCCAGAATAACGAGCGAGAAATTCAGGTTTGCCTTAGATAAAAGCCCGCCGAAAACTATGGCAGAATTCCAAGCCAAAGCTCAGAAATATATCAATGCAGAAGAAGTCGCATTGACACGCCATGGAGTACAAAGTAAGAAACGCAAGCCAGAAGGAACTTCTTCTACAGATAAGAAATACCGTCGTGATCAGCGTGATCGTTCTCCCAGGAAGCCTTACTCTGGTAAATATCATAACTACACTCCTCTTAATCGGTCTCCTGAAAAGGTTCTAATGGAGATTAAACACAAACCATATGTGAAGTGGCCTGCAAAGATTAAATCCGATCCCGAGAAGAGGGACAAGAGCAAGTTCTGTTACTTCCACAAAGATCACGGGCATAGGACCCAGGACTGCATCTCTCTACGAGACCATATCGAAGCCCTTATTCGAAAAGGCCATCTCCAGGATTATGTTGCTCGTAAAAATCGATCACCAGAAAGGGCGAAGACCTCATCTCGCCAAAAGGAACCGCCTCATCATCAAATCGACCAAGAGGACGCTGAGCCCACGGGAGAAATTCGCACTATCGTCGGGGGACCAGCTTGCGGGGGTGACTCTCAAGCTTCAAGAAAAGCATACGCTCGAAAGGCGTCCAAAGAACCCCAGCAGATCTATTGGCTGGAACAGACGTCCAGCTCATCAAAAGTGAACCATCCTCCAATTTCTTTCACTCTCGAAGATGCAGCGGGAATTCACTTCCCTCATGAAGATTCCATCGTAGTCACATTGAAGGTATCAAATTATTTGACTCATCGAATTATGGTGGATACAGGTAGCTCAGCCGATATTCTGTACTTGGAAGCTTTCAACAAGATGGCACTAGCCAGAAGCCTCCTCAAGCCAGTATCGACCCCCCTTGTCGGCTTTGGAGGAGAGGTAGTAACACCTGAAGGAAGCATTGATCTCCCAGTTACTTTTGGAGAGAGTCCGGCGAAGACCACCGTCTTCGTAAACTTCCTCGTCGTGGATCGAAAATCAGCATATAACGCCATTTTGGGGCGGCCGTCTCTAACTAAGGTTGGAGCGGCCTTGCACCCTTCATATCTATGTGTTAAATTTCCTACCCCAAATGGCATCGGGGTCATGCGAGGAAGTCAGCAGGAGGCACGGTCCTATTACCAGATAGCCCTCCAAGATCGAAAGAAGGCTCAAGCGACGCCCGTCATGGAAATAGCTCAAGGATCACCCGACGTTCCCTCCACCACCTCGTTGGATCCGAGAGAAAATTCTCTGAAGTCGGGAACTCCGGGGGAGGAAACAGTGGCGATCCACCTGACCGAAGATGACCCGTCTAAGATCGTGTACATCGGGTCCTCCTTAACCAGTGTCCACCGTGAAGATTTGATCTGTTTCCTCACTGAATACAAGGATGTGTTTGCTTGGTCTCATAAAGATATGCCAGGCATCGATCCCAATGTCATCGCACATCGTCTCAACATTGACCCGAAGCATAAACCCGTACATCAGCGTCGACGTGCCTTTACTGCAGAAAGACAAATGGCAATCAAAACTGAAGTTGAGAAGCTGCTCGCGGCTAATTTCATAAAAGAAGTTGACTACCCAGAGTGGGTCGCAAACATAGTTCTCGTCCGGAAAGCTAATGGCAAATGGAGGATGTGCGTCGACTATTCAGACTTGAACAAAGCATGTCCCAAAGATAGCTTTCCGACACCGCGGATCGACCAGTTGGTCGACTCAACAGCTGGACATGCTCTCCTCAGCTTTATGGATGCTTATTCTGGTTACAACCAGATTATGATGCATCCACCTGATAGCCAGCATACTGCCTTCATCACAGATCGAGGACTATATTGCTACCAGGTAATGCCGTTCGGTCTTAAAAATGCAGGGGCCACTTATCAACGTCTTGTCAACAAAATATTCGCTGCTCAAATCGGTAGGAATATGGAAGTATATGTTGACGATATGCTCGTGAAAAGCATCGTTGAAGATGACCACATTTCTGATCTTCAAGAAGCCTTTGATCTGATGAGGAAGTATCAAATGAAATTGAACCCAGAAAAATGCGCGTTTGGAGTGTCTGCAGGGAAATTTCTTGGGTTCATGGTTGGCCAGCGTGGAATTGAGGCGAATCCCGAAAAGATTAAAGCATTGATAGAGATGAAATCCCCCGTTACTCTAAAGGACGTCTAGCGTCTGGCTGGTCGCATCGCATTATTGAAGAGGTTCATCTCGCGAGCATCTGACAAGTGCTTGCCCTTCTTCAAACTCCTTCGTGCAACGGCCAAGTTTGATTGGAAGTGGACACCTCAGTGTGAAGAAGCTTTTCAACAACTGAAGCAATACATGAGCGCTCCCCTCATTTTATCTAAGCCTGTAGCACATGAGCAACTCATTCTTTATTTATCTGTGTCTTCCACGGCCGTTAGCGCCGCTTTAATAAGAGAAGATTCCGGGGTGCAAAGGCCCGTTTATTATATCAGTCGAGCAATGGTTGATGCAGAAACTAGGTATTCTGATATGGAGAAACTGGCCCTAGCCTTAGTCACGGCAGCTCGAAAACTGCGACCATACTTTCAAGCCCATGCTATTTTAGTACCAACAAATCATCCACTACGACAAGTCCTTCAAAAACCTGAGGCTTCCGGGCGCTTAACTAAATGGGTGGTCGAGATCAGTGAGCATGATATCTCATTCTGTCCTAGGACCGCAGTCAAGGGCCAGGCCGTGGCTGATGTCATCGCCGAATTTACATATTCTTCTGAAGATAATGTCACGACCAGCGACCAGCCTCCTTGGTCACTCTTCGTGGACGGGTCGTCGCGGGCCACTGGCAGTGGAGCGGGCCTGATTTTAGTGGCTCCCTACGGGTCGCATTTTCAATATGCTCTGCGTTTCGAATCACGCGTCTCCAATAATGAAGCAGAATATGAGGCCTTGATTGTTGGCCTCGAACTGGCCATTGTCCTCGCAGTCCAGAATTTGATAATTCATAGCGACTCCCAGCTCATTGTCAATCAAGTTCTTGGTGAATTCGAAGCCAAAGAAGAAAGAATGGCCTTATACAAGTCTCGTGTCCTCATCCTGCTCGCCAAACTAAAGACTTATAAAATAATTCATATCCCTCGCGAGCAGAACCAACTTGCTGATTCCTTAGCAAAGCTCGCTTCTGCACCGGAATCGGAGTTATCACATTTGATCCCCATCGAGCACCGTCAGAACTTGAGTATCGACCAAGTGACTCTCGAGCAAGTTATATCGGTACAATCGTCTCCATGCTGGATGGATCCTATCATCCTTTATCTCAGAGATGGATACCTACCAGAAGACAAGAAAGCTGCAAGACAAATTCGGCTTCGAGCTGCCAGGTACACCTTACAAGATGGAATATTGTTGCGAAAAAGCTTCTCCTTGCCTTATTTAAGGTGTCTTCATCCAGAAGAAGCACTTCGTGTTCTAGATGAAGTACACCAGGGGGCATGTGGTAACCATCCCAGGGGGCGATCACTAGCATATAAAGCGATGAGGCAAGGATATTATTGGCCTACTATGAAAGCAGACGCCATCGAATTTTCTAAAAAATGCGACAAGTGTCAACGATATCTACCTATACCTCGTGTACCGTCTGAGCGGATGACCCCAGTTGATAGCCCTTGGCCTTTTGCTCAGTGGGGGATCGATATCATCGGGCCCTTACCTATGGGAAAGGGACAGAATAGGTTCGCGATCGTGGCGGTTGATTATTTCACCAAATGGGCCGAGGCAGAACCATTAGCCAAGATTACTGAAAAACAAACTACTAAGTTTATATGGAGAAATATCATATGTCGTTTCGGACTTCCTCATACTATAATTACCGATAACAAACGCAGTTCGACAACGCAGCCTTTGATGAATTTTGTGACACATGGAAGATACGTAATCTTCGCACTTCTCCATATCATCCTCAGGCGAATGGGCAGGTCAAGGCAGTGAATAAGATCATAAAGCATCATTTAAAGACCAAGCTAGGTGAATGTAAAGGGGTGTGGCCAGAACTTCTGCCAGAGGTATTATGGGCCTATAGAACCACGGCTTGTACATCAACAGGTGAAACTCCTTTCTCCTTAGCATTTGGTGTTGACGCAGTGGTACCAGTGGAAATTCAAGTGCCCTCATATCGGATCGAGCAGTATGATCTCGCGAGCAATCAGGAAAACCTCCGACTTCATCTCGATCTCTTGGAAGAGCGAAGAAATGCTTCCCAATTACGAGTGGCAGCATATCAACAACGTATTGCTCGTTATCGGAATGCGAAGATTCGGCCTAGATCCTTCCAGTTTCGGAGATTTGGTCCTAAGGCAAAATCTTGGAGTTCCTGCTCGTTCATTGGATCCGAATTGGGAAGGCCCGTATCGGGTTATTAGGGTTGTGCGACCCGGTACTTATTATCTTGAAGACATGCAAGGGAAGCCTGTACGTCGCCCTTGGCACGTGGAGTATTTGCTACGATACTACCCCTAGATTCGATGTAGTTTAGTACAACGTTTTATGAATAAAGTGAAAGATATCTTTTGGCCGCTACTCCATTTATATGGACCTGAATAGCCCTGAAGAGAGTGCTTACACATCCTCTTGGCCAATTGCCTACCTTTGGTAGGACTGAAATCGTTACTAGTTGGTTGCTTCTCCATTTACATGGACCTGAATAGCCCCGAAGAGAATGTATACCATCTCTTGACCAACCTTCTACCCTTGGTAAAATCAAAATCTCAATCGATAGATCAGTCTATCTCAGCGCGGACACGGTCACACGACCCCCGGATTGAGTCTAATTCATTTTTTCATGAGTTAGTTGCTTGCGACTGGTGAGAAGAGGGATCGCACTACGGAATACGAGCACCGCAGCTGGTGCTCGAATAAGGGGGTCGTAGTCATATACCCTAATCGCGAGCACCGCAGTTCGGGCTCGAATCGCAGTCGTACACCTTAATTGCGAGCACCACAACTCGCGCTCGAATTGTGGTCATACACCCTAATGCGAGCAGCGCAGCTCGTGCTCGAATTAAAGGGTCGCATCTCTGATGAATCCATTTGAGATCAACATAAAGCAGAAAATGAAAGAAAAGGAGAATACATTACAGAAACGGATATTCATTCAAAAAGACCAAAAGGTCGAGACAATTACAAATTTCTTCAAAATGTATATATATATATATATATATATATATATATATATATATATATACATGATGTAGGAAGCTGCCGAGTTCAAGGTTGGTCATCCTCATCTTGCGCAGGCTCGCGGCTCTCAGCTTCAGGACCAGCCTCAGGAGCAGGAGCGTCATCTGTTGCCTCAGTGGCTTCGTTCTTAGCGGCAGCCCGTTCCTTAGCTGCAACCTCGAATGCCACCCTGTCGAACTCCTCAACGTTAAAAGTTGGAGCGATCATCTGCATAACTCTGACCGCGAAGTCGCGACCAGCGATATACGCATCGTACCGCTCCTCATCGTAAAGTGGAGAAGTCTGGAACTCCTGAACTGCGCGAGGACCCTCATCAGATATCATTTGAACGAGGGCCACTCGCTCCTCTTCCCAGTGGATGGAATCATCCTTCAACTGGTGAAGTTGCTTCTGGGCCTCCTCGAGCTTCTTTTGGGTCTCCTCGAGCTTGGTCCGCGCCTCCTTGAGCCATCCCTCAAGCTGGATCTTGTCCTGGCGGAAGATCTCCTTCTCCTTCTCGCTCTTGGTATGGATTTCTTGAAGCTTTGCGAGTTGGAGGTCCACTAACTAAAAGCGCTCAGTCAGAGATTGGATCTTGACAAGGAGAATTTTCTTCTCTTCGTCCAGCTTGGAGATCTGAACCTCCAAGGCCTTCACCAAACGGTCCCTCCCTTGGACCTCGGCTTCCATGGTCTTCTTCTTCTTCTCCACATCCTCCACGCTGCGGCGGGCTGCTTCGACATCCCGTCTAACGCGGAGTGTGAGATCCAGGCTCTGAAACAAATAAATAAAGAAGGATTAGATTGCTAGTCATCTAATCAAATTCTGAAGAGATTGGTAGAAAGAGAAAAGGTTGTTACCTGAACCAGTCTCACTCCAATATCAGTAGAGAGAGCCTCTGGGCTTGGCTCAGGCAAACTCCCGAAGGAGTTGGGGGGAATGTTATCAAACATAAACTTGCATACAGGATGCAAGTGCGGAGGGATAACAAAAACCCCCGACCCGGAAGGTTGGGCCACCACCATCTCGCCAGAACCCGTCTCGCGAGCACTCACGGCACCCATAGAGGGCGTCGCAGACTCGCGAGCACCAGTAGGCTCGCATCTCATATCCTTAGGAGGGAGGCCCCCCTCCCTCCGATCGCCTTTCGGCGAATTATCTGCGACTTCGATCACCGGCTGGCCGCGAGCACCTGGCGGTGGAGTCGCAGTAGCCGGAGGGGGCACGGCAGATATAGGGGTCGCGATAACTGGAGGGGTCGTGGTCGTACGAGAAGTCGTAGCGACCCCACCCGAACCGATCCCTCGCGATTGAGGATCGCGAGCAGACCCCTCTGCAGGAGTGGGCGCATTAGAAGGACCCCCCGCAGTCTTCTTTTGCCTCTTCGAGGCTGCGCCTTTCAGACTGGGAAGTGCCCCCAGTGCACCTCTTTTGTCTCCTACGTTCGCCATTTCGTCTTGAGAGATTAAACCCGCTGCATGGAGACAGTGAGGCTCTAGAGCAGCGTTGACGTGGCGTGCAGCCGCAGGGAGCTTGTAGACCTTGACAAGCTTCTCGTTGAGCCCTCCTCGCAGATTGGGCTTCACACCAATTGGGATTCCTACAAGCAAAATAGAAGGTTCGTTAAATCGTCAAAGTAGCAAAGTTATTGTTTCTGTCGGACAAATAAACGAGCACTTGACCCACCTTTGCCAAAATGGCGATTAACGTTATGGCCTTTGGGGTCAGAGCCCATTTCGGACTCCCAGTTTCCGGAGACATAGAACCACTTCTTTCTCCATCCCGGGCAGTTGGAAGAAGGGTTCCCCAAAATGAAGTTATTCCGGTGCCAGAAACAGAGGTAGTACCAACCCTCGCTAGCTGGCGCCTTCTTCAGCTGGAATAACCTCAAAAATTCCTGAGCGGTTAACTCCTCGTTACCCGCCTGCTTCCAAAGGGTGAAAGCACTCAAAAGAACCCGCCAGCCATTAACTATAAGTTGGCCCGGGGCAATCTTATAGAGACGGAGGAAATTTTGAATGAAGGGGTGGAGGGGAAGACGTACGCCTACTTTGAAAAAGTATTCATAAACAGCCACACACCCAGGCGGTGGTGCATCGGCTGTCTCCCCTCTCCCAGGCAATCTGAATAAAACAGAGTCCGGGACTCTGTATGCCTCTCTAAGGCTAGAGAGCCTCTCCTCCGTCAAGATGGAAGAATACCCAGAGGCAGAATATCTACCAGCCGGTACTCTGGCATTATTTGATTCGGAAGAATCAGGGGTGTGATCTCCCAAGGGAACAATCTCTTCATCTGAGGACCCCGCCATCGCAAGAAGTAAAGCAAGAAAGAAAGATGAAGGAAGCAGAGATGAAGGGAGAAAGTTGGAAAAAACTACCTCTGTGAAGAGGTTTTTCGCACCAGAAGCAAAGGAAGAAGAAGAAAGCAGGGAGCGCCGCAGTAAAGAATTCGAAAATGAAAGAAATTTCTTCTAAGTCCGGTATTTATACGCAATCATTCCGTCTGATTTGCTGGACACGCGGCAGCTTCTCATCCGGCGCACCAGACGAACGGACGCTAGCATTAAATACGGAAACACGTGGCGCCCGACGCTTCATCTCTGGCGGTAGAAAAAGCTGCGTGAAAGCTGGCCATCATAAATGCGTAAGCACGTTAAGTGAATCATGCGCGATTGTCTCCCAGCACCCAGCTGTCAACACTGGCAAACCCTTGGCATAGTTCCTCAAAACCAAGGGTTTGGGGGGCATCTGTTGTAGGCAAATATAGTCTGACAAGAAGTTAAGGATCGCGGCAATATGAATGCGAGGAGTCCAGGTCGTGCTCGCTGTAAGGGGTCGCATCTCTCGGATGCGAGCAGCTCGGCTCGTGCTCTTTAGAAGAGGTCGCATCTCCCGGATGCGAGCAGCTCGGCTCGTGCTCTTTAGAAGAGGTCGCATCTCCCGGATGCGAGCCGGCTTAGAGGCCTCCGGAGCAGCCGTGCTCTTTGGAAGAAGTCGCATCTCCCGGATGCGAGCAGCTCTGCTCGAGCTCGTCAGAAAGGGTCGCACCTCACGAATGCGAGCATCCCTGACACAAGCAGCTCCCGACATCAGAATAGTCCTGAGTCTTTGTTTTTGGTTTGGATGGTCTTCATACTTCCAGCACCCGGTTCCCGTCGAGCGGCTTGTTCAATCCCTCTGCGGCACCAAGCAGAGTTACATCCAGCGTGGCGGTCTTCACCCTTTCGGCGTCTCCTTCCTTTTCGGTAGCTATGACTCCAACTACGAGCAATCAGCACTATTACTACGCCTACCGGCAGCCCGTATAGGTCGGTTTTTGGGCTTATCTTCTCTAAATAGTTCCGGATCTCAAGGGATTCCCATCAAGGGACGTGATTACTGAAATAAGTCATTGGGTTGGATCTCATCTCTAAAGATAGGATCTTATCCCACGAAATCAGCAAGATCTCAGTATCGTATGCGACATCAGCGGGATTTCGATATCTTACGTAACAAATTGGGTTGGTAACAAATTGGGTTGCTTCAGATCTATATAAAGGGGTGACTCCATTAAGAGAAAGGTACACACACAACATTCAAGCTCTGTCCCATTTTACTTGGCTTCTCTTCTCCTTGCTTTGGCCTGACTTAAGCATCGGAGGGCTAACGGCTGGACCCCAGCCACCCTTAGTTGCTATCTGTCTTCTTTCAGGTCTGGTGGTAGAAATCCCTGCCGGAGTGAAGGAGGAAAAACGGAGGATCTCATTACGAAATCTGACATTAACAGTCTCGACTGGTCGAATTAGGCTAGGGAATTCAACATTTGCTTCTATCTCTATTTGTGTCTTCCTTGATGCAGCAGGATTACTTAAGTCTTTGGTCTTCATCTTCTTTAAGCTCAACCGACACTAGACTCACCGACCTACATAATTGACAAATGAGGTGCACTAGTATGCCATGGAAAAGTGTACTAACACACCTAACTAGCAACAACCAACTTAGTGGTCTACATAGTAGTCTTTTACACGAAACTCACCCAATTAGCCATAATCAATGGAATACCACTGACATGCATAGCAGTCTATTGCACACACCTGGGTGCTCACCCTACCGGCCACAACCTTGTTGAAACCTTCCTATGGCCCACCATGATGTTTATTTGCCATCCAACATATTCATAATGTCACACTGACCTAAATGAAGGGAAAACACAAATTAACTTGGTCCAAAACTTTTGTGGCCCCCAAGTTTTCAATGGTAAGTGTTCAATCCCCACTACTTTTTTGTGGTGTGGTCTGCTTGAGCATTAGATATGCTTAATTGTTTGGTTAGTGATATAAAATGATCTCATAAAATGGATGGACAGTATGGATATAACACATATATCACGGTGGATTCAACAAAACTTCACCACGAAAATCTACCACAAATAGTACACTCCGTCTCCCAATGAACCCTGCTTTGCATATGACTCTTTCTCCGAGGATAGAAGAAAATTTTGAGTTTTCAAATGGAGGGAAATTTTAGAAAAGGAGATTTTAAAAGTATCGGGCAGGGTCGAGCTATTGGGCTTTTGGACAACTAAGTCTAAGCCCAACCCATTTTCAAATGGGCTAAAATTATAAGCCCGAACCCAGCCCACGAGTACTGTTGAGCTCTTAATTGTGCATATTCTTACCCCAATTCATCACTCATTGTGCAAGATTTTCATGATTTAAAGACTAATTGAATGTATGTTTTGTGATTGCAAGATTGAGAGTGGACTCCGCCTAATAAAAGATGAAAAGAGCCTATTTAAGAACCATTGAATGAAGATCAAAGGAGGACGAAAGAAAGGAGGAAGCAAGGAAAGAAGAAAGAAGAAAGAAAGAAGAAAATGAACCAGAAACAGGCCAAGACCGGTCGTAACCGGTCGGCCAGGAGGGCCACGACCGGTCCAGACTGGTTGGCCATCTCCCCTTGAACTTCCAGAGCTTGCTGGACATATTGATGAAGCACACCGACCGATCGTGACCGGTCGGCCAGAAGAGATTTTTTAGTCCAGGGCTTGCTGGACTGTTGCCCCAGTGAGGAACGACCGGTCGTGACCGGTCGGCCAGCTACTCAGACCGGTCTAGACCGGTCGGCCGTGCGTAAGGACTGCGTACTTTCTATTTTGGCACCGATTTTCTCTGCGCACTTCGTAACTCTTACGCAGATTCTCGACTCTTCTAAAGTTGCGGAGCCTCCCTACTATAAAAGGACACCTAGGGATCGTTCCTATGGTATCTTAGAAGGGTTGAAGCAAGCTTGGAGGCGGCGGAAGTGGATTTCGGAGTTCCACAACTCCTTCTAGTTTGTTTTACTGTTTTTATGAGTTTTTTTTGTTGTTTCATATTTCCTTGGATCATGAGCAGCTAAACCTCTTAGCTAGGGCTAAGAGGTGAAGCTTGTAGTGGATTCAAGATGTTTCAATTCATTCTAAGTTGGTTTTAAGTTTGGAATTCATGTTTATGAACTATGGTTTGAAGTTTATATAAGTTTTAAGTAGTTTTTCATAGTCTTATGATGACTCATGGATGTTTGGGAGAATTACTTAAATTCTTAAGTGGTTTGCATTAGTCTAGACCTGTATGATCCGAAGAATTGGAGTGCGCTCTAGTACTATGATCTTCATGTGGGGACTTCCTACCAAAGTTCTACTTTTCTGAATTTCTGTAATGTGTATGGACTGTGCATGTGATTTGAATCATGTTCAAATTGTAATCTAGCCTTGTCTTGTGACAGGACTTGAGGATGGTTATGATTGTGAACTGAGCCTTTTGGAATGAGGACTGACCTATGCAATTGAGCATGCTCAGCCTAGCTTACATTGAGTGAATCTTATGCATTGGACTTACATATAACAGATTGTTGGTTTAACAGCTCTATCATCCGACTAGATAGATCTTAATATTGATTCTAGTTGAGAGAATGAGAAACCACAGCGGATTGAACATTAAGGATTACTACAAGTGGATCCTTGAACCCCTAGTGCCTTTTTATAATTGTTTACATTCAAATTAGTTTAAAATTGTTACTCACATCAACCTTCTTCAAAATCTGATTATTAGCTTTCAATAGACACTTTTGGATGTGTTTGTGAAATCCTACACAAATCCCTGTGGATCGACCTCAGTCTTACCGAGATTATTACTACATCGCAACCCTACACTTGGGGAAGCGAACAAGTTTTTGGCGCCGTTGCCGGGGACTTTGACGTTTTTTCACAAATTTTTGAAATTAGTATCTATTTAGGATTTTTAAGGATTTTAGGACTAACTTAGCTTGTTTGTTTGATTTTTCTTTTCAAGGATTTCTAGGAAGCTGAAGAAGATACAAGGATTTCAAGTGCTGAATCAGGATCTATCTTTCTATACCTTACTCTTCTCCTTCTCCTATTCATTCCTATCATATTCATCTCTTGTAGAGTGGGTGGAGACTCCTTTTGGATCTCTAAAAGGTCGGCCTTGTGCCACCTGGATTCCTATTGGTCGGCTCTGCCGTCTTGGATCACCTTGTGCTCAGAGATTTCTTTTCTCACCTTTACTCCTCTTTCTCCTTTTTATGCACTTTTTCTTAAAAGATTCAAAGAGTGGGTGGGGAGTTCTCTAAACCCCTCTTGACCAGGAGAAATCGGTCTCTATCCTTGCTTCTGGCTTAGCCATTGCAGGACACCTTGTGCTTCAGTCTTAGAGAAGAGTGAAGAAAAGGGAGAAAGAATTCTTCTTTCTCTTTGTTTCATATTTTTGGTTTTGCATGCCACATTGGGCTCGGGATTCCAATAACCGACTCATAAGTGAAGGGGGAATAGTAGAAGGAATTGATAGAGAGCCACAGTGCTAGGAGACATCTAAACTCTCCAATTTTGTCTGAAGGAATAGCTGTGAATCAACCTAATCCAATGGCCAATCCTAATCAGGGCCAAAACCAAACTGAAACGGGGGAGAATGTGGTTGAGGATGTTCCTCGACCTAGAACTTTACATGACTTCTTGTAACCAGCAAAAGCAAGAACTCCCTCATGCATAGTATTTCCACCAAATGCAGGGAATGTGGATTTGAAACCGGGAGTGATCCAACTTCTCCCTAAATTCCATGGATTAGACAGTGAAAGTGCCTATCAACACCTTAAGGAGTTTGATGAGGTAATAACCACCATGCACTTTGCTAATGTGACTGACGATGTGGTGAGACTTAAATTCTTTCCTTTTACTCTTAAAGATAAAGCAAAAGGTTGGCTTCATGCATTAAGGCCAAGATCAATTGGTGCATGGACTGATATGCATAGGGAATTCATAAAAAAATTATTCCCTACTCACAAAACAAACATGTTGAAGCGCCTTATCATGAACTTTGTCCAAAAGGAAGATGAAACCTTCTTCCAATATTGGGAGAGGTTTAAGGACCTATTAAACGCATGTCCACATCATGGCTATGAAATTTGGCGGGTTATAAGCTTTTTCTATGAAGGACTGACTTCACCCATGCGCCAATTCGTAGAAATGATGTGTAATGGGGAGTTCATGAATAAGGAGGCTGATGAAGCATGGGATTATTTGGAAGAATTGGCTAGAATGCATAGTCTTGGGATACATCAAAACCAACAAATTTCAAGACTGGCCAACAAAAGGAAAAAGGAGGAATGTATGTCTTATCAGAAGAGGATAGCATAAGTGCACGGGTGGCTAGCCTCACAAGAAAGGTCGAAGCCATGGAATTGAGGAAAGGAGAGACAATTAACTCTAATGACGTTAAAACTGTTTGTGGAATTTGTGCCGGAAACCAACATGCAACACAAGAGTGTCCCACAATTTTAGCAGTTCAGGACATCTTACAAGAACAATCAAATGCCATAAACAGTTATCAACGACAATTTGGTGCTCCAACCTCAAACACGTTTAATGCTAGTTGGAAGAACCATCCCAACTTCAGTTGGAGGAATGGACCCACTGCGAATGCAACTACCTATCCCTCAAGCTCAACCTATACTAGGTCCATCTCTAGTCATTACTCCAAAAGTGACGCTAGAGGAGATGTTGGGTGCATTCGTATCGGTCCAAGCTGAGTATAACAAGACAAATTCTCTAAAAATAGATGGGTTCATGCAAGAGCAATTGAAATTCAATCAAAATTCAACTCAAGCCATCAATGAATTGAAAACGTCAATGGCTAGAGTTGAATCTCATCTTAGTGTTAGAGAGAAGGACACACTTCCTGCCCAACCTCTTCCTAACCCATGAACCCAGTTTGAGATACAAGATGCAAGCTCATCCTCCCACCACACGGAACATGTTCAAGCTATCACCACTTTGGGAAGTGGGAAAGAAATTGACAAATCTAATCTGGTGAAGGCCCCAAAGCCTAAGAATCCAAAAATTTTCAAAGAGGATGATAGCTCAAACAACACTCCACAAGAGAAAGAACCGGAAAGGCAATACAAGCCGGTTGCTCCGTTTCCTACAAAGGTTGATTTCACCTAAACCTTTAAATAAAAATCTGGAAATTTTAGAAGTATTCAAGCAGGTGAAGATCAACATCCCGCTGTTGGATGCAATAAACAAATACCATCATATGCCAAATTTCTAAATGAATTATGTACAGTCAAAAGGAAACACAATGTTCACAACAAAGTACTTTTGACTGAGAATTTGAGCGCCATCATCAAACAAGAGGTGCCCCAAAAATACAAGGATCCGGGTAGTCCAACCATCTCATGCATCATAGGAGACTACCGAATTAAACAAGCCTTACTCGACTTGGGGGCAAGTGTGAATCTCATTCCATACTCGGTCTACGAGCAACTTGGGTTAGGTGAATTGAAACCCACCAAAACCACACTCCAACTTGCTGATAGATCCATTTGTATAACGAGAGGAATGATTGAGGATGTTCTAGTCCAAGTTGATAAATTCTACTACCCGGTAGACTTTATTGTCTTGGATACACATCCCGTGATAGGCACCTGGTGCTCAAATTCCCGTCATACTTGGACGACCGTTTCTAGCTACTTCAAATGCAATTATCAATTGTAGAAACGGACTTATACAAATGTCCTTTGGAAATATGACCCTTGAGCTTAACATATTTGATTTAAGCAAACAACCACGGGAGGTTGATGATGATATCCACGAACTAAACATGATTGAATCATTCGTGGAAGATACATTCCCCTTGTCACTATCTTCCGACCCTTTGGAGGCATGTGTGGCCCATTCTCATTAGATAAATGATGACACAACACAAGAGATGGATGCCATTCTAGATGTGATGCCAGTGCTTAATAATAAAAGATGGAGGGCCCTATTTGAGCCTTTGCCTGTAAACGAGAACAAGGCCCTCCCATCCAACATCAAGGCACCAACACTCGACCTAAAACCATTACCAAGTGAGCTGAAATATGTTTATTTAGGTCGAGATGAGACATACCCAGTGGTGATTTCTTCCCACTTGGATGAGGAACAAGAGAGTAGGCTAATGGCCACTCTATTAGAGCACAAGAGTGCCATTGGATGGTCAATTGCGGATCTCAAAGGCATAGACCCACTGATTTGTACTCATCGCATACACCTTGAGGAAAATGTGAAGACATCCCGGCAACCACAAAGATGACTAAATCCAAACATGAAGGATGTGGTTAAGGCCGAAGTGGTGAAACTATTAGATGTGGATATTATTTACCCAATATCCGATAATCAATGGGTGAGCCCAACTCAAGTGGTGCCTAAGAAATCCGGAATAACCATCGTAGCCAATGCCAATAATGAACTCGTGCCAACCAGAGTCACTACCGGTTGGAGAATGTATATTGACTACAGGAAGCTAAACACCGTCACGAGGAAAGACCACTTCCCCTTACCTTTTGTTGATCAAATTTTAGAAAGGTTGGCGGGTCATTCCCATTTTTGCTTCCTTGATGGCTATTCAGGGTATAACCAAATAGAGATTGCCCGTGAAGACCAAGAAAAGACTACATTCACATGTCCATTCGGCACTTTCGCCTATCGACGGATGCCGTTTGGACTATGTAATGCCCCTGCCACCTTTCAGCGTTGTATGATGAGTATCTTTTCTGACATGGTGGGGACAATTCTCAAAGTCTTTATGGATGATTTTTCCGTATTTGGTTGTAGCTTTGATGAGTGCCTTAAGCACTTGAAATCTGTGCTGAAAAGATGTGAAGAGAAGAACCTTGTGCTGAATTGGGAGAAGTGCCACTTCATGGTTCAAAAGGGAATTGTACTTGGTCACATCGTTTCACAAAATGGAATCGAGGTGGACAAAGCGAAAATTGATCTTATCTCTAACCTTCCACCACCCAAGAGCATTCGAGATGTACTGTCCTTTTTAGGACACGCAGGATTTTACAGAAGGTTCATAAAGGACTTCAGTTCACTCTCTCGTCCTTTATGTAACCTACTTCAAAAGGAAAATTCATTCGAGTGGAATGAAGAATGTCTAAAGGCCTTTACCACCCTTAAAGGTATGTTAACATGTGCTCCCATAATGCAACCACCTGATTGGAGCCTTCCTTTTGAAATTATGTACGATGCTAGCGACTATGCTATTGGGGCCGTGCTAGGCCAAAGAAAAGAGAAAAAGCCATGTGTCATCTACTATGCCAGTAGAACCCTAAACTCAGCCCAAGCAAACTACACCACTACTGAAAAAGAACTTTTAGCCGTAGTTTTTGCCTTGGACAAGTTTAGGTCCTACTTGATTGGATCCAAGATCATTATATTCACTGACCATGCCACACTTAAGTATCTTCTCTCTAAGAAGGATGCTAAACCACGGTTGTTAAGATGGATCATTCTACTCCAGGAATTCGACATAGAAATATGTGATAAGAAAGGAGTAGAGAATGTAGTAGCTGACCATCTCTCTCGACTTGTCCTCACTGATTCCCCTGAAACAACTGCTGTCAATGACATGTTCCCTGATGAACAACTTTTTGCTGTTTCCCAATTACCATGGTATGCGGACATTGCTAACTATCTTGCTACAGGTACAATTCCTACACATTGGAAAAATCAAGATAAGGATAAATTCTTCACGGAGGTGCGAAAATTCCTATGGGACGACCCATACTTATTCAAGTACTGTCCTGATCAAATCATAAGGAGATGTGTGCCCGATGAGGAACAACAAAGTATCATCTCCTTCTGTCATTCTCAAGCATGTGGTGGCCACTTTTCGGCTAAAAAGACCACAACGAAAATTCTGCAATGTGGGTTTTATTGGCCCACCATGTTCAAAGACACACATGAGTTTTGCAAAACATGTGAACCTTGTCAGAAATTAGGAGGAATCTCCCGTAGAAATATGATGCCACTCAATCCCATCTTAATAATCGAAATTTTTTATTGTTGGGGCATCGATTTCATGGGTCCATTCCCATCTTCTTTTGGAAATACATACATCTTGCTTGCAGTCGACTATGTTTCCAAATGGGTCGAGGCCATTCCTTGCCGGAATAATGACCATAAAACGGTCATTCGCTTCTTAAAAGAGAATATTCTTTCCCGGTTTGGAACACCTCGAGTCATCATAAGTGATGGAGGGTCTCACTTTTGCAATCGCCCTTTTGAAGCTTTAATGAAGAAATATGGCATCACACACAAAGTGAGCACTCCCTATCACCCACAAATGAGTGGACAAGCTGAGATATCCAATAGGGAGATTAAACACATTTTAGAGAAAACGGTGAACCCCGATCGCAAGGATTGGTCACTTCGGCTTACCGATGCTCTTTAGGCCTACCGTACTGCTTTCAAAACCCCTATGGGAATGTCTCCCTATAGACTTGTCTATGGGAAGGCATATCACTTGCCTGTGGAGTTGGAACATATGGCATATTGGGCTATTAAGAAGATGAATTTTGATTCTGACAAGGCAAGCTCATTGCGCAAACTACAATTGAATGAACTTGCAGAAATCCGGAACGAAGCATATGAGAATGCGAGAATTTACAAGGACAAGACGAAGATATTCCATGATAAGAATATTCTTCGCAAAACATTCACGATCAATCAAAAAGTCCTCATGTATAATTCTCGCCTACATCTATTTCGGGAAAGTTGAGATCTCGATGGACCGGTCCCTACATTGTGAAAAATGTCTATTCATATGGGACTGTCGAGTTGTTAAATCTAAGGAACGGCAACATTTTTAAGGCAAATGGGCAGCGATTAAAGCCGTTCTTTGAGAAATTTCCTTCAGAAGGTATGTCCATACCTCTGAATGATCCTGTGTATCAGGATGATTGATCTCCTAGTCTGACGGAGGTATAGAGTAGTTAGGATTAGGATTTTGTTGCTTTTGTTTACTTTTGCTTAGGTTTGTTAGAAGGAGGAAGAATTCCACTGTTCACTTTTTTCAGGTACTCTCATTCCTCACTCCCTTTTATTTTCAAATTGCTCTCATGTTTTGTTTATTGCACATCTTTTACATTGAGGACAATGCAAGATTTGGTTGGGGGGTGTAGGATCACTTGGATGAGTCCAGCGTTTTGTAACATTTCAAGCAATTATGTGGAAACTTTTCGATTTTTTTCAAAAATTAAACTCTTTTGGAAAATTTTAGTTCTATGCACTCAAGATGATATGAGCATAAGAAGAGGAGATATGAAGTGTATGAGGTTGTAAATCTTGATCTTCTCTTGGCATAATGGTTTTATATGAGAATTCCCCTAATTCTGTGATTGATAGAAAATCTGAACACTTTTACACCTAGTCCACATTACACGATTTTCATGGGTTGAAAGGATTATGTGATTTATGGATTAGCTAGACTTTGAATTAAGGTGTTGAGAAATCAAGCCGGGGTACTTTGTCCCTCCTTGTCCATGGGAAAACAATGCAAGATATGGATTTCTAAAAATCCTATCTAAATTAAAAGAAAAAGGAAAAGGAAGGATGAAATTGGGAATGATGGAAAATGGTGGAAAATTCCGATTAGGGCTACCTACTACCAACCGGGGGATGGTCTACCCGTAACCAAAGCCGGAAATGGGACGTAGTGTGAAAGTCATCGGAAGGACGGTAAGGCAAATTCCTGTCATTGGCTTGATGTGGCTCTATGTACCATGAGTTCTATAATCTGGTTGATCTATGAAGAAGATAATCCTGGAAACTCATGAGAAGAATTTTCACTATCCACACTAGATTAAATTTGTTCAAGTTCTTCTATTTATCAATCAATCAGCAGGAAATTTTATATGAATGCTTATCATGTCTTGAGGGTTTACGGTTTCAACCTCCGTCGCCTAATATTTCTGAATCTTACACTTGTATGTCTTGGGATGTAAAGAATAATGATTTCTGAAAGAGAGTTGAGTTTTGAAGAATGAAATTAGTTTCACGCATGTTTTGGTCGGGACTAGCAAAATGCTGGTTGGGGGGTGTGTTGAGCTCTTAATTGTGCATATTCTAACCCCAATTCATCACTCATTGTGCAAGATTTTCATGATTTAAAGACTAATTGAATGTATGCTTTGTGATTGCAGGATTGAGAGTGGACTCCGCCTAATAAAAGATGAAAAGAGCCTGTTTAAGAACCATTGAATGAAGATTAAAGGAGGACGAAAGAAAGGAGGAAGCAAGGAAAGAAGAAAAGAAGAAAGAAAGAAGAAAATGAGCCAGAAACAGGCCAAGACTGGTCGTAACCGGTCGGCCAAGAGGGCCACGACTGGTCCAGACCGGTCGGCCATCTCCCCTTGAACTTCCAGAGCTTGCTGGACATATTGATGAATGCACACCGACCGGTCGTGACCAGTCGGCCAGGCCAGTCTGACCGGTCAAGACCGGTCGGCCAGAAGAGATTTTTTGGTCCAGGGCTTGCTGGACTGTTGCCCCAGTGAGGCACAACCGGTCGTGACCGGTCGGCCAGCTACTCAGACCGGTCTAGACCTGTCGGCCGTGTGTAAGGACTGCGTACTTTCTATTTTGGCATCGATTTTCTCTGCGCACTGTGTAACTCTGACGCAGATTCTCGATTCTTCTGAAGTTGCGGAGCCTCCCTACTATAAAAGGACACCTAGGGATCGTTCCTAGGGTATCTTAGAAGGGTTGAAGCAAGCTTGGAGGTGGCGGAAGTGGATTTCGAAGTTCTACAACTCCTTCTAGTTTGTTTTACTGTTTTATGAGTTTTTTTTTTGTTGTTTCATATTTCCTTGGATCATGAGCAACTAAACCTCTTAGCTAGGGCTAAGAGGTGAAGCTTGTAGTGGATCCAAGATGTTTCAATTCGTTCTAAGTTGGTTTTAAGTTTGGAATTCATGTTTATGAACTATGGTTTGAAGTTTATACAAGCTTTAAGTAGTTTTTCTTAGTCTTATGATGACTCATGGATGTTTGGGAGAATTACTTAAATTCTTAAGTGGTTTGCATTAGTCTAGACCTGTATGATCCGAGGAATTGGAGTGCGCTCTAGTACTATGATCTTCATGTGGGGACTTCCTACCAAAGTTCTACTTTTCTGAATTTCTGTAATGTGTATGGACTGTGCATGTGATTTGAATCATGTTCAAATTGTAATCTAGCCTTGTCTTGTGACAGGACTTGAGGATGGTTATGATTGTGAACTGAGCCTTTTGGAATGAGGACTGACCTATGCAATTGAGCATGCTCAGCCTAGCTTACATTGAGTGAATCTTATGCATTGGACTTACATATAATAGATTGTTGGTTTAACAGCTCTATCATCCGACTAGATAGATCTTAATATTGATTCTAGTTGAGAGAATGAGAAACCACAGCAGATTGAACATCAAGGATTACTACAAGTGGATCCTTGAACCCCTAGTGCCTTTTTATAATTGTTTACATTCAAATTAGTTTAAAATTGTTACTCACATCAACCTCATTCAAAATCTGATTATTAGCTTTCAATAGACACTTTTGGATGTGTTTGTGAAATCCTACACAAGTCCCTGTGGATCAACCTCGGTCTTACCGAGATTATTACTACATCGCAACCCTACACTTGGGGAAGCGAACAAGTACTACAATCCAGTCTAAATCCGCCCCAAAGCGGGCCAGGCTCGGAAGACCGTTGGGTCAGCCTGGACCATTCAACCCTACCATTGACTAGGAAGCAAATTCGGTGAGACCTAGCTCCACAAAGGTGAGTGGGACCTTGACTGTGGGGCTCACAGTGCTGTATGTGCCTTAAATCCACACCATCCAACCATTTCAATGCTCATTTCAGAGCATGATCCCAAAAATGAAGCATGCCCAATTCTTAGGTGGACTAATAGTCATGATTGAATCCCCACCATTAAAAACTTCATGGAGTCCATCAGAATGTTTATTTGCCATCCAACCTGTTGATAAGGTCACAAAGACCTATATAAAGAGACCACACAAATATAATCTTGATCTAAAGCTTTTGTGGCCCACAAGAAGTTTTTAATGGTCAATTACTACTGCTTCCTACACAAGCAGTTTTTAATGATCAATTACTACTGAGATTTGGATTGCTTCATTTTTTGGATCATGCCCTGAAATGAGATGGTGACCTGAGTGCCCTAAAATGTGTTGGCTAGCCCACTTAAGCTTTGGATCTACCTCATTTTCGGGCTCATGCCCTAAAATGGTCACAAAATGGATGAACAGTGTGATATAACACACATTATGGTGGGACCAAAGAACTTTGCTTCATCAACTCACCACTGAGGTCACCATGCAATCTACATCTAAATATCCTCGACCAAGAAGTACTCCAAGTTTTGTGGGCCCACCATGATATATGTGTTTTATCTACCACACTTATCGGTTTGGCCAGCTAGCCCAAAAGTGAGGCAGATCCAATGCTCAAGTGGACCACAACACAGAAATAGTGGGGATAATGACGCCCACCATTGAAAACCTGCTCAGGCCACTAGTGTGTTTATTTTCTTTCTAACCTGTTTATAAGGTCACACAGACCTGGATGAAAGGAAAACAAATATATAGAATTGATCCAAAACTTATTACAGCTCCCAAGAAGTTTTTAATGGCGGGTGTTCCCCTTAAATTCTTGTGGTGTGTTCCACTTGGGCTTTGGATTTGCTTCATTTTTTAGCTCAAGCCCTAAAGTGAGCTGGCATGGATGGATTAAGTGGATGAAATACATACATTACGATGGGCCCCACTAGGGTGTGAAGATGATCGTGACATACATAATGTGAGATACATGAGTCATACAATCTAAGTCATGCACCAAACCTGCGCATACCACGCGATCATGTGGGGCGACCCATACAAGATAGGATCGCCCCACATGATCGCGCGGTATGTGTAGGTTTGGTGCATGACTTGGATTGTATGACTCATGCATCTCGCATTATGTATGTCATGATCATCTTCACACCCTAGTGGCATCGGGGTTGTGGCCGCCACAATTATATTATAACTGACGAGAATGGCATCGAGAACATGTTCTAGCACTTGGGCATTATGGATGTCCTTGGGTGAAACTCCCTAAACCCTGTAGTACTAGTAGGATGCTCCAACGTCGAGACCGAGTGAATAACACGAGTGCCCGAGCGCCCGATTGTCAAATACCAAGTAGGCCGCTTCTCCCACTGTGCTGAGGTCAGTTGGAAAGGGGTGTGACCTTACCTGCCCGGGTGAAGGAGGCTATCTACTAGGTTGAGTCTGACCTAGCTTGTTACATGGGTTTGCTATCGACTAGCCGAGTGTGTTTTAGGCATACTATTGATGAGGCATATAGTGAGGTCTCTTCCACTCGCTTGGTCATGCACGGGATAAGCGGTAACCAATGTCGGGAGTGTATTGACCTCGGTAATGTCCCAGGTTATAAACCATTATGATCTATGGATCAATTGAGGATTGTCATGCTTATGTTGCATCTCTAACATATGACACTTGGCCATGTAGGCTCTTATATTGCATAACCTTAGGATGGCTAATATCATTCATGACTTGACAACTTAGCCCTCCATCATTTACACTCACTCTTATATCTGTATACTTGTCATATGCATTGCACACACACACACACACACACACACACACACACACACACACTACTGAGCTTCATAGGAAGCTTATGCCCATTTGTTTACGCTGCAGGTATTAGGGCATATCAGTAGCGTTGAGCCTAGAGCATGTACATGATCTTTTTGTTCATTTTGTATTTTCCTTTCCAGCACTGTACTCAAACAGATATTATAGTGGATATGTGATGATGTGTTTGGTTTTGCTACTTTGTAAAAAAAGAAAAAAGAAAAAAAAAACCTTAAAAATTCTCCTTGTGGGATCCAAGGATCAGAACTTGGCATATGAGAACTAGGAGCTAAGAATGAAGTACTACGGAGGTTATCGTTACCGGATTCAGTAGTTAGAAATTCGGTGAGCTCGGTTTTTAAGTTTGAGGTGTGAAAAATTGAGTAGTTGATTCAAGAATGAGAGAGCATGAAGACTCAACTCAACAAGCATATCAACGAGGCTCAATCTGATAAGTAAGATTGTCAATTTAGAGTCCATACATTCACTCCTTGTGTAGGATTGAGTGTAAGAGTTTGTAACCCAAACTTGATAGGTTCTTATGTAGGACCTTAACCCTTATGTAGGATATAAACCAAAGTTTACAAAGGAGAGCCATCGGACTTGGGTATGTACATGTTAGACTCTAAGGAGAGCCTCCAGCGGGAGTAAACGTAGGGCCTTAGATTAGATCTGCTAATAGTTTTTGGTTAGCCGATAGAAAACTAACTTAGTCTCTAAGGGAGCCACTGACACGGGCGAGTACGTGGTCCACCAACACGGGTGTATACATGTTATGTAGGACTCGGTTCTTGTGTAGGATTGTAAAGATTAGTAGTTAACCTGATTTAAAACCTTCAAGATAATGAATACCGATACACTCAAGAAGAGTGCGTCCACCGGGAGTAGAGTAGACAAGTAGTCGAATTACTATACATGCTTGTATTTGTGATTATTATTTGAAAACATTCTTATTCATGCATTGTTAGTTTAATTGGTGAATTATATGAATGATAGAATGGATTGAATGCTAAGCACTTGAATGTTATTCACACACAAGTTGTATTTCACTTCTCTTATAGACTAGTTGCTTAAGTGTTGAATATCTTGTAGTCTATATGATTGGACCTACTTGACTTGAAAGCCTAACTGTTAATTGTTTAATTAAGTTTATTTAATAAATTAGTTTTAATTAAACATAAATTTTAAGTAGTAATATTCACCACCCCTTTAGCTCCACCAAGCCTCCGCGTGCAAAGCACCTTAGGTGTGAATCCATAGATGCAATTTGAGTTATTTGATACTCTAACTGTGTATAATGCAGGCACTCAGAAATTGTAACCCATGCATGCGTTAAATCAAACTAAACCTCCTAAACGGTTGAACTCAATGTAACTATCTAAAATCAGATTGGAGAAACAATTCTAACCTCTAATTGGACACTTGTTTGCTGCAATAGGAACGTTGCCTCTTTTCATTTCAACCATCCAATAAATGTCCACCACTAGGGGTGTCAATGGGCCAGGCTCGGGCGTGAAAAAATCAGAATTTTGAAAAGGGCCGGCCCGGCAACCCGGCCCAAGACAGTTCAAAATCTGGGCTGAGACCCCAGGCCCGGCCCGTTGACAGGACCACCACCTTGTCCAAATATACATGTCAGCTGGACCATGATTTGGCCAGTTAAATTTAAATTATTCATACATATGCCACGATGTATCATCTCTCATGTTCTAAGTATTATCAGTTCACTGTCATAGTACCGAAGCTTTCCTCTTTCATGATAATTATCTGTTAACCATTGATCTGACAGCCCAATCTTCAATGAATCATGCTAAAAATATACCACATCTTAGTATCCTAGCCATCCAATCTTGGGTTCTTTTACACATGATTTGGATTGTTGCATTTTCACCTAGACATTGATTTCTCACCAATAAAGAACTCCCATGCAACGAAAAACTCTGTGGGATGGCCGTGATTCTCAGTGTGGCATCCATTCCCTTCATCATTTGCGACTGACGTGAGCCTAAACATCAAACCGGTCAAAAAATGGGCCACATCACAGGGAGAGGTGAGGGTTAGGACACCCA
The DNA here is from genome assembly GCA_003013855.2 of Liriodendron chinense. Taxonomy (NCBI): domain Eukaryota; kingdom Viridiplantae; phylum Streptophyta; class Magnoliopsida; order Magnoliales; family Magnoliaceae; genus Liriodendron; species Liriodendron chinense. Next base: position 546,044 of record ML058566.1, on the reverse strand, counting down.
ACATTGAGACATTCCTGGGGACCAATGTAAACCTTTCACAAGGTGTGTCCCACAGGGATCTACGAAAAAAACCAAATATCAGCCTATCAACAACTGATCAGGTGGGCTACACCACATGGAACAATGGGGATTGAATGCCAACCACAGGTTTGCTTCTATGGCGACCATGGTTTGGATCATTCATCAAACTCCTTGATCAGGTGTTACTCACCATTATGAAGAGAAATTACAAAAATGGGCCATATCAGTTTTTAGTCACGCATTGCATATGTATGTACGTCCAAATAATGGTTATCGCCTGATGTACGGAACGATTTTTCAACATAGAATAAAAATCAGCTCGGGCTCTGGTCACACGGACCGGAATCTTCTGCAACACCTTTCTACGGGCTACCCAAGCTATATGGGGGCCGCATCTACAGCTGAAGTGGGCTGTACGGCACATGGAAAATGCGTATGGGATGCCAACCATAGGTTTGTTTGTGGGGGCTCCTATGGTATCAAACCGTTAATCGGATGTAGCACATCAGGAGGAAGTCAAGATATAAAAATAAGCATGATCTAAGACTCAATCGAGCCACACTGCGGGAATTTAGAGGTTTTAGGAACAAATTAACTTTGATGTAGCCCATTAGAGCTTTTTATGGGGCTGATATTTTCTATGTACGGTTCAAATTTCACTTACATATGCAACATCGTGGGCTTCACAGAGCTTGGGAGTGTTTTACAAGCTGCTTAAAACCGGTGTTGCAGAGGATTCCAGCCCCGGCCGGGCACACCTAACGAGCAGCCGGGTCTCATTCTCGGGTGAACGCAAAAACGTCCCGCAGCCTACCTGATGTGGCAAATCATCTCAGCTGGGCCCACATGATATGGAATCAAGTTCGAGAGAACGCTTTAGTTACTTGACAAACAGCCAAAGTGAAAGCTTGAGTAAACCCTTCACGTAATCCTTTCCTCCAACCATTGGCAACGAATTTGGTTCGCTTCTTTATTTCCATGCACGTACAAAGCCCACTCTTTAACTCTCATATATAAATCCTTCTCCAACCATTCCTCAAATCACCTCTCTCTCTCTCTCTCTCTCTCTCTCTCCAACATGGCTTTCGACACGAAGACATCCAACTCCAAGGCGGAAGAAGACAACCAAAGGCGGATTGACCGTGAGATCAAAGATATGGTCTCGACACTCACCCACCGCCTCACTGAGCTCCAGTCCAAGTCCAAACAGGTTTTGGGCGATTCCTCCCACACTGATGAGGATGACAAGCATGGCATAAGAGTCGTCACTCTCGCAGGGAGCAACACCGGTGCCAGCATGCGGGCCGATCTAGGAGAGATGCTCGATGGCCATGGTGTCGATCATGAAATGCTGGGCGCGTACACGAACAGCAACTACCAGGCCGTGAACAACTCGATCATGATGGACGGTAGTTACACTGCTGAGGACCCCGGTGTGCACGTGTACATCTCTGACTATGTTGAAGAACATGGCCATGGCATGGAAGAGCTTGCTAAGATGAAGGAGAAAATGAAGAAGAAGAAGGGATATTCCAAGTCCACCAAAGAGACCGCATCGGACAATGATGATGAAAAAAAAAGTGATGTGGACGCAGTAAACTAATTTATACTTGTGTCTATGAAAATGGCTGCTTGGGTTTTTTAAATTTAGGCTGCGTTTGGATGAACCGTTTAATTGGATTGTGATAATTTAATCAGAATTACTATTATGTTGCTTTTAAGTTGGACTTGAAAGGAATGTAAGTGCAATTCCCGGGCTACTTCGTCAGTGGGTACGGCAGGAAATGGCACTGAGATTCGGTCAATTCCTCTCTAATGGACTGAAAATTATCGTAATTCGATTAGGTTTTGCATCCAAACAAGGTCCTGAATACTGATATTGTTAAGCCAGTAATATTTGGATTCATGTATCGTCTATTATGACTTGAAAGCTAGTTTTTATGATATGCCGATAGTGCTGTTACCATGACCTTGTTTTACCCTTGGATTTTGGAAGTTTTGTGCGGTTGAATTTTGAGGGTTTTTTCTTTTTCTATCTTTTTGGATTAAAGAATGATGGAAACGAATTCAATTTCCATGGAAATTGAATTTTCGGCAGTTAGTGTCAAAATCTAACCATGGAATTTGATTTTTCATTTTCAAAGCTTAACTAAGAGGAGAGCATAAATAAATAATAAATAAATAAAGACACCTCTTGTCCCTTGAGCGATGATCTTTTACCATTTTAAAACTATCTCGTGAACAAAATAAGAGAATTCCTCTTACGGGGATTCCACTTAACTAAGAGTCCGGATCCTCTGTTAGCTGCAAACAGGAAATTCCTGTTCGCAGCTTTTTTCCTGTTTGCAGCTTTTTGATTGGTCCACATCATCACATAGGTTTTAACCATGTCACATCCTCAGTGCAACCTCAGTGAAACCTTATCACATCCTCAATGCAACCTCATCACACTGAAGCTACAATAAGAATTTTTTGTTTGTAGCAAATAGAGGATCTGGACTCCTTAACTATTTGCTATTTCTCGTGTTTGGTCCATTTGATTTGTTGACTGGCCTGATTTTTAGGCCAGGTCATCAACATTGTGGAGCCCACCAGATGCATGACTCGATCGTTCCACATGTGTGCGCATGCATAGGTTGTTGGGATTGGGAACATGGTGCTCTATCCAAACTAGAGGCTTTTTAGTTCGGGCCATTATTCCATACTGGTGGGGCTATGGGATTATCTTTTATTGATTCAGATCATTCATGGGAGCGCCTCCATGGCAACGTGGGTAATGTAAAAACTCAAACCTTGGGACAACCGTAGATATTCCTTTGTTCACCCGAAAATGGAAGAATGAGAATGAAATATAGCCAACCTATATATTAGAAAAGGGACATGGTCCACCGTTCACTGAATTTCTGCTAGGAGGAGGAACATGATGAACTATCTGAAAAATGAAGGTATTTCAATGGTGGAAGCAGATGAACAACATGGACCAAAGGAAAAATAGGACCCACCTGAATGGATGATGACCTCGACAAAATGTGACCTGTACAGATTAAACATTGGTGCTCATGGAAGCTCCCTAAAAGGGGGTCCCACCCATCAAGTTCCAGACATCTAAGGTTGGTTGACAAGACCGTTGATTTGGTAGGCCATGACGTTGATAACCATGACAGAAAATTCAAGGTGATTGGACGATCCTTACCATCCAATCTTCCAGAGTTTTCTAGCTTAATGTGGATCATTAGTCCCATTTCACTCGACTTCATTGTCCCATCGACCGTTTGTAGACAGATGGCTGGGTGACCATCATTGACGTTAGTCCGTCCATCCAGAGGATGTCTGCCCAGATCAACAGTCCTCATTCCATACACGTATTTCACATGTATTTTCAGAATCGAACGCTCTTGAATATGGGTAGTGATGGCAATGGGCCAGGCAACCTGGCCGGAGGGATGAGCGGCTTCCGGCCAGGCTTGCATATGTTAGTCAGGCCCATGGGAGGGTTCAGTCCTTGCAGCTGGCCAGGGACAGGCTTGGGCTAAGATTATTTTAGCTACATCACGCTTGAATTTCTACGGTTTACATACCTTGGTTTGACATATGGTCCCAAACAGGTACCGTTGGACTTTTTCCTCCTCACACGTGCAGAGGAGAGAATGCAAATGTTGCTGTCCGACCGGCCGGTGCCCCTGGGCGACAGGCCGGACAAAGTGGCTGGAAACCACATTTTTACTGGAGCTTTTTTGTGAAGGCCGACCGGTCGTCCGACCAGCCGGTGGTCCTAGCCAAAGGGTCGGCAGACAGGTTGGACTATGTGTTTTTAACACAGATATCTCTCTGGACAGTTTTTGGTGGGTCCGACCGGCCGAAGGCTTTTGGCCGGCTGGTCAGAGGTGTGCGCGGATTGCTACTGCAGTTTCCAAATTGGATTAGGACTTTTGCTAATCTATAAATATGGAGCTCTAATTCAGAATTTGCTAATCCTACATGTTATTCTACACGTTCAAGGTGAGAGAGAGAAAAAAAGAGAAAGAGAAGAAGAGAAAGAGGGAGAGGAAGCTTGTTGGTAGAGGAGGCTTTGCTCGCGAAAGTGATTCATGGTGCAACGACATCTCGACTCTTCAACGTCCTCGTGCTCGGGTGAGATCTCTCAGTTTTCTAGTCCTTTTATTATTATCCATCCCTGCGTAGGTGAAGAAGGTTTGATCCAAGAGGTGTGTGCTTGTGATCGGTTGTAACAGTTCCCTGAGATAGTGGATTGTTGATCTGAACTAGGTCCCGTGGTTTTTACCTCTTTGAAGGTTTTCCACGTAAAAATCACTTGCATCATGTGATTGTTGATTTGATTTAGTTTCGTGCTTTATCATAACCCATAATTTTAGTAGTTTGGGGGATGAGATCCTAAGGTTTTGTGAAACGCACCCAACAAAAGTGGTATCAGAGTGTTCAGGTTGATTGAACAGAGTGTGATCGGTTCTGAATTATGGAAGGTGGATCATCAAGGATGATCAGCCTCAATGGTTCTAACTGGACAATATGGAAGGCTAAGATGGAGGACTTGCTCTATTGCAAGGACCTATATGCTCCGATCTTAGGCATATTAGCGAAGATCAAAGATATGCCTGACGATGATTGGAAGAAATTGGACCGGAAGGCGGTGGGGTTCATTAGACAATGGTTGGATGATTCAGTTTTCCACCATGTGTCTAAAGAGACCTCAGCCGCTAGTCTATGGCAGACATTACAAGGGCTGTATGAGAAGAAAACAACTGGCAACAAGATATTCCTAATTAAAAGACTTGTAAATCTTAAGTTCAAGGATAATGGTTTTGTGACTGAGCACATGAATGAAGTCAGAAATATTGTGAACCAGCTGTCCACTATGAAGATGGTCCTGGACGATGAACTACAGGCTTTGCTATTGCTTAGCTCATTGCCTGATAGTTGGGAGATATTGGTGGTGTCTCTAAGTAACTCCGCGCCAAGTAGAAAGATATCCATGGAACTAGTAACGGGTTGTCTCTTTAATGAGGAGACAAGGAGGAAGTCTCAAGGGTCGACTCAGCAAGAGGCCCTTGTGACACAGGATCGGAGGAGAGGAAAGAACAGAAAGGGCGGGAAAGCCCGAGATAAATCCAGAGGTAAGTCTAATGCCAGGAAAGATGTTAAATGCTGGAATTGTAGTAAGAAAGGCCATTATAAAAGTGAATGTCACAAGAAAAAGGATCAGAAAGGAAAAGGGAAGGAAAAAGATGATGAATCAGATTCTACTATGGTTGCCTCAGATGGCGACGTTGTGGTCATTCTCTAAGCGGATCATGATGTTTGTCTCACAGCTGCGAATCTGGACACTGATTGGGTGGTTGATTCGGGAGCGTCGTTTCATGCAACTCCACGAAGGGATTTCTTCACAAGTTACAAGCAAGGCAGCTATGGTATAGTGAAGATGGGGAACTCTGGAGTGTCCAAGATTGTGGGAGTTGGTGATATTTTTGTGAGGACCGATATAGGCTGTACATTGGTTCTAAAAGATGTGAGACATATTCCAGATCTTTGCCTCAACTTGATGTTGACGGGAAAGTTGGATGTAGCTGGCTATGAGAGTCAGTTTGTTGGTGGGCACTGGAAACTCATCAAGGGTTCGATGATTGCAGCTAGAGCGAAGATGTGTTTCACCTATACAAGACATGTGTCAGTATATGTAAGGGTGAGTTGAACGCAGCAGAAGATTCAGTGACAGACATGTGGCACAGATGGCTCAGTCACATGAGCGAGAAAGGGCTATAGCTACTAGCGAAGAAGCACCTCCTTCTAGAGTTGATAGGTACACCTCTTAAAACCTGTATTGATTGTTTATCAGGGAAACATAATAGGATTTCATTTGTAAAAACTGTTTCTCATGTTAAGAAAGTGCATCCATTAGATTTGATTTATTCTGATGTTTGTGGTCCTATGAGGACAAAAACGTTGGGTGAGGCATTGTATTTTGTCACTTTTATAGATGATGCATCTAGGAGAGTTTGAGTTTATGCTTTGAAATCCAAGGACGAGGTTTTTGGTGTGTTCAAAATATTTCATGCCATGGTCAAGAGGGAGACAGGTAGATCATTGAAGTACATTTGCACTAACAATGGTGGTGAATACATTAGTAACTTTCATGAGTATTGTAAGTCCCTAGGTATACGGCATGAATAGACGGTAACTAAGACCCCCCAGCACAATGGTGTATCTGAGCTTATGAATCGCACCATTGTAGAGAGAATCAGATGCATGCTATCCCATGCGAAGTTGCCCAAGATGTTCTGGAGAGAAGCAATGCACACAGCAGTGTATTTGATAAACAAGTCTCCATCAGCCCCTTTGAATGGAGAAGTACCTGAGAAGGTGTGGACTGGACGTGATCCTTCATACAGTCATCTCAGGGTATTTGGATGTAGGGCATCCGTTCACGTATCAAAAGACGAGAGATCCAAGCTCGATACGAAGATCAGGCAGTGTGTGTTCTTGGGGTACGGTGATGAGAAATTTGGCTTCAGGTTGTGGGATCCGACAGAGAAGAAGCTCGTCAGGAGCAGAGATGGGGTTTTCATTGAAGATCGGTGTATAGAAGACATTGGAAAGCCAGAGAAGACACAGCCCAGTTCAGATGAACTGGAAGATTTGGATCCTATTACTCCTCCCGTGGTGCCTGATGATGGGGGAGTACAGTAAGGTGTAGAGGACAAGGCAGCTCCTACAGGAGATGGATAGGGGGAGCAGCCCCCACTTGATCTACTTGTTGAGCCACAGGTGAGGAGGACATCTAGGGACAGGCACTCGTCTAAGAAGTACTCGCCGCATGAGTACATTATGCTTACTGATGGGGGAGAGCCAGAAGATTATTCTGAGGCTCTAGCCGACAAGCATAAGGGGGAGTGGTTGAAAGCTATGCAAGAGGAGATGGAATCCTTGCATAAAAACCACACCTATGACATGGTGAAATTGCCTAAGGGCAATAAAGCTCTGAGCAACAAGTGGGTGTTCAGAAAAAAGATTGAGCAAAAGAATTCATAGACAAGGTACAAGGTCAGACTCGTGGTGAAAGGTTTTGGTCGGAGGAAAGGTATAGACTTCGATGGGATATTCTCACCAGTGGTGAAGATGACATCCATACGGATGTTGCTTGAGCTGGCTGCTAACATGGATCTAGAGATAGAGCAGTTAGATGTTAAAACTACTTTTTTCCATGGTGTTGATGTCAGATTTTGTAACAGGATCCTCCGGACGTTCACCTTCTCTCCCACAGGAATTTTCTCCGCCAAACCTGAAAGAAGACAGACAGCAACTAAGGGTGGCTGGGGTCCAGCCGTTAGCCCTCCGATGCTTAAGTTAGGCCAAAGCAAGAAGAAGAGTAGCCAGGCAAAACAGGACAGAAATTGAATATTGTGTGTACCTTTCCCATAATGGAGTCGTCCCTTTATATAGATCTGAAGCAGTTCAATCCGTTACACAAGATACCGAGATCCCGCTGATCTCGTGTACGATACTGAGATCTTGCTGATTTCGTGGGATAAGATCCTATCTTTAGAGACGAGGTCCAACCCAATGACTTATTTCAGCAATCACGTTCCTTGATGGCAATCCCTTGAGATCCGGAACCACCAGAGAAGATAAGCCCAAAAAACCGACCTATACGGGCTGCCAGTAGGCGTAGTAATAGCGCTGATTGCTCATGTTGAGCTGGAAGCCGTAGTTGGAGTCATAGCTGCCGAAAAGGAAGGAGACGCTTGAAAGGACGGAGACCGCCGCGCTGGATGTAACTCTGCTTGGAGCCATCGAGGGATTAGGACAAGCTGCTCGACGAAAATCGGGTGCTGGGACTACGAAGATCGTCCAAACCAAAAACAAAGACTCAGGATTGCTCTGATTCGGGAGCTGCTCGTGTCAGGAATGCTCGCATCTGGGAGATGCGACCCCTTCTGGCGAGCACGAGCCGAGCTGCTCGCATCCGGGAGATGCGACCCCTTCTGACGAGCACGAGCCGAGCTGCTCGCATCCGGGAGATGCGACCCCTTCTGACGAGCACGAGCCGAGCTGCTCACATCCGGGAAATGCGACCCCTTCTGACGAGCACGAGCCGAGCTGCTCGCATCCGAGAGGTGCGACCCCTTCTAGCGAGCTCAACCTGGACTCCTCGCATTCATATTGCCGCGATCCTTCACTTCTCGCCAGACTATATTTGCCTACAACAGATGCCCCCCCAAACCCTTGGTATTGAAGAACTATGCCAAGGGTTTGCTAGTGCTGACAGCTGGGTGCTGGGAGACAATCGTGCATGATTCACTTAACGTGCTTCCGCATTTATGATGGCCAGCTTTCGCGCAGCTTTTCCTGCCGCCAGAAATGAAGCGTCGGGCGCCACGTGTTTCCGTATTTAATGCTAGCGTCCGTTCGTCTGGTGCGCCGGATGAGAAACTGTCGCGTGTCCAGCAAATCAGACGAAATGATTGCGTATAAATACCGGACTTAGAAGAAATTCCTTCATTTTCGAATTTTCTGCTACGGCGCTCTCTGCTTTCTTCTTCTTCCTTTGCTTCTGGTGCGAAAAACCTCTTCACAGAGGTAGTCTTTCTCCAACTTTCTCCCTTCATCTTTCTTTCTTGCTTTTCTACTCGTGATGGCGGGGTCCTCAGATGAAGAGATTGTTCCCTTGGGAGATCACACCCCTGATTCTTCCGAATCCAACAATACCAGAGTACCGGCTAGTAGATATTCTGCCTCCGGATATTCTTCCATCTTGACGGAGGAGAGGTTCTCTAACCTTAGAGAGGCATACAGAGTCCCAGACTCTGTTTTATTTAGATTACCTAGGAGAGGGGAGACAGCCGATGCCCCACCACCAGGGTGTGTGGCTTTTTACGAATATTTTTTCAAAGTAGGTGTACGTCTTCCCCTCCACCCTTTTATACGGAACTTCCTCCATCTCTACAAGATTGCCCCGGGCCAATTAATAGTAAATGGCTGGCGGGTACTCTTGAGTGCTTTCGTCCTCTGGAAGCAAGCGGGTAACGAGGAGTTAACCGCTGAGGAATTTTTAAGTTTATTCCAGCTGAAGAAGGCGCCAGCTAGCGAGGGTTGGTATTACCTATGCTTCTGGCATCGGAATAACTTTATTTTGGGGAACCCTTCCTTCAACTGCCCGGGATGGAGAAAGAAGTGGTTCTATGTCTCCGGCAACTGGGAGTCCGAAATGGGCTCCGACCCCAAAGGCCATAACGTTAATCGCCATTTTGGCGAAGGTGGGTCAAGTTCTTGTTTATTTGTCCGACAGAGAGAATAGCTTTGCTATATTGACGACTTAATGAACTTTCTTTTCTACTTGTCGGAATCCCAACTGGTGTGAAACCGAACCTGCGGGGAGGACTCAACGAGAAATTGGTTAGAGTCTACAAGCTTCCTGCGGCTACACGACACGTCAACGTCGCATTAGAGTCCCATCACCTCTGTGCAGCGGGTCTCATCTCCAGAGAAGAGATGACGAACGCGGGTGAAAAAAGAGGTGCACTAGGGGTGCTTCCCCGTCTGAAAGGCGCGGCCTCGAAGAGGCAAAAGAAAAACGGGGGGCCCTCAAATGCATCTGCTCCCGCTGATGGGACTGCTCGCGGTCTTCAATCACGAGGGATCGGTTCGGGTGGGGTCGCTACGACTTCTCGTACGACCACGACCCCTCCGGTTATCGCGACCCCTCTATCTGTCGTGCCCCCTCCGGCTACTGCGACTCCACCGTCAGGTGCTCGCGGCCAGCCGGTGATCGAAGTCGCCGACAATTCGCCAAAAGGCGATCGGAGGGAGGGAGGCCTCCCTCCTAACGATATGAGATGCGAGCCTACTGGTGCTCGCGAGTCTGCGACACCTTCCATGGGTGCCGTGGGTGCTCGCGAGACGGGCTCTGGCGAGATGGTAGTGGCCCAACCTTCCGGGTCGGGGGTTTTTGTTATACCCTCGCACTTGCATCCTGTGTGCAAGTTTATGTTTGATAACATTCCTCCCAACTCCTTCGGGAGTTTGCCTGAGCCAAGCCCAGAGGCCCTCTCCACTGATATTGGAGTGAGATTGGTTCAAGTAAACAACCTTTTTCCTTTTTACCAATCTCTTCAGGATTTTATAAGATGACTAGCAATCTGATCCTTCTTTCTTTATTTGTATCAGAGCTTGGATCTCACGCTCCGCGTTAGGCGGGATGTCGATGCAGCTCGCCGCAGCGTGGAGGATGCGGAGAAGAAGAAAAAGGCCATGGAAGCAGAGGTCCAAGGGCGGGACCGCTTGGTGAAAGCTCTGGAAGTGCAAATCACCAAGCTGGATGAAGAGAAGAAAATTCTCTTCGTCAAAATCCAATCCCTGACTGAGCGCTTTCAGTCAGTGGATCTCCAACTCGCCAAGATTCAGGAGCTCCATACCAAGAGTGAGAAGGAGAAGGAAATCTTCCGCCAGGACAAGATCCAACTTGAAGGGTGGCTCAAGGACGCACGGACCAAGCTCGAGGAGACCCAGAAGAAACTCGAGGAGGCCCAGCAGCAACTTCACCAGTTGAAGGATGACTCCATCCACTGGGAAGAAGAGCGAGTGGCCCTCATTCAAATGGTATCTGATGAGGGTCCTCGCGCAGTTCAGGAGTTCCGGACTTCTCAACTTTACGATGAGGAGCGATATGACGCGTATATCGCTGGTCGCGATTTCGCGGTCAGAGTTATGCAGATGATCGCTCCAACTTTTAACGTTGAGGAGTTCGACAGAGTGGCATTCGAGGTTGCAGCTAAAGAACGGGCTGCTGCTGAGAACGAAGTCACCGAGGCAACAGATGCCGCTCCTGCTCCTGAGGCTGGTCCTGAAGCTGAGAGCCGCGAGCCTGCGCAAGATGAGGATGACCAACCCTGACCTCGGCAGCTTCCTATATCATGTATTATTATTATTATTTTTTTTTTTAGAAGAGATTTGTAATTGTCATGACCTTTGGGTCATTATTTTAATGAACATTTACTTCTTCAGTGTTGTGTATTCTCCTCTTTCCCTTCTGCTTTGTGTTGATCTCATCTGACTCATTCGAGGATACTATCCTATTAGAGCACGAGCTGTGCTGCTTGCAGTAAGGGTATGGACTGCGACCCTTGAATTCGTGAGTTGCTCTGCTCGCATTCTGGAAGTGCGATCTCTTTCACCAGTGCGAGCATCTAATTCATGAAAAGATGAATTAGACTCAATCCGGGGGTCGTGTGACCATGTCCGCGTTGAGATAGACTGATCTATCGATTGAGATTCTGATTCCACCAAGGGCAGAAGATTGGTCAAGAGAGCACGTATGCTCTCTTCGGGGCTGTTTTTAATCCATAAAATGGAGAAGCAACCAATTAATGACAACTTCAATCCTACCAAGGGTAGGCAATTGGCCAAGAGGATGTGTATATTCTCTTTGGAGCTATTCGAGTCCAAATAAATGGAATAGCGACCAAAAGATATCTTCAACTTTATTCATAAAATGTTGTTATGAACTACATCAAATCTAGGGGAAGTATTGTAGCAAATGCTCCACGTGCCAAGGGCGGCGCACGGGTCTGCCCTGCATGTCTTCAAGATAATAGGTACCGGGTCGCACAATCCTAATAACCCGATAAGGGCCTTCCCAATTTGGATCCAGCGAACGAGAAGGGACTCCGAGCTTTTGTCTCAGGACCAAATCTCCAAGCTGGAAGGATCTAGGCCGCACCTTCGCGTTTCGATAACGAGCAATACGTTGTTGATATGCTGCCGCTCATACTTGGGAGGCGTTTCTACGTTCTTCCAAGAGGTCAAGATGAAGGCGAAGGTCTTCCTGATTACTCGCGGGGTCATATTGCTCGATCCGATACGAGGGCACTTAAATTTCCACTGGTACTACTGCGTCGACACCAAATGCTAAGGAAAAAGGGGTCTCACCCGTTGACGTACGAGTTATGGTCCTATACGCCCATAATACTTCTGGTAGAAGTTCTGGCCATTCGCCTTTGCATTCACCAAGCTTGGTTTTTAAATGGTGCTTAATGATTTTGTTCACTGCCTCGACTTGCCCATTCGCCTGAGGATGATATGGAGAAGTGCGGAGATTACATATCTTCCATTTGTCACAGAATTCATCAAAGGCCGCGTTGTCGAACTGCGTTCCATTATCAGTAATTATGGTATGAGGGAGTCCGAAGCGGCATATGATATTTCTCCATATGAACTTGGTAGTTTGCTTCTCAGTAATCTTGGCTAATGGCTCTGCCTCGGCCCATTTGGTGAAGTAATCAACTGCTACAATCGCGAACTTATTTTGTCCCTTTCCCATGGGCAAGGGTCCAATGATATCGACCCCCCACTGAGCGAAAGGCCAAGGGCTATCAACTGGAGTCATCCGTTCGGAAGGTACATGGGGTATAGGTGAGTATCGCTGGCACTTGTCATATTTTTTAGAAAATTCAATTGCATCTGCTTTCATAGTAGGCCAATAATATCCTTGCCGCATTGCCTTATATGCTAGGGATTGCCCCCTGGGGTGATTACCACAAGCCCCCTGGTGTACTTCGTCTAGAACATGAAGTGCTTCTTCTGGATGAAGACACCTTAAATAAGGCAAGGAGAAACTTTTTCCCAACAATATTCCGTCTTGCAAGGTGTACCTGGAAGCTCGAAGCCGAATTTGTCTTGCAGCTTTCTTGTCGTCTGGTAGATATCCGTCTCTGAGATAAAGGATGATGGGATCCATCCAACACGGAGACGATTGTACCGATATTACCTGCTCAAGAGCCGATTGGTCGATACTTAAGTTCTGACGATGCTCGATGGGGATCGAGTGTGCTAGCTCAGATTCTGGTGCGGAAGCGAGCTTAGCCAATGAGTCGGCAAGTTGGTTCTGCTCGCGAGGAATATGAATTATTTCATAGGTCTTCAGTTTCGCGAGCAGGATGAGTACTCGAGACTTGTATGAGGCCATCCTTTCTTCTTTGGCTTCAAATTCACCAAGAACTTGTTTGACAATGAGCTGGGAGTCGCTATGAATTAACAGATTTTGAATTGCAAGGACAATGGCTAGTTCGAGGCCAACGATCAGGGCCTCATATTCTGCTTCGTTATTTGATACATGAGAATCGAAACGTAGAGCATATTGGAAATGCGACCCGTCGGGAGCCACTAAGATCAAGCCCGCTCCACTGCCAGTGGCCCGTGACGACCCGTCCACGAATAGTGACCAAGGAGGCTGGTCGCTGGTCGTGGTGTTACTATCAGAAGAGTATGTAAATTCGGCGATAAAGTCAGCCACGGCCTGACCTTTGATGGCGGTCCTAGGACAGAATGAGATGTCGTGTTCGCTGATCTCGACCGCCCATTTAGTCAAGCGTCTGGAAGCCTCAGGTCTCTGAAGGACTTGCCGTAGTGGATGATTTGTTGGTACTAGAATAGCGTGGGCTTGAAAGTATGGTCGCAGTTTTCTAGCTGCCATAACTAAGGCCAGGGCTAGCTTTTCCATATCAGAATACCGAGTTTCTGCATCAACCATTGCTCGACTAACATAGTAAACGGGCCTTTGCACCCCGGAATCTTCTCTTATTAATGCGGCGCTAACGGCCGTAGCGGACACAGATAAATAAAGAATGAGTTGCTCGTGTGCTATAGGTTTAGATAAAATGGGAGGTGTGCTCTTGTATAGCTTCAATTGTTGAAAAGCCTCTTCACACTGAGGTGTCCATTTCCAATCAGACTTGGCCGTTGCACGAAGGAGTTTGAAGAAAGGTAAACACTTGTCGAATGCTCGCGAGATGAACCTATTCAATGATGTGATGCGACCAGCCAGACGCTGGACGTCCTTCAGAGTGGTGGGGGATTTCATCTCTATCAATGCTTTTATCTTCTCAAGATTTGCCTCGATTCCGCGCTGGCCGACCATGAACCCAAGAAACTTTCCAGTAGACACTCCAAACGCACATTTTTCTGGGTTTAGTTTCATTTGATACTTCCTCATAAGGTCGAAGGCTTCTCGGAGATCAGAAATATGATCATCTTCTATGGTGCTTTTTACGAGCATATCGTCAACATAAACTTCCATATTCCTACCGATCTGAGCAGCGAATATTTTATTGACGAGACGTTGATAAGTGGCTCCTGCATTTTTAAGACCGAACGGCATTACCTGGTAACAATATAGTCCTCGATCCGTGATGAAGGCAGTATGCTGGCTATCGGGTGGATGCATCATAATCTGGTTATAACCAGAGTAGGCATCCATAAAACTGAGCAGAGCGTGTCTAGCTGTTGAATCGACCAGCTGGTCTATCCGTGGTGTTGGAAAACTATCTTTGGGGCATGCTTTGTTCAGATCTGAATAATCGATGCACATTCTCCACTTGCCATTAGCTTTTCGGACGAGAACTACGTTCGCGACCCACTCTGGGTAATCAACTTCTTTTATGAAATTGACCGTAAGTAGCTTCTTGACCTCAGCTTTGATCGCCATTTGTCTTTCTGCAGTGAAGGCACGTCGACGCTGGTGTACGAGTTTATGCTTTGGGTCGATATTGAGACGATGTGCGATGACATTGGGGTCGATGCCTGGCATATCTTTATGAGACCAAGCAAACACGTCCTGATATTCGGTAAGAAAAAGGACCAGATCTTCACGATGGACGCTGGTTAAAGAGGATCCAATGTATACGACCCTGGACAAGTCGTCATTGGCTAAGTGAATCGCCACTGTATCTTCCCCTGGAGTTCCCGATTTAAGAGCACTTTCTCTCGGATCCAACGAGGTGTTGGAGGGTAAGTTGGGTGAACCTGGTGCTATCTCCATGACGGGTATTGCTTGAGCCTTCTTTCGATCTTGGAGAGCAATCTGATAGCAAGATCGTGCCTCCTGTTGACTTCCTCGCACGACCCCGACGCCATTTGGAGTAGGAAATTTGACACACAGATACGAAGGGTGCAAGGCAGCCCAGACCTTAGTAAGAGACGGCCGCCCCAAAATGGCGTTATACGCTGATTTTCAGTCCACTACGAGGAAGTTTATGAAGACGGTGGTCTTCGCTGGACTTTCTCCGAAAGTAACTGGGAGATCAATGCTTCCTTCAGGCGTCACTACCTCACCTCCGAAACCGACGAGGGGGGTCGATACTGGCTTAAGAAGGCTTCTGGCAAGTGTCATTTTGTTGAAGGCCTCCAAGTATAGAATATCGGCTGAGCTACCTGTATCCACCATAATTCGATGAGTCAAATAATTCGATACCTTCAATGTGACTACGATGGAGTCTTCGTGAGGGAAGTGAATTCCTTTTGCATCTTCGAGAGTGAAGGAAATTGGAGGATGGCTGGTTTTTGACGAGCTAGACGTCTGTTCCAGCCAATAGATTTGCTGAGGTTCTCTGGATGCCTTTCGGGCGTATGCTTTCCTCGAAGCTTGAGAGTCACCCCCGCAAGCTGGTCCTCCGACGATGGTGCGGATTTCTCCCGTGGGCTCAGTGTCCTCTTGGTCAGTTTGATGATGAGGCGGTTCCTTTTGGCGAGATGAGGTCTTCGTCCTTTCTGGTGATTGATTTTTACGAGCAACATAATCCTGGAGATGGCCTTTTCGAATAAGGGCTTCGATATGGTCTCGTAGAGAGATGCAGTCCTGGGTTCTATGCCCGTGATCTTTGTGGAAGTAACAGAACTTGCTCTTATATCTCTTCTCGGGATTGGATTTGATCTTTGCAGGCCATTTTACATATGGCTTGTGTTTAATCTCCATTAGAACCTTTTCATGAGACCGATTAAGAGGAGTGTAGTTATGGTATTTACCGGAGTAAGGCTTCTTGGGAGAATGATCACGTTGATCACGACGATATTTTTTATCTGCAGAAGAGGTTCCCTCTGGCTTGCGTTTCTTACCCTGTGCCCCCTGACGTGTCAATGCGACTTCTTCTGCATTGATGTACTTCTGAGCTTTGGCTTGAAACTCTGCCATAGTTTTCAATGGGCTTTTATCCAAGGCAAACCTGAATTTCTCGCTCGTTATTCCTGCTACGAGGGCTGCGAGCCCTTTTTCCTCAGTGTAACCTTCAGTTTGAACGGCTTCAGCGGTGAATCGTACGGTGAACTCTTTTATTGTTTCCCCATGCTGCTGTTTTAGATTCATTAAGTGGGAAGCCGACTTCTTGACGCGGATGCTTCCCATGAATTGAGAAAGGAATATCTCTGATAACTGAGAAAAGGAGCTGATGGAACGAGGCTTTAATCCTCGGAACCACGTACGGGCTGCCTCCTTCAACGTTAGGGAAAAAGCCCTACACATGATTTCTGAACCATGTCCCTCCAACTCCATGAGGGACCTGTATATTTTCAGGTGTTCAAGAGGGTCACCAATACCTGTGTATGGGGTGATAACAGGCGTTCGATACTTTCTGGGTAACGGTGCTTCCATAACCTCGCTGGTAAAGGGGGACTCGGATTGATGTACCGCCGCCATGACTGCAGATGGCCGATTTGCCTGGTATCGCTGTTCCATGACATCAAAACGATCATGGATTCTTTTGAGATCTCCTTCCCATGGTAGGGTATAGCTTGATGTTTCGGCGGTGGAGCCTTGCGGTTGAGGTTGTCGAGATGAGCTAGAATGTATAGAATGTGGAGACGGCACAGGGGGATGGCTGCCAAGTGGTGGGACCTGTGGTTCGTACATAGAATGCCTGGAGGCCACTGGTATGGGTTGCGGTGGTAAACCTTCGGAGGGTTGTCCTTGCGGTTCAGGGAAATACTGGTCAAGCCGATTCGACAGGGCTTGAACTCCGGCATTTAGAGTCAGAAGAGTGTTTCCGAGGAAACGCAAGACATCGTCTTGATTTCCAGAGGCCTCCAATAATGGATTTGTTGATGGCATATTCGGGGCTCCTTGAGGGATATTCGTCGACGTGGGTGGAAGAGCAGGTACGAATTCCGTCTCATCGGGCGGAGATGGTGCCTGCCTTGAAGTCGAAGGATGAACGGCCTTTTTAGGAGGCATCGCCGAAGGATTTTTTGTCGGAGGAACGATTGATTTCGACGATCAAGTCGTTCCCATAGATGGCGCCAAACTGTTGATGTCAGATTTTGTAATAGGATCCTCCGGACGTTCACCTTCTCTCCCACAGGGATTTTCTCCGCCAAACCTGAAAGAAGACAGACAGTAACTAAGGGTGGCTGGGGTCCAGCCGTTAGCCCTCCGATGCTTAAGTTAGGCCAAAGCAAGAAGAAGAGTAGCCAGGCAAAACGGGACAGAAATTGAATATTGTGTGTACCTTTCCCATAATGGAGTCGTCCCTTTATATAGATCTGAAGCAGTTCAATCCGTTACGCAAGATACCGAGATCCCGCTGATCTCGTGTACGATACTGAGATCTTGCTGATTTCGTGGGATAAGATCCTATCTTTAGAGACGAGGTCCAACCCAATGACTTATTTCAGCAATCACGTTCCTTGATGGCAATCCCTTGAGATCCGAAACCACCAGAGAAAATAAGCCCAAAAAACCGACCTATACGGGCTGCCAGTAGGCGTAGTAATAGCGCTGATTGCTCATGTTGAGCTGGAAGCCGTAGTTGGAGTCATAGCTGCCGAAAAGGAAGGAGACGCCTGAAAGGACGGAGACCGCCGCGCTGGATGTAACTTTGCTTGGAGCCATCGAGGGATTAGGACAAGCTGCTCGACGAAAATTGGGTGCTGGGACTACGAAGATCGTCCAAACAAAAAACAAAGACTCAGGATTGCTCTGATTCGGGAGCTGCTCGTGTCAGGAATGCTCGCATCCGGGAGATGCGACCCCTTCTGGCGAGCACGAGCCGAGATGCTCGCATCCGGGAGATGCGACCCCTTCTGACGAGCACGAGCCGAGCTGCTCGCATCCGGGAGATGCGACCCCTTCTGACGAGCACTAGCCGAGCTGCTCGCATTCGGGAAATGCGACCCCTTCTGACTAGCACGAGCCGAGCTGCTCGCATCCGAGAGGTGCGACCCCTTCTAGTGAGCTCGACCTGGACTCCTCACATTCATATTGTCGCGATCCTTCACTTCTCGCCAGACTATATTTGCCTACAACACATGGTGACTTGGAAGAAGAGATCTATATGCGCCAACCAGAGGGGTTCGAAGTCAAGGGCAAAGAGCATATGGTGTGTAGGCTTAGGAAGAGCTTGTATGGGCTGAAACAAGCTCCTAGGCAATAGTACAAGAAGCTCAACTCGTTCATGTTGACACATGGGTATGATAGAATGGAGTCGGACCACTGTGTGTTCACTCGCAGGTTCTTAGATGGTGATTTCTTAGTTCTGCTTTTGTATGTTGATGACATGCTCATCAAAGGAAAAGATATCAAGAAGATTGACAAGCTGAAACATGAGTTGGGCAAGTCGTTTGCGATGAAAGACTTGGGCCAAGCCAGCCAGATCCTAAGAATGGAGATAACCCGTAACAGAAGCAGCAGAAGGCTTTGGTTGTCACAGGAGAGGTATATTGAGAAAGTCCTAGAGCGGTTTAATATGAATGCAGCGAAGCCGGTCAGTACTCCACTGGATGGTCACTTCAAATTGAGCAACAAGCAGTGTCCCAAGACGAAGGTAGAGGTGGAAGAGATGCAAAAGATACCCTACGCCTTGGTTGTAGGAAGTTTGATGTATGCTATGGTGTGTACGTGCCCAGACATAGCATATGCGGTTGGTGTTGTCAGCCGGTATCTTGCCAATCCTGGCAAAGAACATTGGGCAGCAGTGAAGTGGATACTATGGTATTTGAGAAGCTCATCTAGGTTGAGCCTATGCTATGGTGACGAGAAACCGTTGTAAGAGAGTTACACAGATGCAGATATGGCAGGTGACATAGACTCCAGGAAGTCCACATCGGGTTTCATATTCACGTTTACTGGGGGAACTGTTTCTTGGCAGAGCAAGCTACCACTACAAGAAAAATGACCTTTACCTAGGAAAGTTTTACCGAGGAAACAAATTTCCTAGGTAATAATACACTTTTCCTGAAGAAAGTCGAATTTTCTTGGGTAAATATTACTTCGCTTTTACCAAGGAAAAATTTCCTTGGTAAAACGGAAAAATGCAAATGAAATACAACTTTCATGGGTAAAGGGGGGTTATTTCGTGGCTATAGATATAACTATTTTATTTATTTTTACCGAGGAAACACTTCCTTGGTAAAAGCCCACAATTACACCTGAAAATTTATATTTACCAAGGAAGTTTTTCCTCGGTAAAAGGTTAATTCCGATTTTGTACTCTTTCAGCCTTTACCAAGGAAAAATTTTAAAACTATTAGTGAGACTAGGATTTTCTTCCCCGAAGTTCCTGCACAAGTAACCCAAGTAGGGCGCCTGACTATTACGTTTGTGAGGATTTCACTACACCAAAATCGTCATTTTGAAAGGATTGAAGCTTTGGTTTAGGAATGGATCTAGACCTTTCCTAATTATCAAGGGTTTTAAACAGTTGGGACGCGGATTAGCTATGGAAGTGACGTCGCCAACTCCTGTGGGCCCCACCGTGATGTGTGTGTTATATCCACACTTGTACATCCATTCGGAGAGATCATTTTAGGGCATGATCTAAAGAATGAGACAGATAAAAAGCTCAAGTGGACCCCACTAAAGAAAACAGTGGAGACAATGACGTGACCATTGAAACCTTCCCTAGGGCCTACCATGATGTTTATTTTAGATCCAACCTATTCACAGAGACATAGGAGAAGAGAAAACATATATATCAGCTTGATCGAAAACTTCCGTGGCCCCAAGAAGTTTTTAATGGTAGGAGATCAATCCCCACTGTTTTCTTTGGTGAGGTCCACTTGAACTTGAGACCTGCCTCATTCTTTGAATAATACCATGAAATTGTCTCTCAAAATGGATGGACGGTGTGGATACAACACACACATCACGGTGGGACCCACAGAAGTTGGTGACGTCACTTCAGCAGCGAGATAGCTACTCAACCTGTCAGTAGCTAATCCGCGTCCTTTTAAATCTTAATTAACGGTACGGAGTCACGCTTGTGGAGTCCAAACCGGCGCCTCTCTCTCTCTCTCTCTCTCTCTCGGCCCTTCCCCTGCAACAAAGAAAGTATTTCATCTCTGCTACCATTCACGAGAAGAGGCAGATTCGTTAGAAGGTCTCTCTCTCTCTCTCGTTAGAAGAGGCAGATTCGTGTGTATTGGCTTTTAGGGTTTTGATTTTTCTCCACGAATCAGCTCTGATTCATGCTTTTCTTTCATCTATATTGGGTTCTAGGGTTTCAATTCGATCTCTAGGGCTCCATTCTCTCGGATCTGACATCTCTGGTTCGATTTCAGCTGAATCAACCTCCAGTGGTTGAGCAAAAGCTCTGTCTGATTGTGAGAAGATTTACAGAGCTCTCGACGGCTTTCATGACGGATCTGCATTATCCATTTGCAGTTCTTCGAAGGAAATCCATGCAGATTTTAGATCTCTCATTGCTTCTTTTAAAGGTATATTCCTCTGTTCTTCCTTTTTCTTACAATGCAATTTTCTTTGGGCTCAATTTCAGTTCCACAATCTCTGATTTTTTAGGGTTTTGTTTCATCTCTCTCTCTCTCTCTCTCTGTGCTTTTTTTTTTTTTTTTTTGCAATGAAGGTTATGGTGATTGCTGAAACGAACAGTTTGAAACTTCTATTTTGAATCTGGTGAGATTAGAGCTTGGATTTTTTAGATTCATGGTTGTAAAGGAAGGAGGCATGGCGAGAATTGCAGAGGGTGCACCCAAACGCATGTCTGAAACAAGCTGAATCTGAGCCTCGTCGTTTTCTTTTATACCATTTTACCCAAACGAATGTCTATTTGGACCTTTGATTGGAATATGGTTGTGTTTCATTTAGATGATTTCCATGATCTACTAATCTCAGGATGCTGTACGTAGACTTCTGCTACAGGCTTTGGATGACCCTCATGGAAAAATCTGCACAGCAGTTGGTATGGCTGTGGCATCCATTGCACATTATGATTGGCCAGAGGATTGGCCCGACTTGCTGCCATTACTCTTGAGGCTAATTAGTGACCAGGGCAACATGAATGGAGGTTTAGATGCAAGCTCTACCTGTTGTTTAAGTTTTCCTTTTACTTCTATTTGTTGTAGCATGTCTTAATACTATTGCATTATTGGGCCACAGTTCTTACATGTGATTGGATCTCAATTCATCCTGATATGTTTTGAGTTTGGTGATTGATATAGTTCTGTTGGTTCAGACAGAAACAAGAGGATTAGTGATGCTTGCTTAAATTATGGATGGAACAATTCTCAGTTATTTTGCAACCTGCAGTGCGGTCTGAAGATCCTGATGACTGGAGCATTAGAATGGAGGTAGATTTTTCTCTTATGCTCTGCAGAAACTTTTATCATACTGCCGTCAGAGCTTAGTAGCAGGATCCTTCTAACTAGGTGCCGCTCCCTCTTTGAATCATGCTTTGGACTTGCTCTACCACTCCCACTTCCCAGCTGTTCATGCATACTTGGTAACTTTTGATTGCTGCAGGCATCTTGGCACCTTTGTGGCAAACATTTGTGTGCATACACCATAACCATAACCATGTGTGCATTGCATCCCATTGTTGTGCAGTGGACAGCGCTTGAAACTATGATGAGAAAGGATTTAAAAAAAAGAATTAAGTAAACTCCATGGGCCCACTATTTCTTACCCATGCCCTTTGTCAATTTTACTAGCTCATAATTGAGGGCATCAGCCTAGAATTGAAGCATATCCAAAATTCAAGTGGACCACATTATAGTAAAGAGTGGTAAAAAGACATCCACTTTGAAAACTTCTTGGGGTTATCCTTCATCCTAGTTTGTGACGTAGGCATGGACGAAGGAAAAAACATAATGTTTCGGCGGTGGAAGGACCGCCCGTTTCTATGCGCATTGCCCAAACATAAAGTCACGGTGCAACCCTTTGAATGGGGCCAATTTGTTATAAATGTCCATTGTTTATGAGCCATTTGGAATCATTAAATCAAATTGTTACTTTAAATCATTTTGAATATGGCATGTTCCTTTCATTTTAGTCAAATCATTTCTGGTTGTGCAGTTGTGGCAGCTGTGATGCTCCTTTTGGCATTTCTTGGATTTTGTAAGCATCGATCCTGTAAAATGGCAAATTAGATTTCATTTTGTTTGAATTTTCATTGCTTTGGCTAAGTTTTCTGAACTCTACTGTGGGTTATTCTTGCAAGGTTCTCTATGCTCAGTCTCCAATTTCTTGTCTATATGTGAGCGAGATGATACTTTCAACATCCTTGAAGAAAAAAAAAAAGATGTACGTGATAGTCAAGGAATTTATTTTGTAGGTTGCTCATGTCCTGTTTCTTCAAGCTACTGTGCCTTCTATTTTCGGTCTGCATTGGCCATTATCTTTCTTCAGAATCTTGCTTGCCGCATATCTCATCCCGCTTCATAGGCCAAGGAAGAAATAGTTTTCTGGTGGAAGTGTGATTACATGACTTAAGTGCTAGACCATGGGAAGGAATGTTGTTTGGGTAGAATTGCATCTTTTGTGTTTTTTATTGTTTATTAAGTGGCAACTCATACAGTATATGCTCTGCATAGGTGAATGCCAATCCAATTTGTCCCAACTATGGACAATAGCCTGAAAATCATATGCAGAATCACACGTCCATTGGGTTGTAATCAAGTGAGTGGCCATCAAGGGGTTGGTTGAAAAGAAATTGATTGCAATGCATGGAGACAAGAATTTGCCTATCCATTGCAATGCATGGAGGCAGGAATGTGCCTGCCTATCCATTGCAATGCATGGAATCACCAAGGTTTCTCAGATTGACTAACAGTTGTGGGTAACTGATTGTTTGAAGGTAGTTGATGATTAATTTAAAAATGGACTAAGTGGACACCTATGCTTTTATATTTCATCTATATCGACTTGCATAGCCATATTTACTTCCTAGAAACTCTTGCTTTGTTGATTTTAATCCTGTCTATTGGACTGGAATGCATCTTAGTGTCACATTTGTCATCAATGGGTGCTCTCTCCAATCATTTTGGAAGTTAGAGCAGCCATGTGTTTAGTGTGATGATAAATTGGTGCTACTGGCAGCAGATTCTTCTTCTTCTTCTTCTTTTTGAGTAATAGTTTATTTTTTTTTTATTTTAAATAAATGGCGGGCCTAATACCTTCAGTAATTCTGTTTCTCTATACTCTATCTTGCTAAGCTTATGTATTTACAATGATGAATCAGTTCTAGAGGTTTGTCGGGCATAATATAAAGTTATTGTTATCTGTAAAATTTCCATATCTTTTTTAGTTTGAATGGTAAGGTATGTATTATTGCTTCTTTGTTTCCTAGTGGGCATCTCAATTTTGTAAATTCCCGTTAACTTTCTGTATAACATTTTGGTGAAGAAGATGATGCGAAACTGGAAAAGCTGAAGGCCCTTCTTTCTGCTGTAAACAATAATGACAGCAGTCACATTGTTCATGTTCCTCCTAGTCCCAATGCTCTTTCAGATGTTCTTATTAGGTAACTTATCTCATTTTTTTTTTTTTTTTCATTTTGGAGAGATGTTTGGTTTGAATTGATGGGCTTTTCATTGATCTCATCTTCAATTGAATTCATGGGTCTTATTTTTTATTTTTTTTTAGATTTGTGGGTGCCTGTGTTCATGAATGATTGGTAATATAAATTGAGTTTTTCTTCTCTCTTTTTTTCATTGATCATTATCTTCTGTTATGCCATCAATCATATAAGAATCTACATCTCTTCTGCCAGAATCCATCAAAAATCGTATCCCCTTCAATATTTCGATCTGGATTACAAGGAAATGGCGTTATGAATCGATCTGCAAACCCTAGGAAGTAGATATTTATGGGATTGAAGCTTTGGTGATGAGGAATAAGGATTTCTATGCCCTAATCGAATAAAAAACCCTAATTCCTCCGAACGGGAGGTGTCATGAGCGGGCTTGGGAAAGGAATAACGGCGAGCAGGATCGGAGTCGTCCTGAAAGCATGCGCCCTTCGCGCCTTGCCTCTTGAGATCCTGACCCGAAGCTCGTGCCTTGCCTCTGAGATCTCTCTTTCTGATAGATATTACGGTGGACCATGGCGCAACTCTGCTCCTTCCGACCTCCTCGTCCGCAACAGCTCCCTTGACGCCAGGTATACCCCCAATTTCTCAATTTATAGGGTTAGGGTTCTGTTGTCTCTGATTCCTTCTCTAGGGTTAGGGTTCCTTGGCTCTTCTGCTTATTTTTCTTTATTTCATTTTTTGGAATTAGGGCTATTGCTTTGTTGCTGTTTGTCTTCCTTATTTTTTTTATCGCAACTCTGTTTTGTTCATTTTATTTTCGATTGTGTTTGGGTGTTCAACTATATTGAGTTGCAATGCATTAGGATGTTAGTTAGAGTAGAAAATTACAATGTTTAGGTAATCTAGACTCATTCCAAGTTGATGCATGTGATTTTAGTATTTTCATGTTGTTTTTTAGTTTAAAATGTTGCTTTAGTCTCCTGATCTTTGGGTTCCATAGAAATCACATTTATCAAATGCAAATCATAGCAGAAGAGTTCATTTTTCATGTATTTGGGACTATCTTTGAAGTTAAATGCTTGTGATTTTTGGTATTTTTCACATTTTAAAGGAATGTGGATTTGGACAGTTTCAGTCAGCTTTAAGCATTTTGAATACACCTTATATCTTTTACAATATTAGAGGGATTCTCATCTCTTTAGTGATTCAGGTTGTTGAACCTTCAATTTATACATTGCATTGCCCATTACATGACATGGTTTGCATGATTTTCATGATTTAAAGGCCCATCTAACACATGTTTTGTGATTATAGGAGATGAGAGCGGACTTCATTCAATTTAGGATTGAAAGAATGCCTTTAGAGCCATTGGATGAAGGACGAAAGAGGACCAAAGAAAGAAGAACGCAAGGAGAAGAGAGAGAAGAAGAAAGAGGAGAAAAAAGAAAGGAAGAAGAATCAAAGGGAAGGAGGACCGACCGGTCTTGACCGGTCGGCCATGGACGCTGATCACATTGAAGACCAGACCGACCGGTCTTGACCGGTCGGCCATGTGCACTGGACAAAGCAAAAGAGAGACCGACCGGTCTTGACCGGTCGGCTATGCACGCTGGCTGATTTTAAAACAAGCTCGACCGGTCTTGACCGGTCGGCTGTACTCCCTGGACTGTTTAAAAGACCAGGCCGACCGGTCTAGACCGGTCGGCTCTGCGTAAACAGAGTCCTTTCTAAATCGGGACTCCGAAAACTGCTGCGCACTGCATAACCTTTCGCAGATTCTGAATGTTTCCGACGCAAGGGAGCTTTCTTACTATAAAAGGACACCTAGGGGCTCTTCTAGATCATCATAGAAGCTAAGGGATGTGGTTCTAAGGAGGGAAAGCTGTCGTGGAGCGTCTGCAACTCTCCTATTTCCGGTTTTTTTAGTTTTATGCTTTTATTAAGAGTTTTTAGTTGTAGCATGAATATGCTCGGCTAGAACCTCTCAGCTAAGGCTGAGAGGTGAAGCTTGTAGCCAATTCCATGTTGGATTCAGTTTAATTCAAGTAATTTCAATTCAAGTTTGGATTTTTCTTGCATATTTCAGTTCCAAAAGTGGTAGTTTGAGATGTTTTATGAGAGTTCATGTACTCCGGACATGAATTCCTTGCAATTCTCGGAGATTATCATATGATGCTTGTCTAGATTCGAATTATAGTAATCCTTGAGCAGGCCATAGTCCATAGGCATGGCTGTTACTCTGCAGGCTATAGATTTGAATTCTACATTGATTGTATGGGACTAGAACTTGGAAGTTCAACTTGATTTGGATTGAATGTGTGTGAATGCTTTATTTTCCAACTAGATGAGAGTTAGGACTTCAAATCTAGTTGTGTTCTCTACTTGGATTGATTGAATTGACATGGGATTGCTACAAGTGGATCCTTGAATGCCTTAGTACTTTAAATCACTGAATTTTCATTAAGTTACTGTTTTAGTTAATTATCCCAATTAAACCTGATTTTCTTCCAAAAACTGAGTTGCTGGAGTAGTTTGGAAGTTGTTTCTAATTCCCTGTGGATCGACCTCGGTCTTACCGAGATTTATTACTACATCGCAGCCTTACACTTGAGGCGAGTGAACACAGGTCAATTTGCATAAATATGGATGACACATATACTTTACATGGGTTCATTTGTGACACACAAGGGACAAATTTTAACCAAGTGTGCTTGGGACCTCCTTGTTGGCATGCAGAAAATTGATTCCAATTACTGCCTTGGGTGAATATGTTTGGGTGCTAAATTTGCAGGTGTTGGGATCCAAGTTCCAAAGTAAATTACTTGAATTCATTGACTTGAGGTATGTTTATTTTTCCTTTGTGCTTTTATTGTTGAGTTTTCTAAAATATACGATTTTCTCCATTTTCATATTGTATCTTCCTTTAGTCAACTTTCAGACTTCTTGGGGACATGGCAGATGTGTACAAGATCCAAACTACTAAATAGGCCAGTGCAACACTCCAGATATGCATCTCCTTTATCTTTCCTCTATAGTGAGTGACATGAAGAATTTCTTCCCTTTTTGCTTCTCAATCTCGCAAATATTCATATCATGTTAGTTTTAAATTTGTAACTTGGAATAATTTTATGATGGACACAAGTGAATTTGCACTACAATAACAGCATGGCACACATGACATTATGATCTTTTAGTTATCAGAGCTACGTCCATTATTAGCATCTGTGCTAGAATTTGGTTCAGCTGCTGCTCCTGCATTGACTGCATTACTGTAAATGGGTTCTTGGCTTTCAGTGGATGAATTCACGGTCAAGGTTATACACTTTCATACATTTTATTTTTTTATATTTAAGCCTATCATGCATACTGCATTGGAATTCTTGATTTGCAAGGTCGACACTACGAAGTTAGGGTAAGATATATTCAGGTCCTTTCCTCTGACTGACATCCTAAATTGTCTGTGTGATTTTTCAATTAGGTTTTCCCCCATGTTGCCACCGGTTTCTCTGATACTTCTGCTTTTCTTCAAGAATTAACGCTTAAATCCATGCTTATTTTGGCTCCGAAGGTATGTAGAAATATATCCTGCCTTTTGCAGTTGACTGTTTGGTTGCTAAAGTGCAAGAAAGAAACATAAAACCTCTGTATGGGAGAGATATAAAGCATCCTTCTTAATGCAGCAGTTGCCAATTGCTTCAATGGCTGCTTCACACACAAAAAGGAAAAAGGAAAAAGAAAAGAGAAGAAAAAAAAGAAGGATCTTCGTCGAGCTGTTTGGTTTGGTGAATGCATGACACAATCAATTGATGGCTTAATGCATGTCTATATATTCTTCTTTCCTTTTCTTTTAATATTGGTCTTTTTTGTGTTGTAGAGCTACCTTTATACCTCATCTTGGGTATGTTATATGCTCTGGTAATATTTTCTAGTTGTTGTTTGGGTTGACTCCAAACATGCATTCATCCATACGATTCGTCATTCGTTGGTACAAGTATGCCAATATGGATTTATATTCCTCGACCTCTTTTTATACAAGTTGGGATGGCTGCTACATTAGCTGGAGTTTGTTCAGCTCCCTGACATTAGTGCTACTTCTTTTCGAGCTGACATTGGATTACAAAATTTTGAGGTGCTTAGTCAGTTGATTCTTCTTAGGGATTTTTAGGGTCCTCAAGCGATTCTCACTCGAAACCAGAACCTTTTGAGAGTAGGCTCCAAGTTTATGCTTTTTCAACACAATGCATGAGTGGAGTTGGAATTGAAATTTTAATGAAATTCATGACTATAAATCTATGAGTGCATCTATGATCAATAGTACCATTATGGATCAAAGGTGTAGCCCACATAGACTCGTAGCCTTGGTTTGTGTAACCGAGGTAAACATGAATTGAATGTTTTATCATGTGTTGGGATATTGAATGCTTTATCATGTGGTTGCGAATTGCATGTTTTATGAGGTTATTATGATATTTATAGAAAAATCATAGTTGTTGACGAGTAATACCTTTTCAAGCAAATATTTAGTTGGAAGTACTACCATTTGGATTGAAATTTTCGCAGGTAATAGTACCTTTTTCGAGGAAATATTTCATCGGTAATTCTACTACCTTTTTGCTAGGGAAATTATTTGTTGGTAAATGTACCTTGGTAATTCTACTACGTTTTCCAAGGAAGAGTTTCCTCGGTAATAGTCCAATAATTGCTGACGAATTAAATAGTCGCCACTGAAATTGTTGACTTTTACCAACGAAATTTTTTGTCGGTAAACATCAACTATTTACCCACGAAAATTTAAATTTCGACGGTAATTGTTTTTCCTGAGAGTGATATCTTGACGAAAACTGCGACGAATATTTTCGTTGGAAGTAACTTATACCTGGGATATTCTGATATTTACCCAGGAAATATTTCCTTGGTAAAAGTCATATTTGTTGTAGTATACAGAAGGTTGTAGCATTGTCGACGACAGATGCCGAATACATTGCAGTCACAGAAGCACGCAAGGAGATGCTTTGGATGAAGAGGTTCCTATAAGAACTTAGCTTGAAGCAGGAGAAGCACGTAGTCTATTGTGATAGCCAGAGTGCGATACACTTGAGCAATAATCCAAGTAGCATTCCGTGTCGAAGCACACAGGGATTCGGTATCACTGGATCAGGGATACTTTGGAACAGAAGGTGTTACAGCTTGAGAAGGTCCACATGGACGATAACGAGTCAGACATGATGACCAAAGCTTTGCTCAAGGGCAAATTTGAGGCTTGTAGAAGCTGGGCTGGCTTGAAGACAGTGAACTCCTCCTGAGTTGGAAAAGGGAGAGATTTGTTGAAGTTTTTCCTCCTCACACGTGCAGAGGAGAGAATGCAAATGTTGCTGTCCGACCGGCCGGACAAAGTGGCTGCAAACCACATTTTCGCTGGAGCTTTTTTGTAAAGGCCGACCGGTCGTCCGTCGACCGGCCGGTGGTCCTGGCCGACCGGTCGGCAGACAGGTCGGACTATGTGTTTTTAACACAGATATCTCTCTGGACAGTTTTTGGTGGGTCCAACCGACCGGAGGCTTTTGGCCGGCCGGTTGGAGGTGTGCGCGGATTGCTATTGCAGTTTTCAAATTGAATTAGGACTCTTACTAATCTATAAATATGGAGCTCTAATTCAGGATTTGCTAATCCTACAAGTTATTCTACACGTCCAAGGTGAGAGAGAGAGAGAGAGAGAGAGAGAGAGAGAGATGAAGCTTGTTGGTAGAGGAGGCTTTGCTCGCAAAGGTGATTCACGATGCAATGATATCTCGGCTCTTCAACGTCCTCGTGCTCGGGTGAGATCTCTCAGTTTTCTAGTCCTTTTATTCTTATCCATCCTTCCGTGGGTGAAGAAGGTGTGAACCAATCGGTGTGTGCTTGTGATCGGTTGTAACAGTTCCCTGAGATAGTGGATTGTTGATCTTGACTAGGTCCCGTGGTTTTTACCTATTTGAGGGTTTTCCACGTAAAAATCTCTTACGTCGTGTGATTGTTGATTTGATTTAGTTTCGTGTTTTATCATAACCCATAATTTTAATAGTTTGGGGGGGCGAGATCCTAAGGTTTGTGAAACGCACCCAATAGGTACATACCTGGACTTTAACAAACCCAGCTCATTACTTACCCTATGAGAGCCAGTAGTGGAGCCGGCACAACGTGGATATGGAAGAGCCATTTCTCAACACCACGCGAGGAAAGCTGACTTATCATTTGGGACTGTTCATACTGCCCCTACCTCTAGATGGAAAATGGTTCAGAATACAAGTATATGGGATGATTCTACTTACCTCATCGGTGGCCTTTAAAGTAATCATAGAAAACAAAAGTAGTTAATGGTCAGGGGAGTTTAAAAAATTTGATGGTTTGGATTCTCTAAATAGCTGTGATTTTTTAAACATAACCCGTCCATGGTAGGTTGCAATAGATGGATGGCCCCGATTGATGCATCACCCTGCCATGTGTACTGTCGAGAGATGGCTCTGCTAAATTCCTCTCTTCTCTTCTAGCTCTACAGTACATTACCTCCCAGAATGCGGGTTGTCCATAGACCCAAAAATACACTGGCATTGGAGGCCTTTGGACAACGGAAATGGAGTGGATCTATGGTCAGCTTATTCCAGCCATGCATGTCCCACATACGCTTAATGGTCCAGGCGTTATTGTAGCCGCATATGCATACTAATCCGTTTCTCTTCTTTTGCCACACCCAACAGTCAATGCAAATTGAAAACCGGTTTCAGTGTACCTTGTTGGCCACAATAGAAATCGGGTCTTATAGCTCAGTACCAACCCATATTGGTCTGTTTCAGCTGTACCCGGCCAAGACAACCATACCATCTATGGACAAAACTGGTTCATATCAGGTAATATGCGGATCCATTCACCAGGTGGGCCGCACCTGTGTGATGAATCAGACCTTCGGTTGTCCATTAATTGCAACAGTATCGCCATCCGGTGAGCAGACCAGTTTGATTTCTGAATCAAGTGTACTCCATGGTGGGTCTGTAGTTTTCATGGTATGGATATTCCGCACATGTGGCATGTTGGCAGGAAATACTTGTGGTGTTTCTATAGAAGTGGTTTGCTAGAATATACCTTACGTGCTGCTATTACTTTAGCCACGCGATCATGATCCTTTTAATGACCCACAATTAATGTGGATACACAGAAAATCTCGAAGATGGAAATTTTTTTTTTTTTTGAAAGAAAGAAATTTTTATTCACGACGAAAGGGGATCCTATTCAGAAACTCAGAAATAATTTAACAATTCAATTGTTCAATATATTAATGTGACCGTCCATACTCAAAAGGAAAAGACAAATGATCAAAGGATTGGGAAGGTCCAAGCTAAAGCATTTATCTTTGGGATTTCTGCCATCTCATCACAAATAATTCAGATGATTAAAGAATGACCCCAAGTTTTAAAATAAAAAAGTCTTAACATATCTTTAGACTAATTAGGGGCGGCAATGGGTCAGGTTCCGGAGGGGTTGAGGTCAGACCAAGTCGGACCCATTTACAACATGGGCCAAGATTCAAGAATGCCAGTCCTAGGTAGGCTGATGACCCATTACCGTGTGGCCCAACCTAACCCGCTTAAAATTCACCCAAACTAAGCCCGGCCTTACCCATTTAAGTTTAATTGGGTCGGACTTGACTAACCCAACCAAACATGGCATGACCACACTACAAGAAAAATGACCTTTATTGGACTTGAGAAAAATTTCCTGGGTAATAATACACTTTTCCTAATGAAATTAGAATCTTTAGTAAATGCTACTTTGCTTTTAGTAAGGAGAAATTCCATTGGTAAAAGTGAGAAATGCCAACTAATTTAAAGAGGATTATTTCGTGGCTAAAATGTGTAATTTACGGTTTTAGCTTACTTTCACCGAGGAAAACATTCCTCAATAAAAGCCTCCAACTACATAAGGAATTTATATCTGTATTTCGTTGGTAATTATCAATTATCGTGGAAATATTTCCGCTGTAAAAATCAACTTTTGCTAGGGAAAAAAATCATGGTAAAAGGGACAATCACCGACAAAATCAAATTTCTGTTTTGGATCGATTTGATATTTATGTTTTCCCTTCACTAGGGTCTATGTGATCTTATGAATGGATACGAAGCTGGTCATTATTCTTGTAAGTGTTCGGATTGCGATTACGATTTTCTTTTTTCTTTTCTTTTTTCAGGTTGAATTTATTTCTGGATTCATTGCATTTGGTTTGTGATGTCTTGTTAGCCCATGTTGGGGCAACATTTGATGTTAAGCTACAGATTAATGTCTCTGGTATGTTAGAAGTTAGTAGTCTCAATCAAATTTAGGTAGACATTCTAAATTCAGCTGAAAGCACCAGTTTAAATGAGAAGAGATTAGTCAAAAGTGACCACAGTCAAAGTCCTGTTTCAGTTTGCAGATTGATTTGAATACTTTCGAATGCATTTCTTGAACTTTCACATGCTAATCTATTGATTTTGTTTCATAAATATTGTGTTTACCTTATTCTAGATCCACTGTTTAACTAATTTTAATTGTTTCTTTTCATGTCATGTTTTATTCCCTAGTACGTGTGATATTTGGATAATGACAGGATCCACATATGTGTTGGCTTTACAAAGCCTTGGGAGAAATTCTAAAACAAGTAGGAAGAAAAAATAAAGTACTCTATTGCTGAATTTTTGATTGAGTGTGTTTCAAATGACTACACATTTCACCTATTTATAGACTCTTAGATAGACATAACTCATTGGCTGTTACAAGGCTCTTCATTCTCCTAAAGGTCACATGTTACAACTCTTTCAATGAGATCCTTGAGAATATCAAAGGTTGCTGAAAACTGTTGGCTTATTGTTTGCTGTAATTTGCTGAAACTGTTGAGAAATTGATGATGCAACTGTTGAGAAACCAAAGGTTTCTGTAATAGTTGCCCTTTGGTTTGCTACTTCCAACACTCCCCTTTAAACCAAAACTGACTTCATTTCAAGTATTGATTTTAGTTGTCTGAATGCATCAGTTGGCAATGCCTTGGTGAATATGTCCGCGATCTGTTCAGTGGTGTGATAATACTCCAATTTTACCACTTTCTGCTTCACTTGATCTCTAAGAAAATGGTATCGAGTATCGATGTGCTTGCTCCTTCCATGTTGTACCGGATTTTTGGAGAGCTTGATTGCCGACTTGTTATCCACATATATGATTGTGAATCCTTCTTGAGAATGCTTCAGCTCCTTTAGTAGATTTCTCAACCAAATTGCCTCACAGACTGTAGATAATGTTGCCACGTACTCTACTTCACATGTGGACAAAGCGACCACACTTTACTTCTTTGAGTTCCATGTGAAGGCAGTCATTCCGAGATAGAATATATACCCAGTGGTGCTCTTTCTTTCATCTTGGTTACCTCCCCTAATCACTGTTTGAGTATCCATACAACATCGCTT
This sequence comes from Liriodendron chinense, assembly GCA_003013855.2. NCBI lineage: Eukaryota > Viridiplantae > Streptophyta > Magnoliopsida > Magnoliales > Magnoliaceae > Liriodendron > Liriodendron chinense. The sequence goes on along the minus strand of ML058566.1, from coordinate 513,016 downwards.
CATCATCGTATTGAAATTGCGTCGGGTAGTCTAACACGACACCCTATGCATATGCGTGCGGAAGCTTAAAGAGCAATTAGAATTATGGTTAAGTCCTATGGGGGGGGGGGGGGGGGGGGGGGGGGGGGGGGGGGGGGGGGGGGGGGGGGATGATTAGGATCATTTTAAATTCTTTTCGCCTACTTAACAAATTTAACAAATTAAACTACGTAAGCGATAAACACTTCGGCTTCCAAGCCTTAGTGGGTCTAATCAATAGACTAGCATGTGATAAAAGTAATTAACATCCTAGTCTAAGTAAGTAAGATCAATAAATGATTAAACTAATGAAGAACCTAATCTATGCAACTTAAGTAGACTTAAATGAGGATGGATCAATTAAGCTCAAGTCTACTCAAGGAGTGAAAGTACATCTTGTGTGTGTGGATGTGCCTATCAAGTGCCTAGCATACATTCCTAACTAAGCATTCATAATTAACCAATTAAACACAATGCATAAAGAGAAATATGCTCAAGAACAATCACAAACACAAGGATGTATAGTGGTTCGACTACTTGTCTACTCCACTCCCAATTCAAGTACTCAACTCCTTTGAGCACACCGGCATTCACTGGGGAGTTTAAATCTGGTTCCTTCCAATCAAGGTGTTTTAACTCGGATCCACCCAACCGGAGAGTTTACAGGTTCGTCCCAACCTACACGTTTACACCTGTTGGTGGCTTCCCTTGGAGACTTTGCTTAGGTTCGACAAACGTGTCAAGGAATGGCTAGCGTCCCTAGATTTAGGCCCGAGAAACGAGCCAATGAGTGCTGAACAACCCCTAGTCTTTAGGCCGACAAACAGGCCAAGGAACGACTAACGTCCCTAGATTTTAGGCCGACAAACAGGCCAAGGATCGACAATCGACCCTAGTTCGAGTTTGTTAAACAAACTCTACACTCAACTCCCACAGGGAATTGAGTGGATGGACTCCTAACAAGACAACCTTATTTGTCGGATTGAGCCCCTTTGTAGCGCCGCTTTGGGTTGCTTCTTCATGCTCTCCCGTGCTTAAATCAGCTCCCCTTGTGTTCCCCCGATATTTGATGCCGCTACTTTGCCAAGGCTTCAGCTCCAAGATTAGCTACCTTGTATGTGATGCTCCTTTGAAGATGCCCAATGTGCTAGGGAATGGTGAAACCTCTACAAATGGTAGGAAATGGGTTTCATAGAGGAATACACCTATTTGGACTCCTAAGTAGTGTTTAGACAAGGGATTTAACTATGATTAAGGTGTCTAAACCCTAGGAATCAAGAGGGAACAAGTCCATTCTCAAGATGCCATTGAATGGCCCAAGCTTGTGATGAAAACACAAGGAGAATGACTTGCTATGGGTTTGAGATAGAGCCTTTGATGGTCTTTAGCAATGGTGACTTCTATCTCCTCAAAATTCCCTCTCTTAACCATAAAAACGAATCCCCCGCTTTTATAAAGTTTCTCCCAATGGTTAAATAACGGGTAGATTCGCGCTTGGTAGGGCGCCAGGAATCCGGTCCATAAAAATATTTCAAACGCTGGACTATTTTTTAGTTGTTCGGGCGCTCGGATAATTCGTGGTCAGGCGCCCGATGGCTGTTTTTCACTGGTCGAGCGTTCGGTGCTCAATTTGGTCTGACGCCTGAAATTAATCCAGATTGGGTCTTATGTTGCTGGACGATTTTTGCACTGGTCAGGCGCCCGGACAGTTTGTGTTCGGGCGCCCGGTGACCATCTGGTTTTAAGGCCAACTCACATGGACGGATTCACCTTTGGTTGGGCGCTCGGTGGACACTAGGTCAAGCGCCCGGCCAGGTATGAATTTCTATTGTTTGTTTTTGTTTTTCAGCAGAACATGCAACCTCTTTGGCTATTCTTTTCGTGATCTTTTTGGAACACCTAAGGACAATCTAAGATGACTAATGGTATACCTATTGGGTCATGGTCATCTAGAGGTTAATGGTTTTGGGTAGGTACTAGGTTAAGGCTCACCAAGCATCACTTTTACCTGTTTCTTCTTCTTGATGTAGCAGGTCCGTCTTGAGTCTTCGGTCTTGTTGAGCTCTTAAATGTGCATATTTTAATCCCATTTTATCATTAACTATGCTTGAAATACATGATTAAAGATCCAACTAATGCATGGTTTTGTGGATCTAGGAATAAGAGAAAGGATTCATCAATTGAAGACTTAAAGACGCTATTTATAAGCATTGAAGATCACAAGATAGCGTCAAAGGATGGAAGAAAGAAGTCAAAGGAGAGAAGAAAGAAGGCAGAAGAATACACTAAAGATCGGTTGTCTGACCGGTCGTCCATAGCCCAGGACCGATCTGAACACTCAACAGAAGGGGTCCTACTGCAAATTTTGCTGGACCATCTACGACCGGTTGTCCACTGCTCAGATCAGTCGTCCGACTGGTCCTTGAATTGAAAGTCTGGGTTCGAATTTATGAAAAACTCACTGGACTGTTTTTGCACTTTTGAGACGGGTCGTCTAGGAGCTCAGACGGGTCGTCCGATCGGTCGTTTGCGTAACAGAACGTGTTCTACAAGCTCCGATTTTCTCTACGCAGTCTGGGATTTCTTGTGCAATACGGAACCTTCTGCACTATTCTATAAAAGGGGACCTAGGGCTTCTTCCAAAGGCATCCTAGAAGAGATCTACGAAGGTGGGAGGCGGCGGAAGGCAGATTCGGAGTTCCACAACTCCTCCTAGTTTGTGTTTTCTAGTTTTATGTTTTTAGTTGTTTTTATGTTTCCTTGGATCATGAACGGCTAAACCTCTTAGCTAGGGCAAAGAGGTGAAGCTTGTAGTGAATCTGAGATGCTTTAATTCGTGTTATGATGGTTTCATGTTGGAATTATTGAGGAACAATGGTTTATACAAGTTTGAATAAAGTTTTAAGTAGTTTTTCTTAATCTTATGATGGCTCATGGATGTTTGGGAGAATTACCGTAGTTCTTAACTGTTTCACATAGTTCTAAACCTGTACGCTCCGAGGAATCGGATTCAATACGCTCTAGACTTGGATTTCCATGTGGGAACTTCAACCAAAGTTCTACCTTTTATGCTAATTTCTGGATTATGTGTTGATGTTATATGTGATTTGAATGAAGTTCAAATCATGATCTAATTATACTTAATGACAGAGTTTAATGATGGTTATGATTGTGATCTTAATCTATTGGAACTAGGATTGACCTATGTAATTGAGTGTGCTCAAGTCCTAACTTGAATTGAGGGAATCATGGATAAAATTACACATATGACAGATTGTGAAATACAACCGCTCTATCATCCGACTAGATAGGATTTGATTTCGATTCTAGTTGTGTAATTGGGAAACCACAACGAATTATGCATTGAGGATTGCTACAAGTGGATCCTTGGACCCCTAGTGCCTTTTTATATTGATTACATTCATCTTTAGTTTAAGAATTCTCCATCTATTCAATTTTAAAAATCTATTTTGTTAACTCTCAAGTAGAGAACATTAAAAGTAATTTTGTGAATTCCTAACAAGTCCCTGAGAATGATCTCGGTCTCTACCGAATTATTACTACGTCGCAACCCTACACTTGGGGAAGTGAACAAGTTTTTGGCGCCGTTGTTGGGGATTTTTCGACGGTTTTTGCAAAATTTCTGAAAATAGTTTCTATTTGAGATTTTTAGGGGTCCTACTAACTACCCAGTTGACCCCGTCCTATTGACTCCTTCGTGCTTTTAGTCGGCTACTCATTGTCATGCCGTACCATACATTAGACGTCGGTTTCCCCCGGTTCATAGGTTATTGGCCCAGTTTGGCACGCTGTTGTTCCCCTCCCAGGACCAAGACAACCACCCACTGGAGAGCCCGGCCCCTCAATGATTACTTTGTTTGTTTTGATTTGTTTTGTTTTCGCAGGGATTCTAGGAGTCGAAGAAGTCTCCAATTAGGTTTTTTTAACCCTTTTTAAATTTTTCTTTCATTTTTTTAGATTTGCATGCCACATTGGGTTCGGGATTCTAACAACCGACTCATTAGTGAAGGGAGAATTGTCGAAGGGATTGATAAGGAGCCACGTGCTAAGAGACATTTAGAATCTCCAATTTTGTCTGGTAGTATGGTTGAGAATCAACCTAACCCTGTGGCCAATCAAAATATGGGCCAAACCGAAACGGGTGAGAATGAGGTTGAGAATGTTCTTCGGCCTAGAACTTTATGTGATCACTTGCAACATGTAAGAGCGAGTACTCCCTCATGCATAATTTTTCCAACCAATGTAGGGAATATTGATTTAAAATCGGGAGTAATCTAACTCCTTCCCAAGTTCCTTGGCTTAGATAGTGAAAGTGTATATCAACATCTCAAGGAATTTGATTAGGTGATAACCACGTTGCACTTTGCAAACGTATCTGATGATGTTGTAAGACTTAGATTATTTCCTTTTTCTCTTAAAGAGAAAGCTAAGGCTTGGCTTCATGCATTAAGGCCAAGATCAATTGGCACATGGACTAAGATGACTAGGGAATTCATTAAAAAGTTCTTCCTTACTTATAAAACAAACATGTTGAGGCGCTTAATCATGAATTTTGCTCAAAAAGAGGATGAGACCCTCTTCTAATGTTGGGAGAGGTTTAAAGACTTATTAAATGCATGCTCACATCATGGTTACGAAATTTTACGGGTAATAAGCTTTTTCTATGAAGGACTGACTTTGCCCATCCGCCAATTCGTAGAGATGATGCGCAATGGGGAATTTATGAATAAGGAAGCCGAGGAAGCATGAGATTATTTTGATATCTTGACCGAGAATGCACAATCTTGGGATACAACTAAACCAGCAAATCCCAAGATAAGCCAACAAAGAGAAAATGGAGGAATCTATGTCTTCTCCGAAGAAGACAACATAAGTGCACGTGTGGCTAGCCTCACAAGAAAGGTTGAAGCTATGGAATTAGGGATGGGAGAAAAGACTAAGGAAGTTGAAAGTATTTGTGGAATTTATTCTGGTAACCAACATGTAACACAGGATTGTCCTACAATCTCTGCATTCCAGGAAGTTCTACAAGAACAATCAAATGCCATAAATAACTATCAACGTCCATTCAACAATCAAAACTCGAACACGTATAATTCTAGTTGGAGGAGCCATCCCAATTTGAGTTGGAGGAATGGGCCATCAGAGAATGCAAACAACAACCCAAAGGCTACACTTGAGGAATTAGTGGGTACATTTGTTTCGGCCCAAGTCGAGTATAACAAGAACAATTCTCACAAAATAGATGGGTTCATACAAGAGCAACAAAAATTCAATCAGAATTCAATTTAAGCCATCAATGATTTGAAAACTTCCATGGCTAGAGTTGAATCTCATCTTAGTGTTAGGGAGAAAGGCACACTTCTTGCCCAACCTCTCCCTAACCCAAGAACCCAATTTGAGATACAAGACCTCAACCCGTCCTCTCAAAATACGGAGCATGTTCAAGCTATCACCACTTTGAGGAGTGGCAAAACAATTGATAAATCTAATCCGGTGAAGGCCCCAAAGCCTAATGATATGAAAATTGCCGATAAGGATGATATCTTGAACAACACTCCACGTGAGGAAGAACCGGAAAGGCAATACAAGCCAGTCGCCCCATTTCCACAAAGGTTGATTTCACCCAAACCATTAGACAAAAACCTAGAAATTTTAAAGGTTTTTAAGCAAGTGAAGATCAACATTCCATTGTTGGATGCTATAAAACAAATACCATCCTATGCCAAATTTCTAAAGGAATTGTGTACAGCAAAAGAAAACACAATGTTCACAACAAAGTACTTTTGACTGAGAATTTGAGCGCCATTATTAAACAAGAGATACCCCAAAAATACAAGGATCCGGGTAGTCCTACCATATCATGCATCATAGGCGACTACCGGATAAAACAAGCCTTACTCGACCTTGGGGCAAGTGTTAACCTCATCCCATACTTGGTTTATGAACAACTTGGGTTAGGTGAATTAAAACCCACCAAAACCACACTTCAACTTGCTGATAGATCTATTCGCATACCAAGAGGGATAATTGAAGATGTCCTCGTCCAAGTCGATAAATTCTACTATCCAGTAGATTTTATTGTCTTGGATACACATCCTATGATAGGAACTAGTGCTCAAATCCGTATCATACTTGGCTGCCCTTTCTTAGCTACTTCAAATTCAATTATTAATTGTAGAAACGGGCTTGTACAAATGTCCTTTGAAAATATGACACTTGAGCTGAATATTTTTTATTTATGCAAACAACCATGGGATGTTGATGACAAAGTCCACGAAATAAATCTGATTAAATCATTCGTGGAAGACAAATCCCTCCTTACATTCTATTCCGATCCCTTGGAGGCATGATTGGCCCATTCTCATGAAATTGATGATGACATGATAAGAGAGATGGATGCCTGTAGACACCCCACCTTCGGCTACAATGTTGGTAGAGATAGCTGGAAGAATGGAGGACCATACCCCCAAATCCCAAGTCCAAACTCAGCCAAACTCACCCTTGTAAGCCCCATTCCATAGCCCAGTTCAAGCCTGAACCCAGTCAACCCAGTCCTAAACATCAGCCTGAAAAACCCCCCATAAGAAAAGCCAGTCAAAAAATCCCAAAAAAGTCAAACTCACTGAGTCAACCCACTGAGTCAACCCGCTGAGTTAACCCACTGAGTCAACCCGCTGAGTCAACTCGTCGAGTCAAAACACCGAGTCAACCCGTCGAGTCAAATTACCGAGTCGACCCGCTGAGTCAACTCACTGAGTCGACCCAGCGAGTCAAACAGCAGCCCCGAGGTAACAACCGTACATCGCTGGAAACCGAGGAGCGGCCGTACGGGGGGCCCATAGCAGGCCGCCCGGAATAAATTACGAGCTCTGCCACTGCTCGCTGCTATAAATACCCCCCTCCCCTTCTCATTTTGACATCCCTTCGAGTCCAGTGAAGTCCTGTCTGTCCCGAGCCCCTCTCCAATCCTTAGCCCATTTTTCCACCAAGGAGAGCCCGAGTGAGGAGAGCCTAACCTTGGTCCAGCCTAGCCTGACCACTGGTCCAAGCCTCTCAAGCCACCCAGGTCTTAACCCAGCCACTCGAAGCCAACCCTTGCGACACCTCCGTCCATCCAGCTACTCTTTTCCAGCATCATCTTATTTGCATCTAGCATAAGTGCAACATTTACTCTTCTTCCAACCCCCCTGCTTCACCATAAAGCACCTTGATTATTCAAGCACACTGCATATGTCTTTATATTAAGCACCTGTCAGTTCGAGCGTATGCTCTGGGCTTGCCCGTTGTTGGAACCTGCCCATCAGAAACTCTTACTGTTCAGACCTGCATTCACGTACATATCACTATAAGCACTTTGAATATTCAAGCACACAGCATGCATCATCTCGCATAAAGCACCTGTCAGTTCGAGCGTATGCTCTGGGCTTGCCCGTTGTTGGAACCTGTCCATCAGAAACTCTTACTGTTCAGACCCGCATTCATGCATCATGTCATTTATGAGAATGTACGAGGATTAAATTAGACTTTCAAATATTCGATCGATTCTGTGAAGTAGAGACCGTACTTCGGTACGGGCAGTGTGTGGGGTGTTTAACCTCTTCCCACCCTGTAACCGTGATCCCTTACCTCGAATCTCTGGCCGCGGATCAAAATGAGTCATTTTAGAGGAAGAAATCTTCAGATCCCCTTCTCTAACGTTTCTACGGGGTCTAGCCGACTGTAGATTCGAAGTAACTGGCTAGTGGCGACTCTGGTCTTATATAAACACATTTAAACACATCCAACTTAACACGACTACCAAACAAAGCCCTCGAGAACGAGGCAAGCCAGTGGCACAAACGGCGATTTCGCACTCACGCATCCTCGTCTCCATCTTTTCCCGAAAGGGAAAGGGGCGAGAAGAACGTCGTGTGGGAGCGCGGAAAACGGCGAGGGTCCACAGAATGGCGACTCCACTGGGGATGAGCTAGTCCCACTAGTCGTGATCTAACTTGAAAAACAGAATCCTTCCCATACTTGAAAGTCACTAATCCTCATACAATCTCATCTGCATAGCATTCTACCCAAACCCCCCCCAAAAAAAAGTAGAAAATCCCAAAAAAAAAAAAAAGAAAATCCCAAAACCCAAAAAGAGTAGAGTATAGTCCTCACCATTGCGCCTCCTCGGGCTCAGCGTGCACGAAGACAACTTCCCTACCGCAGCATAATCCGCACTCGTGCTCAACAAGCCATGTCCGACCACGAAGAAGAAACTCATCTCCTCCCCGCTCTTGAGATGACCGAAGCGCAACCTCCAGCGCAACAACCCATTGATAATACGCCAATCATACAAGAATTGGCACAAGGAGTGAGAGCAATGCAAGAAATGCTCTTGCAATTCATGCAAGCACAAGCCACCGCAGCAGCCAACAATCAAGTTGGCACAGTTCAGCAATCTCAGCAGCCATGTCGGGTCCTGCCGGCCTCCAGTTCGAATCAAGCGCAACCATCGGAGTCTGCCCAAGACTACCGACCGCAGCCATCTCAGCCCTTCGCTACGGGGCATCTTCCTCAGTACCTTCTTGCAACAACAGGGCCATCTCAGAGCATCCTAGTCGCAGGGACTTCCAGTCAGCTTCCAGTCAATCTTACAAACAACAGTCTTAGTAGATCTCAGCACGTCCCCGCCGATGGGACACCTTTTCAATTTCAGCACATCCCCGCCGATGGGATTTCAATTCAATTTCCAGCAACAGGGACAGCACTAGCGAATGTCCACAATGGGGGTCAGTGTCAAGCCCACATCAATCAGCGGACAGTGGCGAATACCCAACAAGGGGGTCACTTCCCAGCATCTCAGCCTCCTGCAAACAGGAGCACTTTTCAATTCCAGCACATCCCCGCCGATGGGATTCCAGTTAATTTCCAGCAATCTTCAATTCAGCAAAATCCAGTTAATTTCCAGCAATCTTCAATTCAGCAATCTCCAGTTAATTTCCAGCAAGTTCCTTCAGCACAGTCTCCAGTTCAGTTACCATCATTTCAAGCACAAGTTAATCAGAATCCAGTTCAATCATCAAACCAATTTCAGCAACCCGCGGTTGCTTTTCAGCAAGCCCATAGGGTCGAAGACATCGACCACTATGCCGAAGAAGAACGTGCCTTACTCCAAGAGGCACCAGTCGCTCGAACAGATCATTCAGGACTGGACGAGTTGCGGGAGCAGTTCCAGATCTTGCAAAATCAGCTTCAGCGACAGCAAGGAATCGATCTACCTTCGACCAAGTTCAGAGACTTGTGTCCTTTCCCAGATGCTCAAGTACCTCAAAACTTTGAGGTTCCAAAATTCAAAAGATACGACGGCAGCGGTTGTCCCACAGCACATCTCAAGGCCTTCTGTGGAGAACTGAGTGCAATCTCAGGAAATGAAGGGGCCCTTATTCGCTTGTTCCAAAAATCTCTGAAGGGCGATGCCCTAGATTGGTACACTTCATTGGACTGCCACCACATCAGGACATGGGAACAACTTTCCCAAGCTTTCGTCGACAGATTCGCGTACAATCTCAATATGGCACCCAGAAGAGCCGACCTCGCGGCTCTCAGGCAAAGGAATGATGAAACGCTATCAGCTTATGTGGGACGTTGGCGAGCTATGGCAGCCAGAATGCGGACACCCATCGACGACGAAGAACAAATCTCCATGATTGTTCATTCAACATATCCAGGCATATCCGGATATCTCATCTCGCATCCATATGCGAATTTCTCACAATTGATCCATGCTGGAGAGCAAGTCGAAGCAGGAATCCGTGCCGGGACAATCTCCCCATGGCCTCATCAAGCCACTCCAATAAAAAGGAACAGAGTGGAAGGAAGACCTATCGGGCACGGGAATGGAAACCGCAGTGGTTCTCCTCCCCGCCCAACAGAGGTAAACAACATCAACACCACTGCTCAAGGAAATCAACATGCTCCCCCACAGGGACGTCAACAGTATCAGCAGAATCCAGTTCAGCATCAGCCTCAGCGGTATCAGCCACAACCGAATCATCAACCACAACCACCTCTACAACAGCAGCAGTTCAGAGGAAACGGTCAATACTCATATCAAAATAGGCAAAACTACAAGGAGTTCAGGAAATTTACTCCCCTCTCTCAACCACTCAGTCAAGTCATGGCTACGCTGGTGCAGAAGCAGTTACTTACTCTAATGACACCTCGGCATCCGCCTCATCCTCTGCCACCGAACTACCGAGAAAATGAGTATTGTGCCTACCATCAAGGACGTGGCCACACCACTGATCGATGCTATACTTTGAAGAATGCTATACAAGACCTAATTGATGACCGCAAGATCGTCATCTCGGTCCCTGAAACTTCTCCAGTAGCTTCCACCAACATCCTTCAGAATCCTCTGCCTCAACATCCGACGGACCCCAGTTCGTCTCGTGGCCCTGCAGTCAATAGTATAGAAGAAGGGGACCATCTCGATCGCTTCTTCTCTCCCATCCAATCCATTCATGCCTACACTTATGAGCCGACAAGTCCTCCTCCGATCATGCAAGGGGCAAGTCCCTTCCCTCCTTCAGTCTCTGAGCCAGTAGTACTCGAAGGAGCACTTCCATATGATGTACCAGTTGTGCAAGGGGCACCTTACAACCATTCATGCTGGGAACTGTTCGCTCGCCTCAAGTGTAAGGCTGCGATGTAGTAATAAATCTCGGTAAGACCGAGGTCGATCCACAGGGAAAGAAGTAAACAATTCCAAGTACTCTAATAACTAGAATCTAAGAAGTTTAAGAGAGTAGTTTTTCACATGAAATAGGAAAATCTGAAAATAAGAAGAACTAGAGCATCAAGGATCCACTTGTAGTGGTCTAATGCCAATCCATTCATCCAAGTACAACACAATTAGAATCAAAGTCCTATCTCTCATCTAATTGGAAGATATAACATTCAAGCACAAACAATCCCACTTAAATCTGAAAATTAGATTTCTAGTTCTAATGAAGCACATAGAACTTGAACTTGTAGCCTTCGGAGTAACAGCCATGCCTATGGACTATGGCATGCTCAAGGGTTACTACAATTCTAATTCAAACAACCCAATCATGGTAATCTTAGAGAATTGCAAGGAACTCATGTCCGGAGCACACAAACTCTCACAAAACTTCTAAAAAACCAAACTTTATTCAAACTAGAACTTCAAAATCCAAAATTAAGAAAAGGGTACTTGAAATAAAAGAATTAAAGCATTGGAACCAACTACAAATTTCACCTCTAGCTCTAGCTAAGAGGTTAGCTAAGGAAAAACATATTAAAACTAGAACTAGAACTAAGAAAAGGAAGAAAAACTAGCTGGAGGAGGCTAGGTAGCCTCCTGGGACTTGAACTCCTTGCTCCCCACGTCCTTGGTTGCTTTGGAATAGAAGAGAGCACCTCCTTTTATAGTGCAGCAATAGTACAGCAACATAGCAGAATTTGTTTCGCTTGGTACGGCTTAACCAATGGTCGGATTGCCCTCAAATTTGATTTGTAGCTTCCTTGTAATGTGATCTTCCTAATAGATGATTTAGATTTCCAAGATTATCCTCTGAATGGGCCCACCAATCACATCACCGACCGCCTCTCAAAATCGCGCACTTTGGGTACCTTCAGAACCAGTCATCTTGCTTTCAACGCCCCGGAGTGTACAGAGGTCGGATTGATCTCAAATTTTGAACATTGGTAGAAAACTTCCTCCTCTACATGATGGATGGATTAGATTGTCCAAAACGATCTCAGAATATGGTCTGAAAATTAGAACAATTAGGGCTTTTATAAACTCTGCGCAGTTGGAGCTTTCTGGATGGTCCATCTTTCTTCAACCGGTACGATCAAACCACACATCCTTTTGATCTGAAACTTTTGTGGTTATTCATATATGGATGTGTTCTAAAAGATGGTCAAAGTAGATTCTTCATATCATCAATGATGAGTCCTCTGGACCGGCCCAGAGTTGAACAGCGAAATCTGGAACTTTCTGGACAGTTCGTATTGTTTTGGCCACCACGGTCAATCCGTAGCTCCGATCGACACGAAACCACTTGGGTTAGTTCGGCGTCGAGCTCCTCTTCGACATGGATGTGTTGGATTTCCAAATATCATCAAGATGGCTTCAGAAAACTGGTCCGAAAAATCAGGTGCGGGAGTACATTGCTGTTTTAGAATCTGGAATCTGAAACTTGCATGGCCGACCGGTCACGACCGGTCGGACAGGGCTGGCCGACCGGTCATGACCGGTCAGGCCCTCTTTGGCATTACTCCAGCAAGCATGGCCGACCGGTCAAGACCGGTCGGGCTTCCTTGGCCGACCGGTCAAGACCGGTCGGTCTCTTTTTCTTCTTATTTTCTTCCATTCTTTCTTCTATTTTCTTCTTTCTTTGCTTCCTTCTTTCTTTGGTCCACCTTGGGCCTTCATCAAAGGCTCCAAATGGCCCCTTTTTGGTCTCTAATTGAGTAAAGTCCGCTCTCATTCCTATAATCACAAAACATGTGTTAGATGGGCCTTTAAATCATGAAAATCATGCAAACCATGTCATGTAATGGGCAATGCAATGTATAAATTGGAGGTTCAACAGGAACTAGTCGTCCTGGAAGGAGCACAATCATACATCGAGCCCACATACGAACCTGTCATCTTGCAAGGGGCAACCCCAATTTAAGAACAATCTAATCCACGAGGGAAGGATTATACTCATCAGCAGTAAGAGCCCATTGTCTTGGAAGGAGCCCCTCCAGTTGAGCCGGTCATATTGCAAGGGGCAAATCCTAGAGGCATGTCAATCACACTACGACAGCTGGGACGAGCAGAGAAACCTCCTGCCATATCAAGAGGACCAGTATTCATTCCATGGGAGCCTCCTGCTCCAGGAACAGTCAAGCCTGGACCACGACCTTATGTGATCTATGAAGATAAGCCTCGATATTACTCCTTCAGCACAAGCAACAATATAGTTCTTAAGGCAAAAGCTCCATACGAGGAAGATCTGGTACCCACACCAGCACCGTTACAAGAACCGGTGGTCCTAGAAGGCAAAAGGGAGGAAAACTACAAAGAGGTTCCATGACACTATCCAGAATGTGCGGAAGTGGGGAACATGAATCCCAATGGGCGTTGCATCCGAAGAGATAATCAGAACAGAGGAGATCCCAAAGGCGCTCTCTCAGGCCTCGGCAACAAAAATGAAGCCGCATACGATTGGGCAACTCAGCTCAAGTCAATCCCTGCTCAAATCTCAGTATGGGAGCTACTCTGCACATCTCGCATACACCGAGAAATGTTTGCCAAAACCTTAAACGATGCTCACATCTCCTCCGATACGGCACCAGAGATGATAGCATTGATGATTGGATAACTCCTGGCTCCACGTGCCATCACCTTCATAGATAAGGAGTTGCCACCAGAAGGGCGCGATCATGGGTGATCCCTCAACATAGCCTTACGATATAAAGACCTTTGTGTCTCGCTGGTTCTTATCGATAATGGTTCAAGCTTAAACGTCTGCCCGCTCAAGATCGCGGAACGTCTAGGAATCAGTCCTTCTTCATTTCGACCAAGCACCATATGTGTCAGAGCATTTGACAACACCCGCCGATCAGTAGAAGGGGAAGTCGACATAGAGGTACAGATAGGTCCGGAAGTCTCTACCATCACATTCCAAATCCTGGATATATCAGCCTCTTTCAACATGTTGCTCGGACGACCGTGGCTGCACAAGGTTGGAGCTGTGCCATCAACCCTGCATCAACGAGTGAAGTATATCTGTGGAAATCAAGTGATCTCTATCCGTGCAGAGAAGGAGCTCATCATTCCTTCCAATGCTGCTGCCACTGAACCAGACATCCCGGTCATTGATATCCAGCACTCTGAAGAAGACATCCCGTTTCATAGTTTCGAATTCGAGACTGTGAACTCTATCGCCAATTCAGAACCAATAAGGGTGGACCGTGTCTTTCACCGGCAGAACGTTTGAGTCTCAAATACCGAATGAAGAATCACTTCAAGTCCAGAAAGGTACCGCTGATATATAACCAACGCAAATGGGGACTTGGATACAAGACAACCTTCATGGACAAAAGAAGGAAGAAATTTCGGTGCTCACCCATCCAGTTCGTCAAGCCAGGAGAACCTTGCAAAGATCCAGGAGGGAATCAACCGACTGCACTACACAAAGGCCTCCCGATGAGCCTAGTTTGGGCCACATGGCCCCCCATTCGATGGGATCAAATTCCCGAACCATCTAAGCCTCCAGAAGAAGAAGGAGATGAAGAAGGAAGTCAAATACAGCAGCTTCAAGATCAGGTTACTCTGACACCTGCTCCCAACCTGCCCACTTCAGCATCAATCAACCAGGGGCAAAACCTGCCCGCTTCAATTCCAGCCAGCCAGGGGCACAACTTGCCCATCTCAGCATTAATCAGCAAGGGGCACGACTTGCCCATCTCTACAAAGTCAACATCATCAATCACCAGCCAGGGGCAGAAGCAGCCCATCCATTGGACCAAGAAAGGGAAATGGCCAGCCTTAGATTGGTCTGATGTCCAGATTCCAAACTCGTGGCTAGCCGTGGAACCAGACGAACTGCAATGCGAAGTAAGTGATCCGGGAGGGACTGAGTACGACTCAGATCTCGAACCCGACCAGCAAGAAATCATGGTCATTGGGCCAGACCGTGACTCTTCGCCCAAATCATCAACCCCCACCTCTTCAGGGGAGGAAGTGTGGGGTCCTGAATGGTCATCTGTTCCCCTAACTCTTGAATCAGCCAAAGAGCCATCTGAGGGCTCTCACTTTAAAAAAAAACGCCTGTCTAAGCAGTAACCGAAACTTTGGAACAAGTTGGGCTCAATCATGGTCTGCAATGCCCGCTTGTTCAAGGTCCCGTGAATTTCAAAAAATAAAAAAAATAAAAAACTTTTAAAAGCCAAAAACATCCAGCATTTCAATTTCAGAAAAATCTCAAAAACCAAAAGACATTTCTTTTCCTGCATTCAATAGTGTGCCAAGTTCGTCTAAAGAGTCGCATGAGTTTGAAGTCGAATCATATGATTTCGACATCGAATTAGACTTCGAGCTCATGGGTCTGGACGAAGCTCGGGATGAGGAAGATGATGATCCGGCTCCCGAACTAGAGGATCTCCTCAAAAAGTTCGAATCTAAAGCCAATGTTGTAGCCGATGATTTCGAGATAGTAAACTTGGGGACGCCTGAGATCCCTAGGGAAGTACGCATTGAAAAATTGTTGCCACCTGAGATGAAACAGAAAATGATAGAGTTCCTAGCTCCAAGATTGTCCAACTTCGCGTTCTCATATGAAGACATGCCGGGGCTCGATGAAGAGCTCGTTGTACACCATCTTCCAACCAAGGCAGATATGAAGCCAGTGAAGCAGAAACTTCGAAGAATGAAGCCAGAATGGGCTCTGAAAGTCTGAGATGAAGTCATCAAACAATACAACGCGGGATTCTTGGTAGTCTCTAACTACCCTGAATGGCTCGCCAACATCGTACTAGTACCAAAGAAGGACGGCAAGGTTCGAATGTGCATCGACTTCCGAGATCTCAACAAAGCCAGTCCAAAAGATGACTTCCCTTTGCCACATATCGACACTCTGGTCGACAACACTGCTGGATACAAGATCTTCTCATTTATGGACGGGTTCTCAGGTTACAATCAGATCAAAATGGCCGTTGAAGATCGTGAGAAGACATCGTTCATCACTCCCTGGGGAACCTTCTGTTACAGGGTAATGTCGTTCGGTCTGAAGAACGCAGGGCAACATATCAGCGAGCAATGACAGCATTATTTCATGACATGATGAACAAAGAGCTTGAAGTATATGTGGACGACATGATCGTCAAATCTCGCACAATTGAAGGACACTTTGAAGATCTGAAGAAGTTATTCAACAGATTAGAGAAGTACAAGCTCCGCCTCAACCCACAGAAATGTGTCTTTGGTGCAATGGGAGGCAAACTCCTCGGCTTTATGGTGAGCGAGGACGGCATCAGGGTCGACGAGACCAAAACCAGAGCAATCATCGAGATGCCCCCTTTTAGAACAGAGAAAGAAATTTGTGGCTTCCTCGGCAAAATTCAATATATCAGTCGCTTCATCGCACAGCTCACACCTATTTGTGAACCTATTTTCAAGCTCCTCCGGAAGAATGTTCCAAAAGAATGGAATGATGATTGCCAAGTTGCCTTCGATCGCATCAAGAGATATCTCATGAATCCTCCAGTCCTAGTGCCGTCCGCCCCCGGACGACCACTATTGTTATACATCTCGGTAGCAGCAGAAGCCATTGGCTGTGTCCTCGGCCAGCACGACGAGACCGGGAAGAAGGAACAAGCAATATACTATTTGAGTCGAAAGTTCACCGATTATGAGACCAGGTATTCCCCGATCGAGAAGACTTGCCTCGCCCTAGTCTGGGCAACTCAGCGACTCCGTCAATACATGATTGCATTCCCTATTCTCCTCCTCGCTCGCATGGATCCGCTCAAGTACCTGTTCAAGAAATCGGCACTCACTGGGAGAATAGCTAAATGGCAGCTACTCCTGTCTGAGTTCGACATCACCTATGTCACTCAGAAGGCAATCAAGGGACAGGCCCTCGCCGATCATCTTGCCGCCCACTCCCTCCTGGATTATCAACCGCTCAAGACGTTCTTTCCTGATGAAGATCTCTTGCTTGTCGAAAGTGAAGAAAAGAAGAAAGGAGAGTGGACGTTATTCTTCGACGGCGCAGCAAATTCTAAAGGGAGTGGTATTGGAGCAATCCTCTACTCTCCAGATGATGTCCCTATTCCTATCTCGAGGCACATAGCATTCGAGTGCACCAACAACATGGCAGAGTATGAAGCATGCATCACTGGCTTAAGGGAAGCCATAATCTTGGGCGTCAAGAAGCTACGAGTGTTCGGAGACTCACAGCTTATCATCAATCAGACCAATGGCGAATGGAAGACCAAAGACGAGAAGTTGATACCATATCATGTGTATCTTGACAATCTGATCGAAGAATTCAAGGAAATCACCTTCTCATACATGCCCAGAGCCAAGAACCAGTTTGCAGATGCTCTCGCCACACTGGCATCAATGCTCGAGATACCAAAAGGAGCTTCAGAATGGGAGCTCACAGTTGAAGTTCAAGATGAACCTGCTTTTTGCCTGCAAATAGAAGAAGCCGAAGCTGTCCCTGACAAACCCTGGTATGCCGACATCAAGCAATATCTCGAAACCCAGGAGTATCCAGAGTCAGCAACAGCAACAGATCGCCGAACCATCCAGCGTTTGGCCGGCCAATTCACTATCAGTGGCGAAGTTCTTTACAAGCGATCCTATAATCACATCCTCCTTCGATGCGTCGATGAAACAGAAGCTGCAAAGATCATGAAAGAAATACACGAAGGAATCTGTGGCCCACACATGAATGGGCACATGATGGCAAAGACGATTCTACGACTCGGCTACTATTGGCTCACCATGGAGACAGATTGCTGCCAGCACGTCAGAAAATGTTTCAAGTGTCAGGAGCATGCGAATCAAATCCATGCCCCGTCATCAGAGTTATACAACCTGACCACACCCTGGCCCTTCTCCATGTGGGGACTCGACATCATCGGCAAGATCAGTCCCAAAGCATCAAATGGTCACGAGTACATATTTGTGGCAGTCGACTACTTCACCAAGTGGGTAGAGGCAGCCTCCTACACCACGATTGCAGCATCTCAGGTGATCAAATTCATGAAGAACAACATCATATGCCGGTATGGAATCCCTAATGCCATCATCACAGATAATGGGACCCCGTTCGTCAACAAGAAGATGGATGACTTCCTCAGTAAGTTCAAGATCCAACGTCATCGATCAAGCCCCTACCATCCCCAGATGAATGGTGGGGTAGAAGCCGCAAACAAGACAATCGTCAGGATACTCGAGAAGATGGTCGTGACATATCGAGATTGGTCAGATATGCTCCCATATGCACTTTGGGCCTATCGAACGTCTGTACGGTCTGCTACGGGCGTTACTCCTTTCGAGCTTACCTATGGAATGGAGGCAGTTTTGCCAGTCGAGGTGGAAATACCATCACTACGAGTGTTACTAGAAAGCGGAATCGAAGAAGGAGAATGGCAACGGGCCAGGTTCGATCAGTTGCAGCTAGCAGATGAAAAGCGCATGCGTGCACTAAGTCATTCACAGTGCTATCAAAAAAGGATCGCTCGGGCTTACAACAAGAGAGTCCGAAAAAGAATTTTCAAGGTAGGCGACATGGTCATGAAGAAGATTCTACCGTCGCACCTTCCGGATCTCAGAGGAAAGTTCAAACCCTCGTGGGACGGGCCACTGATCATCAGAGAAGTACTTCCCGGAGGTGCCCTCAGACTCACCAGCATGAGAGGGGTGGATCTTCCTGAGCCAACCAACGCCGACAACGTGAAGATCTTTCACGGGTAAGTTATTCTGACCTTATCAAGAGTTACTTTAATAGAGCTGAAGTCAAGAGGTCAAAGCTAAGACCTCTGAGAAATCAATTCCGTCCACCAACAAGTGTTTCAAATAAGGGGATTCAAAAGGAGGAAAATACAAAAAAAGGGGGGGATTCAAAAGGAAAAGACAAGAAAAAAGAGAGAGAAAAAGAATACAAAAGAAAAAAAAAAGAAGAAAGAAAAAGGGAAGCCAAAGCAAGGCACCCAAGAAAAAAAATCAGTCCAAGAAGAAACACAGTCATCCATCCATTCATCTCAGAGGGGTCTTTAGCAAAGACCGACAGCTCTATCATCGTAACTTAGGATAAGGGCTGAAAGACTGCCATCGGCCGGCAACGACGGATTTCCGACCTCTAGCCGCCGCAGTTATCCAAGGATTCAGAAAAAGAAAAAGAAAAAAGAAAAAAGAAAAAGAAAACGTGTGCCTAAACAAAGAGGGTGGAGTGAAAACCCGAAAGGGCGCTCCGAGTAAAAACAGTGAGCATACAGCGGACTTGGTGAAAACCCGAAAGGGCACTGAGGGTAAAAACAGCATAGCTGCCAAGGGGCAGGCAAGACCAAATACCCGGGACGTGGTGAAAATCCGAAAGGGCGCCACGGACAAAAATGACGGGAAAAAGCCGGCTGTGGTGAAAACTCGAAAGAGCACTGCAGGCAAAAATGGCTCAAATGAAAAAAAGAAAAAATAAAAGTGCATGTACCAAGAAATCAGACAGTCCAGATCGGTTTAAGCAATCACAGTTCAAGAACAAAAAGAAGTACAGTCAGGAACAAAGAGTTCTACAAACTCTGACAATCTCAAGAGGCAATACACCTCTAGGGAACCAACGGATGACGCAAGTTAATCTCGAGACATCGGTCAAAGCATTGGCCGAGCCCCAGTTTTGATTCCTATATCTCGACACAAAATCTAGACACACTCACAAGACAACTCATGGCACAATAGATTCTCAAAAAAGTTTTCTTCTTTTTTTCACTAAAAGCATCATATTTCTTTTACACATATCATATCATCTTTTTAAAAAAATACAAAAAAAATGCATCATCATCAATCATATATGCAAAAAAATCAATGTGTAGGTGGCCAACACAATCAGTCTCTACCCTCCTCCTCGGCCACATCAGGTAAGTCCTCTGACTCATAAAAGGATAGCCTCGCTCTCAACCTGCTCACCTCCATACGCAGGTAATGCGCCTCATCGCGCTCAAGGGTACGGATCGCTGTCTCCTTATCAGACAACCTCTGATCGGCAGCCAATCTCCTCGACATCATCTCACAATGATACCGAAGTGCAGAGATCTCAGACAGCAGATGGCCATGAGTGGCCAAAAGGAAGCAAGGATCGATAAACAGGCATTCCTCAAAGGGTTCATATGAACCAGATGAAGAGCCAGCATCTCCAAGGATATCCTGCTCATCCTCGTTAACAGTCTGGTGCCAACAAGGGATACGTCGATACAAAGACTGCTCAGCAACCCAGTACTGATATGGGGCGGTCGCCATCGGAAAAGTCCACAGCTCAAAACCGAGCAAATCAGCAGTCAAGTAACTCGCCCAAGAACAATCAATCCGGGTCCTAAAGTCAGAGGATCTGGATGGAAGTGCTCGACGCCCGATACCCGTGAAAGCGAAAAGAGGAACATCCTGCTCGTACCCAAACTGCCGTAGGAACCGAATGGGATGGTAAGAAAAGTAAGATCGAAAGCCTACCAACATCAAAGGAAGGCGGTGTGCATCACAAAGCACTGGAGGAAGTGAAAGCCAAGATGACTCCCAACGAACGTTCCAGTCACGAAGTTCAGCGAACATCCTGCGATACAAAGGCTCGCTCATCCTAGCCGTATAAGGAAGAAACTCCATGATGTGTCGCATAAGGTCTGGGCGACGAGTGTCAGGAAAAGGTACAGGAACAGTCAGCGAAAGACGCTCCCATAGCCAGACTGATCACAAAAAGGAAAAAAAGATCAGCTAGAGCAGAGCAATTCCTAGCAAAGCAAGAAGAAAAAGGTGCAGAAAAGATACCTGAAGAAAGGCACAACAGCCGCGAAGGACACGAGTGCGGCCCAGGGCGCAGTCAGTCAGCCCATTGAACAACTCGGCCAAGATGAGAGAAATGATCCCCTGCCGACGGATAGCTCGGCTCATCACCTCAAAAAGCAGAGGAGTCTGGGACCTGCGCCATCCCGAGAACAGCACCTCAGCAATCAAGTAGAACATCAGTGCATTCTGAGCAAAGGTAGAACTGGCCACACTCTAAGGACCCGAAAAAAGATCATACAGTAAGTCCAGGGAGAACACTACAGCATCCTGGCCGGCAGCTGCAGGATGAACAAGATAAGGGATCCCGAACCAGTTCTGCGGTGTGGCAGTCTTCGGCGATGTCTTCGGCGAGAAATACTGAGTATAATCCCAAGGAAGGCCTGTCAAGCGTGCAAGCTCCTCCAAAGAGGGTCCCATCTCCATTTCGTTGAACGCAAACAAGTTCAACGAAGGGACCCAATCAATCAATGCAGCTCCGAGCATCCTCCAATCAATATCAACTCTAGCCATATGGACCAGACTGCCAAAGCCATAGGACTCTAACTCCCGAATCTCATAAGCTGACAAGCTGTCAAGCCAAGCAAGCAGTCGTGGCGAGCAAGAAGGACGAGGAAGCAGCTAACAAGTCCTCACTGGTACCCCCTCCAGCACAAAAGGCCCAGAAATCAATGACAACTCATCAAGGATCGGAAGGTCAACGGGCGAAGGAGAAGGAAAAGCTGGAACCTCCGCAGACTCGACAGCCCTTGACCTACCCTCAGTAACGGCTATGTCTGATATAGTCGCATCACTATCTGAAACTGTCATAACCTCTGCCGCATGAGAAGACTCGCCCACCTCATGAACAGAGTGCGCAAAAGACCGACGATCAGCAGAAGGACGATACTCCCCACCAAAAGGGCTACCAGTAAAGATCACACCACACATCGTGGCATCCTGGCTAATCTGACCGTCAAAGAAAGCATCTGAACCATCCAAAAGGGTCCCGGCTACCCCCGATCGAAGAATCAACGGCCAGATCCGGACCTGCGGCCCTCTCCAGTACGAAATCATGAATCCAATCATCATCCTGGCCGATCAAAGGGATCATCGAAGCATCTACACCGTCCATCATGAGGGGGGTATCATCAATGATCACATCAAGGCCACCCAAGCAAGTATGCCGCACATCTCGGCCCTCATCAAGAGCATCCAAGCCGTCAAAGGTATCATCTGAACCATCCATACCATCCAGACATGAGAGCAGCCCATCTATGTCCATCATGGTCCCATCACCACCATCCATCACATCATCCATGGGGCCCACATTCAAGGGATGCATAGCCTCACCTATGTCCCATCCCATCATCCTATCCATACCATTCATTCCTCCCATAATGAAGGTCCCATTCAAATCAGAAATTTCAGCCATCCCACCATTAATGGGGCCATTCAAGGCTCCACCAACCACCATCCCTAGCCCCTCATCAATGCCCCCATTCAATGCCCTATCTCCACCATCCATTAAAGAGATCCCTCCATCATCAAAGCCTTCAAATCTTTTTGAAGTGTGGGACCGGCCATGGACAGTCCCCACAGCCCCTAAACCTCCACCGTCCATTGCTTGAGAAAAGATAAACCAAGAAGAGGACAAAAGGAGAAGGGAAGATGAGACAAGAAGAATATTCATGGCTGGAATCAAACTCGCCAGTGCAAAGCAGGTGGAGACAGGGACAGTGGACAGAGAAGAATGTCCGAGCACGAGCCAGCCCAGGCCGCTCAAGAGACAAGCCCTGGGCGGCCTGCTCTGGGCCGCCCGTACGGACACGGATCCCCTCTCTCCGCGGGATTGGCTCCGGGGTTCTTGGTAGGTGAGGCTGACAGTCCACGTCAGCAGATGGCGCTCCATGGGCCGCCCAAGGCTCCGGTCCACTCCAGATTTCGGTTGAAGCTGATCAAGATCATATAAAAGGTGCCTCACCAGTCTAATCATGAAGTAATACGGCCAGAACATGGTTGATCAAGTCAAAGAGAAGGAAAGGTGATCAAGTGGGGGCCACAAGCAATCCAAGCCATTCAAAGACCAGATCATCATGATCTGAACCATGGAAAAACTCGCATGGGTCATCAAACAACAAGATTAAAGGACTGATCATCAAAAGAAGGGCCAGAATCCAAGATCTAATCATCAAGTGGGCCCACAAAGCCAAGTCAAGTGATCTGAGACGTCCAAGCCATCATCTGCACCATGAGAAGCCTTCTTAGCCCCACAAATCATCAAAAGAGGTGCCCCAAAGTAAAGCCAAGGTCTCAAATGGGCCCACAGGGCCGAATCTATCAATCTGAATTATTCAAGGGCTAAATCATCAGGATCCAAACCATTGGAAAGCTTACACAAGTCATGGAGCAGCAAGATCAAAGGTTCGATCATCAAAAGAAAGGTCAGAATCCAAGATCTAATCATCAAATGGGCCCACAAGGCCTAATCAAGCAATCTGAACCGTCCAAGTCATCATCCATGCAGTTAAGAAGTCTCATCTTCCACAAATCATTAAGGAACAAGTCAAAGGTCAAAGCATCCAGACATCATCAAGGAATTTGAAACAAGTCAAGAATCGTATATTCATTCAAAAAGCTTGATACAAAAGAAGATGAAAGCAAAAAAAAACAAGGCCATACAAAGCGGAATACAAAAGCAAGCTACAAGTCGCCAACATAGTCATCATCGTCCCTCCTCGCGTCTCGCTCCCGACGATAAAGGTCCATCAAAGGAGCAGTCACCGAGCCTCCAGCATATCTGCGACGGCCACCTGGAACATAAAGCGAAGGAAGCAGAGGCCCCTGGCCGAACAGTAAATACCACTCATCATAATCACGATCCGGGATCGTAAAACGAAATCCGGGCTGGCCCACGAGAGCCTCAACTCTCTCATCAACCAGCATCCGAGCAGCTGGAGGAGGTGCAGAACAAGGGACCCGAGCCACCCCAGTGACTTGCCGAAGCAACCTCTCCCCCAAGTACCACTGAAAAGATTCAGCGTCGGAAAGCATGATACGGAGACATGAAGCATCATATGCCTCCACACGTTGGGGGGTATAGTAGAGAGGGAAATTGGCATACGGCATCCGAGTGAGCTGCAGCAAATGAGGTCACCACGATCAGTTACAGTACGGCACGAGGGGTAGGGAAAGCAAGATACTTACGTCCTCCACGGTTAACCCGTCTATGTCAGCAAGCCAATTGTCCCCAGGAACTCGGGAGTTCCGCTGACGGTTTTGCTGGTGCCAGTACATGTGGCGATACTGAGAGGGCTCAATATCATCCCGCATCCTCGGCGCGAGATGGGGAAAATGGTCATAAAAGCAGGTCTGGACAAAAGCACATCTAATGATCAGAGAGAGAAAGGAAGGCAAATGACTCCAAGGAAGGTGAAAGAAGAAATACCTCAACGACAGGCCAGAAACCTGTGAAGGACCGGCTATGTCGACAAGTCTTGTCCAGGCCTTGAAAGATACGGGTCAAGATAGCCCCATTCCAGTTATAGGGATGATGAAGATCCTCGACTAAACGAAGAAATTTAGGATCAACCCTCTCATTCTCATGGCAGAAAAGGAAGGACCCGAAGGCATAAGTGATCATGGCCCGAGCTTTGTGGAGTGCCTCTCGCTCGGTGGTGGGGATGACGGAGGCAAAAGTGTTGTAAAACCATCGCATCTTTACTTGATGGCCTTGGAATTCACCCTCGGGTGGGACGTCACCAACGAGCCGTAGCCAGTCGGTGGAAGTGAGGGGAGCCAGAGAGCTGACTTGAGGAACAACTGTTCCATGAAACGGGAAGCCTATTTGCATATAAATGTCCAAGGGGGTTATTCCCCATTCACCACAAGGGAGCTGGAAGGTGTGGGTCTCATCCCGCGACCTCTCGCAAAGGGCCGCGAGCATCATACGGTTAGTATCGTTATTATGGAAACGTAAGGTGAGGAGGCCAGCAAAAGGAGTACCATCCAGTACTCGTTCAAGCAAGGGCTGTGGATCCTTCACCCAATCGTCCCAGCGATCCCTGGTACCTCGACCCTTGATAGCGGGAAGAAGTTGATGCTCCATAGCTAAGGAACACATGTGGTCCCCTCGGCGGACAATGAAGGCAGGATCATCTTCATCAATCACTCGGTGACCTCTGGTACCATCCGCCATTGAATCCTACAAGCTTGGCAAGGTAAGTCTCTATCCCTTACTCGTTAAAATCCAAATTATCATCCAAGAAACCCATGGGATTGGACTCACATTCAAATGCAAAATCTAAAGTCCAACTCCATGTGTCACTTAGGATATGTGTCGAGCCCATTGGAAAAAGTAAGGCCCACCTTAAAGAAGGTGGCATGGCATGCCTTAGGCAAGAAAAGTCTATCATCCAAGAACACATTTTGGACAACAAATGCACTCAAGTACCATGAGATCAACAAAGGATTTTAATGAAGCCCCTCTTCAAAGTCCATATGTGGCCAAAAGATTGATCCACTTTTATGCCAAGGCCATGATTCTCACTTAAGATGTTTCCATATTTTTACACATGTGCATGGACAAGTGGGGGGATAGGAGGGAAATGGGCCTCCAAGAGCAACCCAAATGCCTCATCTCCATGGATTGGAGGGAGCACATAGCCCACTTTGAAGAACATGAGGACCCATTCATGGGTTAACCGTGGGCAATATTATGTGCCTCATCTTGATGAAAGTTTTGACCATGAGAGTACAACAAGGAGGTCTACCCACAAACATATGAATCAAAGAGGCCAACGGTAAGAATTTTGATGCACATAGCCCACATGAGGAGTCAAAGTTGGAAATGCCCATGAAAAGGCAAGTTTGGGCAACTTATGTGCACCAATTTCTTTACAAAACAAGGAGACCATTTGAGCACACAAGGACATGGCTTGATGAGTCACCCAACCATCATGAAAATGGATAAGAATGGTACACATAGCCCACTTGAAGATCAAAATCCAAAATGTCCCAAAGCATGGGACAAAAATGGGCAACTTATGGGTATCATTCTTTCTCACAAATTGAAGAAGAAATCACTCATACTTGAGAATGATGGTGGATGACCCACCAAGCCCCAAAAGAAAAGATCAAGGAGCCATGGTTGTATGAATAGCTCGCTTGAGGATCATCCATTTGAGAGTGATAACATCTAATGAAGCTCTTGAGGACCACATTCCTACCACAAGGGAAAACCATTTGAAACTTAGTGAGATTGTTGGAACAACTCACTCATGGGACTTGTAGATGGTCAAGTAACTCAAGTCCTCCATCCATCAAAAGAAAAGAACATGAAAAGAAAAAGCCTACATGGACAAAGTGTAGTGGTGCACGCATGGTCCAAAGAAATCCAAATTTCAATGAGGGCCCAAAAGCCCATTCACATGAAAAACTCCAAGAAGCCCACCACACTTTGTACAAAGATGTACATCATAATCAAGAGATGGTGGAAGACTTGGGTCATTTGTCCATAAAGGCCCAACTAGGAAACCTAGCCCACTTGAGATCCAAAATGAAGAATGGGCTAGTCATCTTGATCCATACATGTGTGAAAAAAGATGGGGTCACCTAAAGTGAGCCCCATGAGCCCAAAACTTGAGATGGGCCCTACCATGCCCATGGGCCCAAACCTTGAAAAGAAGATGGAAAAGAAAGGAAGAGCATTAATGAAAAATGACAAGGGCAAGAAAGCGTGAGGGAGCCCAAAATGAAGCATTGGGCCCATCAAATACACCAAGGGCCATGACTTCACTTTGAGCCCATTTGATACATATGAAGAGAGGCTCAACTCCCATGAAAAAGATAGAGTATTTTGCCATGCACACTTGATGACATGGCAAAATCACCCTTTACATACACATGAAGGGAGTGTGAAAAGAAGAAAGAAAAAATGAAGTGGAAAGCTTGCAATGTCCTTCTCCATGCACCACCTTTGAAAAGGACTTGAGATCTAGAAAGTGGCCAAAAACACTTGGGCCCACTCTCACTCTTCTTGGAATAACTACATGGAAAAAGAAAAAAGTCATGAGAAGAGACAATGAAGAAGGAAAAGGACAAGAAAGAGAAAGGGAGTGGTTCATACCTTTACCACTCACCAAAGAGGGACCACCTTGCTGTCCCAAAATGTCTCTAAGGGCCACCACTTGAGAGAAGCAAAGGACCACCAAAGAAGAGAGAGAAAACTTGGAAAAAGAGAGAGTATGAGAGAGAGAAGAGAGAGATTGCACGATGGAGGGGGCAAGGGTGCCCCATGTTATATAGAAAAGGGGAGGGCACCCTTTTACCCAGCCCACTGAAGAGACCAGGGGTCAGAGACCGTCCAGGCAGCCCATAGGAGACCGTCCTAGCCCCTACCTATATGAAACGACCTCTCTCCCCTTCTCCTTGGGAAGAACTCCTCCTTGGGAAGGGTGGTTGCAAGTGAATCTTGTACCTCCATGTAAGAATGAAGTGATGGAAGAGAATGATGAGAAAAAGGAAGAGATCTCACCAAAATCTCACCATGAGAGAAATTGGTGAGAAATTGGCTTGATGATGTGGAAAAGTTTCATGGGATTTTCAAGGAAAAGAAAGAAAAAGATTAACTTGGTCAAACAGTGATCTCAGCCATCCAAGGGTATGACCTGATGATCCGAACCATTCTAAGGAGAATTCCCGTAGTCTCCAACCTGGATTGCTGCTCTCTTGTACATAGTTTCGTGGTCCGAAGACCTTAAACTACGTCGGGATCAATATCCCGAGAGATTTTCAATAAAAACCGGCATCGATCTTCATTAAGGCCTGATGACTCTGGACACTTTCTAAAAAAAAAACAAAAAAAAGTGTGATTTCCAGCATCGCTTGCACAGCATTGTGGTCCGAAGACCTTAAACTACGTCGGGATTGACATCCTGAGAGATTTTTAATAAAAACTAGCATTGATCCTAGCCTTTCAGGCCAAGATCTGATGATCTGGATCATTTCGAAAAACAAAAATATATTACCAGCCCCTCTTTTACAAAATTGGGTCCGAAGACCTTAAACTACGTCGGGATCGACATCTCGAGAGATTTTTAATAAAAACCAGCATCGATCCCAGCCGTTCAGGCCAAGATCTGATGACCTGGATCATTTCGAAAAAATCACAAAAAAGGAACGTATTTTCAGCATGTACAGATTTTGGTCCGAAGACCTTAAACTACACTGGGATTAATTTCTCGGAGAACCTTTTCTCGCTTTCAGCTAAAAATCGGCATCGACCTCGACCGTTGGGATCAAGGTTTGATAACCCGGATCATTTCCAAAAATACCAAAAGATTTCAAGCTACACTGGGATTAACTTCTCGGGGGCTTTCTTTCCTAACCTGTTCCGGACATGGCTGACACTTGATCGTACGGGTGTCCAGAATCTTTTAAACAGGTAAGGGCTGAGGCGGGCAGAACTCCGCAACCCTGTTCGTGTTGAGCGCACCGTAATAGACAACCTTGATTTGGAAGTCACTGTTGAATCTGACGGATGTTCCCTGTTCATAAAACTCATGAAGGGGATTAAGACTGTTGGGAGGTGGAGCGCACCTTCACGGAATTGTGAGCAACGTAAGGCCCCAAACTGGATTGACTAAGGAAAATGTGAGGATGTGGCTCATTTTGTGGCCGAAGGAGTCCGTCGGACAATACGTGGTCTATGTGCATTGCATATGAGGAACAGGCAACTTTGTGGGTGTGTTGACTAAAAACCCTCAAGATCCCCTCATCCGAAGATGTAAAACTACGGCACTTAACTGTGTGAGACTCGTCTTGCTCGCTGACGTAAAATGGATCGGGTGCCTTACCAGCAGTAGAAGCTGGAAGTGGATGAAAATTCCACACTTTTTCCTGTATTTCAAAAAAATCACAAAATACCAAAACATTACAAAATATTTTCAAAAATCACAAAAAAAAATATTTCCCTTGCTTTCAATCAAAATATTGTCAAAAATCACAAAAAATGATTTCTTTGCTTTCAAGAAAATTTTCAAAAAATCACAAAAATATTTCCTTTGCTTTCAATAACCGATCTCTATCCTGACCTCTCAGATAAAGATTCGGATTAAATATCTGCAAAAATCACAAAAATTGTCAGTATCCCCAGCACTACACTTCAGGAGTCTTGAACTCCACTCTCTTCACAATTTGGGATGACGGATCCAATCGCCCGCAAATTGGAATCTTGACCAAAACGGGCAACCAAACACCGTCCCAATCACATTTATGCCCAGAAGAACGTCTTGAAGTCAGATAACATCCTCGTACATTCTCATTAAGCAAAGAAACAGCATCTTGGGACGATGGACCTGATCGACCACGGGTCGAGATCTTGACCAACCCGCTGACCAAACACCCCTGTAAAAAAGAAAAACCCCAGGGGAGCACAACCTTGCAAGCAATAAGCTCAAAATTTTCGGCATCTCCAGCAAAAACAAAATCATCAAACTGAAAGAGAATGAGCCAAGCCATGCATTCATCATGCATCTCCATGCATCAGCATCCATCGCATCAATCATCATGTTTACCTGCTTTCAAAATAAAAGTCGGTTAGCCAAAGACCCCACAGGCATCCCTAGTGGAGGCGCATGCAAACCAGATTTCCATTACAAAAAGAGAAAAAAAATATTTCCATTTGCAAATAAAAACCCCACGGAGTATCACTCCCCAGAGTCGGTATCTTTTCAAAAATCCAAAAATATTTTCCCAGTAGAGCGTTCTGCCTCCAACACACCAGGAGATCTTCCATATCTCTGGGTAGGAGCCGACGCAAAAATCAAATAAGATCCGATGTCTCGCGGTTTCCCCGGAGACCATCGGATCCAATGCACTCAAAGTACGGTCGAACTGAACTCCAGTGTCAGTACGGTCGTACCACATGCCAAGATACAAAAGATGAAAGCCAAAAGGCTCGGTCACAGAAACCATTTGAACAGGTGGAAACGATGAATTGTAACCC
Source organism: Liriodendron chinense (assembly GCA_003013855.2). NCBI lineage: Eukaryota > Viridiplantae > Streptophyta > Magnoliopsida > Magnoliales > Magnoliaceae > Liriodendron > Liriodendron chinense. Next base: position 483,434 of record ML058566.1, on the reverse strand, counting down.
AAGTAGCAAAATCAGCAGATTGGGTGGAAAGAGTTCACCCGCACATACCTAGGCGTGGATGCCTGAAGTACCTTGACTGAGTCCAAGTCGGCGTAATAGAATCCTGTAAGACTATCTGACGCAGGGCGTCTAACCACTTTGACAGTCAAGCGAAACAAGTACTCCTGGAGTGATCTGGGAAAACATCAAACATCACACAATCAGTCTCAGGGTCAGCAACCTCGTAAGACTACAGACGCAGAGGCTCTGCTGTACCTTTCCGATGTTAGTACCGATCGGGAATGGAAGGGTTGCGATTGGGTACCCAGGTTGCAGCAAACTGCAGGGACAATCGCAACGTTTTCTCCAAACTCTCGTGGTATGTGCGAGTTATCAACATCCAGACAATCAACTGACTCAGATACAAAGGATAACAAAGATTCCAAACCACAATCAAAGAAAGAATGAATTGCAAACCAAGCATCGAAACCAGCAGATCGGGTGGAAAAAGCCCACCCGCACATACCCAGGCGTGGATGCCTGAAGTTCCTTGACTGAGTCCAAGTCGGCGTAGTAGAATCCCGTAGGACTATCTGACGCAGGGCGTCTAACCACTTTGACAGTCAAGCGAAACAAGTACTCCTGGAGTGATCTGGGAAAACATCAAACATCACACAATCAGTCTCAGGGTCAGCATCCTCGTAAGACTGTCGACGCAGAGGCTCTGCTGTACCTTTCCGATGTTAGTATTGATCGGGAATGGAAAGGGGTTGCGATTGGGTACCCAGGTTGCAGCAAACTGCAGGGACAATCGCAACGTTTTCTCCAAACTCCCGCGGTATGTGCGAGTGATCGAGTTCCAGACGATCAACTGGCACAGATGCAAAAGCAAGCAAAGATTTTAGACCATGATCTATGAATGACCGGGTCAGAAGAGTGGTGTCCACTCGCTTTGGCATTCGGTTGCAAGCAACCTCTGCCAAAGAGGGGCATCTGTAGACACCCCACCTTCGGCTACAATGTTGGTAGAGATAGCTGGAAGAATGGAGGACCATACCCCTAAATCCCAAGTCCAAACTCAGCCAAACTCACCCTTGTAAGCCCCATTCCATAGCCCAGTTCAAGCCTGAACCCAATCAACCCAGTCCTAAACATCAGCCTGAAAAACCCCCCATAAGAAAAGCCAGTAAAAAAATCCCAAAAAAGTCAAACTCACTGAGTCAACCCACTGAGTCAACTCGCTGAGTTAACCCGCTGAGTCAACTCGTCGAGTCAAAACACTGAGTCAACCCGTCGAGTCCACCCGCTGAGTCAACTCACTGAGTTGACCCGCTGAGTCAACTCACTGAGTCGACCCAGCGAGTCAAACAGCAGCCCCGAGGTAACAACCGTACATCGCTGGAAACCAAGGAGCGGTTGTACGGGCGGCCCATAGCAGGCCGCCCGGAATAAATTACGAGCTCTGCCACTGCTCGCTGCTATAAATACCCCCCTCCCCTTCTCATTTTGACATCCCTTCTAGTCCAGTGAAGTCCTGTCTGTCCCGAGCCCCTCTCCAATCCTTAGCCCATTTTTCCACCAAGGAGAGCCCGAGTGAGGAGAGCCTAACCTTGGTCCAGCCTAGCCTGACCACTGGTCCAAGCCTCTCAAGCCACCCAAGTCTTAACCCAGCCACTCGAAGCCAACCCTTGCGACACCTCCGTCCATCCAGCTACTCTTTTCCAGCATCATCTCATTTGCATCTAGCATAAGTGCAACATTTACTCTTCTTCCAACCCCCCTGCTTCACCATAAAGCACCTTGATTATTCAAGCACACTGCATGTCTTTATATTAAGCACCTGTCAGTTCGAGCGTATGCTCTGGGCTTGCCCGTTGTTGGAACCTGCCCATCAGAAACTCTTACTGTTCAGACCTGCATTCACGTACATATCACTATAAGCACTTTGAATATTCAAGCACACAGCATGCATCATCTCGCATAAAGCACCTGTCAGTTCGAGCGTATGCTCTGGGCTTGCCCGTTGTTGGAACCTGCCCATCAGAAACTCTTACTGTTCAGACCCGCATTCATGCATCATGTCATTTATGAGAATGTACGAGGATTAAATTAGACTTTCAAATATTCGATCGATTCTGTGAAGTAGAGACCGTACTTCGGTACGGGCAGTGTGTGGGGTGTTTAACCTCTTCCCACCCTGTAACCGTGATCCCTTACCTCGAATCTCTGGCCGCAGATCAAAAGGAGTCATTTTAGAGGAAGGAATCTTCAGATCCCCTTCTCTAACGTTTCTACGGGGTCTAGCCGACCGTAGATTCGAAGTAACTGGCTAGTGGAGACTCTGGTCTTATATAAACACATTTAAACACATCCAGCTTAACACGACTACCAAACAAAGCCCTCGAGAACGAGGCAAGCCAGTGGCACAAACAAAGATTTCACACTCATGCATCCTCGTCTCCATCTTTTCCCGAAAGGGAAAGGGGCGAGAAGAACGTCATGTGGGAGCGCGGAAAACGGTGAGGGTCCACAATGCCATTTTGGATTCTATGCCGGTACTTGATAATAAAAGATGGAAGGCACCAGTTGAGCCTTTGCCCTTAAGCGAGAATAAGTCGCTTACATCTAATGTCAAGGCACCGAAGCTCGACCTAAAACCATTACCTACTGATTTGAAATATGTTTATTTAGGTCAAGATGAGATATATCCGGTGGTGATTTCTTCCCACTTAGATGAGGAACAAGAGAGTAAGATGATAGCCACTCTAATAGAGCACAAAAGTGCCACTGGATGGTTAATTGCGGATCTCAAAGGCATAGACCCCCTGATTTGTACTCATCGCATGCACTTTGAGGAGAATGCGAAGACATTTAGGCAACCACAAAGACGCCTCAATCCAAATATGAAAGAGGTGGTTAAGGCTGAAGTGTTGAAACTATTGGATGTGGGTATCATTTACCCAATATCCAATAGTCAATGGGTGAGTCCAACTCAGGTGGTGCCTAAGAAATCCGGAATAACCATCGTAGCCAATGCCAATAATGAACTCGTTTCAACTAGAGTCACTACCGGTTGGAGAATGTGCATTGACTACAGGAAGCTAAACACAGTTACAAGGAAAGGCCAGTTCACCTTACCATTTGTTGATCAAATTTTAGAAAGGTTGGCAGGTCATTCTCACTTTTTCTTCCTTGATGGGTATTTAGGGTATAACCAAATAGAGATCGCCCTAGAAGACCAAGAGAAGACAACATGCATTTACATGTCCATTTGGCACTTTTACCTATCGAAGGATGCCGTTTGGACTATGTAATGCCCCTGCCACTTTTCAGCGTTGTATCTTGAGTATTTTTCTGATATGGTGGGGATGATTCTTGAAGTCTTCATGGACGATTTCTTTATATTTGGTTGTAACTTTGATGAGTGCCTTAGGCACTTAAAAACTGTTTTAAAAGGATGTGAAGACAAGAACCTTGTGTTGAATTGGGAGAAATGTCATTTTATGGTTCAAAAGGGAATTGTACTTGGTCACATCATCTCACAAAATGGAATCGAGGTAGACAAGGCTAAAATCGATCTTATCTCCAACCTTCCACCCCCTAAAAGCGTACGCGATGTGCGGTCCTTTTTAGGACATGCCGGATTCTATAGACTGTTCATAAAGGACTTTAGTTCACTCTCTCGTCCTTTATGTAACCTCCTTCAAAAGGAAAATTCATTCAAGTGGAATAAGGATTGTCAAAACGCCTTTGACAAATTTAAAGGCATGTTGACATGTGCTCCCATAATGCAACCACCTGATTGGAGCCTTCCTTTTGAAATCATGTGTGATGCAAGTGATTACGCTATTGGGGCTGTGTTAGGCCAAAGAAAAGAGAAGAAGCCTTGCGTTATCTACTATGCAAGTAGAACCTTAAACTCGGCTCAAGCAAACTACACTACTACAGAAAAAGAACTTTTGGTCGTAGTTTTTGATTTGGATAAGTTTCGGTCCTACTTGATTAGATCCAAGATCATCATATTCACTGACCATGCAGCGCTTAAGTACCTTCTCTCCAAGAAGGATGCTAAGCCACGGTTGTTGAGATGGATCATCCTACTCCAAGAGTTTGACATAGAAATATGTGATAAGAAAGGAGTAGAAAACGTAGTTACTGACCATCTTTCTAGACTTGTTCTCACCGATTCCCCTGAGACGACCGCGATCAATGACATGTTCCCTGATGAACAACTTTTTAAAGTCTCCCAATTACCATGGTATGCGGACATTGCTAACTATCTTGCTACATGTACAATTCCGACACATTGAAAAAAGCAAGATAAGGACAAGTTCTTCAACGAGGTGAGAAAATTCCTATGGGACGACCCCTACTTATTCAAGTATCGTCCCGATCAAATCATAAGGAGATGTGATTTGATCGGCATTTGGTGGCCATTCTCAGGCATTTGGTGGCCACTTTTCGGCTAAGAAGACCACAACTAAAATTCTGTAATGTGGGTTTTATTGGCCCACCATGTTCAAGGACACCCATGACTTTTGTAAAACATGTGAGCCCTGTTAAAAATTAGGAGAAATCTCCCGTAGAAACATGATGTCACTCAATCCCATCTTACCAATCAAAATTTTTTATTGTCGGGGCATCGATTTCATGGGTCCATTCCCATCTTCTTTTGGAAATCTATATATCTTACTTGCCGTTGACTATGTTTCCAAATGGGTCGATGCGATTTCATGCCGGAACAATGACCATAGAACAGTCATTCGTTTCTTAAAAGAAAATATCCTTTCCCGGTTTGGAACACCTCGAGTCATTATAAGCGATGGTGGATCCCCTTTTTGTAATCGCCCGTTTGAAGTTTTAATGAAAAATATGGCGTCAATCACAAAGTGAGCAAACAAGTGGACAAACGGAGATATCCAACAGGGAAATTAAACACATTTTGGAGAAAACGGTGAACCCCGATCGCAAAGATTTGTCACTTCGACTTACAGAAGCATTCTGGGCTTACCGTACCACTTTCAAGACCCCCAAAGATGTATCTAGTGTTTTGTAACATCTCGAGCAATATGATGATGATTTTTCAGATTTTTTTAGAAAAATTCAAAACTCAATTAGAAAACTTTGTTTCTATGCATTCGGGATGATGTAAGTATAAGAAAAGGAGAGGTGAAGTGAGTGATGTTGAATACTTTGAACATTCTTTAAGGTACCAGTCTTGTATGTGAATTCTCCTATTTTTATGAATGATAGAACTTTTGAACACTTTTACACCTAGTTCACTTCGCACGATTCTCATGTTTTGAAAGGATTATTAGATTTGTGGATTAGCTAAGTTTGGATTCGAGGTGTTGAGAAACCAAGCTGGGGTACTTTGTCCATCCTTGTCCATAGAAAAATAACAAAAGATATGGATTTCTAAAAATCCTATCTAATGAAAAAGAAAACGGAAAGGAAGGATGAAAATGTGGGAATGATGGAGAATATGGTGGAAAATTTTGAAAAAGGCTACCTATTACCAACCAGGGGATGGTCTACCCGTAACCAAAGCCGAAAATGGGAAGTAGTGTGAAAGCCATCGGAAGGACGGTTGTTGGGGTCCCAAAAGGTAGCTAGGGGCCTTTAAAATAAGCAAAATAGCCATATACCTCTGAAGGAATCACGCAAAACGCCTTCTGGTGCACGCAAAATGGAGATTTACAAAATTTTCCTTAGCTAATTTTGGCTGAAATCTTTAGCGGACCCCCGCCAATTACCGTGATCAGAATCGTCCGGAATCGGACCTATAACTTCTTTGTAATTTATGATGAACAGTGCAAGTGATTTCACGATCAAATGGGCCCCACAAACCCCCCAAAATTCAAAACCCAAATAGTGTTCTTATTTACGTCTCCACGCACCCATAAATTTGGGTACCCACGCGCCCGAAAAATCACTAAAAACAAGAATTCATTTAAAGGCATTCCGGCATCCCACGCACCCGAAAAATGCCCCACGCACCCTTAAATTCAATAGATTTCAGGATTTCCATTTAAAGGCATTTCGGCGTCCCACACACCAAAAAAATGGGCCCACGCACCCTTAAATTCGACCCATTTGATATCCGTCATTTTAGAGGCATTTCGGAGTCCCACGCACCTGAAAAATTCCCCACGCATCCACAAATTCGACTACAAATCCGTGACTTAAATTTTAGGTGCGTGGAGTCCCACGCACCAAAAAAATTAGATATTTTCAGAAATCATTTCTTGGTGCGTCGGACCTCCGCACGTCAATTGTGGGGTGCGTGGAGCGTATTTTAAGGGTGCGTGGCACGTGGTAACTCCTCATTGGCGGAGATCCGGCGTCTTCGACTATAAATACCCCTCCCGATGATTCATTTTCACATTTTTTTAGAGAGAGAGAGCTCCCATCCTCTGGGAATTCGAAATCCTCGCCGGAAACCTTCGCCGTAATACTTTTCCAATCACCGGAAACCCTTCCTGGTTGCCGGAATTTCTTCCGATCGATAGCATTTGCCCCACATGTCCGAATTCTAAGAAATCACCAAGTGTGGGCACGCACTCAGAAAATGGTCCCACGCACCCGAAAAATGGCCCACGCGTCCATAAATATGAGTCCCACGCGTCCATTAAATCAACATATATCAAACAAGTACATCGGACTCCCACGCACCCGAAAAATGGCCCACGCGTCCATAAATTCGAGTCCTATGCGTCCATAAATTCATCAAAAATCGGATTTGCATATTTGGTCCCACGCACCCGAAAAATGCCCCACGCACCCATAAATTCATCAAAAATTCGGTACTTTAATTTTGAGGTGCGTTGGAGCCCATGCACCCATAACTTAAGTCTCACGCACCCATAAATCAGCCAATTACAGAACATGTTTACAGGTGCACCAGACTCAATTTTAAGTGTTTTCAAGTTCCGTTTGAGCCTAGTTTGGGTATTTCGAGCATTCCGGACGCAATGAAATAGCCAACTGGATGTTCCAAAATCTCTAAATGAACAGAATCACGCATCTTTGAGGTTCGATCCGATTCGACACGATGAATGAAATGACTTCTCGGAAAGGAGCCGCCAACATCCAGAACTATGCGAATATGTCATCATTTATATCTATTGTAAAGATGTGATCCGATTTGGTTCGAAAGCTAGATAAACGGGACCATGGTTATCACGATAAACCATATCAAAGAGTTTTGATTTTCTACAAAGCAATTGCTATGATCTGCCATAACACAACAGTCGGTGCCCTACCCATTTAAATGCTATCCGTCGGTTGGGCTACGCAGGTACACACAACTGTAGAATGGACTTCCCGAGGTCACCTGTTGTCACGCCCCAAACCCAGGGACCGGGCTCACTAAATTCCCGATCGCCGACCTTGGTGCCAACAGCCTCCGTAGTACCCCATTCTCGGCTCCTAGCTCTCATGTGCCAGGTTCCGATCCTGGGATCCTACCAGGAGGATTTTCAGGGTAAAATTTTTTTTTGTACAGGAGCATAAACAAAACCATAAAACATCATCAAATATCCACTAATAAGTTTGTTGAGTACAGTACTGGAAAGGGAAATACAACATGAATCAGAAGTATAAAATATCAGGTACATGAACCGCGCTCAACGTTGCTGATAGGCTCTAGTACCTGCAGTGTAAACAAACGCGCATGAGCTTCCTATGAAGCCCAGTAGAGTGCGTGTGTGCGCGTGTGATGCATATGACAAGTATATAGATATCAGAGTAAGCGAAAGTAGTTGAGGGCTAAGTTATTAAGTTCATGAATGCTGTCAGCCATCCCAAGGCTATGCAATGCAAGGGCCTACATGGCCGAGTGTTACATGCTAGAGATGCAATGCAAACACGTCAATCCTCAACTGATCCACATAAAATAGTTATCATCTGGGACATCACCGGGGTCTAGTATACTCTAATATTGGCCGCCGCACATCGCGCCCGTAACCAAGCGAGTAGAAAAGACCTCACTATCCGCCTCGTCAGTGGTATGCCAATGCCCACCCGGCTCGCCGATAGCGGACCCATTCCATGAGCTGGTCAGACTCGACCTAGCTTACAGCCCACTTCACCCGGGCGGATAAGGTCACACCCCTTTCCAACCGACCTTGACACAGTGGGAGACGCGGCCTACTGATATTTGGCACACGGGCGCTCATGTTATCCACTCGGTCTCGACGCTGGAGCATCCTACTGGTACCACAGGGTTTAGGGACTTTCACCCAAGGACATCCATAGCGCCCACGTACTAGAACAAGTTTTCGGTGTCCAATACTGCCAACCATGATGTGACTATGGTGGCCACCACCCTGATGCTGCTAGGGTGTGAAAGCGATCGTGACATACATAATGCGAAATGCATGAGTCATACAATCCAAATCATGCACCAACTTACGCATACTGCGAAATCATGTGGGGCGACCCTGTCTCGCACGGGTCCCCTAAGTATAACAAGCCAACTAGCATATGCTATGGTTAATCATGATCCATAACAGGCATATAAATGATGCGTATGGGCATATGAATGAGCATGGTATTCACTATACTAATCATGTTATCAGTGTGACATATTAAGCTAATCATACTAGCATGCTACTAACATATCATGTAACATTGGCCTTAAAAGGCCCAATATATACGGAGAGTGGGACCTGGACTATGGGTCCCATGGAAATATAAAGGTCTTCGTGGCATAGCCCACTTAAGACCACATCGGCCCCATACTTGGGCCTGCACATACAAGATAAGCCGCCAAAATACGTGTACGGCATGGATAAAACATATACGTCAAGAAGAAACCATGGTGGACATCAATGACCACTATTCCCTACGGGTGTGGTCCATCTAACATCTGAATTTGCCTCATTTTTGGGGCCGTATCTAAAATAATATAGAAAAATAGATAGGCATCATGAATAAAACAGATATTTGTGTTTTCTCCTTCGTCCATGTCCATGTGATCTTATGAACAGATTGGATGGCAAATAAACATCACTGTAGAACCTGAAAGGGTTTCGACATTTGAAATCATCATCCCCACTGTGGCATGGTCCACTTGACATTAGGATATGCTTAAAGTTTGGGCCTAGCCACTTATGAATAGGTTGGGTGACAAATAACATCATTGTAGGACGGAAAAGGTTTCAATGGTGGAGATCATTATCCCCATTGTTGTCCCGTGGCATGGCCCACTTGCCATTTGGATATGCTTAAGTTTTGGGCTCAGCCACTAAAATGAGCTGAGAAAAACATTTGGACGGAATAGTTAAAGCACATACATTCCAGGTGGGCCCAACAAGTGGGGCCCATGGAGATGCCTTGTGGGCTGCTAGGGCAGCAGCGTCCCCTGGACGCTGCCTGTCCAGCGGTCACATATTTTTTTTTGGTTTTTTGTTTTTTTATATATATGTACTCTCAACAAGTGGGGCCCACAAAAGTTTCCGATCAAGCCAATATTTTTGTTTTTCTTTCTTCCATGTACGTGTGAACTTATGAACAGGTTGGATCTCAAATAAACAATCATGGTGGGCCATAAGAAGGTTTCAATGGTAGGGCCACTGTCCCTACTGTTTTCTGTGGTGGGGCCCCCTCGAGACTTAGATCTGACTCATTCTTGGGGTCATGCCCTAAAATGATCTCCCCAACTGGATGGACGGTGTGGATACAGCGCATGCGTCATGGTGGGACCCACGAGTGGGCCACCAGCTGCACGAGCCAATGTCCATCGACGCTGGTACGCCCAGCGTCAGCGACGCTGACTCTTCTTTCTTTTTTTTTTCTTGTTTTTTTTTTGTTCTTGTACTTATATCAAGTGGGGCCCACATGAGTCTGATCCACTCCGTTCATCAGGTTCCCCATCTCATGGGGGACCCAATAAGCCTCATATTGGATATGAAAATCAGTTTAGAAACGCTAAGGTGGGCCAAGAGATTTCTGACAGTAGGAATCATTGTTCCCACTGTTTCATGCGGTGCGGTCCACTTAAGATTTGGATCGGGTTCGTCCTTGGGCCCTGGCCCTAAAATGATATGGGAAAACAAGTGGACGGCGTGGATGGAACACAAACATCAAGGTGGGTCCCACGAGTGGGGACCCCATTCACCGTTCCACGTGACGCTGGACGTTCCAGCGTCAGAATGTCCAGACGCTGGACGTCCAGCACATATATATATATATATATATATATATATATATATTGTTTTTCTTGTTCTTCTATGGTTATTTCAAGTGGGGCCCACTTATGTACAATCCACCCCATTCATCACGTTCCTCAGCTCATTGGGGACCTAACAAGCCCAATATTGGGCAGGTAATATGGTCCACAAACATCACGGTGGGCCCAAGAAGCCTTGGCAGTAGGCTTCACTAGCCTCACTGTTTTTTAATGGTGTGGTCCACCTGAGATCTGGATCTACTTCATTTTTGGGCTCCCTGCCCTGAAATGGGATGGAGAAACAGATGGACGGTATGGATCATCTCATACATCAAGGTGGGTCCCACATGTGGGGGCCTGTTCCACGCCAACCGGCTGCCCCTGCTGGGTAGCAGCGTCCCCTGGACGCTGGCTGTCCAGTGGCAGTCCTTCTCTCTCTCTTTCTCTCTTTTTTTATAATAATTATTATTATTATTATTATTATAATGGGAAGGTGGGGTCCATTCATGGATGATTCAGTCCACCCATCTCCTTGCCCATCACAAGGTGGGCCCTAAAGGAAAAAGGAAAAAGGAAGGAAAGTAAGAAAATGGAGAGGTTTATGTCCCTTGCACTCACCTCAAATGATGGACGGTTGGATTGAATTGGGTTGATGATCGGACGATCCGGACGGTCCGGATGATGGTTGGGGTCCTCCAAACTTGGATCTACACCCTCAATCTCTCTAATCTCTCTCTACTTCTCCCAAATCTCTCAAATCTCTTTCTCTTTCTCTCTCCTCTCTCTCTTTTGCAAATATGGGAAGTGAGGAAGCCTCCTCTCCCCCTACGTATGGTATTGTATGGGGGGAGAGAGAGAAAATGAATCATGAGGAGTGATGATGGTGCATGGGAGAGAGGGATGGGGGGTATGGTGTGAGGGTTGACTTTGGAGGAGAGAGAGGGATGGGGGGTATGGGGTGTGTAGGCTAGGGTAATGATAGGGGTATGGGTGTGTAGAGTAGGGGCATGGTTTGATTGATGTGACATGGTCTTGGAATTTGTGCAAATGGGGCCCACGACATACGCACGCTGTGCGGCCCATCTTGGATTACGCAGATCGATCATAACTTTCACATCGGGTATCGCAATGGGGCGTGCCGCGCGGTGTTGGAATCGCAGCGCCTATGCGGTCGCCGGGGTATAGGTCTTGGGTCGATGCGGTACTAAGATAGGGTCGCGGTCAAGGCTCGCTAATCTGATCCGTCCGGGACGTACCGGCACCAGAAATTAAGCATACGGAGGGCAAACAAGGGTATGGGTCTTACACCTGTCCCTACATTGACAAGCGCGGGCCCAGAGTTGTCCATCTCAGTCATAAACCCTAATAGTCTGAGCCCGGATCTCCGGTCAAAACATGGGACATAGACATTGACTAATACAAAGACGGTTCAGTACATAGCAAAATAAATACATGTCTCTACGACCACAAACTCTAATACTATAGTCCCTGCTGACTAGTCTTTTGCCTTTTAATCAAGGGTCATCGATCATTCGATGTAATTAAGGGCTCGTGTCAGATCACGGCCTGGAATGTATAAGATCTCAGGATCTCTGGAATAAAATTCGCCTTGCGATATCTCTTCTTGTGTACCTTTTGTGAATGCTTGTGATTGTCTATGAATGTTTCCATTACTCAGAACCCCAGAGCAACAAAACACCCTTTACACAAAAAATGTGGTCGTGTCCCATTTCCTAGTTGCAACAAACTGGCGACTCTGCTGGGGATCGAAACATACCAGAATCTCTGGTTAGGTCTGAGTATAGAAACACTCTAAGATCAATCATTCGTAGACACGAATGTGTGCGCAAGAGATATATCGCGAGGCATAATGTTTCGGTGCCCTCGGGCGCCAAACTGATGACTCTCAACGGAAACATTTCTTCCCTTCATCTTTAAGGTAATAGACGGTAAATCGGAGGTTTTCAAACCACAAACTTCCACAAATACACGTATTTGTCTTCTTCTTGCGTATTCCTATTTAATTTATGCACTGCGATGGATGGGTTCACACTCCCAGGCCGCGTTTATGAACTATTCAAATGATTTTCTGACACCATAGAATTAGCAAGATAATAGGACAGATAGAAGAAATGGCATGCTCAATGACCAGTTCATGCACCTTCCTTGCCACCGGAGGCTTTAGCTTCCCCCGTTCCACCACAAATACGAACCCAAGCTTAGAATGACAGTTGGTTGAGACCTGAAGGCAGAAGAAGAAATAGAAGAAAGCTGCCATCATAGCAGCATATAGGAAGGCAAAAGTTGCAAGACCCCACCCCGTGATCAAGAAACAGTGGTAGCCGAAGCAGGGGCAGAAGATCCTTATCAACAGGCAGGTCACATCGGCTAAGCCTGCAGCGCCCGCGATGACAGTCGAGCAGTTCCCACCATTATCCAAAGCCGTTCGCACCTCGCAAAAGACCACTAAACCAGCGCATGTAAAATCCAAGCCCGTGACGACCCCCGAACAGAAACAAAGGCCGGCTCAAAAAATCTCGGTGGCGCAAGTAGTGATGGTCCAAGTAGCCGCAGAGGAAGAAGAAGAACTTCTTATGAGGCAGAAGAATTACCTCCATTACAAGATCAGATCAACAGATTGGTTGAGGCTAACCGCGAGACAAACGATCGAATGAAGTCTATCTAGGAAGCCTTGACCACTCTGATAGCGCAGAATGCCACCAGAAGTATCGCGCTGCCCACGCTTCAGTCAGTAGAGGAGTCTCAAGGGGCGGCAGAAGGTCCGGTTGAGCCTGAACCGCCCGTCCAACTCAAAGTCGCGCCAATAGGACGTATGCTGCTTTCCACATCTCACATATCACGAGAAGAGTTATCCCAAACAATAGCCCATATGATGCAGCAAGAAAAAGAGAAAGAGAGGAGAGGCAGCTACAAATATCGGATCCCATACCCACCAGAGGTAGAAGAGGTACCATTTTCGACCAATTTCAGATGCCCCGACTTCGAAAAGTTCGATGGCAGAGGATCGCCGGAAGAGCACATCACCCACTTCTTGACCACGTTAGGAAACTGGTCTGCAGTCCCACAGTATTGCATGCGGCTGTTCGGATCTACCCTGACAGGGAAGGCCTTTCAGTGGTACATGTCGCTACCGGCCGGCTTTGTAAGGACATGGGAGTAAATGTAGGACGCCTTCATCTCAAAGTTCTTCGCGATAGAGATAGAAATCTCGTTAACAGACCTTGCAATGGTCAGACAGAGAAATGGTGAACCAGTCGAGAAGTTCATCGACCGAGGGACCACAGCGGCTCAATGTCGCGAATTACCCAGTGAAAGCGAGCAGATGAAGATGTGTCTAAGGGCCCTAGACCCGATGATCTCGTATGGCTTGTCAGGCAATACCTTCAACTCCTTCCGCGAGCTGGCGACGAAAGCGCATCTGGTGGAGGAAGCAGCATCCCAGGTAAACTTCAGACCTGAGAGACAGAAGAGAGAGGTGGGAAGAGTAGTAGAGACTCACCAGGTCGATAAAAGCAGGGACCAGAAAGACCGCAAATGTCCCGCTGCCGATCATGGGCCAGAGATAAAGACAAGCAGTTATACAAGACAAGAGTAAAAAGCCCTATGTACCCAAACGTGTGTCGATAGCAGAGAGAGAAAGGGCGAACGGCCCATATACATTCGATATGGCCGATCTAGTTCCGATCATGGAACAATTGATCGAAGAAGGCTTGATACGTCTACCAGAACCTGTTCGTCCCCATGAAGTCGGACGAATAAATGACCCCAAATACTGCAAATATCATCGATGCATCAGCCACCAGACAAAAGAATACTTCTCCTTGAAAGGAAGGATACAACAGTTGTCATCAGTATGAAGGTACCTAAGACGGCAAAGGAGATAGCCGGGGTAATTTCAACGATCCCAATAGAGGGTGAAACCAACCGACCAACTCCATTCCCTGAACTGAAGGAGCCATGGACTCTAGTCAGCAGCAAGAAAAGACTAGAGAACAGGCGAAGACTCGTGAATTGAAGGAAGAGCAGAAGAAGAGGAAGGAGAGAGATGTCACAAGGTTAGGTACGACCCGTGACAGACATGGCACACTACAGAATGGTGTCGTTCGTCGAACAGGCATCGACCGAAGAGATCCCACAAGCAGTCGAGGAAGAGGTTAACGTAGTCATCTTGCGATCAGGAAAGCAAATGCCTGACCGTACCCCTCCGAGACCAGACGACCCGGTGCAAGAAGACGGTACCCCTGACAGACCACAAGAGAGACTCCGCATGTAGAAATCTAAAGAGAAGGTCGTCGAAGCCACGACCGGTCAGCTAAGCCCAAGACCAGTGCCGTATGACGTTGTGTCACATCTACGGAAGGTTCCCCGCCCGCCTAAGCATATACGATGCTTTATGTCTCTCAAAAGTGTACAGAGATATGTTAATTAATGCTTTGCTTGACAGTGAAGTTAGGGAGACCATGATGATAGAGATAGAAGAAGAAATGAATAATACAGACAAATTTTGGGAGGGGTATATACCGGCGTCACAAGTCATGCATGTCGACCATCCTTCAACAATCACTTTCTCAGAAGAGGACCGCACAATCGAATCAATAGACCACAATCGCCCATTGATGGTTACAGGAACAATCAGAGACATGAAGGTGAAAAGGTGCATGTTGGATGATGGGTCTGCCGTAAATATCATGACATTAAAGACGTTACAAAAGCTGGGTTATAGGCAATCGGCATTACGCCCGAGTCTCATGATGATTCAAGGTTTCAATCAAGACAGTCAGCGTACGCTCGGATCAATCACGGTGATGCTGGAAATCGAAGAACTGACAACGAAAGTAACATGTTAGGTGATCGATGCAGTGACAACATACAACCTTCTTTTAGGAAGGCCCTGGCTCCATCAGAATCGCATTATCCCTTCGACATATCATCAATGCTTCAAATACAGTAGAGAGGGGGTTCAGTACAAGGTAGCGGCAGATCCGAAGCCATACACAATAGCTGAGTCATTTTTGGCCGATGCAAAATATTACAACTTATCCGGTAGCAGTGAGACCAATAAGAAGCCCGATGTACTAAAGAGAGGGCAAGGGGCAAAATCCCAAATTGACAAGTTCGTGCAGAAAAGTAAACCTCAGCCCATCACTTAGGAAAGATCCCAGTATTAGCCGAAAAATCAACATCAGTCGATTACGAAAAAGTTCTATGTGGTACCGCAACATCTACGGCAGCCAGGGTAGTCCGTGTTAAAACTGATCTCAGATCAACATATGAGTGTGCTCAAGTCCAGCTTCAATATGTAAGTACCCAAGATAGGAAGGACCAAACCATTCCCGAAAGCTCCAAACCAATTCGTTGTGCCGTCAAGAGATATCACCCAGAAAGATATGAAGTTTCCCTCAGGGCCAAGCCAGCCAGTACTATCAGAAGAGAGAGAGGAGGGAAGGGGATCCGCCCAACCACGACTGATAGAAGAGAAGAGATATAGCAGGGTGAGCCGAAAGATTATGAGGAATATGGGATTCCTTCTTCAAGGTTCAGACACAAAGAAAAGACCGCTAGCTCCATTTGAAGAATATAAGCAAGTATACAGGAACGGAGAAGGTCTAGGAGCCAAGGCAAGCGTAAACATGGTGACCATTGGTCTGGTAGAAGAAGTTCAGTCGCAAAATTCTATCGACATGATCTAGCCAAGTGTCGCACCCGTGCAACTAGAAGACGGTGGACAACCGACAATTGATGAACTTGAAGAAGTGAACTTGGGCACCCTCGAAGAACCCAGGAATACATATTTGAGTAGAAACGTCCCGGGAGATGAAAGAGAGAAATACATACAGCTATTGAAGGAGAATAAGGACGTCTTTGCCTGAACATATTCAGAAATGCCTGGGCTCAGTCCGACAATCACCATGCACAAGATGAGTATCATAAAGGAAAAGAAGCCAGTGAAGCAACCGCAACGACGATTTCATCCTGAGATTATACCCAAGATTGAAGAAGAAGTCAAGAGACTGATCCAGGCCGGGTTCGTTCGGGAGGTGAAATACCCCCAATGAATCTCAAACTCGTGCCAGTCAAGAAGAAGAGCGGACAGATCCGAGTTTGCGTTGACTTCCGGAATCTTAATGAAGCATGCCCGAAAGACGACTTTCCTTTATCAATTTCAGAATTATTGAATTGATAGCACAACAGGATATGCAGTAATGTCCTTCATGGATGGGTATTCAGGATATAATCAAATTCACATGGCCCCAGAAGGTGAATAAGCTACGGCTTTCCGCACAACTTTAGGCATCTATTGTTATCGCGTAATGCCCTTCAGATTAAAGAACGCAAGGGCAACGTATCAGTGTGCAATGCACATTATATTCCAAGATATGATGCATAAACACGTCAAATTCTATGTGGATGATTTGGTCGTGAGGTCAGCCGATCATGAAAAGCACAGAGAACACTTAAGGCAAGTATTCCAGCGGTTGCGTAAGAAGAGTCTCCGTATGAATCCGCTAAAGTATGCGTTTGGGGTCGCGTCAGGCAAATTCCTGGGCTTTGTCGTCAAACACAGGGGCATAGAGATCTATCCCGCCAAGATTAAGGCCATCAGGGAAATGCCACCTCCCAAGAATTTAAAATAGTTGAAGAGTTTTCAAGACCGCATGGCATATCTAAGGAGATTCATTTCGAATCTGGCTGGTCATTGTCAGCCGTTCTCCCGCCTCAACAAAAAAGACGTTAAGTTTGAATGGGATGACACTTGCCAGAAGGCTTTTGATTCACTGAAGGAAATGCTCGGGAATTCTCCAATCCTCGCCGCCCCGATCAAGGGTAAGCCGTTAATTCTATACATCGCAATAGGTGATAACTCACGAGGGGCACTCCTGGCACAGAAGAACGAGGAAGGAAAGGAAAACGCATTGTATTATTTGAGCCGCACATTGGTGGGGGCCGAATTTAACTATTCAACGATCGAGAAGACCTGTCTCGCTCTCATTTTTGCCGTGAAGAAACTTAGGCATTACTGCCTCTCACACCAAATAACGTTGATATCCAAGGCGGACTCGATCAAATTCCTTATGAACCGGCCTATGCTGTCTGGGCACTTAGCTAAGTGGGCCCTTCTCCTCTCCGAGTTCGACATCACATACGTCCCAGCCCGAGCTATTAAAGGACAAGCGATTGCAGATTTTCTTGCTGTGCACCCAGTCCTGAGCAGCGAAGAAATGGAATGTGACCTCCCAGATGACCAGGTTATGATGATTGAAGAACCACGACTCTGGCAGTTGTACTTCGACGGAGCCTCTAGGTCAACCGGGGCAGGAGCGGGAGTTATATTTATCAGCCCATAGGGAGATTTGCTGCCCTACTCATTTACGATCGTGCTAGCTTATACCAACAATAAAGCAGAATATCAAGCCCTCATCATCGGACTACAGCTCGCCCTAGAGATGCGTATCAAAGTGATATAGATCTATAGTGACTTCAGGCTGGTCATCGGACAGCTGATGACAGAATATGAGGTTCACAAACCTGAGTTGTCACCTTTCTGCCACCAAGGCAATCACTGTTCGATCAGTTTCGCAATAGCAGCATTTCACATATACCGAGGCAGGAGAATGTACAGGCCGATGCGTTGGCTAGTCTGGCCGTTGCTCTAGCTAATCCCGGAGGCAGCCCACTTCAGGTAACAATCGAAGAAAGAAGGATCCTACTAACAATTGTATTGTGTGACGGTGAATCAAGCGTGAACCCCATATGTTGCTTCGAAATCACAAAAGAAAACGACTGGAGAAGGCTATTCGTCGACTACTTGAGATACGGATTTTTACCAGAAGAGCCCAAGATGCGCACGAAGGTTAGGAGACACGCTGGTTCATTCATAGTACAGAATGACGTTCTTTACAAGCGCTCGTATGAGGGAATGTTGTTGCGTTGCTTGGACCAAGATGAAGTGTATGCCACATTGAAGGAAGCTCACGGAGGAGAGTGCGGTGCTAACCAAGGGGGCAAGAACTTACATCACCGTGTCCGACACATGGGGTTATTGGCCCACGATGACAAAAGATGCGATAGAATATGTTAAGAAGTGCCATCAATGCCAAATCCATACAGATATAATACACTTCCACCAGAAGAGTTACATCAATCAGTAATATCTTAGCCTTTCGCCGCTTAGGGCATGGACATGATCGGATCGATCAGTCCGCCATCCTCTCAGGGGCACCAGTACATCCTTGCTACCGATTATTTCTTCAAATGGGCTGAAGCAATCGCCCTGAGAAATGTAAAAGCCAGACACGTCGAAAGTTTCATTCGTCACTCCATATTATATCGACATGGCATTCCCGAATGAATCACCACCGACAACGGAACACCCTTCAAGAATGCCACTATCGATAAGCTGTGCGCAAAGTTCAAGATTAAGCATTGCTATTCATCGCCTTATTATCCTCCTGCGAATGGACTGGCCGAGGCATTCAATAAGACTATCGTGAAGATTCTGAAAAAGACAATGGCAGAGAATAAGAAAGACTGGGACAGACGATTTACCCGAAGCATTATGGGCATACAGGACCACATACCGCACAGCTACTCGAGCTACACCCTATTCGTTGGTGTACGGAACAGAAGTTGTGATCCTGATGGAGATACAGGTGGAGTCACTACGGGTCGCGCTTCGACACTCCTTGACGACCGAGCACAATGCTAAGATCAAAATGGCCAAGCTGGATGATCTAGATGAAAAGCGGCTCGCCGCTCAGCAAAGGCTCGTAATGTATCAGAAATAAATCTCAGGCCTCATACGATAAACGAGTCTGCGGTAGGTCGTTTAAAAGCGGCGACTTGGTGCTAATAATGAAACGTCCGACACTAGCTCAAGGTCCCAAGAGTAATTTGATCCGAAATCAGATCCAGTGTGTATCATCGATGAAGTGTATTCTAATGGAGCCTATCGGGTGATAGATTGCAAAGGACAGGGCATCAGTTCACTGGTGAACGATCGATTTTTGAAAAGATATTATACTTGACGCTAGTTTATCATTGTAGTTTGTAAACAACCCATTAGAGGGAAAATGTAATGAAGTAGGTACCGAAAAGAAATGATACCACATAATGGTTAACTCAAAGTATTAATCATCTATTTTTGTGCTTCCACAGGTATCAGAACGTCGTTAAGACTCAAGACACGTCAAATATGGCACCCCGCCCTTTTCAAGACCATCAAGAATGAGGATAAGCCCCTAACTAAGGTTCAATCACATCCTTGTTCACACAAGCATAGGTTTGGGTCCTAACAGGGGGATGCTCTTTCTCAAATAGCTCAGTTAGTTTGCATTCAAAACTCAAAAATTGTAAATAACCTAGAAACATAGCATGAATCCAAAACTGCAATGGTATACATATTGATACATTATCTATTACAACGTGTTCTAGAATTACGAATGAAGGTCTTTACAGCTCAACTGTTTAAAGTTCTTAAACACTGGTCTAACAAGTTTGCTGCAGATTCCTCAGTCGCCTTTCGCGCTGTTTTAGCCTCGGCCAAAACTTGGGCAGGGTCAGGAATGCCCTAGAGAGACTGCTCCAACTCTGCAACTTGAGCCTTCACGACGTTGCGCTCCACTTCATGTTGATCAAGAGAGGACTGCAGACGAACCTTTTGACCACTAAGCTTAAAAAATTTGAGCTGGACAATCGAACGTTCGGCTTGCCAGTCGAACCATCTCATTGTCTATCTCTACTAGACGTTCGGTGGCCTCTTGACATCCAGCATCAACGACCTGCTGGTCCTTCCTCACTGCAGCCACGCCTGCCTCATGTAACTCAAGTTTTGGAAGAAGGGATCGTAGATGACAGCGCTTTTCCTTGACCGAAGGGTCAGCTTGGAGATTCTTCGCCTCATTCACTCGATCCACCCTTTCCTTGAATTCATCCATGTGACCGACTACCGAAGATAGGTCGATCCCGAGCCAGGCAGCAATGAGTCCTAATGCCTGCAGTGCTTCGTCCAAGATAGGCCATTCATCTTCATTCTTTAAAGAGTCGGCAATATCAGACAGAAGGCCCTTCAGAAGATTTGCCTTGGTCCTTGACAGGCCGCGAAGAGATGAAATGAATACCTCTGGCAAGACCGCAGATGCTGGGGAGTTGGCAGAAGCGATTGCTGACAAAGAGAATGATAAACGTCAATACAGGGAAATTACCATCAGAAAGGAAGCAGTCAAGATAGTAGAAGCAAGTAATATACCAGCAACTTCAGGAATGCCAACGGTAAGAGCACTAGATGAGGCAATGAGCATGGATGACACTGGGGCAAGTTTCGTTACTCCCTCGGCCAATGGTGTAGGTAATTCTGGAGGAGATAGCACCACGACCTCGAAAATATTGGCATCAAAGGTTGGCCCAACCGCAGGAGGAACTTCGGCGGCAGGCTCGACTGGCAATGGTACAACGGCAGCAGGGGCATTCATGACAGGTTCAGTTGATGATGGCTTAGCAGAAGAAGGAGCTCCCACAGCAGGTTCAGGCGCACTTGATTCGACAGTAGGGACTGCAATCTCTTCCGCTGCGGCAGTAACAATCACCTCAGGAACCGTGCTCTGACTAGCTTCAGCCTCTGCCACAGGAGGGTCAGGAGGAAGGATGGATTCAGCGGGTGCGTCATCATCCAGGTCCATAAAGATCGCTCCCATGTTCTCCTCGGGGACAAACCTCTCATACACTGTCTTGCTCTCGTTGCTCTCCCCGGTATAGTGGCCTTCACTTAAGTTGGCCTGAGAGCTCAATTCACCCTCCTCCCTAGCCTCTACCGCACTATCAGCCGGAGCGCCACCGATCTCTTCGGAGAGTCGTCTCCACGAACACTCGGCTTTGTGCAATTTCCACAAATCCTTTATCTTCTTGCCCCCGTAGATGGCAGGAAGACTAGGGGCAGTTTTTACCCGAGGACCAGTACGCTCAGTCGGTACCCTTTCATCATCATCACCACCATCGTCATCACCATCATCACCATCATAGCCCCCACCTTCGTTGCCACCCATATTGTCCTCACCTCCACCAGCACCGCCCATAATATCATCACCTCCTCTATCACCACCGTCAACATCCTCGTTACCCCCACCTCTACCACCATCACCCTCAGCAGCGACATCAGCAATACTACCTCCAGCCTCGCCCATGTCATTATTATCATCATCTTCTTCATCGTCACCACCTTCATTCCCCCCTCTCAAAACATTACCTTCTTCAGGCAACTCATCTATGGGTCCAAGAGGCGGGAATTCCGGCTCCGCCAGCATTACATTCCTTTCCCCGTGAGCAACCCAACCTTCCAGAGAATGTTCAGGTTTTTCGTGGTCAATCACTACATTCAGGGAGGTCTGCAATCTCGCCTTGCCCGGCACCATAAGTTGATGAAGATTTTCTGATACATAACCAAGCCCGTTAGCAGGGGTGGGGGTAACAACAGGAGGCGTGACGAAGACCGGCTCAGTGACGAGCATCTTATTTCGAACCATCGCATACTGGTGGGCCCACCAACTCATCCATCCGAAGGTAGCCCCAGCGAAGCACTATGTCCCCGGGATGATAAAAGAACAACCGGTCCCCGTCAACATGAGTTGTCGCCACATCCACTGAGTTGTCGCCACATCCACTTCCAATGGATGGGCCCAACACCGTATGCTCGATGCTCGTGCGCCACCGGTTCCAATGTCTCGGGCACCCCTTGGTCATACCCGAATTGACGGGCGAAGCGGTTGGGATAATAGGGCTCCATCCAGAACTCTAATCCTTCACAAAGCGGCAATGACGACGGACGAATCGCGGTTAAGAATAAGCGCTCATAGTAATCAATGCTATCTTCATCTGTGCACAGGATCGACTCTCTGCTTCTGGATACCAGAGAAATGGTAGAAATAGATGTCATCGAACTGTGCTATGCTCTCTTCAATAGTGGTAAAGTTGTGACCAATCATCTTCTTCTTTTGAAAAAAATGCAGCGGAAGCTTCCATTCTTTGATGTAATCTCCACGCCGCGCACCATAGACCTAGGGGAAGTATACCCCAAGCCAGTCGGAGAAGAAATGCTAGCCGCAGTAGGCCGAGTTCATCTCGTAAGCAGCATGCTCCTTATTGCTGATGATGTAGCCAAATGCCCGATAGATAGAGCACAGAACCACTGGAGCTAACGCATACCGATGGCCGTTCGCCAGGGCTCCCGCGACGGCAAAACATGAAACTCTAATATTATCTGCTTGCTTAGAGCTCGGCAACGCTACACAGCTGAACCAGTATGCCAGGAAACCAGCCAGCTCACAGGTGGGGGAGAGCTTATTGGGACGGGGTAAGTTCTCTTTCATCCGTTTCTCTAAAAGTGCCTTGTCACCACGGCCTTCATCATAAGTCGCGTAGTCCAAGCTGAGAGAAAAGAAACAAGGTGTTAACAAAAGAAAGAGATGTATAATTAAGCAGTGAGGTGCAGCTCATAACGAAACACCTACTTCAAACCATGGCTGAAGTAGACCAGCCAATCCTTTTACGGAAGTTTATCCTTGAAGCCCTAGAACTGAGGAAGCTCTGCGAACAACTCGTAACAGGCCTCAGAAAAGAAGCCTTCGTTAACGCCCTTCTTCTTCTGCGACAACTCATCATCGCTCAGGACCCATTTGTCATAAATTCTCCCACGAATCGGGAGGCCCGCGATTCGGTTAAGGTCCTAGAGCGAGATGCTCATCTCACCACATGGCATGTGGAAGGAGTTGGTGATGGAACACCAGTGATTGAGGAAGCCCTTGTAAACCCAGGGTTCCCGACAAAAATAGCTGGATGTCGCCTCGATGGCCTTATATAAGCCAACCGCCCGTAGGGTGGCCCTGTGCTGTTCCAAGATACGATTCGCCCACGCTTCGTAGCCAAGGTGGAGAACCAGATGGCCACGGGTTCAGAACGCTCCGGTTAGCCAGACTTCAGTATCCCCTAAATGATGAAACCGCTGGTGAAGGGTCTCAAAATAATGCCTGGGGAAAGGCTGGTGAGGGCTGTAGTTCAGCTTCAGGAAAATCATGTCCTTCACGCCAAGGACGGACTGATGCTTCCCATTCTTGGACAAAGAACAGCTGAGAAATGGTGCTGGGCCTGATGTCCAAGTACCGACACTGTAGAAGGAATTGCCCCGGCAGATGTCAGACGGTTCGATGCTCGGAAGGGAGCGCTGACATTGGTAACTTTTCGAATACCGGATGTATTCTCAAGTGTAAGGGTTCCTTATGATGAGCGGCGCGGTGACGAGCTTGATAGTAGACCAGGCCACCTTCATCTTATCTGATCTGGACTTGGCCTGGTTCTCCAAGTACACTTGTTTGGCACCCTTGCCAGCCCTCTTCGGGCGACCACGCCTAGCGGTCTACACTGGAATTGACGGGCTCACTTCACCGTCCTCAGATCCTGCGGCCCCATCTGACCGAAAGCCGCGCAAGGGAGCGTACCAAGCATCCCATAGTTCCTGTGTGCCCCTATTTAGAGGAGGCGGCAAAACTCGGTCACATAGGATCCTCCGTTGCATATCCTTGGAGAGCATTAGGATACGCTCATAGAAGTTAAACGTCTCCGGAGGGAGGAACCACTATGGATTCTGGTCCGACGGCCTGGTAGCCTTCTTCGAGGCCATGCGCTTACGCTTTGACGGAGTTAGTGGTGGGCCTGAAGGGCCAGCTTGCGAGGGATCACTAGGACATTGCGATCTGCAACGGCATGGAAGAAGCTTAAATATAGCTCAGAGCAAGGAAAAGAAAATACGTGCAGAAAGAAATCGACATTCGCGAAATCCAAAGAGATACAAAGCAGCAGGTAAGCAGAAAATGCAAGCACCAATCAAGACCGTCGGTAAAGCACATCCAAACCAGTAGAGAAGGAAATAATGCGACAACATTCACGCCACAACATCATCATCACAAACATACAAACAAGGGAGGACAGAAGAAAATAAAAGGATATAATTATCATTCATCAACTGTGAAGACAATTCCAAATGTTTGGATAGCCGTATCAATTGTTTAAATGTTAAAAGTTAATAATTGTCATGAGATGACACAAAATTGCGGAGCCCTCGCCCCATAGTCAGAAAAAGGATCTCAGTCTTACAGCAGCGGAAGAATCCGAGCCTTCAACTCATCCACCTTCGCCTGGACCCGGGCTTCCTTAGAAATCAGGTCCATTAAGTAGGAGATGCATTGTTGCACGAAGTCGAAGTTCAAGTGTTCGTCGTTGGCCCAGTTCCTCACGATAGAGATATTGATCGCGAGTCTGTCGTATTCCCTCAAGGCCTCCCTAACCGTTCTCCAGATTCTACCACGACGGTCTGGAAACTCGGCCTCCGCCAACGGGACAGCCCAAGCCAGGAATCGTCTCTTCTCCCTTTTCTTCCTCTTTAAGGAGTGAAGCTGGTTCAGTAGGGCCAGGAAAGAAGCAGCCAGAGGAGGCTTTGCCGCCTCAAGGATCGCCAACTCTTCCGGAAAAGAAGAATCGCCGATGAAGTTAAGGATAACTTCCTTATGCTCGCTAAAAATGGAGGCCATAAGGGAGACGTTCAGAACAGCTTTCAAAATGGGGCGAGAGTCAGCGCCTAGTCGGATTAGAGCCTCGGCCACCTCATCATGCTGAGCGTTGAGAGATGACCAAGCTTCAGGGTGATCCAGGGAGCCAAGAAGCCGCCGCAGACAATCTTGCGCAACGCGTAAGGAAGCACGAGTTATGACCATTGTCTGCCAGAAAACAAGACTGACAAACCGATCTAAGAAATATAGCAACCTGATAAAAAGAGGAGAGAGAAGGAAGAGGAGAAAGAGAAAAATCACACAATACCAGTCACGGAGGAGGCACGTAAAGGTACGCTCAAAACTTCACTTGAATTAACTATTAAGATTACCCTTTAAACTGATGCAATCTAGAAATCTTTTAAGTATATGAGGCCCTACGCCTCCTCAAAATAACTGTCACATATACGCAAATTCGAGGCAGAGGTATAGGGGCTCATACCCTTTAAAGACTTAGTAAATCGTCAGAGTAAAGTTTGTAAAACCTTCAAAAATTTCAAGTCCCATAACCTTGGTGCGTGAGGCCCCATGCACCCCAAAAATACAGTCATAATCTGGGTGCGTCACGCACCCCAAAAAATCCCAAACTCCCCGAAATGCAATATTTGGGTGCGTGAGGCTCCACGCACCCCGAAATACATTCAACATTCACTAAGCCCGAAGACAGGGTGCGTGAGGTCCCACGCACCCCCTTTAGAAGTTCAAAACCCGAATTCCGGGTGCGTGAGAGGTAAAAAACCCTCCATAGATTCGACGAAGGGTGCGTGTGATCCCACGCACCCATAAAATACGTTTCTTGGCTAAGTCCACCATTATTTGGGTGCGTGTGACCACACGCACCCTTAAAATCGATCAAAACCCAAATTTCAGGTGCGTGTGGGGGCTAAAACCCTCCATGTTTTGACGAAGGATGCGTGGGCCTCCACGCACCCCAAAATTGGAAAATTCCCCCAGTTTAAAATATTCCTGGGTGCGTGACCCTCCACGCACCCAAAAAATCATTTTTACCTCGAATAAACGGGTGCGTGCGTAATTTTTGGGTGCGTTGGAGGTAATTTTTGGGTGCGTTGGCGAATAAAAAGGTGCGTGGGATGGGTCTGGAAAATCCAATGAGAAATGATGAAATGACGAGAATAGGCTATCTTCTCTATTTATAGTAGGGACCCAAAGGGTCCGGTGCGACGCACCGAACGATCGTGCGTCCGTCACGACCCACCGGAGGGGCATCTGTTGGGGTCCCAAAAGGTAGGGGCCCTTAACATAAGTAAAATAGCCATATACCTCTGAAGGAATCACGCAAAACGCCTTCCGGTGCACGCACAAGGGAGATTTACAAAAATTTCCTTAGCCAATTTTGGCTGAAATCTCCAGCAGACCCTCGCCAATTACAGTGATCAGAACCATCCGGAATCGGACCCATAACTTCTTTGTAATTTATGATGAACAGTGCAAGTGATTTCACAATCAAATGGGCCCCACAAACCCCCCAAAATTCAAAACCCAAATAGTGGAGTTCCTATTTACGTCTCCACGCACCCATAAATTCGGGTACCCCACGCGCCCAAAAAATCACTAAAAACAGGAATTCATTTAAAGGCATTTCGGCGTCTCACACACTCGAAAAATGCCCCACACGCCTTTAAACTCAATAGATTTTAGGATTTTCATTTAAAGGCATTTCGACGTCCCACGCACCCTAAAAATGGGCCCATGCACCCTTAAATTCGACCCATTTGATATCCGTAATTTTAGAGGCATTCTGGACTCCCACGCACCCGAAAAATGCCCTACGCATCCACAAATTCGATTACAAATCAAGGACTTAATTTTTAAGTGCGTGGAGTCCCACGCACCCGTAAAATAAGTCCCACGCACCAAAAAATAAGATATTTTCAGAAATCATTTCTGGGTGCGTCGGACCTCCGCACGCCAATTTTGGGGTGCGTGGAGGGTATTTTAAGGGTGCGTGGCACATGGCAACTCCTCATTGGTTGAGATCCGGCGTCTTCGGCTATAAATACCCCTCCCGACGATTCATTTTCACATTTTTTTAGAGAGAGAGAGAGCTCCCGTCCTTTGGGAATTCGAAATCCCCGCCGGAAACCTTCATCGGAATACTTTTTCGATCATCGAAAACCCTTCTTAGTCGCCGAAATTCCTTCTGATCAATAGCATTTGCCCCACAGGTCCGAATTCTAAGAAATCACCAAGTGTGGGCACGCACTCAGAAAATGGTCCCACGCACCCGAAAAATGGCCCACGTGTCCATAAATTTAATCTCACGCGTCCATTAAATCAACATAAATCAAATAAGTACATCGGATTCCCACGCACCCGAAAAATGGCCCACGCGTCCATAAATTTGAGTCCCACGCGTCCATAAATTCATCAAAAATTGGATTTGCATATTTGGTCCCACGCACCCATAAATTCATAAAAAAATCTGGTACTTTAATTTTGAGGTGCGTTTGAGCCCATGCTCCCGTAAGTTAAGTCCAACGCACCAAAAAATCAGCCAATTACAGAACATGTTTATGGGTGCACCGGACTCAATTTTAAGTGTTTTCAAGTTCCGTTTGAGCCTAGTTTGGGTATTTCGAGCATTCCGGATACAATGGAACAGTCAAATGGACGTTCTGAGATCTCTAAACGAACAGAATCAAGCATCTTTGAGGTTCAATCCAATTCGGCGCAATGAATGAAATGACTTCTCGGAAAGGAGCCGCCAGCATCCAGAACTATGCGAATTTGTCATCATTTATATCTATTGTAAAGATGTGATCCGATTTGGTTCGAAAGCTAGATAAACGGGACAATGGTTTTTTCATGATAAACCATATCAAAGAGTTTCGATTCTCTACAAAGCAATTCCTATGAACTGCCGCAACACAACAGTCGGTGCCCTACCCATTCAAACGGTATCCGTCGGTTGGGCTATGCAGGTACACACAACTGTAGAATGGACTTCCCGAGGTCACCTGTCCCTACATTGACAGGCGCAGGCCCAGAGTCGTCCATCTCAGTCGTAAACCCTGATAGTCACAGCCCGGATCTTCGGCCAAAACATGGGACATAGACATCTGACTAATACAAAGATGGTTCAGTACATTGCAAAACAAATATAGGTCTCTGCGACCACAAACTCTAAGACCATAGTCCCTGCTGACTAGTCTTTTACCTTTTAATCAAGGGTCATCGATCATTCGATGTAATTAAGGGCTCGTGCCAGATCACGACCTGAAATGTACAAGATCTCAGGATCTCTGGAATAAAATTCGCCTTGCGATATCTCTTCTTGTGTACCTTTTGTGAATGCTTGTGTTTGTCTATGAATGTTTCCATTACTCAGAACCCCAAAGCAACAAAACACCCTTTACACGAAAAATGTGGTCGTGTCCCATTTCCTAGTTCCAACAACGATAAGACAAATTCCTGTCATAGGTTTATGTTAATCTATACACCTTGAATTCCATACCTTAGCTAATTTATGAAAAAGATAATCCCGAATTCCATGAGATGAACATTCACTGAGCACACTAGGTTAAATTGTTCAAATACTTCTATTTATCAATCAATCAACAGGAAATCCATATGAGTACTTGTTATGTTCTTGAAAGTTTAAGGTTTCAACATCTATTACTTAGTTTGTCCAATTTTTGCACTTGCATGTCTTAGAGTGTATAGAAGCATAGTCTCTAAAGGGGAGTTGAGTTTTGAAGAATGAAATTTATTTCACACATGTTTTGCTCGGGACTAGCAAAATGCTGGTTGGGGGTGTGTTGAGCTCTTAAATGTGCATATTCTAACCCCATTTTATCACTAACTATGCTTGAAATACATGATTAAAGATCCAACTAATGCATGGTTTTGTGGATGTAGGAATAAGAGAATGGATTCATCAATTGAAGACTTAAAGACACTATTTACAAGCATTGAAGATCAGAAGACAAAGCGTCAAAGGATGGAAGAAAGAAGTTAAAGGAGAGAAGAAAGAATGCAGAAGAATACACTGAAGACCGGTCGTCCATAGCCCAGGACCGGTCATCCAACCGGTCCGAACACTCAACAGAAGGGGTCCTACTGCAAATCTTGCTGGACCATCCACGACCGATCGTACTACCGGTCGTCCACTACTCAGACCGGTCCTTGACTTAAAATTCTGGGTTCGAATTTATGAAAAACTCACTAGACTATTTCTGTACTTTTGAGACCGATCGTGCGACCAGTCGTCCAGGAGCTCAGACTGGTCGTCTGACCGGTCATTTGTGTAACAGAACGTGTTCTACAAGCTCCGATTTTCTCTACGCAGTCCGAGATTTCTGGCCCGATTCGGAACCTTCTGCACTACTCTATAAAAGGGGACCTAGGGTTTCTTCCAAAGGGATCCTAGAGAGATCTACGAAGGTGGGAGGCGACGGAAGGCGGATTCGAAGTTCCACAACTCCTAGTTTGTGTTTTCTAGTTTTATGTTTTTAGTTGTTTTCATATTTCCTTGGATCATGAATGGCTAAACCTCTTAGTTAGGGCTAAGAGGTGAAGTTTGTAGTGAATCTGAGATGCTTTAATTCGTGTTATGATGGTTTCAAGTTGGAATTATTGAGGAACAATGGTTTATACAAGTTTGAATAAAGTTCTATGTAGTTTTTCTTAATCTTACAATGGCTCATGGATGTTTGGGAGAATTACCTTATTTCTTAACTGTTTTGCATAGTTTTAGACCTGTACGCTCTGAGGAATCGGATTCAATATGCTCTAAACTTGGATTTCCATGTGGGAACTTCAACCAAAGTTCTACCTTTTATGCTAATTTCTAGATTATGTGTTGATGTTATATGTGATTTAAATGAAGTTCAAATCATGATCTAATTATGCTTAGTGACGGAGTTTAATGATGGTTATGATTGTGATCTTAATCTATTGAAACTAGGATTGACCTATGCAATTGAGTGTGCTCAAGTCCTAACTTGAATTGAGGGAATCATGTATAAAATCACACATATGACAGATTGTGAAATACAACCGCTCTATCATCCGATTAGATAGGATTTGATTTCAATTCTAGTTGTGTAATTGGGAAGCCATAACGAATTATGCATTGATGATTGCTACAAATGGATCCTTGGACCCCTAGTGACTTTTTATATTGATTACATTCATTTTTAGTTTAAGAATTCTCCATCCATTCAATTTTAAAAATCTATTTTTTTAACTCTCAAGTAGAGAACACTAGAAGTAATTTTGTGAATTCCTAACAAGTCCCTGAGAACGATCTCTGTCTCTACCGAATTATTACTACATCGCAACCCTACACTTGGGGAAGCGAACAGGTCTTCATCTTCATTCAGCTCAACCGACATTAGACTCACTGACCTAAGTAATTGACAAACAAGGTGCACTAGTATGCCACAGAAAAGTGCACATACAATCTCCCCCTTTGTCAATTACTTACAAAAACCTATCCTACCAAAACAAAATTCAAATTTTTTTTACAACTCGAGACACTAAGACATGTAACTAGGCAAGCTCCTCTTGAATGCTCCCCCATAGCTTATCAATCCTTGCATCACAAAACATAGCAAACTAGTTTTGGTGGGACTTAATCTTTCTCCCCCTTTTTGTCAGCAATTGACAAATTATTCTCTCCCGCTTAATGATTCATCAATTAAGGTTAAGGTAAGAGTAGATAGTATGTCGCAGTTATAGTTATAAGCACATGCTAACTAGAGAGAGTATAGGGTACATGAACATATAAAACATGGAGCATGCATGGGAATATGATTAACAAGAAAATGTACTATGCTAAGCATAGTTAATCATGTAAAATTGGTCATCTATGATATACTTTAAGCATTAAAGCTCAAGGGCTTATTGCCCAATCAACCAACCTCCCCAATTAGTATATCAAGACCAATAAAAAGTGAAGATTAGTATATAATTAAGCATGAAATTCAGCAAGATTAGCTAATCTAAGCATGGTGATAATCTAGCAAGTAAATATATCAATTAAAAGCAAGGCCAAATTAACAAAATTTGGGCTAATGAGGCTTGAATCCTTTGATTTTCCCATACACACATAAATGAGGCTGAAATCCTCAGATTTTCCTATTAAAGCATTTCTAGCTACCCTTACTAACTATGTTTAGTTTGATTAGCCTAAGGGTAACTACTTTCCACAACACCCTTACAGAATGTATGTAGCATGAGGTGAGGGGTTGGGAACTCCTCCTAGAAGGGAAAGCAATCGGGATCCTCTCTTAGATTGGGGGGAAGAGAGGTGGAGGAAGCCATGAGAGCCCTCACTATGTCTTGGCTCTCATCACTGTTGGAGTCGTTAGATTCAGAGTTTAACTCCTCTGTATCATCCCATGTGGCTACCATAGCCTTTTTACCTTTCGGTTTAGGCGTTTCCGGACAATCCGGAGCAATATGGGCACGTTGATCGCAACCGTAACATCGGACGAATGAAGGTTTGAATGATTTTTCTTTATGTTTATCACCCTTCTTGTCCATCTTGTCACGACTACTCCCTCTATCAAACTTGAGGAATCTCTTGAATCTTTTGTTAAGATCATCATCCTCATCATCGCTATCTTCAGACGACTCACTCTTAATTTTCTTTAAATTATGTGAGTGTCTATGTGAAGATTTTAAAGCGATGTCTTTCTTCTTAGAGGGGACCCTAAAGTGTAGTTCATGAGTTTGTAGGGAACCTATAAGTTCTTCTACTTTCATGTTGTCTATGTCTTTACACTCTTCTAAGGCCACTACCTTGGTACTAAATCTTTTCGGGAGGGATCTAAGAATTTTTCTACATAACCTTCCTTCCGGAACCTTTTCCCTCAAGGCAAACATGGAGTTGCAAATATCAGAAAGTTTAGTATAAAACTCCATGAAGGTTTCAGTCTCTTCCATTCTAATGTTTTCAAGTTTGGTGGTCAAGAGCTAAAGTTTTGAGCGTCTTACTGTGCTGGTTCCCTCGTGGGTTACTTCAAATATATCCCACTCTTCTTTTGCAATTGCGCATGTGAGAATGCATTGAAATTCTTTTGGGGAAACACTACAGCAGATCACATTGAGAGCTTTGACATTTGCCACATATTGAGCTCTCTCATTGTCATTCCATTTCTCATCATCTTTGGGAATGTCAATGATCTTACCATCAACCTCCACTTGTTCAGTGGGCAAAGAATATACATTTAATGTTGTTGCCCATACGGATCGATCAATGGATTGGAGAAAAACCCTCATTCTAGCCTTCCAATAAGCGTAGTTGGATCCGTCAAAGTATGGTGGACGGTTAACAGTATTCTCATCTCGGTTAGACATGATACTAGTGCTCCGGTATCAGATCTCACTCTAGACGGTTAAGTCCTTAAAGAACAACCCGCTCTGATACTAATTAAAATTGCGTCGGGTAGTCTAATAAGACACCCTATGCATACGCGTACGGAAGCTTAAAGAGCAACTAGAATTATGGCTAAGTCTTAGAAGGGGGGATGATTAGGACATTTTTTAAATTCTTTTCACCTACTTAACAAATTTAACAAATTAAACTACGTAAGCGATTAACACTTCGGCTTCCAAGCCTTAGTGGGTCCAAACAATAAACTAGCATGTGATAAAAGCAATTAACATCCTAGTCTAAGTAAGCATAGATCAATAAATGATTAAACTATTGAAGAACCTAATCTATGCAACTCAAGTAAACTTAAATGTGGATGGATCAATTAAGCTCAAGTCTACTCAAGGAGTAAAAGTACATCTTGTGTGTGTGGATGTGCCTATCAACTATTAAGTGCCTAGCATATATTCCTAACTAAGCATTCATAATTAACCAATTAAACACAATGCATAAAGAGAAATGTGCTCAAGAACAATCACAAACACAAGGATGTATAGTGGTTCGACTACATGTCTACTCCACTCCCAGTTCAAGTACTCAACCCCTTTGAGCACACCGGCATTCACTAGGGAGTTTAAATCTGGTTCCTCCCAACCAAGGTGTTTTAACTCAGATCCACCCAACCGGAGAGTTTACAGGCTCCTCCCAACCTACACGTTTACACATGTGTTGGTGGCTCCCCTTAGAGACTTTGCTTAGGCCCGACAAACGTGCCAAGGAACGGCTAACGTCCCTAGATTTAAGCCCGGCAAATGAGCCAAGGAGTGCTGAACAACCCCTAGTCTTTACGCAGAAAAACAGGCCAAGGAACGACTAACGTCCCTAGATTTTAGGCCGACAAACAGGCCAAGGATCAACAAACGACCCTAGTTCAAGTTTGTTAAACAAACTCTACACTCAACTCCCACAGGGAATTGAGTGGATGGACTCCTAACAAGACAATCTTAATTGTCGGATTGAGCCCCTTTGTAGCGCCGCTTTGGGTTGCTTCTTCATGCTCTCTCGTGATTGAATCAGCCCCCCTTTTGCTCCCCTGATCTTTGATGTCGCTACTTTGCAAAGGCTTCAGCTCCAAGATCAGCTACCTTGCATGTGATGCTCCTTTGAAGATGCCCAAGGTGCTAGGGAATGGTGAAACCTCTACAAATGGTAGGAAATGGGTTTCCTAGAGGAATACACCTATTTGGACTCCTATTAGTGTTTAGACAAGGGATTTAACTATGATCAAGGTGTCTAAACCCTAAGAATCAAGAGGGAACAAGTCCATTCTCAAGATGCCATTGAATGGCCCAAGCTTGTGATGAAAACACAAGGAGAATGACTTGTTATGGGTTTGGGATAGAGCCTTTGATGGTCTCTAGCAATGGTGGCTTCTATCTCCTCAAAATCCCATCTCTTAACCCTAAAAACAAATCCCCTGCTTTTATAAAGTTTCTCCCAACGGTCAAATAACGGGCAGATTCGCCCAGGGTCGGGCGCCTGGTCAACTTGGGTCGGGCGCCCGAAATCCGATCCATAAAAAATTTCAAATTCCGGACTATTTTTGAGTTGGTCGAGCGCCCGGACAATTTGTGGTCGGGCGCGATGGCCGTTTTTCACTAGTCGAGCGCTCGGTGCTCACTTCAGTCGAGCGCCCGAAATTACTCCAGACTGGGTCTTGTGCTGCTGGACAATTTTTGCACTGGTCGGGCGCCTAGACAGTTTGTGGTCAGGTGCCCGGTGACCATCTAGTTTTAAGGCTAACTCACATGGATGGATTCACCTTTGGTCGGGTGCCCGATGGACACTGGGTCGGGCGCCCGGCTAAGCATGAATTTCTGCTGTTTGTTTCTGTTTTTCAGCAGAACATGCAACCCCTTTGGCTATTATTCTGGTGATATTTTTGGGACACCTAAGACCAATCTAAGATGACTAATGGTATGCCTATTGGGTCATGGTCATCTAGAGGTTAATGGTTTTGGGTAAGAACTAGGTTAAGGCTCACCAAGGCATTACTTTTACCTGTTTCTTCTTCTTGATGTAGCAGGTCTGTCTTGAGTCTTCGGTCTTCGTCTTCATTAAGCTCAACCGACATTAGACTCACTGACCTAAGTAATTGACAAACAAGGTGCACTAGTATGCCACAGAAAAGTGCACTAACACATATGGATAGAAAAGACCGAATTTCATTGTTCCTAGGGCTGTCTACGGGTCTGATATGGGCCAGATCAGTGATGATCCGTATCCGACCCGATTAAGGATATATCCAACCCGAATCCGATTCGGATCACAAGTATATGATCCGAACCCGACCCGTTTAAAATTTTGAAATCCGTTTCCGATCCGATTATGATCCGACCCGATATCCGAGAGAGAGAAGAGAGAGAGAGAGAGAGAGAGAGAGAGAGAGAGAGAGAGAGAGAGAGAGAGAGAGAGAGATGCTCGTGCGTGGAGAGTAGAGACGAAGGAGACAACTGTTTTTTTTTATTAATCGGGTCGGGTTTTTAACGGGCTGGATTAAGGTTGATCCAAATCCGACCCGAATATTAAATGGATCATCTTTGGGTATCCGTATCCGACCCAATGATCCGATTATTGAT
This sequence comes from Liriodendron chinense, assembly GCA_003013855.2. Lineage (NCBI taxonomy): Eukaryota > Viridiplantae > Streptophyta > Magnoliopsida > Magnoliales > Magnoliaceae > Liriodendron > Liriodendron chinense. Next base: position 448,688 of record ML058566.1, on the reverse strand, counting down.
TCGAATCTGATTAAATTGGAGCGGATCTGGATCGGATACGGATAATGATCCGTGCCGTTGACAACCCTAATTATTCCTTTGACGTACCTGAGGATTCTTTTTACGATTAGCCAATGTGATTCTTTTGGCGCTTCCATGTACCTGCTTAGAAGCCCAACACTGTAGACAATATCTGGCCTTGTGATTGTGAGATACCTTAGGCTTCCAATCAGACTCTTGAAGAAAGTCGAGTTCACACTTCTTCCTTCTCCGTCTTTTGTCAGCTTCAGGCCCATTGCTACAAGTGTGTTCACGACATTGCAATCGGCCATCTTGAACTTTTCAAGTAATTCCTTGGCATACTTTTTCTGATATAGATAGATGCCACCATATTGTTGCTTCTCTTCGATGCCTATAAAGAAAGACATCAGACCTCCATCGGTCATCTCAAACTCCTTAAACATGGCCTTTTTGAATTCGTCAAACATCAGCTGGCTGTTCCCTACAAACAGCAAATCATCAACATACAAGCATGCTATGAGCATATCGCCATGAGCATATCGCCATGAGCATTTTTCTTGATGTAGACTGCATGCTCATATTGACATTGGGCGAAGTCGTTCTCTTAAAGATAGTTGTCGATACGTGCATTCCAAGCACGTGGAGCTTGCTTCAACCCATAGAGGGCTTTCTTTAGCCGATACACCCTGTGTTCCTCCCCTTGCATAACAAACCCTTCAGGTTGGTCAACATAGACCTCTTCTTCCAGAATTCCATTTAGGAATGCAGATTTCACATCAAGTTGGTAGATCATCCAACTGTGATGTACTGCAAGGGAGATAATCATCCTCACAGTGTCAAGGCGAGCAACAGGAGCGAAGACTTCTTCATAGTCTACCCCGTACTTCTGTTTGTATCCCTTTGCTACAAGCCGTGCCTTGTAGCAATCGATCTCACCATCAGCATTTTGCTTGATCTTGTACACCCATTTGACGCCTGTTGGGGCTTAAATTTTCATCCATTGTAAAAAAATATCCCGTGGTCCATCGACAATAATTTGAATCAGTTTTGAGACCGAAGAAGCTCGAGAAACACCAGTGCAACCCTAATCACTCGGTAGAGACCAAAATCCATAAACAGCATTTTGGAGCATAAATGGACATGCGTATTACCACCAAATAGTCCGGAACATCCTAAAACCCTTAACCTGTAAGTTTCGAAGTCATGCGGTGCATATCTTTACCTGCGCACCTCGAAATGCGTTTCATCCCAGCCCGGAGCTGACCAAAAAGGGTTCATAAGCCTACATCTACAGTTTTAGAGTGGAACCAGAGATCCACACCACTGCCAAATGATCCAGAGCGCCCCAAAACCCTTAAATAGCAAGTTTGAAGTCCTTGCGGTGAGTATTTCTATGTGCGCGCTCCTTGGAACAATGTTCCTATATGATAAGCCGACCTGGAGGCTCCGAATTAGGAAGTACCAAAATTTGCAACATATGGACTTCCACACCCCGTCCTGTTCATTCAGGAGGTCCATCCTATCCTAGAAGTGACTTGGCGACAGTGAGTGCATATCCAGAAAAGGTAGCTGTCCTTTGGAGGTCTCCCGTCGGAGCCTGAAATCCTGAAATTTTCTAAGTGCTGAAATCCTGAAATTTGGCTAACTAGTGGGAAAAGCGCCGGTAAAGACATGAGCCCAACTTTCCACCACATGCGCCCACACCCTATGTACGAAAGGAGTCGATTTGAACACTTTTTCGAAAAGCGCTGGAAAATGTGTCAGAAAAAGACATGCGCCCGGACCTTGCACTCTCACATGCGCCCAGCTTTTTCCTAGCACATGCGCCCGCCTTTCCCAACACATGCGCTGGGAAATATCCACCGGGTTAGACCCGAACCCGATTACACCCCTATAAATAGCAGGGTCACTTCATTCATCAGGACGAAATCATCTTCTTCTGACCTCAGAGCGACGCAAGAGGTACATGCGCCCACTCCGTTCTTGTCGGATGCCTTGGCCGGAGTGGATTCCCTTGCCGGAATCCCTTGCCGAAAAGGGATTTCCTCGCCGGAATCCCAAGTGCAAAGAAAAATTTTGGAATTTTCTAAGTGTTAGGCCACATGCGTCGACTTTTTCCCACATGCGCCGGCCTTCCCAGCACATGCGCTGGCTTTTTCTCGCTAGGAAAACTCGAAAATCACCAAGTGCGGGAGGGGCGTGCGCCAACTATTTGAGCCCAGGCGCATGTGCAGTGAGACATGCGCCCGGGACTTTACTTCCCCTTCATTTTTTCATAAGAAAAGGGCACATGCGCCCAGGAGATGAGCACATGCGCCCACCTCCCAACCACATACGCCTACCAGCTGGTGCAGTACCACATGCGCCCATACACAACCCCCCATGCGCCTGGACGTTGATGGGAGAGGTGGACCTTCCGTCATGCCGCCCGCTTTCGTCCGGGTTCGGATTTCGATCAAACTACTTCTACCGGATGCATCTCGATGAGATCTATCCATCCCCCGGATCAGATTCTCCAATGGTCAATGATAAATGGACCAAATCAATGTTTTGATCCAAAATGACTACCACTTAGCCAATTTGGCAGCTCCAGAAATCCCTCCGAAAAAGCCAAAAACGGCCGAAATTGAGAAGAATCGAGCGGAATTGGACCAAGCCTGAGAGGAAAAAATTTCTTCTACATGACATGATACACCATAATCATGCACCGCAACGAGGTTATCCGATCACAGGACCCTCGAATACCCTAATTAAGCGATCGGCAGGCCCGCTACTTAGTCATTTTCAGCCCTGGGAAGTGCCCTGTTGGCTCGGAAATCGACCTATGCTAAGCAAATTGAAACGCGATCGTACCGCGATCCTCGTGGACATAATCCACCCCTGTTCAAAGATGGCCATCGATGATATTCACTGATTTCCTGATTAGAACGCAAACAGGTCCACTACTCAGTCGTTTTCAGCCCTTGGAAGTGCCCTATCGGCTCGGAAATCGACTTATGCTAAGCAAATTAAAATGCGATTGCACCACGATTCGCATGGACATAATCCACCCCTGTTCAAAGATGATTATCGATAATATTCATCGAATACCCTGATTAGACCGCAGACAGGTCCACTACTCAGTCATTTTCAGCCTTGGGAAGTGCCCTGTTGCCCCGAAAATCAACTAATGCCAAATTAAATCAACCGCAATCTCAAAGACACTGAGGCAAAGCTAAAGCACTCAGGCTATCCAACAGCCGAGTTAAACATTTATGGGGCACCGATCCCCGTTAATCATAAAAAATTGGCATGAACAGGCACCCATCGGACCCGATACTTAGCCATTTGCAAGCGTCGGAAACAATCGATCCAGCCTATTCAATTTGAACCCTCAAAAAATCTTGGCTCGATAAAGCCTATTTGATCTCAAATAGATCATTGAAAAATACTCAGAAGAAAGAGTGTTCTCGAAGATGAGTCACCCGACTCCAGAAGAAATACATTTACTTTGCTGTACAAAGCTCCATTTATCCCGGATAAAGGTCCAAGGCTAAACCTAAGGGGTTATAGTTACCACGAGAAATCATAAAGAAAAGAGTTCTAACTAAGCTTGAAACATCTTGCTATGGATTGCCATCATGAAAAAGACAGTCGATGCCCTACCCATCAACAACGGGTCCGTCAGTTGAGCTGATGAAGCAGTTGCGGATTGCTTTCCTAAGGTCACCTGTTCACAGTAACAGGTGCAGGCTTTAGGTTATGCCGACCAACATTTCGATGTTCTTGTATTCCAACGGTCACCTATTCACAGTAACAGGCGTCAGCCCAAAGTTGCACCACTCGATTAAAAACCTCGTTCGGGAACATTGTGGAGTGCTCTCCTAAGGTCACCCGTCATAAAAATACGGGCGCTGGCCTTGGGTTATACAGACCAACATTTGAGGTTCATGTATTCCAGCGGTCACCTGTTTATAGTAACAGGCGCGGGCCCAGAGTTGCAACACTCGAATCTTGACGGTCTCTCAACCCGGACATTCTGAAAGAAAATGGGACATAGACATCCAGCTTGTCTAAGAAATGTGGCTCAGTCCATAACAAGAAAACAAAGGTCTATACGACCATGAATTCAAGACCATAATCCCAGGCGGATTAGTCTTTTGCCTTCCAATCAAGGGTGATCAACTGTTGATGTAATTAAAGGCTTGTGACCAGTATCACAGCCTGGAATGTAAAAGATCTCAGAATCTCTGGAATAAAATTCGCCTTGCGATATCTCTCTTGTGTGCACTTGGTGATTGCTTATGATTGTCTATGAATGTCTCTATACTCAGAATTCCCCCAGAATAATGAAACACAGGAAAAGACTGCTGAAGAGCACGATTTTTCTAGTTATAATAAACTGGCGACTCTGCTGGGGAATGAAACAATACCAGAATCCCTGGTTATTCCTGAGTAAATAGACATTTTATGGAAATCATTTGCAAACACTGATGTGTACATGAGAAAGGTTATCACAAGGAGAAATGTTCGGCGCCTTCATGGGCGCCAAACTGGCGACTCTCAACGGGAACGTTCTTCCCTTCATCTTTAAGGCAAAAGAATTTCAAAATAATAATATGATTCATGTTCGTACATTCTATCTATCATTGAGTTGTATCGCGATTGGTAAGGTCTCACCTCCTCTTCAAAACTGTGAAATACTCTAATGCGTGTATGGCTGTGGAGAGAAAGAGAAAGACTGAAAAGAACTAAACAAATGGCATCCACAATGATTTTCCTGGCGTCCGGAGGATTCTACTTCCCCCATTTTGCAGCAACCTCTGAAGCCGGATGGCAGGTTGTGCAGAAACGCAAGACTGTCAAGAAGACTGAGAACAAGAAGGTTATTCCAGCAGAGATAGGGATGACAGCAAGGATACAGGGTAGAACAAAGAAACAATGGAAGCCAGTCTACAGGAGCGAAGCCCGCGATGCCAACTGTTGAACCTCCAATTTATACATTGTATAGGCCATTCCATCACATTATATGCATGGTTTGCATGTTTAAAAGGTCCATCTAATGCAGCTTTTGTAATTGTAGGAATGAGAGCAGATTTCACCTAATCAGAGACCAAAAGGAGCCTTGGATGAAGACCCAAGGTGTGCCAAAGAAAGAAAAAAGCGAAGAGAGAGGAAGGAGAGAAGAAAAGAAAGAAGAAAGAATGCAAAAAATAGGTCCGACCGGTCAAGACCGGTCGACCAAGAAGGCCCGACCGATCATGAATAGTCAAGACCGGTCGGCTGTACTCCATAGACACTTAACAGACAGGTAGACCGGTCAAGACCGGTCGGCCAGCCTTGTCCGACTGGTCAAGACCGGTAGGCCATGTAATTTCAGACTTTCAGATTTCAAACAGCAGGCTATTCCCATTTTTGGACTTTTGGCCCAGTTTGTGGAGGCCATATTGATGATATTTGGAAATCCAACACATTCATCTCGAAGAGGAGCTTGACCTCAAAATAACTCAAGTGGTTTCGTGTCGATCGGAGCTACGAATTGACCGTGGTGGCCAAAACAATACGAACTGTCCAGAAAGTTTCAGATTCCGCCTATTCCACTCTGGGCTGGTCCAAGTGACCCATCATTGATGATATGAAGAATCTACTTTGACCATCTTCTAGACCACATCCATATATGAATAACCATAAAATTTTAGATCAAAAGGAAGTGTGGTTAGATCGTACCGGTTGAAGAAAAATGGATCATCTAGAAAGATCCAACTACGTAGATTTTATAAAAGGCCTGAGTGTTCTAATTTTCACACCTAATTCTGGACTTTTTTTGGACAATCTAATCCATCTATCATGTAGAGGAGGAAGTTTTCTATCAATTTTCAAAAATTGAGATCAATCCAACCTCTGTATACTCCGTAGCGTTGAAAGCAAGATGACTGGTTCTGAAGGTACCCGAATTGCGTGATTTTGAGAGGCGGTCACTGATCTGATTGGTGGGCCTATTCAAAAGATAATCTTGAAAATCTAAATCATCTATGAGGAAGATCACATTACAAGAAAGCTATAAATTAAATTTGAAGGCAATCCGACCATTGGTTAAGCCGTGCGAAGTGAAACAAAATCTGTTATGTTGCGGTACTCTTGCTGTATTATAAAAGGAGCTGCTCTCTTCTATTCCAAATCAAGCAAGGATGTGGGAAGCAAGGCGTTCAAGTCCTAGGAGGCTACCTAGCATCCTACAACTAGTTTTTCTTCCTTTTCTTAGTTCTAGTTCTAGTTTTAATATGCTTTTTCTTAGTTAATCTCTTAGCTAAAGCTCGAGGTGAAATTTGTAGTTGCTTTCAATGCTTTAATTCTTTTATTTCAAGTACTATTTTCTTAATTTTGGATTTTGAACTTCTAGTTTGAATAAAGTTTGGATTTTTAGATGAATTATGAGAGTTTGTGTACCTTGCAATTCTCTAAGATTGCTGTGATGAGTTTGTTTAGATTCGAATTGTAGTAACCCCAGAGCATGCCATAGTCTCTTGGCATGGCTGTTACTTTGAAGGCTACAAGTTTGAGTTCTATGTGCTTTATTAGAACTAGAAATCTGATTTTCAGATTTAAGTGGGATTGTTTGTACATGAATGTTATATCCTCCAATTAGATGAGAGATAGGACTTTGATTCTAAGTGTGCTGTGCTTGGATGAATGGATTGGCATTGGACTACTACAAGTGGATCCTTGATGCTCTAGTTCTTATTAATTTCAGATTTTTCTATTTGATGTGAAAAACTATTTTTCTAAACTTCTTAGATTCTAGTTATTAGAGTAGTTGGAATTGTTTACTTCTTTCCCTGTGGATCGACCTCGGTCTTACCGAGATTTATTACTACATCAAAGCCTTGCACTTGAGGTGAGCGAACACCAACAGAACCACCGTGTTAGCCAGTTCAGAGTTCTCCTTCGCCGCTATCGACTTCCCAGTGATACCGAAGACAGTACTGTCAGCCAAGATACTGAACAGGTCCACTGTCCGACAATTGGCTGAGGCGACGATGAAGACAACCCCCACTGAAGTTGCCGTGACTAAGACAAGGTCGCAGCAAGCACAAGTGATGATGGTATAGGTCGTCGAAGGAGAGACGAGTGAGCGATACCCAGAGCTGCCTCCAATCCAAGAACAAATAGATAAGATCATCCAGGTCCAAGAGGACACAGCCAGAGAGATGAGAGAGATGAAAGAAGCACTATTGGCTCTAGTTGCCCAGGGGGCAAATAGAAGCCCGGCTATCCCTACTCGACAATTTGTAGAGGAATGCTAGGGAGCAGCAGGAGAACCAGCTGCCGCTGAACCACAAGTTCGCCAGAGAAACGTCGCCTTCGAACGTGTACCGCCATGGCCATCTCAAGCCATGGGAGAAGAGCTGTCTCAGACAGTTGCGAACCTGATGCGTTAGGAAAGAGAAAAGGAGAAGAGAGGAAAATATGTATATCGGGTTCCGTACTTAGCCGAGGTCGACGACGTTCCGTTTCCCAGCAATTTCAAACGTCCGGATTTCCCCCGATTCGATGGCAGAGGGTTGTCGGAGGAACACATGGCTCAATTCATGACAACGATGGGCAACCTGTCAACAATTCCCCAGTATTGCCTCAAACTGTTCAGCTCGACACTCACGAGCAAGGCATTCCAATGGTACATGTCACTACTTGCAGGGTCACTCAAGTCCTGGGATCAGATGCAGGATCCGTTCATCTCCAAATTTTTCTCTACTGAGCGGGAGGTCTCACCGACAGATTTAGCCTTGGTTTGTCAAAGGCAAGGGGAGTCAGTCGAGAAGTTCATCGACAGGTGGGGGACTATAGTAGCTTAGTGCCGAGAACTGCCTAGCAAATCTGAACATGTCAAGATGTGCATGCAGGCCATGGATGCGATGATTTCGTTTGGCCTATCCAGGACACAACTTCTCGACGTTTCTAGATCTAGCCACAAAAGCCCACCTGGTGGAAGGAGCCACGTTCACAGTGACGAAAGCAGCGATCCCTGAAGCCGGATGACAAGCGTTTCAGAAGCACAAACCTCGCTAAACTTTGTATAGGCACAAAGTCTCTGAACTCTGTATAAGCGCAAACCTCGCCGAACTCTGTATAGGCACGAAGTCGCTGGACTCCACATAAGCATAAATATACCCTTGCACTCTAGGTCTAAACGAGTTGAGAAACAAATATACCCTTGCACTCCGGGTCTAAACGAGTTGAGAACTAAATATACCCTTGCGCTCCAGGTCTAAACGAGTTGAGAAAATACTCCAGGTTACTAGAATAAACTGAACCATACAATCTCCAAGTTACGAGGATAAACTGAACCATACAATCTCCAGGTTACGAGGATAAATTGAACCATATCCCTCCAACGAGTAATGAGGTTAAACTGTGCTATCCCTCCAACGAGTTATGAGGTTAAACTGTGCTATCCCTCTAGGGTATGAGGCTAAACTACACTAGATCCCTCCAGGTTATGAGATTCAACTGTGCCAGATCCCTCTAGGAATTTTCGGATCAATCCAGTCTGATAAGAGGATGGTATTTTATAGAAGATCTGCATGAGATGTAATGTCTTCATATTATTATTTTATCATGGTCTTCTTGTTATCATTATAACATTCTGTCATTCTCTTACTCTATATGAGAGCAATTAAGAGTCGTCGATCCTTTATATATATTGTCTTATATGAAGAGAGAAGAAAGCGCTCTGTGAAAGCAATCCAGAGATGATGGTGTCTTATACATATGGTTCTATATGAAGATGATCAGGATATTTTATTATTATCAATCTTTTATACACACACACTTGGTTTTATATGAAGATGATCAGAATGTCTTGTTATATATTCGGCTTTCATATTCTATAGCAGATCTCCTCATCATTGTTGTGATATTCTCTTATTCTATAGGAGGACGGGTCAGAACCAGGTTTCTCCTATATATATACACATGGCTTTATGTGAAGATGGTCAGGGCATTCTATTATGTATCACTTTGCTTTGAGAATATCAACGGCTTTCTCTTATGAATAATTCCGCAAAAAGAATATGCGATGAAAGATTTTGATCAGACGGGTATTCTATGTGGATTTCTAAAGCACAGGACATCTTTTATTAGAAGGAGACAATAGCGCAAAACAAAGAGCTAAATACATTGGGGGCAAGCCCCAATATATGATGAGAAACTCAGGCTTATAGAAGAAAATGACTGGGGGCAAGCCCCAATATATATGATCAGAAACTCAAGCTTATAGAAGAAGATAACTGGGGGCAAGCCCCAATATAGGATGAGAAACTCAAGTTTGCAGGAAGAAATGACTGGGGTCAGGTCAGAAAATATCCGCTTACGACGCGAGCATACCTCAGATCTGAAAACCCGAAGCATCCCAAGATCAACGACAAAGGGAAGTATTACTTTCTTCATTTCATTCTATATTACTTATCACAAATATCTAATATCACCATTCATTATAGGTATGATTGCTATAAAGTTATGTTGCAAAGCATTTTAACACCCATTGCACAATATCACACAATAGAAAGGAAATTGTCATTGTCAGTTCATTAACAAAAGTACGGTTAAGATCTTTCAACACCGCATACATGAATGGTCAAAAGGTAAGGATCCCTTATATCGATTACAATGATTGTGAAATATAGTCAAGATGAAGCCCCATGATCATCTCTATATATAAAGATTGGCAAGAAGAATATCAGAAGTAAAGATCACAGCTTCTCTAAACATCCTGATATCAACTTGATCACGGCCACCCTAGCAGCTTCCATCGCCGATTTTGCCTCGGATAATATCAATGCAGGATCGGGAACATTCTAGAGCTTAGTGGTCAAATCTTCTAGTTGCTTGCACATCGCTTCGCTCTCACTTTCAAGCCTTATAACAGTTATTTGATCCTGAGAAACTACTGACTTAAGGCAAGCAGCTTCGAAGCCCACAGCTATTTTCTTCGCCTTCAAGTACTTAATCTTGACATCGATTTCGGCCAAATGATCCAAACACCCCTTATGTTGTGTCTTATTGCTTTGAGAAGATGCTCGTGCATCCATCGTTGACCCACTACAAGAAATTTCATTTTTACCGACGAAATAATTCGTCGATTTTTATACAAATTTCGTTGGGAAATGTTTTTCCCGACGAAATTTTTCCCGGCTAAAATCGTAGCAAAAAGGCCGTCAGTAAAGGCTTTTCCCGACGAAAAAACGTTTTGTAGACAATAATAAAATCATTACCGATGAAAAAAATCGTCAAAAAAATGTATGATTTTTTGTTGGAAAAAATGTGATTCGCGATTAAAATCGTAGCAAAAAGGCCGTCGGTAAAGGCTTTTCCTGACGAAAAAACGTTTCGTAGACAATAATAAAATCATTACCGACGAAAAAAATCGTCGAAAAAATGTATGATTTTTTGTTGGAAAAAAATGTGATTCGTCGGTAAAAAAACTTTTCCTGACGAAAATTTTTGTAGGTGAACACTTTTACCTAGGAAAATTTTCGTCGGTAAAGGTTTTTCCCTATGAAAATTTTCGTTGAGAAAAGTTTTCACTTACGAAAAAATCCCTCGGGAAAAGACTTTACTTATAAAAGCTTTCGTCGGTAAAAGTTTTTATCTACGAAAAAATCCGTCGGTAAAGGTTTTTACCTACGAAAAAATCCGTCGGTAAAAGTTTTTATCTACGAAAAAAATCTGTCGGTAAAGGTTTTTACCTACGAAAAAATCCGTCGGTAAAAGTTTTACAAATTTTTTACCAATGAAAAATTCCGTCGGTAAAAACTTTTCCATGTTTTTTACCAACGAACAATTTCGTCGGTAATAGTATTCCCTTTCCCGGTTCCATTTGTTTTCAAAATTCAGGAAACAATTCCTGATATACACCTATAAATAAACCTACAATAATACATTTTTATCCTATTCACATCCACATACATACGAACAAACACAAACTACACCATCCATAGACAAATAATCCATTCCACATCTACAAACAACCAACATTCATTCATGCATAAATACATATAAGTTAACATTCGTATATTAAAAAAAGGATCACGAAGATGAAGGCGGAGGTGACAGGGCATCGGTGCCAAAGCGTGCAGCAAGAGCCTAAAACATCTCCTGCATCCGTCGCTCATGCTCCAGCCGCAACTCCTCAATTCTCCTCTCCTGCTCCTCCCGTCACCTCTCCTCTTCCTCCTGTCGCCTCTCCTCCTCCTCCCGTCGCCTCTCCTCCTCCTCCTCCCTATGCCTCTGCTCCTCCTCCTCCCTACGCCTCTGCTCCTCCTCCCTCTACCTCTCCAGCTGCTCTCTAATCTCATCAATGTCGACCTGTAGCTGCTAAACCTCTCTCTCTGCGAAATCAGCTCGGCGTAGAGCGCTCTCACCAACTATGGATCGGCTGGAGCCACCTCTAGTGGGTGACATGAGCTTGGCACCATGGCCAAGCCCACGCACATATCCAAAATGGGTGCCAAGCACCTCGCTCAGGATTTATGGCTCACTCCGCTGACTACCATCAGGAGTGGGCTGACTGCGTATGGTGTCCATCGTCGCCTATAATGAAAACATATGAAATTTCATAAAAAATGACATGAATGACATTATTATCAATCAATATGCAATTAAATTTTACAAAGTAAAGATTTTTACCTAATGCTCACTAGCTCTAAGATGAACCCAAGATCCCGTCGCCTGCCGACAGTGAGTCCCTCTGTAGAGGTCTACTGGTCTACGCTCCTGGCCGGTGACGGAATCTCGCTGCTCAATCGAAAGGAAAGAAGACTTATAATAAATACCAATCAAAATAATATATTAACTTAATAATCATTAATAATTTCTTACCATGTCGTAACGATGTCGTACAAATGACTTTGAACCAGCTACGTGGTTCACTTGTAACTTTTCCCTGTTCACAGAATTTATTCTACTCCTCTTCTGAACACATTATACAAAATACATTCCTATTAATTGTGAATTTAATTGTAAATTTAATTGTTACCTTAAGATATCGTAAATTTGTAAATATTACCTGAAAAGCCTCCGACGAAAATCTCTCGCAGAGTATCCGCCAGTCGTCTGTAGTTACGTGCGGCGATGCGGACAGTACGGCCTCATTGTGCATCCTGCACCACTTGTACCACTGGTGTAACTCTCCGCGGTACTCCTTGAACTACTCTCTGATCATGTCGTCGATGGCATAAGAAATGTAAGGAACATTCAAATCGAAGACAAATTTATCCTGTAGTTTCGTAAATAATAGATTAAAGCAATAAACTTATTAAGAATAGGATTTAACCGTAAATGAACTTTCATAAAAGAAAATTTAAATTTACTAAAATTTACCTTAAGGCGCTGACGGATGAGCTGTCGCACATCATCTGTCACGTCAGTCCAACGGGGGGTGGTGGCGGGGATCAGAGATAGGCATAGGACACCGACCTCAGACGTAAACAGTCTGGCACTGTCTCCAACAAGTCTAAGGCAGTCCTGTGGGAACTCTACCGCCACCCTACCCTCACGCGTAAGTCGCTTTAAAACTAACCCACGCGTGGGTCCACGTCCTCGTCGGCTGGTAGAAGATGCTGTCGAGAAAAGAAATATGTAATTAACAACATAAACAGAAATCACTAAATAAATGTCTAGACTTACATGCAGTGCCCGGTGTATGCTGAACCGAAGGATTAGACGCTTGTGATGCACCGTGCGACGTCGATGCTGTCTGCATAGCATCACGTCACAGGTGGAAGGGGTAGATCCAGTGTGCGAACGACCTGATCTCCCATTTGATGCCATGACTGAATATGTCTGAAATACAAACTTATAAATTTAAATAATGTTAATACAAGTTTATGAACATCAATATAACAAACACATTAAACTTTACAGTTCAAGTAGTGTTCATGGTAAAATGAATTTGTGCTTATGCTTAGAGAGATGATAAAAATATGATTGGACCATTACATTATAATGCAAGCAGAATATAATAAAATCATAAACAGAATATAAAAGTTGAAAAATCCATTACACATTGTCATTCTATATTACATACATATATTTCATTGTAATACAAATCAACTTCGGATCAACTATCCGAAATACTCCCTGCGTAAGTTATCGTACGCTGCATATGTATATGTCAAGTTGTATGAAACACTCGACATTGTTACAGCCAACATGCCAGTCATAATATGAGAAATCTGATCTCTCGGGACTCCGTTCATATGTGTAAGTGACAATGTCGCATCTTCCATACGAAGTTTCCCGCGGTTATATTCCTTCATTAGGTCCGAAATTTCTTTGAGATTGTATAATCTTTCATTTGAGTCATCATCTTCCTCCCTACATTTATCGACCAGACCGAGTATCTCTTTGGCCCTACCAGAAGAATATAGGGCCGAAAAGTCCATCCACAACAACTGATGAAGTATGCTGCGTGCTTTCGCTACGCTCCAGTTTGTGGAGGACATGATCAGAAAGTGACTTAACTGTAAATGTGGATTATAAACAAGTCAATTCAGGAAATAAATCATGACTTGTAAAACATATATACATGTAATAATCAAATTAATCGAATTGAAAAATGACATGTAAATCTTGTATATATTTAATAATCGTCGTCTGAATCATTATTGCTTAGGACTCTTTCTTCTTTACCATCACTATCGCTGATCAGTATTTCCTCTTCATCGTCTGCAACGTCATCATCAATGAAAGCGCTATAATCTTTAACAATATTATTTATGATTGAGTCATCAACATGATCAGGTGGCACATCATCTCTATTCAATTGCACCACATCAATATCAACATTTGGATCATTCCCTCTATCCGAAGATGGCATGTCTTCTTGATATGCTTGCTCAACTGACGACGTTCCATTTCTCCCTTCATTGTTATCTTCAACGTCTAGTTCGGGAACGTCAAATATGTTCCTGGGCTTTATTTTCTGTACCACGTGTCGAGAGCCGCCTAACTTGGTGTTAGCGAGGTAGAATACTTGTTCGACTTTATCGGCTATGATAAATGGGTCATCTTTAAACCACTTCCGAGATAAGGGTTAGGTATTCGAGATTGGGTCAAGGTTTAGTTTAGAGTTGTGGATTTAGGAATAGGTGTAGGTTTAGGTTAGGTGACTTGAGTTTAGGATTAGGTTTAGGCATAGGTTGAGAATTTCGGGTTCGGAATTGGGTTTAGGGTTAAGTTTGCGAGTTTGGGTCTAAGTTTAGGTTAGGTGAATAGATTTAGGAAGAGGTGTAGGTTTAGGTTAGGTGATTTGAGTTTAGGATTAGGTTTAGGCATATGTTTAGAATTTCAGGTTCGGGATCGGGTCTAGGGTTAGGTATTCGAGTTTGGGTCTAGGTTTAGTTTAGAGCTGTGGATTTAGGAATAGGTGTAGGTTTCGGTTAGGTGATTTGAGTTTAGGATTATGTTTAGGCATAGGTTTAGAATTTCGAGTTCGGGATCGGGTTTAGGGTTAGGTTTGCGAGTTTGGGTCTAGGTTTAGTTTAGAGTTGTAGATTTAGGAATAGGTGTAGGTTTAGGTTAGGTGATTTGAGTTTAGGATTTGGTTTAGGCATAGGTTGAGAATTTCGGGTTCGGGATCAGGTTTAGGGTTAGGTTTTCGTGTTTGGGTCTAAGTTTAGGTTAGGTGAATGGATTTAGGAATAGGTGTAGGTTTAGGTTAGGTGATTTGAGTTTAGGATTAGGTTTAGGCATAGGTTTATAATTTCGGGTTCGGGATCGGGTTTAGGGTTAGGTATTCGAGTTTGGGTCTAGGTTTAGTTTAGAGTTGTGGATTTAGGAATAGGTGTAGGTTTATGTTAGGTGATTTGAGTTTAAGATTAGGTTTAGGCATAGGTTTAGAATTTCGGGTTCAGGATCGGGTTTAGGGTTAGGTTTGCGAGTTTGGGTCTACGTTTAGTTTAGAGTTGTGGATTTAGGAATAGGTGTAGGTTTAGGTTAGGTGATTTGAGTTTAGGATTAGGTTTAGGCATAGGTTGAGAATTTCGGGTTCGGGATCAGGTTTAGGGTTAGGTTTTCATGTTTGGGTCTAAGTTTAGGTTAGGTGAATGAATTTAGGAATATGTGTAGGTTTAGGTTAGGTGATTTGAGTTTAGGATTAGGTTTAGGCATAGTTTTAGAGTTTCGGGTTCGGGATCGGGTTTAGGGTTAGGTTTGCGAGTTTGGGTCTAGGTTTAGTTTAGAGTTGTGGATTTAGGAATGGGTGTAGGTTTAGGTTAGGTGATTTGAGTTTAGGATTAGGTTTAGGCATATGTTTAGAATTTCGGGGTCGGGATCGGGTTTAGGGTTAGGTTTGCGTGTTTGGGTCTAGGTTTAGTTTAAAGTTGTGGATTTAGGAATAGGTGTAGGTTTAGGTTAGGTGATTTGAGTTTAGGATTAGGTTTAGGCATAGGTTGAGAATTTCGGGTTCAGGATCGAGTTTAGGGTTAGGTTTTCATGTTTGGGTCTAAGTTTAGGTTAGGTGAATGGATTTAGGAATATGTGTAGGTTTAGGTTAGGTGATTTGAGTTTAGGATTAGGTTTAGGCATAGGTTGAAAATTTCGGGTTCGGGATCTGATTTAGGGTTATGTTTTCGTGTTTGGGTCTAAGTTTAGGTTAGGTGAATTGATTTAGGAATAGGTGTAGGTTTAGGTTAGGTGATTTGAGTTTAGGATTAGGTTTAGGCATAGGTTTAGAATTTCAGGTTCGGGATCGGGTTTAGGGTTAGGTTTGCGAGTTTGGGTCTAGGTTTAGTTTAGAGTTGTGGATTTAGGAATGGGTGTTGGTTTAGGTTAGGTGATTTGAGTTTAGGATTAGGTTTAGGCATAGGTTTAGAGTTTCGGGTTAGGGATCAGGTTTAGGGTTAGGTTTTCGAGTTTGGGTCTAGGTTTAGTTTAGAGATGTGGATTTAGGAATCGGTGTAGGTTTTAGGTTAGGTGATTTGAGTTTAGGATTAGGTTTAGGCATAGGTTTAGAGTTTCGGGTTCGGGATCGGGTTTAGGGTTAGTTTTGTGAGTTTGGGTCTAGGTTTAAGTTAGGTGAATTAAGTTTAGGTTTAGGTTTAGCCGTAGCTTATAGGTTTTAGTTTTAAGTTTATGGTTTAGGGTTTAGGGTGTAGGTCTTGGAGACTCAACCAACTCACGGATAGCTCCGACGCACATCCGGGTCTGCTTCACACAAAGCAGTCCTGATCAAATGGCCAGGCCACGCATATTGCCATCCATAGGAAATGGATAGCTTCATCATGGTAATAACAGCGGTTCCCACCTTCCAGGGACCCCCGCTCAACATCCGGATAGCTCCGACGCACATCCGTGTCTGCTCCATCAATTTTGAGCTAATACATAAACACGGGCTTGTCCAAATGGCCAGGCCACCCATATTGCTGTCCATAGGTAATTGAGAGCTTCAACATGGTCACAACAGCGGTTCCCACCTTCCACGGACCCCTGCTCAACACCCGGATAGCTCCAACGCATATCAGGGTCTGCTCCATTAATTTCGAGCTAATACATAAACACGGGCCTGTCCAAATGGCCAGGCCACCCATATTGATGTCCATAGGAACAGGACAACTTCAGCATGGTCACAACAGCGGTTCCCACCTTCCAGGGACCCCCACTTAACATCAATATCAATCAACTACTCTTAATCACAAGTATCATGTTCGTCATCTAACTTGCCATTAAATGATAATATAATAAAATCAGTCGACCATCCAAGGATGGATAGATTAAAATGCTATCATTATTTCCATTTAAATGCCCAAGCCTAAATTTCGACATCATCTCCCCCTATCTCTCCAGATATATTTATCTTACATTTCATTTCCACGTCAACTATCCACACATTGTGTGGATTAAATTGACAATGGAAATAAACATAAGAAACATATCCAGAGAGAATAGGAGGGTTACCGCACGAAACTAATGACAGAGCTTGTAAATGACAAACAACAAGAACATTCCAATCTATCCAACCTTGGACTGTCCAACAGGACAATTTGGCAGATTTCTATACCTCCAAAACACACTTTATCTATGCTCGGCAATATAGAAATCTCCAAATGGGCTAACTGATTCTATTATACTACCATTTGTGGACAAAAAATAACTATTAATAATAAGCCAAATACATCCATAACATACATCCATATAAATCAACCATGGGTAGCTCCGACGCACATCCGGGTTTGCTCCATCAATTCCAGATACACAAGCACATGAAAATGACAGAATCATCAACACCATGAATCAAGTCTAATCAAATACCTAATGACTATTTCGTGAACAAATAAGTATGTATGGGGCCCACTATGGGAATCAGATTGTGTGCGGAGTAACTCTGCACGCTCTTATCGTGTAGAGTAAACTCGATTGGGCCCACCTAGAATGTATGTGATTTATCTATTCCGTCCTTATGTTTTTCCACCTCATTTTAGTGGTTGAGCCCAAAATTTAAGCATATCCAAATCTCAAGTGGACCATGCCACGGGAAACAGTGGGAATAATGATTTCCACCATTCTCAGGCCCTACAGTGATCTTTATTTGTCATCCAACCTGTTCATAAGATCACATGGACATGGATGAAGGGAAAACACAAATATCAACTTGATCCAAAACTTCTGTGTCCTCTAAGAATTTTTTAATGATAGACATTCAGTTTACACTTGTGGTGTGGTCCACTTTAGATTTTGATATGCTTCATTTTTGGGCAACATACCTAAAATTTCCTGCTAAGATGGATGGACGGAGTGGATAAAATACGTAAATCACTGTGGGCCCCATAGAGTTTACTCCGCACAAATATATGCTTGATCCAAAACAGTGGACAGCGATGGTGGGCCCCAGAGGCAATGGACAGCGATGGTGGGCCCCACAATTAGGTATTTCATTTTTTTTAATTTGTAAATCATAAATTTGGAATTTAAAATTTAAAATCCCTAATTAAGGAAGGAATTAGGGATTTTAATTTCGAAATCCCTAATTAAGGGATTTTAATTTCGAAATCGCTAATTAGGGATTTACTAAATCAGTGGGCCTCACCAAATAGTGGACAGGTAAGGCAGACCCCACATGCAATGGATGATGGAAAGCGACGATGGGACCTACATGCATTGGATAGTGATGGTGGGACCCACATGCATTGGATTTTGGTAGTGGGCCCCACAATCAACAATAAGGAGAGAGAGAGAGAGAGAGAGAGAGAGAGAGAGAGAGGAAATGGAGGAAGAAGGGGGGAGAGGGTTATCGGAGGAGGCGGCGGCATACGGAGGCCGGTGGAGGCGTGTGGCTACCGGTGAGGTGGTCGGCTGGGGTGGGTGGTTGGTTAAGGCAGGTGGGCCGCAGGTGGTCGGCATTGAGGGAGAAGTGAGAAGGGTGGGCCGCGCGCGCGCGTGAGAGAGAGAGAGAGAGCGAGAGAGTGAGAGAGACAGAGAGAAATGAGGGGCGATTGGGCATTATTAAAATAACTGACTTTTACCGACGAAAATTTTCGTCGGTTAAAGTCCTCTCTTTTACTTGGTGGGAATCACACATTATTACCGATAGGCAATAATCGTCGGCAATAATGGCTTTTACCAATGAAAATTTTCGTCGGTAGAAGTGAAACTTTTACCGACGAAACATTTCGTCGGTAAAAGTTAAATTTTCTATTTTAATTTTTTAGCGACAGGTATCTTCGTCGGCAATAAACTTTTTATCGACGAAATCATAATTTCGTCGGTAAAAGTGTATGGCGCAAATCCGGCGGTGGCGGGAAGCTGGAATGATTTTTACCGACTATTTCTTTATTTTGTTGGGAAAAATATTTTTTCCCAACGAAAATAATTTCATCGGTAATCCTTTCGTCGGTAAAAAGCCGTTTTCTTATAGTAACCGCGTATGGTGCTCTACTACAGGTCCTAGAGAATCCATGATCTTTCGTTTCCCTTCAATAATAGGGTCTGGCTTGGTGCGTTCAGCAGCCACTACCCTCGCGACAGAGCTTTCGAACGAAGAAATATGATTGAAATCACGAGTACATTAGGTCTTGTCACTCCAACGCAAGCCTCCGACACTTTCATTCCAACACCCAACATATGCCATTCATGTGGATCAGCTAGCGTTTTTGAGATACTCGATAACAAAATCCTCAATATGCTTCACCCGAAACAGTCCAAATGATCAAAACAAGGAACATCGGACGCTCCACAAATGACAGCCCTAGAGTCAACAATAACTGTGGCAAAGAAATGTGGGGAGAATAATGAAATGATAAAAGTAGAAAGAAGAATATATCAAGAAGTTATGGAAGAGCACTACCAGAGGCCAGAGGTGAGCCAACAACAGTTCTAAGGGATCCTCAACATGTGCTGTTGTGTCAACGAATAACTCAGTGATCTTAGTCGGTAGCTCCGAAGTCATGATCGAAGATTTGATAGTGTTATTATCAGTATTAATTACCTCAATCGATGTTGGCACCTCTGTCAGACCCTCAACATTAGAAGCACCAGAGGTCACAAACACAGTGATGTCATTCACTGACATAGTGGTTCCTTGCAGATTATCTTCTCCAATCTGCCCGACCCACTCTCGCACACCAACATGATTTGAGATTTTATTCACTGGTTCAGTCGTCATCGGGTCCTCTTCACTAATTAACTGATTATCATCCTTATCACCTTCAATCACTAGAAGACGTGTGAACCCAGATTCTTGTGACCATTTCACCAAAGATACTTCGAAGGTATGCCAGCCGTCCAATGTCGTATGCTCCTTACGATGGTCAATTGACACACTCAGAGAAGTCTTATGCCTAATACTTGATGACAAATACGCTTTAGCCTGCTCTCTATAATAGCCCAATCCGTAAGCGAGGACCTTTGTCAGCTTTGGAGAAGGAATGTAAATTGGATCATTAACAGAGCTATTGTTCCGAATCAGAGCATACTGATGCACCCACCATCTTAGCCAACCATAAGGACTGCCAATCTTTTGATAAAGGCCGGGAAGCATGAACCTCGCGCCCGTTCGCGTTATTAGAAGTTGATGCCATATTCACTCCCAGTGAACAGGACCTATGCCATACACCCGCTCTATTTTGGTTACATCCGGTAACGTTATCGGAACACCCTGATCATATCGGAATTGCCAGGCAAGCCGGCTGGGGTAATAAGGCTCCCGCCAGAACTCTATTCCTTCATGCAGTGAAAGTGAAGCAGTACGAATAGACACCAGAAACTCCCTATCAAGAGTATTAACAGAACGTTCATCGTCAACGACTTCTCGATCCTCTTCGACGTTAGAAACAGGAAAGTGGTAGAAGCAAATATCCACCCAACTGCCAATTTTCAAAGCTATCCAATCAAATGACTGCGCTATCATCTCAAGCTTTCTGTAGCGGTAACGAGGCGCATGATCAGTGTGGAGATATTGAAAGAGATCCATTCCATATGTCCATGGGAAATAAATGCCCAGCCACCAGCAGAAGAAATGCCACGGGTAATAAGCCGCGTTCATTCCTCGCCCGGGTTGATCTTTGTTACTGGCAATATTGTCGAAAGCCCTATATAGACTGCACAACACCGGCAGTGATAAAGAATATCGATAGCCATTTGCAAGAGCTCCTGACACGATAAAGCAAGAGACCCTGACCCCATCAACACCCTTGGAGCGAGGCACCACAACTGTCGACAACCAGTATGCTAAGAAGTCCGCTAGTTCACAAGTCGACATAAGCTCATTCAGATTGCAGAATCTATATTCGAAACGTTCCTTCATCAAGACTTGGTCTTCCTACGGGGTTTTATATTCTTCATAATCAATGCTTCAAGAAGAAAGAAAAGTTCCATGTCAGAAGAAAAGAAGGTAAGAGCATGCAAAATATAAAGTACAAAAGAAGGTATCAGAATAAATATTACTTCATCCTCTGGCTAAAGTAGATCAACTAGTCATCGTAATGGATCTTGGTAATATTGTCGAACTGCGACAACTCATCAAATAACTCCAGACAAGCCTCTGATTGGTAAGCATCTCGAGGACTTTTAAGCCTAGACGAAGACAGCTCTTCATCAGTTGGGACGTATTCCTGGTAATATCGTCCTAGTACAGCAAGCCAGCCATCATCTGGAGATCCCATAAAGTTATAATCATCTCCCCATACGGAAAGTGGAATGAATTGGTAACAGAAGACCAGTAATTCAAGAAGCTCCGAATGATTGTTGGATCACGGAAGAAATGCCTAGAAGTTGCATTGATAGCCTGATATAGATCAACTTACTTCAGAACCTCTCGTGATGGACCAAAATCTCTTTTGCCCATGGCTCATAACTAACTCGCTCGTTCAGATGACCCCACGTACGGAAACTACTCGTCGCCCACATCATCGTCTTATCCATATGCCGAAACCTTTGCTGAACTGTCTCAAAATAATGGGCTAGATAAAAAGCGTGAGGATCACAAGCCGGCGCAAGGAAGACCATTTCTCCTGGGAGACCTACCCGTTGTTCTCTCCCATCGTCAACCAATAAGGTAGTTAACAACTGCTCGGGAACAGATTTCCACCTTTCATCCCCGTAGAACTGAAAAGGGCCTTGATCGTGGGATGGCTCGATGCTCGGGAGGGGTTGATGCCTCATAAGAGATTTCTCATGAGTAATGACTAGGTCGTTGTAGGGGTTCACGATGAAGAAACCGCATGTCGCAACGATTTGGTTTCTATCCCAGCTAATATTCATCGGGTCATTCTTCAGATCGACGAGCTGTGTCGACTGCTCCTCCTGAACGACTGCCTCAGCCGATTTCTTACCTTGATTCCTTCTATTCTTCTTCTTCTGAACTTCGTGATTATCTTCGGGATGTTGGGCAAGCAAACTAGAAGGACCTGCCTCGACGACACTCGGAGCATCAGTAAGTTGACAATACCAAGAAGACCATTCTTCCTCAGTCCCTTGCGTCAGAGGCTCGGATGCAGTTTTATCCACATAAATATGCAGTAACTCCTCATGGGGAAGCCGCTTTATATGATCAGAGAAATCCTTCAGTTTAGGATCAGTTGTCACGGGGAAGCGCGAACAACACTTTGCTATAGATGGATCGACAGTATCTTCAGTCGTCCTCTTCTTCCCGTGTTGCGGAGATGAGGGACCAGAGACTTGTGACTTGAAAACTTCACCAGAAGATCTTGTCATCTCTGCCATGATTTGCTGCTACACGCAAACAAGGAAACATCAGGAGAAAGCTCCATTGCATGCAACAAAGCAACACAATAAGGTACGCATCATAAAAAAAATCACATAATCCAATCATGGATTGCACACACAAATAAATTATGATCCATAAAAAACATGAGAGTAACAAGATTCAAGTGCACATATGACAAATAAGCACACACATGCATGTCACAAGTGCTGGGCAAATACAAGAAACAATCCCAACATTGAATGTACACAATTGTTCACACACAACAATCTTGCGTACGTTTGAAGAACTTGAGCGCAGTCCGGCAGGTATACCCTGAACCTGCCTAAGAACAAGCAGTTGCAAGCTGTAACAGGCCAAAGCAGGCAGCCTAGTACAGGCCCAAGGCACTAAGTTCCCATCGTGCTTGAATTTTAAGCAATCTGGTCTCAAACGACATCGAATTTGGCTGAGAAACGGAGCCGGAAATGCCATTTCTTCACCGAGTGCAAAGTGGGGCCAAAAAATGTAAAATTTGGCTAAGTGTTGGGCTCACATGTGCCCAAGGTAGAGCCCCAGGCGCATGTGGCCCCTCACATGCACCCAATCCCAAAAATTCGTGAGTGCAAGTTCATCATACAAGACCTCAGGTGCATGTGTAGTCTAACATGCGCCCGCCTCAGAGGAGGAAAAGGAACAAGTTTGAAATACAATGCACCAGGCACATGTGCATCCCCACATGCGCCCATCTCCAAATTTCTGGACAAATGCAAGTCCTAGGACATGCGACCACTCTTCAAGGCAATCTGACATGCGCCCAAGTGGGATTCTTCGCTAAACAAAAGTAATGGCAGGCCACATGCGCCCACAAGGGGAGCACATGCGTCCATACCCTAAGGATGAGCTCTCTCACCTTGGGAAAATTAGATTTTCTGACTCGGAAAAATGTTAGAATGACTCAGTGAGTCAACTATTTATACTTGAGCCTAATGGACCGGTGCACTGCACTAGCATGATGTAAGCATCCAGCGCAGCACACCGGGGGGCACTTGTTGGGGCTCAAATTTGCACCCATTGTAAAACAACATCCCGTAGTCCATCGACAATGATTTGAATCAATTTTGAGACTGAAAAAGCCCGGGAAACACCCGTGCAACCCTAATCACTCAATAGTGATGAAAATCTGTAAACAATATTTTGGAGTATAACTGGACATGCGGATTACTTCGAAATGGTCCGGAACGTCCTAAAACCCTTAACATGCAAGTTTCGAAGTCATGCAGTGCATATCTTTACCTACGCACCTCAAAATGCGTTTCATCCCTGCCCGGAGCTGACCAAAAGGGGTCTGTAAGCCTACAGCTACCATTTTAGAGTCGAACCAGACATCCACACCACTGCCAAATGATCTAGAGCGCCCCAAAACCCTTAAATAGCAAGTTTGAAGTCCTTGTAATGCGTATTTCTATGTGCGCGCTCTTTGGAACAACATTCCTATACAACAAGCCGACTCGGAGGCTCCAAATTAGGAAGTACCAAAATTTGCAACATCGGGACTTCCACACCCCGTCCCGTTTATTCAGGAGGTTCATCCTAGCCTAGAAGTGGCTTGGCGACAGTGAGTGCATGTCCAGAAAAGGTAGCTGTCCTTTAGAGGTCTCCCATCGGAGCCTAAAATCCTGAAATTTTCTAAGTGCTGAAATCCTGAAATTTGGCTAATTAGTGGGAAAAGTGCCGGTAAATACATGTGCCCGAATTTCCACCACATGCGCCCACACCCTATGTACGAAAGGAATCGATTTGAACACTTTTTCGAAAAGCGCCAGAAATGCGCCGGAAAAAGACATGCGCCCGGCTTTTTCCTAGCACATGTGCCCGGCATTCCCAGCAAATGCGTCGGCTTAGACCCGAACCCGATTACACCCCTATAAATAGCAGGGTCACTTCATTCATCAGGACGAAATCATCTTCTTCTGACCTCAAAGCGACGCAAGAGGTACATGCGCCCGCTCTGTTATCCCTTGCCGGATGCCTTGGCCGGAGTGGATTCCGTCGCCGGAATCGCTTGCCGGAAAGGGATTTCCTAGCCGGAATCCCAAGTGCACAGAAAAATTCTGAAATTTTTTAAGTGTTGGGCCACATGCACCGGCTTTTCCCCACATGCGCCAGCCTTCCCAACGCATGCGCTTGCTATTTCTCACTAGGAAAACTCGAAAATCACCAAGTGCTGGAGGGACATGCGCCCACTATTTAAACCCAGGCGCATGTGCTATGAGACATGCGCCCGAGACTTTGCTTCCCCTTCATTTTTTCATAAGAAAGGGCACATGCGCCCACCTACCAACAACATGCGCCTACCAGCTGGTGCTGAAATTGCGTCGGGTAGTCTAACACGACACCCACGTATGTGTGCGGAAGCGTAAGAGCAACTAGAATTATGGCTAAACCTATAGGAGGGGGGTGATTAGGACCTTTTTTGAAATTCTTTTCGCCTACTTATATAATTCAACAAATCAAACTATGTAAGCAAGAACACTTCGGCTTCCAAGCCTAAGTGGGTCCAATCACAAGACTAGCATATGATAAAGCAATAAACAACCTAGTCTAAAGCATGCAAAGGCAATTAAAAGATTTAACTAATGAAGCTCCTAACCTATGCAACCTATGTAGACTTATGAGAATGGAAGCTCAAGTCTACACAACTAGTGAAAGTACATCTTGTGTGTGGATGTGCTTAATTAGTGCCTAGCATACATTCCTATCAAGCATTCATAATTAGACAATTAAACTAACAATGCTAAGATATTAATGTGCTCAAATCAATCACAAACACAAGCATGTATAGTGGTTCGACTTTGGGTCTACTCCACTCCCGGTTCAAGTACTCAACTCCTTTGAGCACACCGGCATTCACTATCTGAGGTTTTAAATGAGGTTCACCTCTCAACCTTTTACACGGAGGTTTTACCAGTTCACGTCTCAACCATGACCGGAGTTTTGGACAAAGGGCTAACTTTCAACCCAAACGGAGTTTTGGACATAGGCTAACTCTCAACTCGACTCACGTTCACTCCCGTCATGGAGGTTCCCCCTTGGAGACTTAGTTTAGGCCCGGCAAACGGGCCAAGGAACGGCTAACATCCCTAGATTGAGTTTGACAAACAAACTCTAAATGGACTCTCAAAAAGGATAACCTTACTTGTCGGATGAGCCCCTTGTTTAGCGCTGGTTTGGGTTGCTTGATCTCCGCTCTCCCATGCTTCAATCAACTTCCCTTGCTCCCACGATCGTGTTGTCGTTGCGTTGTCAATGCCTCAGCTAACTCGATCAAACACCTTGCATGTGATGCCTTTGAGATGCCCAAGGTGATAAGAGGATGGTTGAATCTCCTACATGCGATATGTAGCTTGTTCTAACTAGGAGATTCACCTAGAGGGTCTTCTAGAGGTCTTGGACAAGGATATGCCTATATGAAATAGTGTCTCACCTCTAGATTAGAGAGAGGAATCAAGTCATCTCTAGATTACAATTGAATGCCCACACTTGTGTTTAAAACACAAGGGATACGACTTGAAACCCTCCTCTTTGAGGCCTTATATGATGTACAACAGGTGTGAGGAATAGGCTCTCAAAAACCTCTAACATATGCCCAAAAACCGAGCTCCTTATATAGGAAAAATGAGCTCCAACGGTCATAAAACGGGCAAAAACTGCTCCTTCCGACCGGTCGGCCAAAGGCCAGTGAAGACAGGGAGGTTGCTGTCCAACTTGGGGGTCTGTCCGACCGGTCGCGACCGGTCGGACCAGCCCAGCCGATCGGTCAAGAACGATCGGCCCTCAATGGCCTGCACACTGGATTCTGGACAGAGACTGTCCCACCGGTCTTGACCGGTTGGCCCAGCCCAGCTGATCGGTCATGACCGGTCGGACAGGCTTGGGTTTAGCCTGAATGTTCGCTGACCCTCCTCTCTCACAACCCATCGCATTGGCCACGGTTTGGGTGCACTATTTGGACACCTAGGGCCAATTTTTGATGACTAAAGGTTTCCTAATCATGGTCAAGGTCATCAAAGAAGCAAAGGGGTTGGGTTTTGGTCAAGGTTAAGGCACCAAGGCATCACTTTTACCTGATTCTTCTTCCTTGATGCAGCGGGGCCATCTGAGTCTTCGGTCTTCGTCTTCATTAGGCTCAACCGACACTAGACTCACTGACGTAAGTGATTGACAAACACGGTGCACTAGTATGCCACAGAAAAATGTACTAACAATCTCCCCCTTTGTCAATTACTTACAAAAACCTAACCTACCAAAACAAAATACATGTTCAAGATATTACATTGATAAAGCATTAAATACGAGACTCTTGACATGCCTAATCTAAGCTGCTCCACTTCAGATTGCTCCCCCATAACCTGTCAATCCTTGCATCACAAAACATAGCAAACTAGTTTTGGTTGGATTTGATCTTTCTCCCCCTTTTTGTTATCAATTGACAAACTATTCTCTCCCCCTTAATGATATACCAATAAGGTTAAGGTAAGAGTAGATAGAATGTCGCAATTATAACTATAAGCACATGCTAACAAGGGGAGTATAGGGTGCATGAATCATAAATACATGGAGCATGCTAAGGAACATGATTAACAAGAAATGTAACTATCTAGGCATAGTGAATCATGCAACATTGGTCAAGGATATACATTTGCAATAAAAGCACAAAGGGCTTATAGCCCAATCAACCAACCTCCCCTATTGGTATATCAAGACCAATACAAAGCAAAGATTAGCAAATAATGAAGCATAAAACTCAAGATGATTAGCTAATCTAAGCAGGATGATAGTCTAGCAAGCAAATGTACAAATTTAAACAAGGCTAAACTATCGAATTTGGGCTAGTGAGGCTTAAATCCTCCGATTTGCCCATAAGTACAAACATGAGGCTGAAATCCTCAGATTTTCCTATAGATCCAAAGAGGCTAAATTCCTCAAGTTCATCAATTTGCTCAAAATGAGGCTTGATCCTCAGATATTCATTTGAGCTCAATATGGTCTCCTAAGGTCACCTAACCTAGATCACAACCCCCTTGGGTATGATAAATAGGACCCAACATGCTTGTTGGGAGGGAATTCATCTATCCTAGATTTTCTCCCTTAGGTTCATTCCAAGTTGGAGAGCAATGTTTGATAGGGGATATGACAATAGTTCCTACCCTAGTTATTGTTGACCTCAACTAATCATTTTACTTATAGTTTAACATGAGGCAACATAGATTCTCCTTTTTTGTTAGACATGATACTAGTGCTCCGGTACCAGATCTTACTCTAGACAGTTACGTCCTTGAAGAGAAACCCGCTCTGATACTAATTGAAATTGCGTCGGGTAGTCTAACACGACATCCACGTATGCATGCGGAAGCGTAAGAGCAACTAGAGTTATGGCTAAACCTATAGGAGGGGGTGATTAGGACCTTTTTTGAAATTCTTTTTGCCTACTTATATAATTCAACAAATCAAACTATGTAAGCAAGAACACTTCGGCTTCCAAGCCTAAGTGGGTCCAATCACAAGACTAGCGTATGATAAAGCAATAAACAACCTAGTCTAAAGCATGCAAAGGCAATCAAAAGATTTAACTAATCAAGCTCCTAACCTATGCAACCTATGTAGACTTATGAGAATGGAAGCTCGAGTCTACACAGCTAGTGAAAGTACATCTTGTGTGTGGATGTGCCTAATTAGTGCTTAGCATACATTCCTATCAAGCATTCATAATTAGACAATTAAACTAACAATGCTAAGATATTAATGTGCTCAAATTAATCACAAACACAAGCATGTATAGTGGTTCGACTTTGTGTCTACTCCACTCCCGGTTCAAGTACTCAACTCCTTTGAGCACACCGGCATTCACTATCGGAGGTTTTAAATGAGGTTCACCTCTCAACCTTTACACGGAGGTTTTACCAGTTCACCTCTCAACCATGACCGGAGTTTTGGACAAAGGGCTAACTCTCAACCCAAACAGAGTTTTGGACATAGGCTAACTCTCAACCCGACTCACGTTCACTCCCGTGATGGAGGCTCCCCCTTGGAGACTTAGTTTAGGCCCGGAAAACGGGCCAAGGAACGGCTAACGTCCCTAGATTGATGTTAAACCTCCAATTTATACTTTACATTGCCCATTACACGACAAGGTTTGCATGATTTTCATGGTTTAAAGGCCCACCTAACACATGTTTTTTGTGATTATAGGGATGAGAGCGGACTTCATCTAATTGGAGCTTAATAAGGGTTATTTGAGCTATTGCATGAAGTCCTAAGATGGACCAAAGAAAGGAGAAGAAAGAGGGAGAAAAGAGGATGAAGAAAAGAAGAAAAGGTTGCAGAAAAACAAGGCAGACCGGTCGTCCGACCGGTCAGCCACATAAAAAAGAAGCAATGGAAGACAGGCCGACCGGTCATGACCGGTCGGCCATGAAGGCTGTTTTGTATTGAAGGCAGGCCGACCGGTCTTGACCGGTCGGCCATGCACACTGGAACCACTTCACATTGGTCCGACCGGTCATGACCGGTCGGCCACACTTACTGGATGAATGGGAGGTCTGTCTGACCGGTCATGACTGGTCGGCAGCAACCCCTGAACTGTTTTAAAAGTTGGTCCGACCGGTCACGACCGGTCGGCCTTGCGTAAGATAAGTCCTTTCTAAATCAGGAGTCCGAAAAACACTGCGCAATGCGTAATCTATCGCAGAATCCGACGCAAGGGAGGTGGATTGCTATAAAAGGACACCTAGGGGCTCTCCCTAGGGTATCAGAGAGGCTAAGGAACGTGAGTTTGGAGAGCGAAGGCGATTGTGGAGCGGCTGCAACTCTCCTATTCGGGTTTTTCTATTTTTATGCTTTATTTCAGAGTTTTTAGTTGTAGCATGACTATGCTCGACTAAAACCTCTCAGCTAAGGCTGAGAGGTGAAGCTTGTAGCTAATTCTATGTTGGTTTCAGTTTAATTCTAGTAATTTACATTCAAGTTTGGATTTTTACATGATTTAGTTCCAAAAAGTGGTAGTTTGAGACGTCTTATCTGAGTTTATGTGCTCCGGACATGAATTCCTTTTAATTCTCTGAGATTATTATGTTTGTTTATCTAAATTCGGATTATAGTAATCCTTGAGCAGGCCATAGTCCAGAGGCATGGCTGTTACTCCGCAGGCTATGGTTTTGAGTTCGGTATTGATTTTGTTGGACTAGAACTTGGAAGTTCAACTTGAATGTGATGGAATGTGTGTGAATGCTTTATTCTCCAACTAGATGAAAGATGGGACTTCAAATCTAGTTGTGTTTTCTACTTGAATTGACTGAATTGACATAGGATTGCTACAAGTGGATCCTTGAAAGCCTTAGTACTTTATATCTCTGATTTTTCATTAAGTTCCTGTTTTAAGTAGACATTCAATTGAATCTGAATTTCCTCTATAAAACTGAGTTGCTGGAGTGATTTGGGAGCTGTTACTATTTCCCTGTGGATCGACCTCGGTCTTACCGAGTTTTATTACTACATCGCAGCCTTACACTTGAGGCGAGCGAACAAGTTTTTGGTGCCGTTGCCGGGGATTTAGATAACGGTTTTCGAATAGTTTCAGTGGCTGTAGAAGTAGCAGTAGATAGTTTTTCTGATTTTCCTAGAACTAACAAGTTTTTCTGTTTTGTAGGAATTTTTCTCTAGTTCAAGCGCATCAGGTGATACCTTTCTAACTTAGCTTCTGCAGAATTTTTTTTAAGATTAGTTTCAGATTTCAGTTTCTAGGATAGGATTAGTTTCAGTTTCTGGTTGAGTGGTTTATGTCCCGTTGGGAACGTAATCACTCAAATCGTCTCCAATCTGAAGGTGGTTTAGTTGGACCATTGTCAGTCCATAGACGAGTCCGGAATTATCAAGAGCATTGTGAAAATTTGGGGAATATGGATCAAACACCTACAAGGAATCCTCCCCCGCCTACTCCAACTACAAACGCAAATCAGGAAGGAGTAGGAGAGAATGAGTTACAAAATGTTCCTCCAATGAGATCATTATGGGACTACTTACAACCTGCCCGTGCAATTACACCTTCTTGCATAGTTCTACCAGCTAACGGTGGAACCCTTGACATAAAACCAGGTGTAATTCAACTTTTACCTAAATTCCATGGGCTAGACTCTGATCGCCCATACTTACACTTGCAAGAATTCGAAGAAGTGTTGGCCACCTTGCATTATCCCAATGTTTCTGAGGATACAATCAGACTTAAACTTTTTCCCTTCACTTTGAAAGAAAGAGCCAAAGATTGGCTTCACTCTCTTAGACCACATTCGATTGGGTCATGGGTTGAGATGAACCGGGAATTCCTGAAAAAGTTCTTCCCGGCTCATAAAACAAACACTCTTCGAAGGGCCATAATGAATTTCTCAGCTAAAGAGGGTGAATCTTTTTTTCAATGCTGGGAAAGATTTAAGGATCTCCTACTTGCTTGCCCACATCATGGCTATGAGAGTTGGCGAGTTATAAATTTTTTCAATGATGGATTAAGTTCCAATATGCGCCAATTTGTGGAAATGATGTGCAATGGCGAGTTTATGAGTAAAAATCCAGATGAGGCTTGGAGTTACTTGGACATGTTGGCTGAAACCGCCCAATCTTGGGATACATCGGATAAACCCAATAACTCCAAGCCCACTCAAGAGAAAAGTGAGATCTATATCCTTAAGGAGGAAGACGACGTGAATGCAAGGATAGCCAACCTCACAAGGAAGGTTGAGGCCATGAAACTTAGCAAAAGTGGAGTTCCCAAGTCCAAGGAAGCTGTTGAAACCACATGTGGGATTTGCCTCACCGACTTACACGCTACGCAAGATTGTCCCACAATTCCTGCGTTTCAAGAAGTGCTACATGAAACAGCCAATGCCACATATGGTTATCAACGGCCCTTCAATGGACCGGTAGGTAATACGTACAATGAGAGTTGGAAGAACCACCCGAATTTCAGTTGGAAGAATGCTCTTACGGGCAATCCTACCAACTCCCAAAGAGGGCCACCCATGCAAAATATGGCCCCACCTCAATTCTCATTGGAGGATACCTTGAAAGCGTTTATGCAAGGGCAAGCGCAAATAAATGAATCAAATCAGCAAATGTTCCAAGAGCTGAAAGTCTCGGTTGATGAGATTAAGGGACGCTTGAATGCTAGGGAAGGGACCTTTCCGGCCCAACCTCAGCCCAATCCAAGGCAAGTACATGAAGTAAGCATCCCTAATCCTTCCAACCAAAACATGGAGCAAGCTAAATCCATTACCACCCTTAGAAGTGGTAAACAAATTGACAAAACTATTCCGGTGAAGGCCGATGAGCCTAATGATCCGGTAAATTCTGAGGAT
The DNA here is from genome assembly GCA_003013855.2 of Liriodendron chinense. Lineage (NCBI taxonomy): Eukaryota > Viridiplantae > Streptophyta > Magnoliopsida > Magnoliales > Magnoliaceae > Liriodendron > Liriodendron chinense. The sequence continues at coordinate 417,107 of ML058566.1, read as the reverse complement.
GAAAATGGATCTAACTTAGCCCCACAACAACCGGAACGCATTTACAAGCCCGTAGCACCATTCCCTTCGAGATTGGTTGCCCCAAGATCTCTCCCAAATTCTCAAGATATTCTAGAGATTTTCAGACAAGTCAAGATCAATATCCCTTTGCTTGATGCCATCAAACAAATTCCCTCTTATGCCAAGTTTCTAAAAGACCTATGCACAACAAAACGCAAATATAATGTGCAGCAAAAGGCCTTCTTAACTGAGCAAGTTAGTGCCATCCTCACTCAAAAGACCGCCCAAAATTCAAAGATCCCGGTAGTCCCACCGTCTCATGTATCATTGGAGACTACCGGATTGAACGTGCCTTGTTAGACTTGGGGGCGAGTGTGAACTTGATCCTATACTCGGTATATGAGCAATTGGGTCTTGGTGAATTAAAACCCACCAAAACCACATTGCAACTCGCTGATAGATCTATCCGTGTACCGAGGGGGATAGTTGAGGATGTTCTAGTCCAAGTTGACAAATTCTACTACCCAGTAGATTTTATAGTCTTGGACACACAACCGGTTGTGGATGCTAGCACCCAAATACCGGTAATAGTAGGCCGCCCATTCCTTGCCACATCAAACGCAATCATCAATTGCCGGAATGGGGTGATGCAACTATCTTTTGGAAACATGACACTAGAGGTGAATGTGTTTCACTTAGGCAAAAGACATAGGGATGTCGATGATGATGAGTTCTTCGATGTGAACATGCTTGAAACTTTTGAAGAAGAAGAACTCCTCCAACTTGAACCACTAGAAAGCTTGGAGACATGCTTAGCACATTTCATGGATTCTGAAGATCCCATCATTAGTGAGATTGTGCAGGCATTAAATATAGAAAGACCGGTGGTAGATATTAGCCGGTTGAGGCCCCATTTTGAGAAATTACCACCAACCACATCAAGACCTCTACCGTCTAACATCAAACCACCAAAGCTTGACCTTAAACAATTGCCATCCGAGCTTAAATACGTATATTTGGGTCAAGAGGAAACTTTCCCAGTTGTCATTGCCTCCCACCTTGAGAAGGACCAAGAGCTCAAGTTGATTGAGTTACTCAAAGAACATAGGGAAGCCATAGGTTGGACAATAGCGGATCTCAAAGGGATAGATCCTTTGGTTTGCACGCACCAAATACACCTTGAAGAAAATGCAAAAACGACTAGACAACCTCAAAGACGGCTAAATCCAAACATGATGGAGGTTGTCAAAGCCGAAGTGTTAAAGCTATTAGATGTGGGTATTATCTACCCCATCTCAGATAGCCAATGGGTGAGTCCTACCCAAGTTGTCCCCAAGAAATCTGGTATTACCATCATTGAGAACGCCAACAACGAACTTATACCGACGAGGGTGACCACCGGTTAGCGTATGTGCATTGATTATAGGAAGCTCAACACGGTCACTAGGAAAGACCACTTCCCTCTCCCATTTATGGATCAAATTTTGGAGAGGTTGGCAGGCCATCCCTATTATTGCTTCCTAGATGGCTATTCCGGATACAACCAAATTGAGATAGCTCCAGAAGACCAAGAGAAAACCACATTTACATGCCCGTTTGGTACCTTCGCTTACCGAAGGATGCCATTCGGGTTATGCAATGCACCTGCCACATTCCAACGATGCATGTTGAGTATTTTCTCGGACATGGTGGGTGAGTTTCTTGAGGTATTCATGGATGACTTTTCTGTTTTTGGTTGTACATTTGATGAGTGTCTCGAGCACTTGAAGTTGGTCTTGATGAGGTGTGAGGAAAAGCAACTTGTATTAAACTGGGAAAAGTGCCATTTCATGGTACAAAGAGGAATAGTCCTTGGACACATCATCTCGTCCAATGGAATAGAGGTAGACCGGGCGAAAATTGACATAATTTCCAATCTACCACCACCCAAAAGCATACGCGATGTGCGGTCCTTCCTTGGACACGCCGGTTTCTATCGAAGGTTTATAAAGGACTTTAGTCACATCTCAAGGCCTTTATGTAACCTTCTACAAAAGGAGAACCAATTTGAGTGGAGTGCCGAATGTCAATTAGCTTTTTCAAAGCTAAAAGACATGTTGACAACCGCTCCTATCATGCAACCACCAGATTGGTCCATGCCTTTTGAGTTGATGTACGATGCGAGCGATTTTGCTATTGGGGTGGTGTTAGGCCAAAAGAAAGATAAAAAGCCCCATGTCATTTACTACGTAAGTAGGACCTTGAATCCTGCCCAAGTTAATTATTCGACTACGGAGAAAGAGCTCCTAGCTGTCATTTTTGCCTTGGACAAATTCAGGCCATACTTAATAGGATCCAAAGTTATTGTGTATACGGATCATGCGGCGCTGAAATACCTTCTTTCTAAGAAGGATGCTAAGCCCCGCTTGCTTAGATGGATCCTACTCCTTCAAGAATTCGACTTGGAGATCAAAGATAAGAAGGGGGTAGAAAATGTGGTGGCAGATCATCTATCCCGCCTAGTCCTACCAAATTCCATTGACGAGTCACCTATTGAGGACTCATTCCCTGATGAGCAACTCTTTGTTGCTATGCATCCACCATGGTACGCTGATATAGCCAATTATCTTTCCACAGTGCGATGCCGACTCATTGGACTGCGCAAGACAAACGTAAATTTCTAAGGGAAGTGCGCAGATTTTTCTGGGATGAACCTCTATTGTTTAAATATTGCCCAGACCAAATTATAAGGAGATGCATCCCCGATGATGAACACAATTCAGTCATCTCCTTTTGTCATGATCAAGCATGTGGGGGTCATTTTTCAGCCAAGAAAACAACTGCAAAAATTCTGCAATGTGGTTTTTATTGGCCCACGTTATTTAAGGACACCCACGAGTTTTGCAAAGCGTGCGAGCGCTGCCAGAAGCTAGGAGGATTATCCCGTCGAAATATGATGCCTCTCACCCCAATTCAACATCTTGAAGTCTTTGACTGTTGGGGCATCGATTTCATGGGACCATTCCCCTCATCTTTTGGGCATGTCTATATTCTACTTGCCGTAGACTATGTGTCTAAATGGATAGAGGCTATCCCATGTAGAACCAATGATCATCGTACGGTTCTCAAGTTCCTCAAAGAAAACATACTTTCTAGATTTGGGACGCCTCGAGCCATTATTAGTGATGGTGGTTCTCACTTTTGCAATAGACCTTTGGAAACTTTGATGAAGAAATATGGTATTAGGCACAAAGTGAGTACCCCATACCACCCACAAACAAGTGGGCAAGCTGAAATCTCCAATAGGGAAATCAAGCAGATTTTGGAAAAGACAGTGAGACCGGATCGCAAGGATTGGTCCCTAAGATTAGATGATGCACTTTGGGCTCACCGTACTGCCTACAAGACACCCATTGGAATGTCCCCTTATAGACTCGTCTATGGGAAAGCTTGCCACTTGCCTGTGGAGATAGAACACAAAGCCTATTGGGCAATTCGGGCTCTAAATTTTGACATTGACAAGGCTAGCTCGCTTCGCAAACTTCAATTAAATGAGCTTGATGAGATCCGGAATGATGCATATGAGAATTCGAGAATTTACAAGAGTAAGATGAAGGCCTTTCATGACAAGCACATCTCAAGAAAATCTTTCCATGAAGGATAGAAAGTGCTCTTGTATAATGCCCGACTTCATCTTTTTCCGGGAAAATTACGATCTCGATGGACTGGCCCATACATTGTCAAAGAAGTTTTTCCTCATGGGGCTGTTGAGATTGAGAATGCAGCAAATGGTGACTGTTTCAAAGTTAATGGACAACGCCTTAAACCATTTGTTGAGAAATTTGATTCAGAAGACATGTCCATCTCCCTGAATGATCCTGTTTATCAGGATGATTGATCTCCTAGTCTGATGGAGGTATAGCATAGGTAGGTTTAGTTTTGTTCTTCTGTTTTAATAGGTTTTAGTTGTTGAGTTGGAGAATTCCATGATCGCTCTCTCAGGTACTATTGTTCTCACTCTCTCATTGTTTACCATTGCTCTCATGTTCATGCTAATTGACTATCTTTTTTACATTGAGGACAATGCAAGATTTGGTTGGGGGGTGAGATGAGATCCCTTATCTAGCATATTGCAACATTTCGAGCTTCACATGCGGTAAATTTTTTCGAATTTTCTAATATCTCAAAAATCTTTTAGAAAATCTTGTTTCTATACATTCGAGAGGCTATGAGTAGAAGAGGAGGAGAAACAAAGTGTGTGATGTTGTAGTCTTGAATTTCTCCCAACATAATGGTGTTATATGATAGTTCCTCTATTGTTGTGATTGATAGAAAAATTTGAACACTTTTTACACCTAGTTCACATTATACGATTTTCATGAGTGACATGTTTATGTGATTTGTGGATTAGCTAGACTTTGATTTAAAGGTGTTGAGCAGCCAAGCCGGGGTATTTTGTCTATCCTTGTCCATGGAAAAATAACAGAAGATATGGATTTTTAAAAATCCTATCTAATTTAAAAGAAAAAGGAAAGAAAGGATGAAATCGGGAAGGAAAGAAAAATGGTGGAAAATTCCGAAAAGGGCTACCTATTACCAACCGGGGGATGGTCGAACCGTAACCAAAGCCGGAAATGGGACGTAGTGTGAAAGCCGTCGGAAGGACGGTAAGGCAAATTCCTGTCATAGGCTTGCTGTTGCTCTGTGCACCTTAAAATCCTTGGTTTATTTAATCTATGAAGAAGATGATTCCAGGAACTCATGAGATGAACTTTCACTATGCACACTAGGTTGAATTTGTTCGAATTCCTCTATTTATCAATCAGTCAGCGGGAACTTCACGTAAACACTTCTTATGTTTTGAGAGTCCAAGGTTCAGCTTCTATCACCTAATTCTCCAAATTTTATACTTCTGCATCTTAGAATGGATAGAAACATGGAGTCTGGAAGAGAGTTGGGTGTGGAGGTTTGAAATTGTTTTACGCATGTTTTGCTCGGGACTAGTAAAAAGCTGGTTGGGGGGTGTGTTGAACCTCCAATTTATACATTACATTGCCCATTACACGACAAGGTTTGCATGATTTTCATGGTTTAAAGGCCCACCTAACACATGTTTTTTGTGATTATAGGGATGAGAGCGGACTTCATCTAATTGGAGCTTAACAAGGGTTATTTGAGCTATTGCATGAAGTCCTAAGATGGACCAAAGAAAGGAGAAGAAAGAGGGAGAAAAGAGGATGAAGAAAAGAAGAAAAGGTTGCAGAAAAACAAGGTAGACCGGTCGTCCGACCGGTCAGCCACATAAAAAAGAAGCAATGGAAGACAGGCCGACCGGTCATGACCGGTCGGCCATGAAGGCTGTTTTGTATTGAAGGCAGGCCGACCGGTCTTGACCGGTCGGCCATGCACACTGGAACCACTTCACATTGGTCCGACCGGTCATGACCGGTCGGCCACACTTGCTGGATGAATGGGAGGTCTGTCTGACCGGTCGGCAGCAACCCCTGAACTGTTTTAAAAGTTGGTCCGACCGGTCACGACCGGTCGGCCTTGCATAAGATAAGTCCTTTCTAAATCAGGAGTCCGAAAAACACTGCGCAATGCGTAATCTATCGTAGAATCCGACGCAAGGGAGGTGGATTGCTATAAAAGGACACCTAGGGGCTCTCCCTAGGGTATCAGAGAGGCTAAGGAACGTGAGTTTGGAGAGCGAAGGCGATTGTGGAGCGGCTGCAACTCTCCTATTCGGGTTTTTCTATTTTTATGCTTTATTTCAGAGTTTTTAGTTGTAGCATGACTATGCTCGGCTAAAACCTCTCAGCTAAGGCTGAGAGGTGAAGCTTGTAGCTAATTCTATGTTGGTTTCAGTTTAATTCTAGTAATTTACATTCAAGTTTGGATTTTTACATGATTTAGTTCCAAAAGTGGTAGTTTGAGACGTCTTATCTGAGTTTATGTGCTCCGGACATGAATTCCTTTTAATTCTCTGAGATTATCATGTTTGTTTATCTAAATTCGGATTATAGTAATCCTTGAGCAGGCCATAGTCCAGAGGCATGGCTGTTACTCCGCAGGCTATGGTTTTGAGTTCGGTATTGATTTTATTGGACTAGAACTTGGAAGTTCAACTTGAATGTGATGGAATGTGTGTGAATGCTTTATTCTCCAACTAGATGAGAGATGGGACTTCAAATCTAGTTGTGTTTTCTACTTGAATTGACTGAATTGACATAGGATTGCTACAAGTGGATCCTTGAAAGCCTTAGTACTTTATATCTCTGATTTTTCATTAAGTTCCTGTTTTAAGTAGACATTCAATTGAATCTGAATTTCCTCTATAAAACTGAGTTGCTGGAGTGATTTGGGAGCTGTTACTATTTCCCTATGGATCGACCTCGGTCTTATCGAGTTTTATTACTACATCGCATCCTTACACTTGAGGCGAGCGAACAATTGAGTTTGACAAACAAACTCTAAATGGACTCTAAAAAAGGACAACCTTAAAAAAGGACAACCTTACTTGTCGGATGAGCCCCTTGTTTAGCGCCGGTTTGGGTTGCTTGATCTCCGCTCTCTCGTGCTTCAATTAGGTTCCCTTGCTCCCACGATCGTGTTGCCGTTGCGTCGCCAATGCCTCAGCTAACTCGATCAAACACCTTGCATGTGATGCCTTTGAGATGCCCAAGGTGATAGGAGAATGGTTGAATCTCCTACATGAGATATGTAGCTTGTTCTAACTAGGAGATTCACCTAGAGGGTCTTCTAGAGGTCTTGGACAAAGGATATGCCTATATGGAATAGTGTCTCACCTCTAGATTAGAGAGAGGAATCAAGTCATCTCTAGATTGCAATTGAATGCCCACACTTGTGTTTAAAACACAAGGGATATGACTTGAAACCCTCCTCTTTGAGGCCTTATAAGATGTACAACAGGTGTGAGGAATAGGCTCTCAAAAACCTCTAACATATGCCCAAAAATCGAGCTCCTTATATAGGAAAAATGAGCTCCAACGGTTATAAAACGGGCAAAAACGGCTCCTTCGGACCGGTCCCAGCCGGTCCCGACCGGTCGGCCAAAGGCCAGTGAAGACAGGGAGGTTGCTGTCCAACTTGGGGGTCTGTCCGACCGGTCGCGACCGGTCGGACCAGCCTTGACCGGTCGGCCCTCAATGGCCTGCACACTGGATTCTGGATAGGGACTGTCCGACCGGTCTTGACCGGTTGGCCCAGTCCAGCTGACCGGTCATGACCGGTCGGACAGGCTTGGGTTCAGCCTGAATGTTCGCTGACCCTCCTCTCTCACAACCCATTGCATTGGCCATGGTTTGGGTGCACTATTTGGACACCTAGGGCCAATCTTTGATGACTAAAGGTTTCCTAATCATGGTCAAGGTCATCAAAGAAGCAAAGGGGTTGGGTTTTGGTCAAGGTTAAGGCACCAAGGCATCACTTTTACCTGATTCTTCTTCCTTGATGCAGCGGGGCCATCTGAGTCTTCGGTCTTCGTCTTCATTAGGCTCAACCGACACTAGACTCACTGACGTAAGTGATTGACAAACACGGTGCACTAGTATGCCACAGAAAAGTGCACTAATACGTGCAGCACCACATGCGCCCATACACACACCCCATGCACCTGGACGCTGATGGGAGAGGTGGACCTTCCGTCATGCGGCCCGCTTTCGTCCAGGATCGAATTTTGATCAAACTGCTTCTACCGGATGCATCTTGATGAGATCTATCCATCCCCCGGATCAGATTCTCCAATGGTCAATGATAAATGGATCAAATCAGTGTTTTCATCTAAAATGACCAACACTTAGCCAATTTGGCAGCTCCGGAAATCCCTTCGAAAGAGCCAAAAACGGCCGAAATCGAGAAGAATCGAGCGGAATTGGACCGAGCCCGAGAGGGAAACTTTTCTTCTACATGACATGATACACTATAATCATGCACTACGATGAGGTTATCCGATCTCAGGACCCTCGAGTACCCTAATTAAGCGGTCGACAAGCCTGCTACTTGGTCATTTTCAGCCCTGGAAGTGCCCTGTTAGCTCGAAAATCGACCTATGCTAAGCAAATAGAAACGCGATCGTACCGTGATCCTCGTGGACATAATCCACCCTTGTTCAAAGATGGTCATCGATGATATTCACCGATTTCCCTGGTCAGACTACAAACAGGTCTACTACTTAGTCGTTTTCAGCCTTGGAAATGCCCTGTCAGCTCGAAAATCGACTTATGCTAAGCAAATCGAAATGCGATCGAACTATGATCCGCATGGACATAATCCACCCTTGTTCAAAGATGGTTATCGATAATATTCACCGAATACCCTGATTAGACTACAGACAGGTCCACTACTCAGTCATTTTTAGCCTTGGGAAGTGCCCTGTTGGCCCGAAAATCAACTAATGCCAAATGAAATCAACCGTGATCTTAAAGACACTGAGGCAAAGATAAAGCACTCAAGCTATTCAACAGTCGAGTTAAACATTTATGGGGCACCGATCCCCGTCATTCATCAGAAATTGGCATGAACGGGCACCCATCGGACCCAATACTTAGCCATTTGCAGGCGTCAGAAACAATCGATCTAGCCTATTCAATTTGAACCCTCAAAAAATCTTGGCTCGATAAAGCCTATTTGATCTCAAATAGATCATTGGAAAATACTCAGAAGAAAGAGTGTTCTCGAAGATGAGTAGCCCGACTCCAGAAGAAATACATTTACTTTGCTGTACAAAGCTCCATTCATCCCGGATAAAGGTCCGAGGCTAAACCTAAGGGGTTATGGTTACCACGAGAAATCACAAACAAAAGAGTTCTAACTAAGCTTGAAACATCCTGCTATGGATTGCCATCATGAAAAAGACAATCGATACCCTACCCATCGACAACGGGTCCGTCGGTTGAGCTGATGAGGCAGCTGTGGATTGCTTTCCTAATAACAGGCGGGGCTTTAGGTTATGCCGACCAATATTTCGATGCTCGTGTATTCCAGCGGTCACCTATTCACAGTAACAGGTGTCGGCCCAAAGTTGCACCACTCGATTAAAAACCTCGTTCGGGAACGTTGCGGAGTGCTTTCCTAAGGTCACCCGTCATAAAAATACGGGCACGAGCCTTGCGTTATGCCGACCAACATTTGAGGTTCGTGTATTCCAGCGGTTACCTGTTCACAGTAACAGGCGCGGGCCCAGAGTTGCACCACTCGAATCCTGATAGTCTCTTAACCCGGACATTCTGAAAGAAAATGGGACATAGACATCCGGCTTGTTTAAGAAATGTGGCTCAGTTTATAACATGAAAACAAAGGTCTATATGACCATGAACTCAAGACCATAATCCCCGGCGGATTAGTCTTTTGCCTTCCAATCAAGGGTGACCAACCGTTAATGTAATTAAAGGCTCGTGACCAGTATCACAGCCTGGAATTTAAAAGATCTCAGAATCTCTGGAATAAAATTCGCCTTACGATATCTCTCTTGTATAGACTTGGTGATTGCTTATGATTGTCTATCAATGTCTCTATACTTAGAATCCCCCCAAAATAATGAAACACAGGAAAAAGACTGCTGACAAGCACAATTTTCTAGTTCTAACAACGCCGATAGCTTTCTGGCCATTAGGAAGCATAATCAGCTCCCATGTATCATTCTTTTCAATGGCATGAATTTTTTCTTTCATAGTTATTCTCCAACATTCTTCTTCTATGGCCTCCTGGAACGTCAGAGGCTCATGATCTGCATACAGGCAGAAAAGATTAACTTCTTCAATTTGCTCATAGATATCGCTTAAGCTTCTCATTTTGATGGGTGCCATGGGTGAGGACGAGCTGGTCGAATTTTGATTTGATGGAGTACTTTCAGGGCTTCTGTAAACTGATGATGCAACTGAAGAAGGTGTTGTGGGTGTTTGCTCTTGACAGTCATGTCTTTCTTCCTGTTCTTCTGTTTCGACTTGAATATCTTTGGTTGATTCATCATCGTTCCATTTTCAAGCTTCTTCCTCACTAAAGACCACATATTTACTTACCACTACTTTATTGGTTAGTGGATTGTAGAGGTTGTAGGCTTTAGATTCTTCACTATAGCCGATGAAGATGCTTTTCTTGCCATGATCGTCAAGCTTCCTTCTTCTTGCTTCTGGAACTTGAGCATAGGCGACACACCCAAAGATCCTTAGGTGCGCCACGCTCGGTTTGTGGCCACTCCATGCCTCCTATGGTGTCATGTTTTTGACACTCTTAGTTAGACACCGATTGAGCAAGTAGGAAGTACATGCAATTGCCTCTGCCCAGAAGCTCTTTGGTAAGCCTTTCTCTTTTAACATGGTTCTTGTCATGTCGAGAATGGTGCGATTCTTTCGTTCTGGAATACCATTCTGTTGTGGTGTGTAGGCTGTAGTGTGTTGCTACTTGATGTTTTCCCTGCAATAATCTCGAAATGCATTTGAGGTGTACTCTTCACCTCTGTCAGATCTGAGTACTTTAATTTTGTGACCACTTTCAACTTCAACACGAGCTTTGAAAATTTTAAAGATAGAGAAAGCGGAAGATTTTTCTTTGATGAAATACACCCAACGTCTTCTGCTGAAATCATCAATGAAGGTAATAAAATATTTATGACCTCCAAGAGAGGGTGTTTCAAGTGGTCCACAAATATCAATATGAACCAATTGAAGTGGTTCCTTTGCTCTTTTGGACACTCCACTTGGAAAGGAGTTCCTTTGTTGCTTTCCAAGTGTGCACGCCTCACACACATATTTTGGAGCTTCAATAGCAGGCAAGCCCTGTTCCATGCTTGATAAAGACAATAGCTTTAAGCCGCTGAATTGGAGATGCTCAAAGCGAAGATGCCATCTCCATGAATCACTCTTCATGACTCCATAGAGACACCTCTCAGCTTTTGTGTTGATTTGGAGCGGAAACATGCGATTCTTTGCCATTTGGACTTGAGCCACAAGTCTCCTGTGTGAATCTCTTATAGAGAGAGAATAGTCTTTTGTGTGTATGACATACCTCTTCTCAAGGAGTTGGCCAATACTGAGGATATTACTTTTCATATTTGGTATGTAATACACATTGGAGATAAAATTTAGCACACCATTCTTCTGATAGATTTTAACTTTTCCTTTACCTTTCACGGGAACTTTTGATGAATCTCCTAGACTCACGTTGCCACGAGCATCGTCTACCAGTTCCATGAATAGCTCATTCTTTCCACATATGTGGTTACTCGCACCAGAGTCGAGATACCACACGTCATGTTGATCACATGCTTCTTCTTGTGCAAGAAGAAGTATGGAGTCTTCTGATAAAATCTGAAGATTGCACACCCAAGTGCAGGTAGCGAAGTAGTAAAATACTCAGTGAGACCGAGGTCGATCCATAGGGATTGAGGTTAAAAACACTTAGATGAATTATTTTAGGTACGGAAGATAAAATCTGAATTATCCACAAGAGTGGAGCAAATTGTGTGTGGTGAAAGACAAAAATAGAAAAAGGGGCTAAGGCATTAGGGATCCACCTTTGATTTATCCATAAGGTTTGATTCATTGGTCCAACTATAACTTAATTAGAATTGAATAAAGATCTCTTCCAATCGGAAGATAAAACGGTGAAACTACTTGCATATTTTATAAAAGATGGTGATCTGAACCGATTAATTTGACCATGAAGCACTCATTAGTTGATCGCAGGGAATTCCAAGCATCCACTGTGCCCGGAGTCGACAATGGATCAAGGAATTGTACAGATTAACAACTTTACCAACAAGTCAACTAATAAGATCACAAATCATATGATCAAATGCATACTTACAAGATAGGAGGCTTTGATCGACCAATCCAATCGTTAAGATCTCGTCTATTGATTACAGGAAATCCAAAGTATCCAATGTGCCTAGAGTCTATAATGGTTTAAGGGATTTTACAGAGAGATGACTTTACCTGCACTAGCTCGATGACCATAGGGAATCCAAAGCATCAACATGCTCGGAGTTGACAATGAATCAAGGGACTTTATCGATCATGAACTAGCTAATTGATGTGTAAGGGATCCCAAGCATCCAACGTGCCCAAAGTCGACGATGGATCAAGGGGCATACACAACAATAACGTCCGCCGAGGTGGATAACCGAACCAATTAACCAAAGAGAACTCTAACATTCAAGCACAACTGTTGAACCAAAAGAACCAAAGCTTGTAAATTTCTTCAAAGGCTTCACCTGTAGCCTTAGCTAGAGGTTTAGCCAACCATGCTACAATGAAGGACTAAATTCTCTACAAAAGAAAGCTACACTACTCTAAGAAAATAAAAAAGAAAGAAAACTAAGAAGAGAGGATTTTGATTTGTGGGATGATGAGAATGAGAAGGGATTGAGCTCCTTTTATAGACTTTTGAGAGGCTCCCAAGCCTAGGTGGCACTCCAAGCCTAAACCAAAAGTTTCTTTAGGTTTGGGAATGGAGTTAGGCTTGGAGTGCCCAAAGCAAACTTTTCTTTAGGTTTGGGAATGGAGTTAGGCTTGGATGATGAGGTGGCACTTCCAAGCCAGTGAATTTACTTTTTAGGTTTGGGTTAGGAGTTAGGCTTGGAGTGCCCAAAGCAAACTTTTCTTTAGGTTTGGGCTTGGACTGGTGAGGAGGCAATTCCAAGCCTTACCATGTGTGGAGAGAGAGAGAGAGAGAGAGAGAGAGAGAGAGAGAGAGAGAGAGAGCTCCTCTCTAGGTTGCACATTAGCTAGGGAGCTGCTGGACTTCAACTTGTGTGAAGGAAAGATGGTGGCCTTCATGGCTGGTACGTGTGAAGTGGGACTCCTCCATTCGCTGGCTGTTGGAGTTGATGGTAGAGTTGGTTGGATGCATGATCAACAGCTGGATCGACAATTGAGGGTCGAATGGTGGAGATGAAAGAAGGCTGCATGTGTTATTGGAGGTGGATGCTGGATGGACGGCAGCTGATTGGAAAGGACGGCCGAACTTGGAGATCAGCTAGACGGACGTCCAATGCTGGACGTTGAAGAACACTGGTGGGATATGATGAGCTGCACGTGTAACAGGTAGGGTCCACTGATTGAAGGGACGGTTGGACGGTGAGCCCAGCTTAATATTGGACGGTCCAGCTGTTGTAACGAGTGCTGGAGAAGAGATCCATCCGTTGGAACTGGAGGTTCATCACTTGAAGCTGGGCCGTGTGATGGAAGTGATGGATGGCTCCATGGATGTTGAATTGGTGGAGATTAGTCCACCTGGTGGACATAATGAAGATGAGGATCTCCTTCATGGTCGATCAAGGGATGGCTAGAATGGAAGATGCGGTCTACTGCTTTGCTCGCTGGATGGCTGACGGATGGAGTGATGCTTCGCTGGCCTCCCGTATGATGGAACTGCTGTGCTGGACAGCTGCAATGATCCAGCCATTGATGATTGTGGATGCTGGTTGTGGACGGTGGTGGATCTGCTGGACGTTGGAACTGATGTACATCAGAAGGTGGCCCACTTGATGGATGGCTGCGCTGGTTAAGCTGAACAGATGTCCACTGCTTTTATGATGGATGGTTGGAAATTGAAGATGGTGGATTGCCGCTGACGCAGATGGACGGGTGCTGCTGATGCACGTGTGAATTGTGGGCTTGGAAGATGGATTGTTGATGAAGGTGGGCTCCACTGTTGTGCACGTGCTTAGACGTCTAGCCCTTGTACATGAGAATGATGGTGGGCCTCCATGATGGAGACTGAGGAGATGAGGTGGGCCACAAACTTTGATGGACGGCTGGTCTGAATCAGTTGCTTGAAGGCTCGGATTGCTGTGCAAAGTGGGTCCACTTGCTGGACGGTTGCACATGCTGCACGTGTGGGATTGTTGCTGTGATCAGCAATTGATGGATGGACGGTGGATGTGTGTGGCCTTCACAGCTGCTAGGAATGGAGACATCTCCACTGTCCTGATGGATCCACATGTGCTGGATTGGAGATGATGATCCACTCATGCTGGATGATAGACGTGGATGGCATGTGGGGTCCACAGTGCTGGCCACTGTGATGGACAGCTGGATTTGGGACGTCCAGGGCTGGACGCTGATGATGCTCAGGTGGGCCCACGGCTGATGCCCTGCTGGGTGTTGATTACACATGTGTAGAGGTGCTGGGCTTCCTTTCTTGTTGCTCACGTGAGATTTAAATCTTTCTGATTGCTTTGCAGGTGTGGACATGGTTTGGATGCGATCTCTTCCGCTGGTAGAAGCTCTGAATGGATGGACGGTGAATTCGACTCCAGCCTGGTGACGTTGGTTGATGGAAGACTGATCCAGTTGTCTCTCATTGCAGGTATGTATGCTGGAGATCGAGTTGAACGGTTGGGATGAAACGTTTCCACATGTTGCTTGATGTTCGGTTCACTCTTTATGTGGACATCCAATTTTGATCGTACAAACTTGTATGATCGTCCAATGATGACCATCCAAAAATGCACAGCCTGAATTTCCAAATGCGTGGTCGTGATGTGTTCTTCCAACCTTCAGATCTTTATCTCCACCGTAAAATATGGTCCATCCTTTGATTCTCATGGCTTGATTTCCTTAAGGGCCCTAAACACACTTGATCGTGATCACTTTTGGGTCCTAAAGTGCCCTAATTGGCTCAGATCTTGCTCAACATTTCCTGATCACCTGAACATTGAAAATCTGGCTAATGAGGGATAATTAACCAAGAAATTAATGATAACACTTTAACTAATAAGAGTTAATTATACAAAATTAAGCACTTATCAACCCCCCCCCCCCCCCCCAAAAAAAAAAAAAAAAAATTTTGCTAGTCCTGAGCAAAGCAAAACATGCGAAAATAATCCTAGGGTTTTTTTTTTTTTTTTTCAAAATCATTCAATCAATCTTATCCTGTGTAGTTTTCACCAAAGGAAACAATCTCGAGACTTCCTCTTATTTCCCAGTGAAACAAAGATAAACAGAAAAAGAAATTCAATGTACTTATGTGACTCTTCAAGTTTCTTAAATAGTAGAATTTCCAAGGCATATAGTTTTGAGAAAATTTTAAATCTAGATTCTAGTCACTTAGTGAATATCTTAATTGAGTTCAAAGAATTAATGATTCAATAGAAGCATTTTAAACATTGAGTTTCATGGTATATGGTGAAATCTAGCCTTAACACAACTGGGGGTTCAGTCTTCTACTTTCATATTAACGCTGATGATTGAAGAGAATGGTCAGATCAACCAAGTCACTGATTCCGAACCTTTCTACTGTTCTTTTCAATATTTTTCCAGCTTTTGATTTTTTTTTTTTTTTCAATCAATAACCGATAGCCGAAGACTCCAAAAGGCTCACTTCGTACTAAAGTATTGTTCTGTAATGGTAACAACAATGGATGAAATCCTTGCCCCAGATTACTATAAGTATTCTCTTCTCTTTTTTTTTATGAACAAATTAGACAAGGATCTCCAGGCTTGGTTCCTATCACTCTCAACAATCATCAAGTTAACATTATAGTATCAAACTCAAATCTTGGCAGTGCAAGCTAGATGTGGACTGTGAAAATTCATGACTCAATCAATGTTTATCATTTTCTAATAGAAAATTAATGGAAAGAACTCAATTTTGAAATTTATTAAAGCAACTAAACTCCAAGTTTTAACATTGTCATCATTAAATAACTTTTTATTCTACTATTCAAATTATTTCAAAATCACATAAATTCATAGATTTTTTTTTAAATAGCATAAAACCAGAAAAAATTTAATAACATTCTCAATAAAATTCCGCAGAAATTCCCACCCCCCAACCTAAATTCGACATTGTCCTCAATGTTGAAAAATATGTAATGTAACATAATATGAGAACAACAACAAAAAGAGGAGTGAGTGAGAGAGTACCTGAGAGAATTATCAAAGAGCGAGTTTATTCATACCTAATCATAAGCAAAGACAACAAATCCTAATTTAAACTAATCTATCCTAGGAAAACAGGGAAATGGATCTTTATAAGACTAGGAGATCAATCAAGGGAATAGACTGGAGCAGGATCATCATGTATTTCAACAAATTTCGCATGAGGACCATCGATAGTCCTGCTCGACAATGTACATGGGTGTTCTTAATCATTATGGGCCAATAGAAATTTCTACCACATGTATGAAAAAAGGAGACAGTATCAAGAAAATGTCTCCTTAATGCATTAACTGGGCACTAGTTTATCAAAAATGGATCTTCCCAGTAATGGTCCACTTCAGTCTGAAAAGACCAAAGAGATGGAGAGACTTCAAATGATTCTTCAAATGGTGGTGTCTTCTCCATACAATCAGAATCTCCTAGTGCTTCCACAATAGATGGTATTAAGTGCGAATCAGTAGGAAACATCTTTCCATGCACCGAAGTAGGGTCTTGCAAGGCGTTCACTATTTCTTGAATCATGGGATCATTCGAATCTTCAAAGTGAGCCAAGCAATCTTCCAAAGAATTAGGACACTCAATACAGGAAAATTCTTCATCAATAATGAAATTGGGCATGTCAATTTGGTGGATTGTATCAAAATCACTTTGTTGGGGAATTTTCATGGCATGATTATTAACTAGAGGCTCAGAAGAGATTAACCTCTGGGGAAACGGGACCACGGGCTCATAAGCACACTTTGAGTCTTCATCTTGTTGAACATCACCAATCATATTATCACCCTCAGATTTTTTGGATTCCTCAGGTTCATCAACTTTCGTTAGAATCTCTTCATTGTATTTAAAGTTAATAGCATCTTCGTCATGCTCAACAAGTATATCGGAAGAATTGAACTCAATCACCTTGAGTTGTTCAATTAGGTTAAACGGAGGTTGGACTATGGGAGTCATTTCCTCCTCATTAGTGAAGTGTGATTCCATGTGCTTAGTCAATGTTTCCATCCCATTGATGATCTGCGAGGTGCTTTCCATTTGCAACGTATCCTTGGGGGTCTTTTTCGGAGGAGACACATAAATAGGGGGCCCTTGGGGATAGTTAACATTCATTGTTGGTCCGTCTCTCCAACTGAAATTTTAATTGTTTCGCCAATTAGGTTCGTTCGCATTGTATGATGGCGCACTATATGGTTGTCGATAAGTATAGCCATACAAACAATCACGCATCGACCTAACCGGTGGAACATCAAATACATTGTTCTCATTCCAATGCTCACGCAATGTTTTAACCGCTGGAACATCATATACATTGTTCTCATTCCGATAATCACGCAGCGTTTTACCTGATGAAGCTTTACGTGCATTGTTCTCATGTAGATAATCATGCATGGAGCATTCCCTAACATTGTGGTTTGATTTCCTTTCATCTTTTAGAAGAATTTTAGCATATTTCTGTGTCCACTCATCATGCATTGGCATGATAACACTTTAATTGAAAACAATAAAAAATCTAGAAAGAATAGTAAAGGAGGAAAGAAGGAAAGATGTTACCCGAGAAGAAAAATGCACAACCAAGGATAATCCCTAAAAATAAAACAAACAAGTTAGTAAACTATTAACAATATATATACATAAACCAATTTCAAAAATATTCTTAAACCGTTACAATCCTCGGCAACGGCGCTAAAAACTTGCTATAATCCGAAGATTGCACACCCAAGTGCAGGTAGCGAAGTAGTAAAATACTCGGTGAGACCGAGGTCAATCCACAGGGATTGAGGTTAAGAACACGTAGAGGAATTATTTTAGGTAGAGAAGATAAAATCTGAATTATCCGAGAGTGGAGCAAATTGTGTGTGGTGAAAGACAAAAATAGAAAAAAGGGGCTAAGGCATTAGGGATCCACCTTTGATTTATCCACAAGGTTTGATTCATTGGTCCGACTATAACTCAATTAGAATCGAATAAAGATCTGTTCCAATCAGAAGATAAAACGGTTAAACTACTTGTATATTTTATAAAAGATGGTGATCTAAACCGATTAATTTGACCATGAAGCACTCGTTAGTTGATCGCAGAGAATTCCAAGCATCCACTGTGCCCGAAGTTGACAATGGATCAAGGAATTGTACAGATTAACAAATTTACCAACAAGTCAACCGATAAAATCACAAATCATACGATCAAATGCATACTTACAAGATAGGAAGCTTTGATTGACCGATCCAACCGTTAAGATCTCGTCTATCAATTGCAAGGAATTCAAAGCATCCAATGTACCCGGAGTCTACAATGGATCAAGGGATTTTACAGATCGATAACTTTACCTGCACTAGCTCGATGACCGAAGGGAATCCAAAGCATCCAACGTGCCCGGAGTCGACGATGGATCAAGGGACTTTATCGATCAGGAACTAGCTAATTGGTGTAAGGGATCCCAAGCATCCAACGTGCCCGAAGTCGACGATGGATCAAGGGGCTTACACTCAATAGCGTCCGCCGAGGTGGATAATCGAACCAATCAACCAAACAGAACTCCAACATTCATGCACAACTGTTGAACCAAAAGAACCGAAGCTTGTAAATTTCTTTTAAGGCTTCACCCCTAGCCTTAGCTAGAGGTTTAACCAACCATGCTACAATGAAAGATTAAATTCTCTACAAAAGAAAAACTACACTACTCTAAGAAAATAAAAAAGAAAGAAAACTAAGAAGAGAGGATTTAGATTTGTGGGATGATGAGAATGAGAAGGGAATGAGCTCCTTTTATGGACTTTTGAGAGGCTCCCAAGCCTAGGTGGCACTCTAAGCCTAAACCAAAAGTTTCTTTAGGTTTGGGAATGGAGTTAGGCTTGGAGTGCCCAAAGCAAACTTTTTTTTAGGTTTGGGAATGGAGTTCGACTTGGATGATGAGGTGGCACTTCCAAGCTAATGGATTTGCTTTTTAGATTTGGGTTAGGAGTTAGGCTTGGAGTGCCCAAAGCAAACTTTTCTTTAGGTTTGGGCTTGGACTGGTGAGGTGGCAATTTGAAGCCTTACACATGTGTGGAGAGAGAGAGGAAAAGAGAGAGAGAGAGAGAGAGAGAGAGAGAGAGAGAGAGAGAGAGAGAGAGAGAGAGAGAGAGCTCCTCTCTTGGTTGCACATGAACAAGGGAGCTACTGGACTTCAACTTGTGTGGAGGAGAGATGGTGGCCTTCATGGCTGGTACGTGTGAAGTGGGACTCCTCCATTGGCTAGCTGCTGGAGTTGATGGTACAGTCGGTTGGATGCATGATCAACAGCTGGATCGACAATTGAGGGTGGAATGGTGGAGATGAAAGAAGGCTGCATGTGTTACTGGAGGTGGATGCTGGATGGATGGCCGCTGATTGGAAAGGACGGCCGAACTTGGAGATCAGCTGGACGGACGTCCACTGCTGGACATTGAAGAACACTGGTGGGGTATGATGAGCTGCACGTGCAACAAGTGGGGTCCACTGATTGAAGGGACAGTTGGACGGTGAGCCCAGCTTAATATTGGACGGTCCAGCTGTTGTAACGAGTGTTGGAGAAGAGATCCATCCGTTGGAGCAGGAGGTTCATCACTTGAAGCTGGGTCGTGTGATGGAAGTGATGGATGGCTCCATGGCTGTTGAATTGGTGGAGATTAGTCCATCTGGTGGACATGGTGAAGATGAGGATCTCCTTCATGGTCGATCAAGGGACGGCTAGAATGGAAGATGCGGTCTACTGCTTTGCTCGCTGGATGGCTGATGGATGGAGTGATGCTTCATTGGCCTCCCGTATGATGGAGCTGTTGTGCTAGACGGCTGCAATGATCCAGCCATTGATGATTGCTGGATGCTGGTTGTGGACGGTGGTGGATCTGCTGGACGTTGGAACTGACGTACATCAGAAGGTGGCCCACTTGATGGATAGCTGAGCTGGTTCAGCTGGACAGACGTCCACTGCTGTTGTGGTGGACGGTTGGAAATTGAAGATGGTGGATGGCTGCTGACGCAGGTGGACGGGTGTTGCTGATGCACGTGCGAATTGTGGGCTTGGAAGATGGATTGTTGATAAAGGTGGGCTCCACTGTTGTGCACGTGCTTAGACGTCTGTTGAACCTCCAATTTATACATTGCATTGCCCATTACATGACATGGTTTGCATGATTTTCATGATTTAAAGGCCCATCTAACACATGTTTTGTTATTATAGGAATGAGAGCGGACTTCACTCAATTAGAGACCAAAAAGGGGCCATTTGGAGCCTTTGATGAAGGCCCAAGGTGGACCAAAGAAAGAAGGAAGCAAAGAAAGAAGAAAATAGAAGAAAGAAAGGAAGAAAACAAGAAGAAAAAGAGACCGACCGGTCTTGACCGGTCGGCCATGCTTGCTGGAGTAATGCCAAAGAGGGCCTGACCGGTCATGACCGGTCGGCCAGCCCTGTCCGACCGGTCGTGACCGGTCGGCCATGCAAGTTTCAGATTCCAGATTCTAAAACAGCAATGTATTCCCGCACCTGGTTTTTCGGACCATTTTTCTGGGCTGATCTTGATGATATTTGAAAATCCAACACATCCATGTCGAAGAGGAGCTCGACGCCGAACTAACCCAAGTGGTTTCGTGTCAATCAGAGCTACGGATTGATCGTGGTGGCCAAAACAATACGAACTGTCCAGAAAGTTCCAGATTTCGCTGTTCCACTCTGGGCCGGTCCAGGTGACCCATCATTGATGATATGAAGAATCTACTTTGACCATATTTTAGAACACATCCATATATGAATAACCACAAAATTTTCAGATTAAAAGGATGTGTGGTTTGATCGTACCGGTTGAAGAAAAATGGACCATCCAGAAAGATCCAACTGCGCAGAGTTTATAAAAGCCCGAAGTGTTCTAATTTTCGGACCATATTCTGGGATTGTTTTGGACAATCTAATCCATCTATCATGTAGAGGATGAAGTTTTCTACCAATGTTCAAAATTTGGGATCAATCCGACATCTGTACACTCCGGAGCGTTGAAAGTAAGATGACTGGTTCTGAAGGTACCCAAAGTGCGCGATTTTGAGAGGCGGTCGGTGATGTGATTGGTGGGCCCATTCAGAGAATAATCTTGAAAATCTAAATCATCTATTTGGAAGATCACATTACAAGGAATCTACAAACCAAATTTGAAGGCAATCCGACCATTGGTTAAGCTGTACCAGGCGAAACAAATTCTGCTATGTTGCTGTACTATTGCTGCACTATAAAAGGAGGTTCTCTTTTCTATTCCAAATCAAGCAAGGACGTGGGAAGCAAGGAGTTCAAGTCCCAGGAGGCTACCTAGCCTCCTCCAGCTAGTTTTTCTTCCTTTTCTTAGTTCTAGTTCTAGTTTTAATATGTTTTTCCTTAGCTAACCTCTTAGCTAGAGCTAGAGGTGAAATTTGTAGTTGGTTCCAATGCTTTAATTCTTTTATTTCAAGTACCCTTTTCTTAATTTTGGATTTTGAAGTTCTAGTTTGAATAAAGTTTGGTTTTTTAGAAGTTTTGTGAGAGTTTGTGTGCTCCGGACATGAGTTCCTTGCAATTCTCTAAGATTACCATGATTGGGTTGTTTGAATTAGAATTGTAGTAACCCTTGAGCATGCCATAGTCCATAGGCATGGCTGTTACTCCGAAGGCTACAAGTTCAAGTTCTATGTGCTTCATTAGAACTAGAAATCTAATTTCCAGATTTAAGTGGGATTGTTTGTGCTTGAATGTTATATCTTCCAATTAGATGAGAGATAGGACTTTGATTCTAATTGTGTTGTACTTGGATGAATGGATTGGCATTGGACTACTACAAGTGGATCCTTAATGCTCTAGTTCTTCTTAATTTCAGATTTTTCTATTTTATGTGAAAAACTATCTTCTCAAACTTCTTAGATTCTAGTTATTAGAGTACTTGGAATTGTTTACCTCTTTCCCTGTGGATCGACCTCGGTCTTACCGAGATTTATTACTACATCGCAGCCTTACACTTGAGGCAAGCGAACAAGTTTTTGGCGCCGCTGCCGGGGAAAAAGTTAAACGGTTTTAATTGTTCTAGTAGCTATAGAGTAATCTTAGTTACGTAGGATTTTCAGTTTTTATAGAAGTAGATTTTCTGATTTTTTTTTCAGATTACTAACAAATTTTTTTGATTTTGTAGGACATTGTTGCTGACATAGATCTCACTCTATTGGGTAACATCTCCCCATCTCCCTTCTTTTTGTTCTTTTTTTTTTTTTTATATTAGGGTAGTTTTCAATTTCTTAAAATTTCATCATGTATGATTGGACGAATGGTGCATATAAGCATCTTTTGAAAGATGAGATGTCAGACCATGAAATTGAAAGTCTTTATGATTGGAACCATTATAAGCATAAGTATTTTTCTAAGGTTCAATCAACCTCCACTGCCGCCCCACGTAAGACGATGCGTGATTACATTAATGAAAACAATACACATATTGATACACGATGTAAGACGATGGGGGAATACCGGAACGAAGCAAAATTGGATAATCATCCGGGAAAAACATTACGTGATTACCGGATTGAAAATAACATGAGTGTTCCACCGGTTATGGTAAGAGGTGTGCAACAACAAAAGGAACAGGTGAATAGTAGCCAACCGGTTAAGACAATGCGTGATTACTTGTATGGATATGCCTATCAACCATCATATAACTTTTCATCCTACAATGCGTACGGTCTTAATTGGGAAAACCACCATTCTCCTTGTTCAAGGGAGGAACCAACCATGGATGCCAACAACTATCCTCAAGAGTTTCTTTCTCATGAGCCGCAACCGACACGAACTCTTGAGGATGTGCTGCGAGAGTTTATGGAAACAACTGAGCAATACATACAAAACCTCTCGCCATCTCAAAATATTAAACCCAACATTGGGAACACCGAATCAATCCCCAACAATGAGGAGGATGAGGCTATCCAAGTTCCACCTTCTTCGGATTTAATGGATAGACTTTTAAAGGAGATTGATTTCGATGATCCCAATGTCATCATCAATTATGGTGAGTCCACTATCTCTTTTGGATGCTTTGAACTTAATGATGAAGAGATTTCAATGACGGTTGACGAACCCGAGGAATCCATAAAATTTGAAAGTGGTAGTGGGGTTGCCTACAATGAGGGTTTGGTGAATGGTTATGAACCTATGGTTTCTTTTTCCCAAGGGCATAATGATTATGAGTCTCTAGAGGATATGCATGCTAGAGAGATGGCCGAAGTCGATCTTTTCGAGTCCTTCCACCAACAACACATGCCAAATTCTACTGTGGTAGACCTCCCTTTGATTGAAAATTCTATTCCTTTGGATGATGAGGTGGCACAATCTGAAATTTTCAAAGATCAACCAATGTTAGATGATGTGCTTACCACTGAATCTGAAGAATTCTCTTTGGAAGACCTCCTCTCTATAGAGGAGGAATTCCTTACCATTGAAACAGAATTTCTTCAATCATTAAGGGAGGATGAGGACCCTTCATCCGACTATCTCGATTTCCTAGAGGAATGCTTGGCCCAATCTTATGATGTTGATGATGAGATGATTAAGGAGTTGGACATTTTGTTAGACACGGTGCCGGTGCCTGAAGAACACCTTTCCACTGATTTACACTCTTTACCATTGTTTGTGGAAGCACCGTACAATTCTGAAATTGTGGAGGAGACAACTTTAACCAATGAAACCTTGATGAGTGTCTCTCCACCATCATGGGTCCTTCAGCCCATTGAAAATTCTGATTGGGAGGACCCATTTTTAATCAATCATAACCCAAATCAGAATTTGAGGAGATATCTTTTTGCTGCTCTTATCTCCTCCTTTTATGCATGTGGTGCACAATACGATTGGACTTCAATGATAAGAAGCACACATGTTTACTGTCGAGCAGGACTTTGGATGGTCCTCATGAGAAATTTATTGAAATTCATGAAGATCCTGCTCAACTTTGATCATGTAGTTGATCGGACTAATCAAAGGTAGGTAGGTAGGTTAGGATTTATTTTTCTGCAATTAGGATTGAATAAGTCTCATCGAGACAATGGAAGATGCTAGAATTGATCAACTTGCTATCTCAGGTACTATTGTTCTCACTCATATTTTACCATTGCTCTCATGTTCATGCTAATTGCATATCTTTTTACATTGAGGACAATGCAAGATTTGGTTGGGGGGTGAGATGAGATTCCTCATCTAGCATGTTGCAACATTTCGAGCCTCACATGCGCAAATTTTTTCGAATTTTCTAAAATTTCAAAACTCTTTTAGAAAACCGTATTTCCATGCATTCGAGATGATATGAGTATAAGAAGAGGAGATACGAAGTGTGTGATGTTGTAAGTCTTGAATTCTCCCAACATAATGGTTTTATATGTTAGTTCCCCTATTGTTGTGATTGATAGAAAATTTGAACACCTTCACACCAAGTTCACATTACACGATTTTCATGAGTTGAAAGGTTTATGTGATTTGTGGATTAGCTAGACTTTGATATAAAGGTGTTGAGAAACCAAGCCGGGGTATTTTGTCCATCCTTGTCCATGGAAAAATAATGAAAGATATGGATTTTTAAAAATCCTATCTAATTTTAAAAGAAAAAGGAAAGAAAGGATGAAATCGGGAATGAAGGAAAAATGGTGGAAAATTTTGAAAAGGGCTACCTATTACCAACCGGGGGATGGTCGAACCGTAACCAAAGCCGGAAATGGGACGTAGTGTGAAAGCCGTCGGAAGGACGGTAAGGCAAATTCCTGTCATAGGCTTGTTGTTGCTCTGTGCACCTTAAAATCCTTGGTTTACTTAATCTATGAAGAAGATGATCCCAGAACCTCATGAGATGAACTTTCACTATGCACACTAGGTTGAATTTGTTCGAGTTCTTCTATTTATCAATCAATCAGTGGGAATTTCATGTAGACACTTATTATGTTTTGAGAGTCCAAGATTTCATCTTCTATCACCTAATTTTTCCAAATTTTATACTTATACACCTTGGAATGGATAGAATCATGGGTTCTGAGGGAGAGTTGGGTTTGGAGGTTTGAAATTGTTTCACGCATGTTTTGCTCGGGACTAGCAAAAAGCTGGTTGGGGGGTGTGTTGAACCTCCAATTTATACATTGCATTGCCCATTACATGACATGGTTTGCATGATTTTCATGATTTAAAGGCCCATCTAACACATGTTTTGTTATTATAGGAATGAGAGCGGACTTCACTCAATTAGAGACCAAAAAGGGGCCATTTGGAGCCTTTGATGAAGGCCCAAGGTGGACCAAAGAAAGAAGGAAGCAAAGAAAGAAGAAAATAGAAGAAAGAAAGGAAGAAAACAAGAAGAAAAAGAGACCGACCGGTCTTGACCGGTCGGCCAAGGAAGCCCGACCGGTCTTGACCGGTCGGCCATGCTTGCTGGAGTAATGCCAAAGAGGGCCTGACCGGTCATGACCGGTCGGCCAGCCCTGTCCGACCGGTCGTGACCGGTCGGCCATGCAAGTTTCAGATTCCAGATTCTAAAACAGCAATGTATTCCCGCACCTGGTTTTTCGGACCATTTTTCTGGGCTGATCTTGATGATATTTGAAAATCCAACACATCCATGTCGAAGAGGAGCTCGACGCCGAACTAACCCAAGTGGTTTCGTGTCAATCAGAGCTACGGATTGATCGTGGTGGCCAAAACAATACGAACTGTCCAGAAAGTTCCAGATTTCGCTGTTCCACTCTGGGCCGGTCCAGGTGACCCATCATTGATGATATGAAGAATCTACTTTGACCATATTTTAGAACACATCCATATATGAATAACCACAAAAGTTTCAGATTAAAAGGATGTGTGGTTTGATCGTACCGGTTGAAGAAAAATGGACCATCCAGAAAGATCCAACTGCGCAGAGTTTATAAAAGCCCGAAGTGTTCTAATTTTCGGACCATATTCTGGGATTTTTTTGGACAATCTAATCCATCTATCATGTAGAGGATGAAGTTTTCTACCAATGTTCAAAATTTGGGATCAATCCGACATCTGTACACTCCGGAGCGTTGAAAGTAAGATGACTGGTTCTGAAGGTACCCAAAGTGCGCGATTTTGAGAGGCGGTCGGTGATGTGATTGGTGGGCCCATTCAGAGAATAATCTTGAAAATCTAAATCATCTATTTGGAAGATCACATTACAAGGAATCTACAAACCAAATTTGAAGGCAATCCGACCATTGGTTAAGCTGTACCAGGCGAAACAAATTCTGCTATGTTGCTGTACTATTGCTGCACTATAAAAGGAGGTTCTCTTTCTATTCCAAATCAAGCAAGGACGTGGGAAGCAAGGAGTTCAAGTCCCAGGAGGCTACCTAGCCTCCTCCAGCTAGTTTTTCTTCCTTTTCTTAGTTCTAGTTCTAGTTTTAATATGTTTTTCCTTAGCTAACCTCTTAGCTAGAGCTAGAGGTGAAATTTGTAGTTGGTTCCAATGCTTTAATTCTTTTATTTCAAGTACCCTTTTCTTAATTTTGGATTTTGAAGTTCTAGTTTGAATAAAGTTTGGTTTTTTAGAAGTTTTGTGAGAGTTTGTGTGCTCCGGACATGAGTTCCTTGCAATTCTCTAAGATTACCATGATTGGGTTGTTTGAATTAGAATTGTAGTAACCCTTGAGCATGCCATAGTCCATAGGCATGGCTGTTACTCCGAAGGCTACAAGTTCAAGTTCTATGTGCTTCATTAGAACTAGAAATCTAATTTCCAGATTTAAGTGGGATTGTTTGTGCTTGAATGTTATATCTTCCAATTAGATGAGAGATAGGACTTTGATTCTAATTGTGTTGTACTTGGATGAATGGATTGGCATTGGACTACTACAAGTGGATCCTTAATGCTCTAGTTCTTCTTAATTTCAGATTTTTCTATTTTATGTGAAAAACTATCTTCTCAAACTTCTTAGATTCTAGTTATTAGAGTACTTGGAATTGTTTACCTCTTTCCCTGTGGATCGACCTCGGTCTTACCGAGATTTATTACTACATCGCAGCCTTACACTTGAGGCAAGCGAACAACGTCCAGGCCTTGTACATGAGAATGATGGTGGGCCTCCATGATGGACGCTGAGGAGATGAAGTGGGCGACAAACTTTGATGGACGGCCGGTCTGAATTAGCTGCTTGAAGGCTCGGATTGCTGTGCAGTGTGGGTCCACTTGCTGGACGGTTGCACATGCTGCACGTGTGGGATTGTTGCTCTGATCAGCAATTGATGGATGGGCGATGGATGTGTGGCCTTCACAGCTGCTAAGAATGGAGACTTCTCCACTGTCCTGAGGGATTAACATGTGCTGGATTGGAGATGATGATCCACTCATGCTGATGATAGACGTGGATGGCATGTGGGGTCCACAGCGCTGGCCACTGTGATGGACAACTGGATTTAGGACGTCCAGGGCTGGACGCTGATGATGCTCAGGTGGGCCCACGGCTGATGCTCTGCTGGGTGCTGATTACACACGTGTGGAGCTGCTAGGCTTCCTTTCTTGCTGTTCACGTGATATTTAAATCTTTCTGATTGCTTTGTAGGTGTGGACGTGGTTTGGATGCGATTTCTTCCGCTGGTAGAAGCTCTGAATGGATGGACGGTGAGTTGGACTCCAGCCTGGTGAAGTTGGTTGATGGAAGACAGATCCAGATGTCTGTCGTTGTAGGTATGGATGGTGGAGATCGAGCTGAACAGTTGGGATGAAACGTTTCCACTTGTTGCTTGATGCTCGGTTCACTCTTTCTGTGGACATCCAATCTGAATCGTCCAAACTTGTATGATCACCTAATCACGACCATCTAAAAATACACAGCCTGAATTTCCAAATGCGTGGTCGTGATGCGTTCTTCCAACCTTCAGATCTCTATCTCCACCGTAAAATATGGTCCATCCTTCGATTCTCATGACTTGATTTCCTCAAGGGCCCTAAACACACTTGATCGTGATCACTTTTGGGTCCTAAAGTACCCTAATTGGATCAGATCTTGCGCAACCTCTCCTGATCACCTGAACATTGAAATCTGGCTAATGAGGGATAATTAACCGAAAAATTAATAATAACACTCTAAATAATAAGGGTTTATTATACAAAATCTTCCTTTTCATGATTCGATGCTTCTGCATAATTAGAATGCTCATCTTGATCTATTGGTTTGCTCCAGTAGTCTGAAGCATAATGGCCGAACTTGTTGCAATTGTAATATTGAATATTTTTTGTATTTCCACGTCCACGCATGGATCTGCCTCTACCATTTCTTCTTCCATGAAAATTGGTAAACTTTTTTTGATTTTGTGATTGGCTTGGATGATATCCACGCCCTCTGCCACTTGCATGATTGCTAGTGCCACGGCCCCCTCTTTGTGTATGGCCATTCTTTTGTTCATTTAGAGTCGACTTAGACTCCAAGGCATGTTCAAGCATCGGTCCAATATTTTTTTGCATTCGTTGCTCATGCACTTGCAACGATCCCATCAGTTCTTCAATAGACAGTTTTTTCAAGTCCTTTGATTCTTTTATGGCTACAACCACATGCTCAAATTTGGGTGTAAGGGATCGCAGTATTTTTTCCACCACCCGCAAATCTCAATCTTTTCGCCATTTCTTTTTAAGTTGTTAAAAATGACAAGCAACTTTCAAAAATAATCCAAAATAGACTCACCTTCCTTCATGTGAGAGGTCTCGAATTCGGCTCTAAAGGTTTGGAGGCGAACCTTCTTCACACGATCAACTTCTTTGAAGATGGTGCTAAGAATCTCTCATGCTTGCTTGCATGTTGTCGCTTCAGCAATCCGTTCAAAGGTGGACTCATTCAACCCTTGATAGACAAGAAACAAAGCCTTCTTGTCCTTCTTTCTTTGATCTTTGAGGACCGCCCTTTGATTAGCGGTGTAGACGGCTTCTTACTCCATAATGGGCTCTATATATCCATCGGTACTGATCTCGATCCCATAGATCTTGTGACCCGAACAATGCCTTCATCTGGATGCACAAATTCTCATAGTTGTCTTTTGACAACCTCAGAATTTGGGGCTGAAAAGTGGTGGCCATCTTCACTAGACTATGGAATCGGCACCTAAGACCGGTGGCTCTGATACCACTTTGTTGGCTTTACAAAGCCTTGGGAGAAATTCTAAAACAAGTAGGAAGAAAAAACAAAGTACTCTATTGCTGAATTTTTTATTGAGTGTGTTTCAAATGACTAAACATTTCACCTATTTATAGACTCTTAGATAGACATAACTCATTGGCTGTTACAAGACTCTTCATTCTCCTAAAAGTCACATGTTACAACTCTTTCAATGAGACCCTTGAGAATATCAAAGGTTATTGAAAACTGTTGGCTTATTGTTTGCTGTAATTTGCTGAAACTGTTGAGAAATTGATGATGCAACTGTTGAGAAACCAAAGATTTCTATAACAGTTGCGCTTTGGTTTGCTACTTCCAACAATATGGACGACTTGTTGGAATGTTTGTGGTTAACGTTTACAAGAAACTCAATATTGAGGAGGGAACGTGAGTCTCTCATTTGTTTATACTCATTTGTTAATATTCTACTGGTTGATTGTGATTCTGATTATGCTAGCTGTTTTGTACCTTTTTTTTACTATTTATTATTATTTAAAACTCATATGGGATTTCTTTTTTTATATATATAATTGACGAATTATTCTATTCTGAATGATTTTTTCTTGGTGACTTTCAATAAACATATCTTTTATTCGACGGAGTGGCATAGTGGACCTTTCATAGGTCAGTAGGAAGTCCTATGGGAGATTGTGTTCATCGGAATCCTCTGTGTCTTATGGAAAAAAGAAAAAGAAAAAAAAAAAAAAAAGAAGGAAAAGTATAAGTTTTGGGATAAGCCATCGTCTGTACCCTCAATCGAGAAAAGAATCTCCCATAGACATTGAAAGCTACATTAGGCCTAGTTGTGCGTTCCCTTAGTTTTCAAGGTTTGTGTTGTGTGCAACTTTGTTGTGACCTAAGAACTAGTCGGCATCATCTTTAATTTGGATGTCTACAGCAATGCATTTTGGAGAACGTGATAGGTATATATGTGTATGTATGTATGTTATGGTTTGGTGCCGGTTTAAGGTAATTTAGTTCACTTTACATTGAAAATTAGTTTCAGACACTGTTTTTACATTGATTTGAGTTTGTTTTTTCCCCAGCTCAATGACACCGACTATGCTTGAATTGGTAACTATATCCACTCAAAATTTTAGAGTCTGATTTTAGTATGGGTTTTTCTTCTTATAGAATCCATGGCTTGTTTTAAAAACGAGAGAGTTTTGAAGGAATTCCCTTTGAATTTTAAGTGCTGAAGTACAATAATTCTGTTTGTATGTTTGATTTGCTAGGATCATTTTAGTTTCTAGTTGAATCATCTTGATTGCCTCTGTTAATTTAAGCCAATTACATTCTTTGGATTATAAGATGCAAATGGTTTCTCTTTTGGTTCAGTTTGTACGAGTGAGACCTATGATTTTTATCCAGACTAACGACCAAATTTACTAAGTCCCAACATTTCTGAGTATTTCAAGTCAAACAAACTAATGGCATGTTTATGGGTGTGCAGGTCTATGTGGTTAGGTGTAGATTGGTACTTGTGAGTTGTGAATGAATTTACTTACTAAGTTCCACCTTTGGTGAAAGAACCTACACCTCTTTCGAATAGTGAAGCCAACGAGAGATTTAAGAGTACATGAGTACACACAGTCACAACAAGAAAAACCAAATTAAGCGACGAACAGAATGCATCAACATTTGTGATTTCCCATTACAAAGCATCCTTTAAGGTC
Source organism: Liriodendron chinense (assembly GCA_003013855.2). Lineage (NCBI taxonomy): Eukaryota > Viridiplantae > Streptophyta > Magnoliopsida > Magnoliales > Magnoliaceae > Liriodendron > Liriodendron chinense. The sequence goes on along the minus strand of ML058566.1, from coordinate 386,392 downwards.
GTTTGAGAAACTAGTGTTTGTTTATGGTGCATTTGGACAAGTTTCTTCTTACTGGGTGGCCATGCCATATATTTGGGACCAGATGGTATACTGGAGTCTCACAGGTACTTTGTTTTAAAGGACTGTACTTTATTGATAAAGCAAAAAAAAAAAAAAAAAAAAAACCTACACCTGCCAAGGAGAGGACATGAACCTAGCCCCTTGCATTGCACTTTACATAGGATATGATTCTCTATCCCATTGCACTTGAACATAGGTGGAAACTAATCTCATTTGCTTGAAAATATGTAACTATAGATACTAATCCTGTACAGGAAGTTGGGACAAGAAACATTGGTGCTCTAGATTTTGGCCTTTATGCTGTATTTGACAAGGATGGTATAGATAGTCTTGTGTGCAAGCCTTTTCAATTGGGAAGTGATGCAGTTTCTTTACCTACTAAATTGCTACCCCCAAAATCCCAGATTTCAAATGTAACTTGGATTAAAATCCTCAAAAGGACCTCTTTTAAAATCTACACAATCTGATTTCTAAAATTCTTAATCATATCATATCTATATTTGTGATGGATTCCTTCCTCACTAATCGTAGTGGAGATGGTGTCTTGGTTGAGGTAAGTCAAGACTTTAAAAACTTTCAAATTCACATAAATCCGATTGCTCTTTGCATATGCATATTGCCAGTTGATGGTTGGCATACAATTGATGTTTGGAATATATAGTATTTTAGTAAATTTAAGATGAAGCAAAGTGATTTAATGATCCAAAAATCCTATTTTTGGCTCATGCACTCATTTTAAGGCATAATGAGATGGCAAAATGGATAGAAAACATAGATAAAACATATACATCATGGTGAGTCCATAGGAATTTGACACCAATTGGGGTCATTGACCCAACTTTGAAAGCTTTGACACCACATCACTGTGAACGACCAGAATTGAGGCATATCAGCAAAGCTCAAATAAACCACACCACAGGAAACAATGTTGAAAGCTTTCTAGGGCTTACAAAGGTGTTTCTTTGCCATCTAACATGTTTATAAGGTCTCACATACATGAATGAAAGGAAAATAAAAATATCAACTTGATCCAAAACATTAATAGCTTCCAAAAAAATTTCAGTGGGCATTCAATTCCCATTGTTTCATGTGGGGCGTACCACTTAAGCTTTGCATATGTTTAATTTTGAGCTCATTCCCTAAAACGAGCTTTCATTTTAGGGAAAATATAAATATTAGCTTGATTTAAAACTTCCTTGGACCCGAAAAAAGTTTTCATCACTAGCCATTGAGTGTTAATCATGCGAGAAATTCATGATTTTGGTGGCAACAACAACATCCACGGAGAAGTAAAGGCTCTCATGGAATGGAAAGCAGGTGTTGAGCTCTGAAATGTGCATATTCTTACTCAAATTCATGGCACATTATGCATAGTTTTAAGTGTTAAAAGGCCTATCTTATATGTATTTTTGTGTTTGTAGGAATGAGAGGAGAACTATACGAATATAAGGACAATGAGACTATTTAGAAGCACATTGAAGATCATTAGAAGAAAGCCAAGAGGTGGAGGAAGCAAGCAAAGAAGAAAAGAGGAAGTTTCAAAATGAAAACCTAAAAGAATGAAGGAACAACAATCTTCGATAGGTCTTCGATATATTGAAACACTCAGTTCGATTGATCGAGGAGAAGCTAAATATTTGAACTCTTTGGACATAAATATCGATATATCGAAGCACTTTTGATTAATTGAAATTTGAATTTTAATATATTGAAACCCAATTTCGATATATCGAGGAAATCTGTGGAAAAATTCATACTCTCTACAGATATTTTTTGATCTATCGAAACGATAGTTTCGATATATTGAAACTTGTTTGATATATAGAAGTTTCTATTGAACCGTCGTCAGTTATGCAATTTTCAAAAGATTCTAAGGCGGTGCATGGTTTTTGCAATAAAAGTACACCTCCATCCTCATCTCAAATCATCATAGAGAAGTGCTAAACATGCTAGAGATGGAGAGAATCAAAGTGGATCTTCTACAACTCCGATTTCTAGGGTTTTTCATGTTCTTAGTAGTTTTTCTTTTATTTTCTAGTTTAATCATGTCTTTGATTGGCTAGACCTCTTAGTTAGGGCTAAGAGGTGAAGCTGGTAGTTAGGTTTGATGCTTAATTCATTTATGCAAGTACTTTAAACTTTAGTTTTGGATTTTCAAGTTCTAGTTTGAATAAAGTTGGTATTTTTAGATAATTTTAAGACCTTGTGTGCTAAGTACATGAGTTGCTTGTGATTTCTAAAAATGATCATAATTTTTTTTATAAGATTTGGATTGTAAAAACCTTAGATTAACCATGATCTAAGGATATGGTTAATGCTTCGAAGTTCTATAAGTTCATCTTCTTCATGCTTCAATAGAACTAGAATTGAAGGTTCAGATTAAGTTTGGACTATTTATGTGTTTGAATGCAAGATCTTCCGATTGGATTAGAGATAGGAATTTGATTCCAATTGTGTGTGTGCTTGATGAATGAATTAGCATTGATCTACTACAAGTGGATCCTCGACGCTCTAGTTATCCTTAATTCTTTGATTTTCTCTCAATTACTTTTCTGTTTCTATTTAGTTCTAGAATTCTGAATTTCAGAATCCCTGCTATTTTAAGTTATTAAAAGAGTTATAATTGGTTTATCCCTAATTCCTGAGGACGATTCGGTCTCACGATCGATTATTACTACATTGTAACCTTGCACTTGGGGTTGGTGTTGAGCTCTGAATTATGCATATCTAAACTCAAATTCATAGCATAATTGCATAATTTAAGTTGTTTAAGTTAAGGACTTATGCTTGTTTTTTGTGTTTGTAGGTAAAAGAGAGAGATAACATGGATTTATTGTTAATTTAAAGGACTTGGAGTGATTAGAAGACCAAGCTTTGATGAGCCAAATGAGTGAAGAAAAAGCCCTAGAGAAATCAAATTAACGACCTGGAATGGCTAGAAAAATCACATTGCAGACCTGCAGTGCCAGAAAAGAAAGATGCAGAAAGTCCAGAAACTAACCCTGAAATATTGCTGAACAGAATTTTCGATCAATCGAAAAATCAGAATTTCAGGACTAAAAAATTCTGCATCCCTGGACAGAATTTCCGATCAATCGAAACTAACTTTAATCAATCGGAGTATTAATCGAAACATTTCCGATCGATTGAAGTATCAATCAAAACTATCTACAGTTACGCAAAATCTAGAAGATTCTGAGGTGGTGCGCGATTTTGTTATAAAATGACACCTTGGCTCTCTTCCTAAGGCATCCTAGAAGAGTCTCAGTTGTGTTAGAGGTGGAGAGGATCAAATGAGAGCTTCTACAACTCCGTTTTACGAGTTTTTCTAGTTCTAGTTTATGTTTTTCTCTAATTTTCTTTTGAGTTTTAGCTCAACCTTCTTAATGGTTGGCTAGACCTCTTAGCTAGGGCTAAATCTATCACCACTCTTAAAAGTGGTAAACAAATCGACAAATCTATTCCGGTGAAGGCCGATAAGCTTAATAATCCGGTAATTTCTAAGAATGAGGATGGATGTAACTTAACCCCACAAGAAAAGGAACGTGCATACAAGCCCGTTGCACCATTCCCTTTAAGATTGGTAGCTCCTAAACCTCTTCTAAACTCTCACGACATTCTAGAGGTTTTCAAATAAGTCAAGATCAACATTCCTTTATTTGATGTCATTAAACAAATTCCCTCTTATGCCAAGTTTCTAAAAGACCTATTCACAACCAAAAGGAAATATAATGTGCAATAAAAGGCCTTTTTGAATGAGCAAGTGAGTACCATTCTCACCCAAAAGACCCCCCCAAAATATAAAGATCCAGGTAGTCCCACAATCTCATGCATCATAGGTGACTACCGGATTAAACATGCATCGTTAGACTTGGGGGCAAGCGTAAACTTGATCACATACTCGGTATACGAGCAATTGGGTCTTGGTGAATTAAAACTCACTAAAACCACGTTGCAACTCACTAATAGATCCATCCGTGTACCGAGAGGGATAATTGAGGATGTCTTGGTCTAAGTCAATAAATTCTACTATCTGGTAGATTTCATCATCTTGGACACACAACCATTTATGGATACAATCACTCAAATATCGATAATCCTAGGCAAACCATTCTTGGCTACATTAAACACAATCATCAATTGTCAGAATGGAGTTATGCAATTGTCTTTTGGGAACATGACCTTGGAGGTTAATGTGTTCCATATGTTCAAAAGGTAAAGGGATGAGGATGATGACGAACTCCTCAAGGTAAACATGATTGATTCCTTTGAGAAAGAGGAGCTCCTTCAAATTGAACCACTCGAAACTTTGGAGACCTGCTTGGCACATTTTGAGGATTCTAGTGACCTCATCATATGTGAAATTGTGCAAGCATTGAGTATTAAGAAGCCGGTAGTTGATATTAGCCAGTGGAGGCCTCACTTTAAAAAATTGTCACAAACTACATTAAAGCCTCTACCGTCTAACATCCAACACCTAAAGCTTGACCTAAAATCATTACCATCTGAGCTAAAATATGTCTATTTAGGTTAAGAGGAGACATACTCGGTCGTCATAGCCTCCCACTTAAGAAAAGATCAAGAACTCAAGTTAATTGAGATGCTCAACGAACATAGGGGAGCCATAGGATGAACCATAGCGAACCTTAAGGGTATTGACCCTTCAGTTTGTACTCAACGCATCCACCTTGAGGAGAATGCTAAAACCGTGAGACAACCTCAAAGATGGTTAAATCCAAATATGATGGAGGTTATCAAAGCCAAAGTGCTCAAGCTACTAGATGTGGGTATCATTTACCCCATCTCAGATAGGCAATAGGTGTGTCCCTAAGAAGTCTGGTATCACCATCATAAAGAAGGCCAACAATGAGCTTATACCAACTAGAGTTAGTATCGATTAACGTATGTGCATAGATTATCGGAAGCTAAACACGGTCACTAGGAAAGACCACTTTCCTCTCCCATTCATGGATCAAATTTTGGAGAGGTTAGCGGGCCATTCCTATTATTGCTTCCTCGATGGTTACTCCGAATACAACCAAATTGAGATTGCTCTGAAAGGCCAAGAGAAACCACATTTACATGCCTGTTCGGCACCTTCGCCTAGCGAAGATGCCATTCGGACTATGTAATGCCCCCGCCACATTCCAACGATGCATGTTAAGTATTTTCTCGAACATTGTGGGTAAGTTTCTCAAGGTTTTCATTGATGATTTCTCATTTCTTTTAGTTGTACATTCGATGAGTGTCTCGACCATTTGAGCTTGGTCTTGACCCGATGTGAGAAGAAAAATCTTGTGTTAAACTGGGAGATGAATAGTATGAGAGCCATTATAAAGCCAGTGCACATCGTACATATTGTTCATAAACGTCACATTTTTATCTTGTAGATGTCATTTTTGTGGCTGCTAGCCATCAGAACATGAGCCACCAAAGGCATGGTTATGATCATTTTGTAGTTTGTAACAAATGCATACTGCTCATGGATGACCATTGAGAGGACCACATGTAATTAACACTATGGATCTTGAGGATTTAAAAGCATCAAGATGAGAAGGAAGCCAACAGATGTTAGATAAAAGGCTCAAATGTCCCCAAGACAAGCCATAACATGGACCTCACCTTAACAACAACGAAACAATCACATTCGTTAATTTTCTTTCATAGGGATAGAATGAAGCGGGGCAACCATTTGTAAGGTAATGCCAAACTTATCACTTATGTCCATGTCCTGTGGGGCCATCCCATCTGGAAGTTTCCGAGTGAACGAATGTATTAGGGATGCTAGCATCAAGTGCACCATACGAAGGCTAAGATTCAATCTGGGACATATCCTTCGGCTTGTGCCAAATGGCCAAAGCTCAAAATTTCAACCTCTCATATCGGTATCGGATCCGACAAACCTCTTCAGCCAAAATGAGGTAGGATTATGTCATCAAATACTTAGAGTTTGTAGTTTCTATCATCACCATTACGTTTAATAGGTAAAGGGAACTCCAACACGTCCTCCCACCTACCTAGCATTAGTATAGGAACTTCATATTGCATCAGTAGCTGATCGTGGGAGCTTGAAGAGGAGCTGAAGCATTCTTAGAGCTGAAGCAACTCTACAACGACGCTGGAATAGAGCTCATCATTTGTAAATGGTTAAGTTTATAGTCTATTGGTTGATTCCCCCTTCTTATTGAGATTGGGGTATAGAGATTGTGACCCAATCTTGAGCTTGTCCTTGAGTAGGACGTGTGTGTGTCCTTTTGTAGGATTCATATTTTCTTGTGTAGGATAGGAGTTGTTCTTGTGTAGAATTTATCCTTGTGTAGGATTTGAGTGGACCTTGTGTAAGTTGTAAAGGTTTATGGTGAATCTCATTTAAAACCATTATGATAGTGAAATCTGGCCACTCAAGGGGTGAGTGGATTAGCTGGGAGTGGAGTAAAGCCAAAGTCGAACCACTATACATCGTGTGCAATGGGTTGATTATTTGTGCTATTCTTTAGCTTTATTTCTTGATGAAATTCATATCGAATTTCACTCTACATGATTGATGAAATGCATGTATAATATTCTTTATTATCATCGTAGTTTCTTGAGTGTGAACTTACATGAATATCAACAGTTTGATCAAATGCCTGTAGACCTTGTTTAAATCAGTCCATATCTCACAATCTATAGTATAGTTGATAATTCAGAAAGATCTTTTGCAATTAATTCATTTGCCTTGCATGTGCTTGATTGGTAAATCGGAGTGTGAATGCAATTGAGCTTCGATTGAAAAAGAAATTAAAAACAAAATCCTATTCACCCCCCTTTAAGACATAAGCATACCTTCAAGTTTATCTCAATAGTGGTACAAACCGCAATTTCGGTCCATTCTCATTTAAGCTTTGAATGCTTCAAGCTTATGACGAATCACAAGGAGAATGGCTTGGATGAGTTAGGATTAGAGCTCCTAATGGTCTTCAATAATGGGGGCTTCTAAATCCCTTTCTCTTGCCCCAAAACTAACTCCCCTACTTTTATAAATAAATCTTCAACAGTAAAAAAATAGATAGATTCATGAATCTTCAATGGCATCGAACTCAGCTTCGATGGCATCGAAGATACCTTCGATGGGGTTGAAACCCAATGCGATGGGATCGAAGATTGTCTAGAGAGTTTCTTCAGTTTGCTGGACATTTAGTTTGATGACATCGAACACTCTTCGATGGCATCGAATGAGCCATTTCGATTGAATCAAAAGGCTGTTCGATGGGATCGAAGATCGTCTAGAGACTTTGAATTTTATTAGACATATGTTTAATGGAATCGAATTGGTCTTCGATGGCATCGAAGGCCAATCGAACTATATTTCGATGACATCGAAGTGCAATCGAAAACTACTGTCTGGGCCAGTTTGTTTGCAGCAGTTAACACATCTTTAAATAGCCTAACTTATCATGTTTTCTATGTGATCTAAGGCTAATGAAGATGACTAAGGGTTTTCTTATTTGGCCCAAATCATCTAAAGGTTTAAGTCATTTTGGTTCTAAGGTTTAGGGTCACCAAGGCATCTCTTTTACATGTTCTTCTTCCTTGATTATTCTTGTCCACTTGAATCTTCGGTCTTTAGTTTACCAAGGTTCAATCGTTATTACAACACATGGACGCATGTGATTGACAAGTAAGGTGCACTAGTATGCCACAGAAAAGTGCACTAACACAATGATATCGGGTGATGAACCCAAGAAAAGATTGGATCAATGAAAGTCAGCGAGGAGCCGCTATGTGCCGCAACGACCCACATGGTCCGATTAGTGACTCATGATATAATGATGATACTCTAACTTCGTTAATATGTTGTTTGAATCAGTATTAATAAATACTTGGCTAATCATGTATAGCATGACACTTGTTGGTAATGCTGGTGACGAGGCACATTACAATAGGATAGATTTTTTATGGATGATTGTGGTGATGAGAAGTATTGTTGTTGTTGTTATTCCCAGGACATGCATCCACATATCATGCCTTCCATTCACTTAAACAACTAGATTAGGAAATTATTTTTTGTTGTGCTATCATTACCTGCACTTGATTGTGTTAATAATGTGCAACTTAAGAAATTAGTACCATTGAATTTATCACTCACTCCCACTTAGGAGTGAGTATTTTAAAACATTAACTAGACCACTTTGTCCATGCAGGTACCATCGAGACCGACACATTAGACAAGGTATATGTGGAGCTTGTTGATGATTCACCATACTTTCAGTTTTTGGACAAGCAGGCATAGGCGGAGTGCCTCGTTGTCATTTATTTTGGAGCCTTGTGCATGGACATTATTATGCATTTTTATACATTTTGGGGATATGTATATTGAAGTCCCCAGTTAGGTGGACTCCGTGGATATGTTGAATATATTATGGCTTGTATAATCCCTATTTATGCAGACACCACTTTTGGAGTTGTACTTTTTGGATATTAGACCAATATTTATGGGTTTAGCTATCTCTATTTAGTTTTTTATGCCACTAATTTAAAGCTACTCTAATTATTGATTACGGTTGAATATCAATCGATCTATGTAAATACGTGGAAACTCATGCACGTGCATTTTTACTAAGTTAACACCCGAGAACTTAGGATTAGAGTCTTTATATCTGGTGTTGAATTTCGGGGCATGACAATTACTATAAGTACATATATAACAAACACGACTTATAACATTAAGTCAAGTGCATCATGTATAAGTGCAATGACAAACTTACACATTCGAAGTTCCTCATCCGCTTTCAGAATTGACATCCTGTAATAATACTCAGGACATTAGAACTGCCCTCCTTCAAAATTTCATTTATATTTTTATGGTCACTAGCACTATAATGCCGTAGAATCTCAACATCCTTCTTAAAAAAATTGCTGTCACAAATGAAGAAAGTTAAATGACTACGATATAAGTTAAATGTGTATATCAGTAAATGGATATTACTTAGAAAACAACCAACACAAATATGCAGTCTTAAGGATATGCTTCAGGATTTTCTAAACAACGACCAGTAAATAATTCCATGTACAGGTCAATTCCCTGTGTAATACTCGAATTATCAGAAATCATTTAGAAATTAAAATACTTAAAAGACTTTTGTGCAAAAATCTTACTCGATCATCAACCCATGCATCATCTCATAGACATTGCAGCCAAGAATGAACACCCTCATCGTAGGCCACCTTAATCGTTTTGAATTCCTCAATGCTAAGCATTCATAACGGGTTCATAATTACCGACTTGTCGGCCAAAATGTCTTCTTCTTCAGTGCGATGTGCCGTATATGGACTGACCACCCACATCAAAGGACTTTTACTGTATACAATCTAGTGAGGTGTCACAAATGATGACACTGCCTTGGTGTAGGCCCTTGACTCAAGAATGTCATCAGGAATGGCCCCTGTCCATCCACATCATCATCCCCTGCCTAAACTAAAGTGGTGGACTGGATCCCCGACTCATCCATGTCATGAGTAGAGTCGCCAGCCTGATTTGATGACATGGAACAGGTCCTTGACTATCAGATCGTGCGGGCTGCCCCCACGCCTCAGTCCTTGGTGACGTGGGATGTGCACCCTACAATATACATACATACATATATATATATATATATATATATATATATATATATATATATATATAGATAAGATACTTCACAATAAACTATATTTGTAGATAATAACAGTCGGACGTTTAAATACCTCCTTGGACTCCACCACGACACACAGGCGATCGATTTCCTTTTGCAGTATCTTATTCTCCCCTTTAACTTCATTCAATTCTATTGCATATTACACCACTCTTTCTGACAATCTCTTCTAGTTGTCGATCAATCTTCTCATAAAAGAACTTCATTTCGATAGAACCCTACATCAAATCTTTCCTCCCATTATATTACTTTGCGCTCTCCTCCCCCACCTCTCTCCTCCCACTATCTTGTTCAGCACTATCCACCTCCTCATTTTTCTTCTTCTTATTCATACTACTCCACTCTCCCTCCCCTTCCCCTTCCACACCCCTTCCATCACCACACCCTCCTTCACATCCATCTTCTTCTTACTCCTCTCTTTCAATCCCTTAAAAAAATTCATGAACTTGGACAAGAGTGACAGTATTTGTAAGTGCACATATTTGTCAATTAGCATGTTGTATGAGTCATCAAGTCTAATGAGCCTAGTAGATGATAAACAATGAAGCCTTGAAGATCTCCAGCGGTTTGACTCAGAAGACTCAATGAAAATCTCTTGTTCCAAGCCGGCTCAAAACCAACTCCCTTGACCCCATACTTATTTTTTTCCCACAATCCTTTGGTCCCTACTTGGCATGAACCCTTAGGCTCACTTTTCTAACCATTAGGAATGACCATATTCCAAGAAATCAACCTTGGAACTTCTTTGCATAACAACCTTTTGAAGAATCTTGAAAAACATGTGAATTAGGGATTTTCGATAGACCTCTGATAGACCAGAGCTTAATTTGATAGACTTCCGATATATCGAAAAAGTTATTCGATATATCGGGTAAATCATCTAGTAAACATATAATCTCTTTGTACAGAAAGATCGATTTATCGAAATACCATTCGATATATCGGAATTGGGGTTTTCAATATATTGATACCCTAGTTCGATATATCGATGAAAGGGTACAACAACTTTACAATCTTTCTGGACCTATATATCAATATATCGAAAAGACATTTCGATATATCAGAAACACCTTCCAATATATCAAAATCCCATTTCGATATATCGAACTATCTGTTCTTCAATCTGACTATTCTTCTGAACAGAAATTTCAATCTATCGAACCTTTCTCCAAGGCTATAGATTTGGCTATTTTATGACCATTTTCTAACTGTTGTTTATAACTCTATATCATCCCCTTGCTAGATCTTGGTCTCCATTAAGCTGAGAATCCTCAAGAGCTTGGTTAGGTGCTTTTTACTACTCATCCTTTCTTCTCCGAGCCTTGATTCCTTGAGTTCATTGTTCAATCCTTATTGATTTCAGCAACATTAATGAACATTCATAGCTTGGATTGAAACATGAACTCAAGCCCTCATTAATGGCCCTTAACCTAATCTCCATTTGCTATATTCTCTTGTCATAAATGACATTAATGAAGATCTTGGTGAAACCCCTCTCTATCATTTAAAGCCTTAACCCTTAGAGAGTTTCAACAAAACCCTATTCCATCACCTTGGAAGCTACAAGCAAGCATTCAAAGCAAGGTTGCTGAATGAGGGATCAAGGGGCCGTTCGTGCAAGCCGAAGCTTCTTCAAATAAAGGCGCTATTAAGGGGCTCAATCAGCTAAGTACACTTTAGTTTTTGAGTCCAAGAAACCTTCTCAAATGTTGAGATTTAGGTTTCAGAGTTTGAAGACCCAAACTCGAGTGAGTCTTAGTGTAGGCCAAGTGTTTGATGGATTAGTCCTAAGAAAGGATGAATCCATGTGTTGAAGTTTAGACCTTGTGTAGGTTGTTAAGGTTTATGGTAAACCTCATTTAAAACCATTGTGATAGTGAAATTCCGCCACTCAAGGAGTGAGTGGATCAGTCGGGACTGGAGCAGGTAGATAACCGAACCACTATAAATCTCTTGTTATGTGGTGAATGATCTCTATCTATATGTGTGCAATTATTTTATTCTTTCCATACTTAAGATGAATTGATTATAACATGTTTGATATTAGTAGCAATCAATCTCATGAATGTTTCATATAGATAGAACTTACCATATTAAGTGTTTATAGAAATGTTTTTGAGATGCAATTCATATTCTTATATGTGTCTTCTTATATCATTTACATGCCTATGAATATTTAAATTGTTAAATTTAAAAAGTGTTCTATTCACCCCCTCTAGGACAAAGAATCAAGTTTCTTGCTTTTACAAGTGTGGTAATTAAACTTATATCACAATTTCAGTATTTTCATCATCTGTTATGGGGATGAGTTCACCGCTAATCTTAAGCTGCAACATGTATGTAATGTCAGAAACACTGATCACGGTGTTACAAAATGAACAAATAAATTACTAATATTACAACTTACTCGCACATTCTTAAATACTTTTGATGTACCCTTATATTTAGCCACCCTGGTCGTAGTCTAATTAAAACATCAAGGGATTGTAATAGAAGTACGTCTGGCGGCACGGCCCTTTGGCTCGGATGATTCAAAAACAACCTCATATGCCTAAACTCGTTAAATGAAGGAAACAAGAAAAATTAAAATAAGTCACACTAGAATGGTAATGAATACGGTGTTGGTATGGGCTAGTTGTTGAGCCTCGAATTATACACATTCTAACCCCAATTCATCACACTTTATGCATGGTTTACATGTTTAAAAAATAATCTATGTTATAGGCAAAATGATGGAGATAAGATTTCACGCAGAAGTGCCCATTTGACTCTCGAGATCATCTGATCAAGAGTCGCAGAACGGGTAAATGCGGAGTGCCGGTTCGACTCTCGAGATCGTAAGCTCGGGAGTCGTAGAATGGATAAGTACGGGACGTCCATTCGACTCTCGAGATCATCTGATCGAGAGTCGCAGATTGGATAAGTGTGGGACACCCACTCGACTCTCGAGCTCACCTGATCGGGAGTCACAGATTGAAAAATACGGAGCAGCTATTCGCAAGTCTCGAGTTCTCATAACCGATAGTCAAATACGGCAAAGCTCGATCCACGAGCAGACCTTCTCATAAGTCGTTGAAAGACGTTACGTCTAAATGAGCGAGTACTTGGACTCGCGACCACATTCCAACATGCGAGCAGCTTTCCTGCGGCAACATCTCTTAGCCTTCAGTACCAGCACCCGATTCTCGTCGAGCAGCTTGTCCAATCCCTCTGCGACACCAAGCAGGGCTACACCCAGTTCGGTAGTTTCCGTCCCGTCAGCATCTCCTTCCTTTTCGCCGATTATCACTCCAACTACAGTTTCCATGAGTAATCAGCGCTACTATTACGCTTACCAGCAGCCTGTATAGGGCGATTTTGGGCTTATCTTCCCCGCTGATTCCGGATCTCAAGGGATTGCTATCAAGAGACGTGATTGCCGAAGTAAGTAATTTGGTTAGATCTCGTCATTAAGGATAAGGATCTTATCCCACGAAATCAGCAGAATCTCGTATCGTACTCGAGATCAGCGGGATCTCGATACAGATTGAATCACTTCGGATCTATATAAAGGGATGACTCCATTAAGAGGAAGGTACACACACAACATTCAATCTCTGTCCCGTTTGGCTTGGCTACTCTTCTTCTTGCTTTGGCCTGACTTAAGCATCGGAGGGCTAACGGCTGGTCCCCAGCCACCCTTAGTTGCTGTCTACTTTCTTTCAGGTTTGGCGAAGGGAAATCTCTGGTGAAGAGAAGGTGAACATCTGGAGGATCCAACTACAAAATCTGATGTTAAGAATCTAATACATGTTTTTGTGATTGATGAATGAGAGAGAAACTTCACCAATATGATGTTAAAAGACTCACTTTGTGTGCATTGAAGATAAATAAAACAAGTGCCAAGAGGTGGAAGAAAGATGCAAGGGAGAAAGAGAAGAAAGAAAGAAAAGTTAAGAAAAAATACATTGTCGATTGGTAGACTGACCGGTCGGCCACAACCATCGACCAGTCGGCAAACCAGTCTGAAATTCATTTTGACGGTGTATTTTCTATTGAACTCGTTGGACAAAAAAGACCCTTCTCTGACCGGTCGGCCAGAAGCTCCGATCGGTTGGCCATTAACTTTCTAATTTTGGGATTTCAAACAAGAAACAGGTAGTCCCATTTTTTAGATTTTGGCCCAGTTTGTGGGGGCCATCTTTATGATTATTGCAAATTTAATCCATCTATATTGAATATTAGCTCGACACCAAAAAAACCTAAGTATTTTCGTGTCGATCGGAGCTACGGATTGACCGTGACGGCCAAAACAATATGAACTGTCCAGAAAGTTTCCTGATTCCGCTGCTCAACTCTGGAATGGTCCAGGTGTCCCATCATTGATGATATGAATAATCTAATATGACTATCTTCTAGACCACATTGATATATGAATAATACAAAGTTTCAGGTAAAAAAGATGTGTGGTTTGATCGTACCGGTTGAAGAAAGATAGACCATCCAAAAAGATTCCAACTGCACAGATTTTATAAAAAGCTATAAGTGTTCTAATTTTTGCACCTAATTCTGAAATTGAGTTGGACAATCAATCTGTCTATCATCTAGAGGAGGAAGGTTTCTACTAATATTCACACTTTGAGATCAAGCAGACCTCTATACACTCCGTAGTATTGAAAACAAGATGACTGGTTCTAAAGGTACCCGAATTGTGCGATTTTGAGAAGTGGTCGCTGATCTGATTGGTAGGCCCATTTAGAAGATAATCATGGAAATGTAAACCATGTATGAGGAAGAACATGTTCCAGAGAAGTTATAAATCAAATTTGAAGGCAATTCGATCATTGGTTAAGCCGTACTAAGCGAAACAAAATCTGCTATGTTATTGTCCTCTTACTACATTATAAATATGAAAGCTTTCTCCTCTTCTACGGCAGTCAAGGACGTGGGGAGCAAGGATTTCAAGTCTTAGGAAGCTTCCTAGCCTCTTACAACTAGTTTTTCTTCATTTTCTTAGTTCTAGTTCTAGTTCTAGTTTTAATATGCTTTCTTTTTGCTAACCTCTTAGCTAGAGCTAAGAGGTGAAACTTGTAGTTAGTTTCAATGCTTTAATTCATTTATACAAGTACCTTTTTTATTTTGGATTTTGAACTTCTAGTTTGAATAAAGCTTGAATTTTTAGATGAATTCTAAAAGTTTGTGTACTCTGAACATGAGTTCCTTGCAATTCTCTGATATTTTCATGATGAGTTTGTTTAGATTCAAATTGTAGTAACCCTAGAGCATGTCATAGTCTTTTAGCATGGTTGTTACTTCAAAGGCTACAAGTTCGAGTTCTATGTGCTTCATTAGAACTAGAAATATGATTTTCAGATTTAAGTGGGACTGTTTGTGCTTGAATGTTATATCCTCAAATTAGATGAGAGATAGAACTTTGATTCTAATTGTGTTATGCTTGGATGAATGGATAGCATTGGACCACTACAAGTGGATCCTTGATGTTCTTGTTCTTCTCAATTCTCAGATCTTTCATGTTTTATATTTAAAACTGATTTCATAAACCCTTTTAGATTCTAGTTATTAGGATTGTTCAAATTGTTTACATATTTCCTTGCGGATCGACCTCGGTCTTACTGTGAATTATTACTACATCGTAGCCTTGCACTTGAGGCGAGTGAACAAGTTTTTGGCGCCCTTGCCGGGAAAGAGGTTAAATGGTTCTAATTGTTCTAATAGCTATATAGTAGTCTTAGTTAGGTAGGATTTTCAGTTTTTCTAGAAGTAGGTTTTCTGATTTTTTTTCTAGATTACTAACAACTTTTTGTTTTTTATTTTTATAAGACATTGTTGTTAACATAGTTCTCACCCTATTGGGTAACATCTCCTCATCTCCTTTTTTTTTGTTCTTTTTTCTAGATTAGGATAGGTTTCAATTCCTTAGAATTTCATCATGGCTAATTGGATGGGTAGTGCTTATGCGTACCTTTTGGAAGATGAGAAGCCGGACCATGGGATCCAAACTTATTGTGTTCGGGATCCTTCCAAGCATGAGTGTTTTTTTAAGATTCAAATAACCTCCACTACCCCCCACGTAAGACGATGCTTGATTATATTAATGAAAATGATACACATGTTGAGACACGGCGTAAGACAATTGGGGGGGTACTAGAACGAAGCAAAATCAAATAATGATCAACCGGAAAAAAAAATTACGTGATTACCGGACTGAAAATAGCATGAGTGTTCCACCAGTTATGGTAGGAGGTATGCAACATCAAAAGGAATGGGTGAGTAGTGGCCAACTAGTTAAGACAATGCGTGATCACTTGTATGGATATGCCTATCAACCATATATAAGGAAGATCATGTTCCAGGAAAGCTACAAATCAAATTTGAAGACAATTTGATCATTAGTTAAGTCATATCAAGTGAAAGAAAATATGTTATATTGTTGTCCTCTTGCTGCATTATAAATATAAGAGCTCTCTCCTCTTCTAAGGCAGTCAAGGACATGGGGAGCAAGGAGTTCAAGTCTTAGGAGGCTTCCTAGCCTCTTGCAACTAGTTTTTCTTCCTTTTCTTAGTTCTAATTCTAGTTATAATATGCTTTCTTTTAGCTAACCTCTTAGCTAGAGTTAAGCGGTGAAACTTGTAGTTAATTTTAATGCTTTAATTCGTTTATGCAAGTACCATTTTCTTAATTTTGGATTTTGAACTTCTAGTTTGAATAAAACTTGGATTTTTAGATAAATTATGAGAGTTTATGTATTCTGGACATGAGTTCCTTGTAATTCTCTGATATTTCCATGATGGGTTTGTTTAAATTCGAATTGTAGTAACCCTTGAGCATGCCATAATCTCTTGGCAAGGCTGTTACTTCATAGGCTCCAAGTCTGAGTTCTATGTACTTCATTAGAACTAGAAATCTGATTTTCAAAATTAAGTGAGATTGTTTGTGCTTGAATGTTATATCCTTAAATTAGATGAGAGATAGAACTTTGATTCTAATTGTGTTATGCTTGGATGAATGGATGACATTGGACCACTACAAATGGATCCTTGATGCTCTAGCTCTTCTCAATTCTAAGATTTTTTTCTGTGTTATGTTTAAAACTGATTTCATAAACCCTTTTATTTTCTAGTTATTAGGATGGTTCGAATTGTTTACCTCTTTCCCTGTGGATCGACCTCGGTCTTATCTAGAATTATTACTACACTGCAGCCTTGCACTTGAGGCGAGTGAACACGAACACCCCAACTGTGAATGAACTATTACACCGACATATATTGATCCCCCGACTTGGCTATAAAACTATTGTTCCGCCTTTGGCTAATGGCTTAAGCTTTTAGCTCAACTGGTTGGAACAGTAGGGCAGAAGTCCTAACATACGAAAACGTTATAGGAAAAATAATTTACCGATAGGGAAAATATGCATCCATAGAAGTTGTACATGCTTGAAAAGTATGTTTTAATTACAATATTTATTTTTTTCCATTAATATCATGTACCCTATAGCCCCCAAGGGTACCTATTGAATTCAACTTCATCATCTACACATGCAATATTCTTTGTAACACCCCAAAAAATTGCCTCCCAATTTGACGAGTGTTACTTAATAAAATGCTTGTTTATGAATGCCATGTAACACCCCAAGATTTCAGCTCCCGTGTACATCACGACGGCTGAATTTCCAAGGTTATTTGGAATGTGTGAGGGTCATACTCCTTACATATTTTCTCACAAACATGCACATTTCACACTATTTGGAAATATGAGCAAGACGGCGGAACCATACTTATATATTATTTCATTAACTAAACTAAATCATCAAACCATGTAACTGTCATTCAATCAATCACCATGTTCATAACTACAACCCCCACTAGGACTTATTACAAATTTAAATACTTAATAAATGTTAGAACTATATATGACTATGCGGTCTCATCTTCCACCATCTACTCCTACGAGCCATCATAATTATCTCCTTAAGGCTTGGGCTCTTGAGGATTGTCACCTGTATATTCTAAATTATTTTTCACAAAGACACTGTCAAAAGCAACATAGTAAAGAACTACTTCAAAGTTAGAATAATAATCGCATAAAAAGCATAACAAAACATTAATTACTCTCACTTAATGCAATGCATGATAATACATGACCCAGCGTAAAAATCCTTAGACATGCTACCAGGAGTTTTAGGACACGCAAGCCCATAGTTTTGCCAGACCACGTGAGAAACGGGACACTCATAGCCCAAATTTACACGTGACAGTGTATGGGAGAAGTAGGACGCTCTAGCCTATTATCAATTCCATACACCCACATAAAGCCACGTGCATGCATGAGTTAACCATTCTTTATTATTATTAACAATTTACACCAAGTCACTTAACATACGACCAACATTTAGTACCACCACATCCTTCCTCATGGTTCGTCACTCATCAAAACAGTCGTAAACGACACATCATATCCCAGGATGGCAGCCCGTACTACTAAGATTCATAATAACCATGCTCAACTATAGTCTTATAGAGATCCTTAACAACTTGAAGAATAATAATAATAATAATAATAGTAAATATAATAATAATAATAATAATAATAATAATAATAATAATAATAATAAATAGATTTAACAACAACTTAATCGGGTGATCTGATACCACCACCACAAATCAGGGTGGCCACTTAACTAGACAAGCTAAAAGCACCGTCTCAGGTTAGAGAAACCTCTTAACTAGGTGTTCCGATATTCATCACCATAGATCAGGATTCATCCGCATATATAAAAGAAATACAACATAATAAGGATCTCCATTAGACAATCATAACTATTCTTTATACAATATGGAAGGAAGGGTGGTCCCCTTAAAGATGGTTACACAAATCCCATATGTGCAACAAACATTCCATTCCTGGTTGGTGCTCTGAGTCCAATAAATGTTCTCATCACCTTGGGATAGGAATAGGGTATCTAAAAGCATTCATATATGACTTACAAAGGAGAGAACAAAGAAAGACAAGTAAATAAAACATATTTAAGAATCATCAACTTTCAAAACATAAGATTATTAACCCAATCTGAAAGGAGTTCTCACCTTATGATATTCAGCCTATTAGAGATATATGATTGATGAAAGAATAGTAAAAGGATACTCCTTGTCTCTCTTTCTTCTCTCTCTCTCTCTCTCTCTCCCTCTCTCTTTCTCTCTCTCTCTCTCTCTCTCTCTCTCCCAAATTCATGGGTGGGAGTCACCTCTAGGGGGAGAGCCCTATATATAGAGGTAGGGTCAAAATTAGGGTTTTAGGGAAGCTACACTATTTTCGAATGCACGGTTGCGGTTTAAAGTAGAAATACATTATCTTTTGAGTCATTTTAGAAAGTGTACACAACATGGTTTGAGGAAAAATTCCACGTGTTTGTTAGGTCAAGTATGTGCTACAAAATGGTCATGACAGATTTTGGAATGAGGCCTACTAAGCGATGAACGGTCCATGAGAAGAAAATAGAAAATAATGAGATTAGAATTAGAAACTTTTGAACGGATGGTTTATTTGACAATCGGACACCTAAGGTGGATTTAGATGGGTCCAATGAGGCATGGGAAGCCCACCAATCGGAACTCCAGAGTCATTTGTTTGGGTTTAAACTCAAGAGAAGATTTGGAGGATTATTCTTTAAAAGGCTGTAAAACTTGGTTTCTAAGTTGAGTGGCCATGATGGATGTTATAGAGGGATCCTCTAGATCCCAGGGAAGATTTTCCAAGCTCCCATGTGAAGTGTATTCCCGAATTAGAAGATCTTGCTTCATAAGGTTAACTTTGGAGAAGAAGATTGGCTTGGATTCAAAGTGGAATGAAGAGAGTTTTGGTGGGATAGGGTTTTAAGGGACTAGAAGAAGAATGGATGGCTTGGATTATCGAAAAGGGGTCCACATGTGGATGGTTTGGATGTCCAACAACGCTGCCCACAGGCGATTTTCCGTCCATGAATGAGACACACGGTCAAACTTACGTTTGATCGCACGGTTTGGCCATGCGTCACGCACACAGGGTCCACCATGATGTTTATAATATAAAATCTACTTCTTCCAGCATGTTGGCAGTGTAGTTTTAGGGGGTGACATAAAAAAATTGGCCACATTCGAGATCAGACGTCCCACTTATAGACCGATTTCTGATATACCTATTTGTAAGAAGATCGGAGGGCTGAAATTCAACATTTACTACTAAAATGTGCTAAATAGCTTAAGTCTAGGGTTTTGTATCTTAACGATCGTTGGAAATTAGTGTACTTAAAAACGTCATGTTAACTTAAGTTTAACTAATGGCATTTCTGTAATTATCGTAAATATTCGAGTTTAGCGAAATCTAACCCTTCTACATTGTTAATGGGGTCTGTTAATGTCAGATTTTGTAACGAGATCTTTCGGCTTTTCTCCTTCGCTTCAGGAGAGATTTCCACCACCAGACCTGAAATAAGACAGCGAATAAGGGTGGCTGGGGACCAGCCGTTAGCCCTCCGACGCTTAAGTTAGGCCACAGAAGAGAAGCCAAGCAAAACGGGACCCAGCTTGAATGATCAGTACGTACCTTTCTCCTCATGGAGTCACTCCCTTATATAGATCTGAGGCTAGCCAATTTTGTTACATAAGATATCAAAATCCCGATGATATCGCGTACGATACTGAAATCTCGCTGATCTCGGAGGACAAGATCCTTATCCTCAAAGGCAGTATCTATTCGAATAACTCCTTCCGGCAATCACGTTTCTTGATAGCAATCTGAGATTAGGAACCACCAGAGAAGATAAGCGCAAAGACCAACCTATACAGGCTGCGTTATCGTCATGGTAATAATGCTGATTGCTCGTAGTTGGAGTCATAGCTACCGAAAAGGGAGGAGACGCCGAAAGGAAGAAGACCATCCGAACCAAAAGACTCAGGACTATTCTGATGTCGGGAGCTGCTCGTGTCAGGGATGCTCGCTTTCGTGAAGTGCGACCCCTCCTGACGAGCCCGAGCAGATCTGCTCGCATTAGGGACGCGCGACCTCTTCTAAAGAGCACGAGCCGAGCTGCTCGCATCAGGGACGCGCGACCTCTTCTAAAGAGCACGAGCCGAGCTGCTCGCATGAGGGACGCGCGACCTCTTCTAAAGAACACGAGCCGAGCTGCTCGCATCAGGGGCGCGCGACCTCTTCTAAAGAGCACGAGCCGAGCTGCTCGCATGAGGGACGCGCGACCTCTTCTAAAGAACACGAGCCGAGCTGCTCGCATCCGGAGACGCGATCCTTCCGCGAGTACGACCTGGACTCCTCGCATTATGATCACGACCCTTCACTTTTTGCCAGACTGTATTAGCCTACAACAGAAGCCCCCCAAACCCTTGGTATTGAAGAACTATGCCAAGGGTTTGCTAGTGTTGACAGCTGGGTTCTGGCAGACAATCGCGCATGATTCACTTATCGTGCTTCCGCATTTATGATGACCAGCTTTTGCGCAGCTTTCTCTGCCGCCAGAGATGAAGCGTCAGGTGCCACGTGTTTCCGTATTTAATGCTAGCGTCCGTTCGTCTGACGTGCCGGATGAGAATCTGCCGCGTGTCCAGTAAATCAAGCGGAATGATTGCATATAAATATCGGACTTAGAGAAATTCCTTCATTTCCGGATTCCATTGCTGCAGAGTTTTCTTCTTCTTCTTCCTTCTCTATTCTGGAGTGAAAAACCTCTTTACGGAGGTACCCTTCTTTCTTTTTTCTCTTTCATTTCATCTTCCATCTCCCTTTTATAATGGCGGAAATCTCTGACGAAGAGATTATTCCTCTGGGAGATGAAACCCCTGACTCCTCTGAATCCAATAACGCCAGAGTACCGGCTGGGAGGTATTCTGCCTCCGGTTACTCTTCCATCTTGACGGAGGAAAGACTCTCTAACCTTAGAGAGGTTTATAGGGTTCCAGACTCTGTTTTATTCAGACTGCCTGGGAGAGGGGAGACAGCCGATGCACCACCGCCTGGGTGTGTGGCTGTTTACGAATACTTCTTCAAAGTGGGCGTACGTCTTCCCCTCCACCCCTTTATTCGAAACTTCCTCCGTCTCTACAAGATTGCCCCGGGCCAACTTATAGTTAACGGCTGGCGGGTTCTTCTAAGTGCTTTCGTCCTTTGGAAGCAGGCGGGTAACGAGGAGTTAACCGCTGAGGAATTTTTGAGGTTATTCCAGCTGAAGAAGGCGCCAGCTAGCGAGGGTTGGTATTACCTCTGCTTCTGGCACCGGAATAACTTCATTTTGGGGAACCCTTCTTCCAACTGCCCGGGATGGAGAAAGAAGTGGTTCTATGCCTCCGGTAACTGGGAGTCCGAGATGGGACCCGACCCCAAAGGCCATAATGTTAATCGCCATTTTGGCGAAGGTGGGTTAAGTGCTTGTTTACTTGTCCGAAAGGAAACAATAGCCTTGCTGTATTGATGATTTAATGAACTTTCTTTTTGCTCTCAGGAATTCCAATTGGTGTGAAGCCAAATCTGCGAGGAGGGCTCAACGAAAAACTTGTCAAAGTCTGCAAGCTCCCTGCGGCTGCGCGCCACGTCAGCACTGCTCTAGAACTTCGTCATCTTTGTGCAGCCGGTCTCACCTTCCGAGAAGAGATGACGAATGTTGGCGATAAGAGAGGCGCACTGGGGGTACTTCCCCGGCTGAAGGGCACTGCCTCGAAGAGGCAAAAGAAAACTGCGGGAGGTCCTTCAGCTGCGCCTACTCCCGCAGAGGGGCCTGCTCGCGGACCCCAAGCCGCCTCTGGAGGAGTCGCGAGCACTTCTCGTACGACCGCGACCCCTCCGGTCAACGCGACCCCTCTCTCCACCGTGCCCCCGCCAGCTGACCTTCCTCGCCCTCCAATCATCGAGGTGGCCGACAACTCACCGAAGGGTGATCGAAGAGGGGGAGGCCTCCCTCCAAAGGGGCCTCCAAGCGAGCCTACTACTGCTCGCGAATTGTTAATGCCCGTCCCTGGCGTCGCGAGTGCTCGCGACTCGGGGCCCAAAGAGATGGTCGTAGCCCAGGCTTCGGGCTCGGGGACTTTTGTCATTCCTCCACACTTGCATCCAATATGCGAGTTTATGTTTGACAAAATTTCCCCCAACTCCTTTGGGAGTCTCCCCGAACCAAGCCCTGAAGCCCTCTCCACCGACATTGGGGTGAGATTGTTACAGGTAACTACAGATTTGTGTTTTTCGTCCCTGATAAGGTAGATCGCTTTAATTTACTTCCTTTCTCACACATGTATTTTGTTTTATATAGAGCTTGGATCTCACGCTTCGAGTCAGACGTGACATCGAAGCAGCTCGCCGCAGCGTGGAGGATGCGGAGAAGAAGAAGAAGATGATGGAAGTAGAGGTCCAAGGGAGGGACCGCTTGGTGAAGGCCTTGGAGGTTCAAATCTCCAAGTTGGACGAAGAGAAGAAGATTCTCCTGATCAAGATCCAATCCCTGACTGAGCGCTTTCAGTCAGTGGACCTCCAGCTCGCAAAGCTTCAAGAGATCCATTCTAAGAGCGAGAAGGAGAAGGAGATTTTTCGCAAGGATAAGGTCCAGCTTGAAGAATGGCTCAAGGATGCTCGGACCAAGTTCGAGGAGGCTCGGACCCAGCTCGGGGAGGCCCAGAAGCGACTTAATCAGCTGAAGGATGACTCCATCCACTGGGAGGAAGAGCGAGTGGCTCTCGTTCAGATGGTATCTGATGAGGGTCCTCGCGCAGTTCAGGAGTTTCGTACTTCTCAACTTTATGACGAGGAGCGATACGAGGCGTACATCGCTGGTCGCGATTTTGCGGTCAGGGTTATGCAGCTAATTGCTCCAACTTTTAACGTTGAGGAGTTCGACAGAGTGGCATTCGAGGTTGCAGCTAAAGAAAGGGCTGCTGCTGAGAACGAAGTCACCGGGGCAACAGATGTTGCTCCTGCTCCTGAAGCTGGTCCTGAAGCTGAGAGCCGCGAGCCTGCGCAAGAGGATGACCAACCTTGACCTCGGCAGCTTCCCATATTATGTTTTTTTTTTTTTATAGAGAAGAGATCTGTAATTGTAAGGTTATTATTTTAATGAACACTTACTTTTTTAATATTGTGTATTCTTCTCTTTCCTTCATTGTTGCTTTGTTTTGATCCCATTTGATTCATCAGGGGATGCGACCCACTAATGCGAGCACGAGCTTCGCTGCTCGCGTTTTTAGAGTGCATGACCGCGAATTCGATCACGAGCCGCAGTGCTCGCGATTAGGGTGCATGACTGCGACCCTATTCAAGCATGCGCTATGCTGCTTCGCATTTTGGAATGCGATCACTCAATCCGGGGGTCGCGTGACCATGTCCACGTTGAGATAGACTGATCTATCGATTGAGATTTCGATCCTACCAAGGGCAGGAGGTTGGTCAAGAGATGGTATACATCCTCTTCAGGGCTTGTTCAGGTCCATGTAAATGGAGAAGCAACCAACTAGTAACAACTTCAATCCTACCAAGGGTAGGCAATTGGCCAAGAGGATGTGTAAGCATTCTCTTCAGGGCTATCCAGGTCCATGTAAATGGAAAAGCAACCAACTGATATCTTCTATTTTATTCATAAAATATTGTAATGAACTACATCGAATCTAGGGATAGTATCGTAGCAAATGCTCCACGTGCCAAGGGCGACGTACGGGCTTCCCCAGCATGTCTTCAAGATAATAAGTACCAGGTCGCACAACCCTGATAACCCGATACGGGCCTTCCCAATTTGGATCTAATGAACGGGCAGGAACTCCAAGATTTTGCCTTAGTACCAAATTTCCGGGTTGGAAGGATCTGGGCCGAACCCTAGCATTTCGATATCGAGCAATACGTTGTTGATACGCTGCCACTCGCACTTGAGAAGCATTTCTTCGCTCTTCCAGGAGATCGAGATGAAGTCGAAGGTTTTCGTGATTGCTCGCGGGATCGTACTGCTCGATCCGATATGAGGGGACTTGAATTTCCACCGGTACCACTGCGTCAACACCAAATGCTAAGGAGAAAGGAGTTTCACCTGTTGATGTACAAGCCGTGGTTCTATAGGCCCATAATACCTCTGGCAGAAGTTCTGGCCACACCCCTTTACATTCACCTAGCTTGGTCTTTAAATGGTGCTTTATTATTTTATAAACTTAGTAGTCTGTTTTTCAGTAATCTTGACTAACGGTTCTGCCTCGGCCCATTTGGTGAAATAATCAACCGCCACGATCGCGAACCTATTCTGTCCTTTTCCCATAGGTAAGGGTCCGATGATATCGATCCCCCATTGGGAAAAAGGCCAAGGGCTATCCACTGGGGTCATCCGCTCAGACGGTACACGAGGTATGGGTAGATATCGTTGACACTTGTCGCATTTTTTAGAAAATTCGATGGCGTCTGCTTTCATCGTGGGCCAATAATATCCTTGCCTCATCGCTTTATATGCCAGGGATCGCCCCCTGGGATGATTACCACATGCCCCCTGGTGTATCTCATCTAGAACACGATGTGCTTCTTCTGGATGAAGACACCTTAGATATGGCAAGGAGAAGCTTTTTCGCAACAATATTCCATCTTGTAAGGTGTACCTGGCAGCTCGAAGCCGAATTTGTCTCGCAGCTTTCTTGTCTTCTGGAAGGTATCCATCTCTGCGGTGAAGGATGATAGGATCCATCCAGCATGGAGACGATTGTGCCGATTGAACTTGCTCTAGAGTCACTTGGTCGATACTCAAGTTCTGACGATGTTCGATGGGGATCGAATGTGATAACTCTGATTCCGGCGCAGAAGCGAGTTTTGCCAAGGAATCGGCAAGTTGGTTCTGCTCGCGAGGGATATGAATTATTTTATAAGTCTTCAACTTAGCGAGCAGGATGAGGACACGAGACTTGTATAAGGCCATTCTTTCTTCTTTGGCTTCGAATTCACCAAGAACTTGGTTGACAATGAGCTGGGAGTCGCTATGAATTATCAAATTCTGGACTGCGAGTAAAATGGCCAGTTCGAGGCCAACAATTAGGGCCTCATATTCTGCTTCATTATTGGAGATGCGTGATTCGAAACGCAGAGCGTATTGAAAATGCGACCCGTCGGGAGCCGCTAAAATCAGACCCGCTCCACTACCAGTGGCCCGTGACGATCCGTCCACGAAGAGCGACCATGGAGGCTGGTCGCTGGTCCTGACATTATCTTCAGAAGAATACGTAAATTCGGCTATGAAGTCGGCCACGGCCTGGCCCTTGACTGCGGTCCTAGGACAGAATGAGATATCGTGCTCACTGATTTCGACCGCCCACTTAGTTAAGCGCCCGGAAGCCTCAGGTTTTTGAAGGACTTGTCGTAGTGGATGATTTGTTGGTACTAAAATAGCATGTGCTTGAAAGTAAGGTCGCAGTTTTCGAACTGCCGTGATTAAGGCTAGGGCCAGTTTCTCCATATCAGAATACCTATTTTCTGCACCGACCATTGCTCGACTGATATAATAAACGGGCCTTTGCACCCCGGAATCTTCTCTTATTAAAGCGGCGCTAACAGCCGTGGAAGACACAGATAAATAAAGAATGAGTTGCTCATGAGCTACAGGTTTAGATAAAATGGGAGGAGTGCTCATGTATTGCTTCAGTTGCTGGAAAGCTTCTTCACACTGAGGTGTCCACTTCCAATCAGATTTGGCCGTTGCACGAAGGAGTTTGAAGAAGGGCAAACACTTGTCAGATGCTCGCGAGATGAATCTATTCAATGATGCGATGCGACCTGCCAGACGCTGAACGTCCTTCAGAGTAACAGGGGATTTCATCTCTATCAATGCTTTAATCTTTTCAGGATTTGCCTCAATTCCACGCTGGCCAACCATGAACCCAAGAAATTTCCCTGCAGACACTCCAAACGCGCATTTTTCTGGATTTAACTTCATTTGATACTTCCTCATCAGATCAAAAGCTTCACGAAGATCTGAAATGTGGTTATCTTCGACGATGCTTTTCACGAGCATATCGTCGACATAAACTTCCATATTCCTACCGATTTGAGCAGCGAACATTTTGTTGACAAGACGTTGATAGGTGGCCCCTGCATTTTTAAGACCAAACGGCATTACCTGGTAGCAATATAGTCCTCGATCTGTGATGAAGGCAGTATGCTGGCTATCAGGTGGATGCATCATAATCTGGTTGTAACCAGAATAAGCATCCATAAAGCTGAGGAGAGCATGTCCAGCTGTCGAGTCGACCAGCTGGTCGATTCGCGGTGTCGGAAAGCTATCTTTGGGGCACGCTTTGTTCAAATCTGAATAGTCGACACACATCCTCCATTTGCCATTAGCTTTCCGGACGAGAACTACGTTTGCGACCCACTCTGGGTAGTCAACTTCCTTTATGAAATTAGCCGCGAGTAGCTTTTCAACTTCAGTTTTGATTGCCATTTGTCTTTCTGCAGTAAAGGCACGTCGACGCTGATGTACGGGTTTATGCTTCGGGTCAATGTTGAGACGATGTGCGATGACATCAGGATCGATGCCTGGCATATCTTTATGAGACCAAGCAAACACATCCTTGTATTCGATGAGAAAACTGATCAAATTTTCACGATGGATAGTGGTCAAGGAGGACCCGATGCACACGATCTTAGATGGATCGTCTTCGGTCAGGTGGATCGCCACTGTTTCCTCCCCTGGAGTTCCCGACTTCAGAGCATTCTCTCTCGGATCCAACGAGGTGGTCGAGGGATCACCGGGCGATCCTTGAGTTATTTGCAGGATGGGTGTCGCTTGAGCCTTCTTTCGATCTTGGAGGGCTATCTGGTAACAGGACCGTGCCTCCTGCTGACTTCCTCGCACGACCCCTATGCCATTTGGTGTCGGAAATTTAACGCATAAATATGAAGGGTGCAAGGCCGCTCCAACCTTAGTTAGTGACGGTCTCCCCAAGATAGCGTTATACGCTGATTTTCGATCCACGACGAGGAAGTTTACGAAGACGGTGGTCTTCGCTGGACTCTCCCCAAAGGTGACTGGGAGATCGATGCTTCCTTCTGGTGTCACCACTTCTCCTCCAAAGCCGACAAGAGGGGTCGATACTGGCTTGAGGAGGTTTCTGGCTAGTGCCATTTTGTCGAAAGCCTCTAAATACAGAATATCGGCCGAGCTACCTGTATCCACCATAATTCGATGAGTCAGATAATTTGATACCTTTAGTGTGACTACGATGGAATCTTCATGAGGGAAATGAATTCCCGCTGCATCTTCGAGGGTGAAAGAAATTGGGGGATGGTTAGCTTTCGAAGAGTTAGACGTTTGTTCCAGCCAATAGATCTGCTGGGGTTCTTTGGACGCCTTTCGGGCGTATGCCTTTCTTGAAGCTTGAGAGTCACCCCCGCAAGCTGGACCCCCGACGATAGTGCGAATTTCTCCTGTGGGCTCAGCATCCTCTTGGTCGGTTTGAGACGGTTCCTTTTGGCGAGATGAGGTTTTCGCCCTTTCTGGTGACCGATTTCTACGAGCAACATAATCCTGGAGATGGCCTTTTCGGATAAGTGCTTCGATATGGTCTCGTAGAGAGATACAGTCCTGAGTCCTATGCCCGTGATCTTTGTGAAAGTAACAGAACTTGCTCTTATCCCTCTTCTCGGGATCGGATTTGATCTTTGCGGGCCACTTCACATACGGCTTTTGTTTAATCTCCATTAGAACCTTTTCAGGGGATCGATTAAGAGGAGTGTAATTATGATATTTACCAGAGTAAGGCTTCCTGGGAGAACGATCACGTTGATCACGACGGTATTTCTTATCTGTAGAAGAAGTTCCTTCTGGCTTGCGTTTCTTACTTTGTACTCCATGGCGTGTCAAAGCGACTTCTTCCGCATTGATATATTTCTGAGCTTTGGCTTGGAATTCCGCCATAGTTTTCGGCGGGCTTTTATCTAAGGCAAACCTGAATTTCTCGCTCGTTATTCCAGCGATGAGGGCTGTGAGACCCTTTTCTTCAGTGTAACTCTCGGTTTGAACGGCTTCGGCAGTGAACCTTACTGTGAACTCTTTTATTGTCTCTCCATGTTGCTGTTTTAGATTCATCAGATGGGAGGCTGGCTTTTTAATGCGAATACTTCCCATGAATTGAGAAAGAAATATCTCCGATAATTGGGAAAAAGAACTGATGGAAAGAGGCTTTAACCCCCGAAACCACGTACGAGCCGCTTCCTTCAATGTAAGGGGAAAAGCCCTACACATGATTTCTGAACCATGTCCCTCCAACTCCATGAGGGACCTATATGTTTCCAGATGTTCTAGAGGATCGCCAATACCTGTGTACGGAGCGATAACAGGCGTTCGATACTTTCTGGGCAACGGGGCCTCCATGACCTTGCTTGTGAAGGGAGATTCAGATTGATGTATTGCCGCCATGACAGCAGACGGTCGATTTGCCTGGTATCTCTGCTCCATGACATCAAAACGGTCTTGGATTCTTTTGAGATCTCCTTCCCATGGCAAGGTATAGCTAGACGTTTCGGCGGTGGAGCCTTGCGGTAGAGGTTGTCGAGACGAACTGGAATGTATAGAATGTGGAGACGGCACAGGGGGATGGCCGCCGAGTGGTGGGACCTGTGGTTCATCCACAGAATGTCTGGAGGCAACTGGTATGGGTGGCGGTGGTAACCCTTCGGAGGGTTGTCTTTGCGGTTCAGGGAAGTGCTGATCAAGCCGATTTGACAGTGCCTGAACTCCAGCGTTTAAAGTTAGGAGAGTGTTCCCGAGGAATCGTAGGACATCATCCTGATTTCCAGAAGCCCCCAATAATGGATTTGTTGATGGCATATTTGGGGCTTCTTGAGGGATATCCATCGGAACAGGTGGGAGGGCAGGTGCGGATTCCGTCTCACCGGGCGGAGGTGGTGCCTGCCTTGAAGTTGAAGGATGAACAGTCTTTTTAGGAGGCATCACCGAAGGATTTTGATCGGTGGTTAACACGATTGATTTTGATGATCAAGTCGTTCCCACAGACGGCGCCAAACTGTTAATGTCAGATTTTGTAACGAGATCTTTCGGCTTTTCTCCTTCGCTTCAGGAGAGATTTCCACCACCAGACCTGAAATAAGACAGCGAATAAGGGTGGCTGGGGACCAGCCGTTAGCCCTCCGACGCTTAAGTTAGGCCACAGAAGAGAAGCCAAGCAAAACGGGACCCAGCTTGAATGATCAGTACGTACCTTTCTCCTCATGGAGTCACTCCCTTATATAGATCTGAGGCTAGCCAATTTTGTTACATAAGATATCAAAATCCCGATGATATCGCGTACGATACTGAAATCTCGCTGATCTCGGAGGACAAGATCCTTATCCTCAAAGGCAGTATCTATTCGAATAACTCCTTCCGGCAATCACGTTTCTTGATAGCAATCTGAGATTAGGAACCACCAGAGAAGATAAGCGCAAAGACCAACCTATACAGGCTGCGTTATCGTCATGGTAATAATGCTGATTGCTCGTAGTTGGAGTCATAGCTACCGAAAAGGGAGGAGACGCCGAAAGGAAGAAGACCATCCGAACCAAAAGACTCAGGACTATTCTGATGTCGGGAGCTGCTCGTGTCAGGGATGCTCGCTTTCGTGAAGTGCGACCCCTCCTGACGAGCCCGAGCAGATCTGCTCGCATTAGGGACGCGCGACCTCTTCTAAAGAGCACGAGCCGAGCTGCTCGCATCAGGGACGCGCGACCTCTTCTAAAGAGCACGAGCCGAGCTGCTCGCATGAGGGACGCGCGACCTCTTCTAAAGAACACGAGCCGAGTTGCTCGCATCAGGGGCGCGCGACCTCTTCTAAAGAGCACGAGCCGAGCTGCTCGCATGAGGGACGCGCGACCTCTTCTAAAGAACACGAGCCGAGCTGCTCGCATCCGGAGACGCGATCCTTCCGCGAGTACGACCTGGACTCCTCGCATTATGATCACGACCCTTCACTTTTTGCCAGACTGTATTAGCCTACAACAGGGTCATTCTAAGAAACTTTAATAAAGAGTACTCCATTTGATCTCCTACAGATGTCCCGTTATTTGAATTTCAATTCAATGATCGGTTATTAATTTAAAAAATTATAAATAAATTTCAGAAAATTATAAAATACTTATGGTAAATCCGGGGCGTTAGACGAGACTATATAGCCATACATAGTTCTAGTATTTATTAAGTATTTAAATTTGTAATAAGTCATAGTAGGGGGACGTAGTTATGAACATGGTGATTTATTGAATGACAGTTACATGGTTTGATGATTTTGTTTAGTTAATGAAATAATATATATGTATGGTTCTGCCATCTTGCGCATGGTTTTCAAATAGTGTGAAATGTGCATGTTTGTGAGAAAATATGTAAGGGGTATAACCCTCACACATTCCAAATAACCTTGAAAATTCGGTCGTTGTGATGTACACGGGAGCCGAAATCTTGGAGTGTTACAAGTTTGTATCAAAGCAAAACGAGACCTCTAGGCGAGAAGCCTAAATCCATATCATAATTAACTCATCTTAGGGCTTAGTTCCGCGAAGACTAGAGACAAATCATTTAAATTCAATCCTATTAATCGTATGTAATGTTATGAACTTAGAAGCCCACACTTAAGTTCCTTGAAATTTCTAGGGTAGTCATAGAACCTAGAAATCTGAACATTTTAGGATTTTTGAAAAAAAAATCACTTTTTTTTTTTTTTAATTTTAGGGCTCTCATCTATTCCCCATATTTAAATCAGTGATTCATTGAATCTTGTGAATTATCTCCATAAAAATTGGTAGTAGCTATTTTATTTCTAATTATTTTAATTAGGGCATATTTTTAGACCTAGCTGTAATTTCGATATTGGAAAATGTATTTTCAAATTTCATAAATTTTTAAAATCTTTTCTGGAGATTCCTAACTCAGTCCTTAGTATCCCTTTCAAATTTCAGATCAATCCAATGTGTAATTAAATCAGAAAAATTTCGACAATAGCATATATTTTGTATAAAATTCTGCTAATCTGTTACGTTTTTCATACTTGCAGTAGGGGCCAAAACTAGACTTTGTCATAAATCAGGAAAATTCCGACAATAGTACAAATTTTGCATAAAATTCTGCTGATCTTTTACATTTTTCATACTTATAGGGGTTAGAACTACACTTTATCATAAAAAAAAATTTCTGAGAAAAATTTAAGGTATTCCCCACCTAATCATCTATCTACCCTCCAAATTTCAGGAGAAAATGACTTCCAATTTGAGAGAAAAAAAATCTGATAGCGCGATCAGGTCCTGGGTATCAGATTCCCTAACTACGAGCTAGGTGAACCTCTAACTCTAACTTTCTGATTTGAGTTCATTAGTTTTCACCTTAGAAGCGCCCTTTAACCTATAGAACACTTATTTTCAGCTTGATGGCCCCTAGGAGGAAATCTTCGAGAAACGTTTCCGCGGCCTCACCCCAGCCTGAGTCACCACCCATGGCTAACACTGTGAGTCCTAATATAAATCCACCAATGACTTCAGTGGGAGGAAACTCCAATGCTCCACAACCTTGGGAAGTCATGTTAGGCGCACTTGATCACCTCACCGGTATCATTCAGCAACAACAGGCCCAACAACATGAGCAACAAACTTGACACCAGGCCACCCTCGAACAACTGATAACAATCATGACCCCTGGCCAAACTCCGATTCTAACCTATACTCAAACTGCACCTCCGCCTCCAGTGGAAACCTAGATAACCACACCAACACTCCAAAATTGGCCTGAAATGCTTCTAGTACCCCTAGCACCTAAACAGGCTCTCTTGCCGAATCAACCTCGGTTCATGCTTCCTGAAGAAACCATCCTAATTGAGAAATTCTTAAAATTACATCTTAAGAAATTTCATGGAAACCCTGACCCTACCAAGGCGGATTATTGGCTCAAGCAAGTGGCCAAGGCACTGGACACCCTAGCTTGCCCCATGCAACACCAAGTGACCCTAGCTACATACTTATTAGACTTGGCAGCCTACATTTGGTGGCAACAGCAAAAAGAAGAGTCGCAGAAGGATTCCAATGGACGTAGGATGCTTTCCATGCCAAGTTCTGTGATAAGTTTTTCCCTGAAGCGTATAGGAAAGAGAAGATGTCTGAATTCCTAAAACTAGAGCAAGGTAACCTCACCATAGCCCAGTATGAAGCCAAATTCGTTGAGTTGTCAATTTACCTACCCTCAGCAGTAGAAGACCGGGACTACAAGATCCACAAGTTCTAGGAAGGCTTCATGCCTAGTATTCGGTCGAAGGTTAGCATCTTGAAGTTGCGTACTTATGAAGAGATCATAGATCGAGCAATGATCGCTGAGAAAGACACTAAACGCTATATCCAGCAGCGAAATCAAACAAGGCAAGTAGGCTAAAAAAGCAGAGTAGTACCAAATCTACCTTCCATTCTTAACAAGAGACCAAGACTTGCACCAACCAATCATCAACAAAATCGGGACCCGTTTAGCTGTCACTACTGCGGAAAGCCATGACACAAGGCCATTAATTGTTTCAAGAAGGCTGCAGATGAGAAGAATGCCTCTCAAGCTAAGGGGAGTCAACCACAACAGCAGAATCAAGCACCCAGACCACCCACAGCAGCTCGTCCTTAAATGCAGAAGAGAGAAGCACCAAATCCAAACCAGAAGTAACAAGGACATCTCTACGCTATGGCTCCACCAGATAATGTGGAAGAAGACCCCTGTGCCATCGAAGGTATTATCGACAATGATCCAGTAGTTGTCTTATTTGATAGCGGTGCCACCATTTCTTTTATTGCTGTATCAGTCGTAGCTCAATTAGACTTAAAGTTAGTATGCTTAGGTGAATCTGTGGTCATAATAGCGCCTATCGGTTGAATCGTAGAACTAAGAAAGGAATGTTGAAGATGTCCTTTAACTATTGATGGAGTCAAATTCGAAGTAAATCTAGTTGTATTGAACATGAAGAACTTCAACGTGATCTTGGGAATGGACTAACTCTCTAAGCACCGGGTGAACTTACATTGCCATGCCAAGACCATATCACTGTCTCTCCCAAGCCATGACCCAGTAGTGTTCCAAGGTTAGCAGAAGAAGGAAGTAATCGAACGCTTGATGTGCGTCGGAGAATCGGTCGAGCTATCTATTGACCAAATCCCCCTAGTAGCTGAATTTCCTGAAGTATCTTAAGATATTCTTGGTCTATCCTCGAAGCGTGAAGTAGATTTCGCCATTGATCTCGTGCCCGGTACGACACCTATAGCATTGGCAGTGTACCGTATGGCTCCTGTATAGTTGCAAGAATTGAAGAAACAATTAGAAGAACTCCTAGAGCGAGGATTTATTTACCCCAGTGTATCTCCCTGGGTCGCATCTGTCCTCTTTGTACGGAAGAAAGATGGTTCGCTTCGCCTGTGTAATGATTATAGGAAGCTGAACCAAGCCACTATTAAGAACAAGTATCTTCTTTCGCGCATAGATGATCTTTTCGACTAGTTGGGAGGAGCGCAATTCTTTTCGAAGATTGAATTAAGGTTCGGGTACCATCAGTTAAGAGTGAGAGATGCAGATATTTTCAAAACAATGTTCAGAACGAGGTATGGATATTATGAGTTTGTTATCATGCCCTTCAGACTGACAAATGCCCTGGCAGTATTCATGGACCTAATGAACCGTGTATTCAAACCCTACCTAGATAAATTCGTTATCTTTTTCATCGATGATATTCTCATCTACTCGAAGAGTAAGGAAGAGCACGCCAAGCATCTAAAAATAGCTCTGCAGACGATGAAGGACAACCAATTGTATGCTAAATTAAAGAAATGTGATTTCTAGGAAGAAGAAGTGAAGTTCTTTGGTCATGTAGTCACCCACGATGGGATAGCAATCGACCAATCCAAAGTCGAGGCAGTCCACCAATGGATCCAACCTACCTCAGTCACCGAAATGAGAAGTTTCCTAGGGCTCGCAGGATATGATCGTCATTTCATTAAAGAATTTTCAAAGATCGCTCGCCCCTTAACCGAGTTAACTAGGAAGAATACTCGCTTTGTCTAGAGCACGGAAGAAGAAGCTTTTCAAAGGCTGAAAGAATTGTTAACAACGGCCTCAATTTTAGTATTGCCCGAAGGAGTAGAATTTGTGGTCCATACCGATGCCTCACGAGCAGGCATGGGTTGTGATTAATACAAGCAGATAAAGTAATGGCATACGCGTCTCGGCAATTGAGACCACATGAGCAGAACTATCCCACGTATGACTTAAAATTAGCAGTTGTGATCTTTACCTTGAAGATTTGGAGACATTATTTGTATGGGGAACAGTTCAAGTTAAACACTTACTATAAGAGCCTGAAGTACTTGTTTCAACAGAAAGATCTGAATATGCGTCAACGAAGGTGGATGGAGACACTTAAGAATTTTCAGATAGAGTTGTGCTACAACCCTGGGAAAGCTAATACAGTGGCTAATGCCCTTAGTAGGAAGAAGGTGCATGAGACAACAATGTCTTGCATCCTCAAGAAGTGAAAAATGCTAAATTTTATAAAGGATTTTGATGAAAAATTAAACATTGGGAGCCAAGTAGTGAAAGTGAATAATATTGTAGTAGAACTGACCTTGATGTGTAAAATCATTGATGCTCAGAACCAAGACGACGAATTGTAGGAAATAATGACAAAATTTATGGCCGATGAAAGACATGTAGATTGGTGAATTGGATTAGATTGGGGCATACGTTTTTGCGACCGTCTATGTGTGCTGAATAAACTAAGTTTAAAGAAGGAAGTGATGGACAAAGCACATTGCTCGAAGTTAACGATTCACCCGGGGAGCACAAAGATGTATCAGGACATGAAGAGGCAGTACTGGTGGAACAACATGAAGCAAGAGATCGCAGAATATGTATCTAAGTGCCTCACGTGTCAACAGGTAAAGGCCGAGCAAAAAAGGCCATGAGGATTGTTGAAACAACTAGAGATTCCTACATGGAAGTGGGAGCACATTACTATGGACTTCATCATGGGCTTACCCAATTCGAGAAAGAATCATGACGCCATTTGGGTGATAGTTGATCGCCTCACCAAATCAACTCACTTTGTCACGACCCGAGTATCAGCGAAGTTATCAGAATTGGCGGAGTTGTATCTGAAAGAAGTTGTACGTTTACATGGGCTACCAGTATCGATTATATCAGATAGAGATTCACGGTATACATCATCATTGTGGTCAAAGATGCAACAAGCCATGGGAACGTCACTCAAGTATAGTACAGCTTATCACCCGTAGATGGATGGTCAGACAGAACGTGTGAATTAGATCCTAGAAGATATGTTGCAAGCATGTGTGTTGAACTTTAAGGAAAGTTGGAAAGATTACCTACCTCTAGCAAAGTTTTCTTATAATAATAACTTTCAGGCAAGTATAGCTATGGCGTCATTTGAAGCACTGATGGCCACCCTTGTCGCATGCCTCAATGGCTGAAGTAGGAGATTAAAGCTTGATTGGGTCGAAAATTGTTTAAATTACCTAAAAAAAGATTGACATCATTTAAAAATGCCTAAAAGTAACTCAAAGCAGTCAAAATAGTTACGCGGATAATCGACGACGGGATCTAGAGTTCAAAGAAGGGGATCATGTATTTTTAAAGATATCGCCTATGAAAGGAACGTTGAGGTTCGGACAGAAGGGAAAGTTAGCTCCGCGTTTCATCGGACCATTCTAGATTCTCCCATGAGTTGGTGAAGTAGCCTATCATCTGACTTTGCCCCCGCAGCTAGCAAACGTCCATAAAGTTTTTCATGTATCAATGTTAAGGAAGTACAACAGGGACGGCGCTCACGTGATCGAACGGAAAACGATCGGAGTACATAGTGACGGGTCATACATCGAAGAACCACTGCGAATCATTGACCAAAAAGAGCACATACTACGAAGGAAAATCATTCCACTAGTAAAAGTTCTATGGTCGTTTCACCGAGAAGAAGAGGTAACCCAGGAGACCAAAGAAGAAATGAAGAAAGCTTACCCGCACCTGTTCGCCGTATATTCAGGTAACTTCGAGGACAATGTTTAGTTTTAAGGTGGGGGGAGTTGTAATGCCCCAGATTTACCATAATTATTTTATAATTTTCTGAAATTTATTTCTAATTTTTTAAATTAATAACCTACCGTTGATATTGAAATTTGAGTAATGAGACATCCGTAGGAGATCAGATGGAGTACACTTTATTAAAGTTTCTTAGAATGACCCCATTAACAATGTAGAGGAGTTAGATTTCGCTAAACTCGAAGATTTATGATAATTACAGAAATGCCATAAGTTAAACTTAAGTTAACATGCTGCTTTTAAGTACACTAATTTTCAACGATCGTTGAGATACAAAACCCTAGACTTAAGCTATTTAGCGCATTTTAGCTGTATATGTCGAATTTCAGCCATCCGATCTTCCTACAAATAGGTAAATTGGAAATCAGTCTATAAGTGGGCCGTCTAATCTCAAATCTAGCCAATTTTTTGTGTCACCCCCTAAAACTACACTGCCAACATGCTGGATGAAGTGGATTTTATATAAACATCATGGTGGACCTTGTGTGCGTGACGCACAGGCTAAACCATGCGATTCACCAGTGGGCAGCGTTGCTGGACATCCAAACCGTCCAAGTTGTCCATCCTTTTTCTAATCCCTCAAAACCCCATCCCACCAAAACTCTCTTCATTCCACTTTGAATCCATGCCGATCTTCTTATCCAAAGTTAACCTTATGAAACAAGATCTTCTAATCCAGGAATACACTTCGCATGGGAGCTTAGGAAATCTTCCATGGGAACTAGAGGATCCCCCTACAACATCCATCATGGCCACAACTTAGAAACCGAGTTTTATAACCTTTTAAAGAATAATCCTCCAAATCTTCTTTTGAGTTCAAACCCTAACAAACGACTCTAGAGTTCCGATTGGTGGGCTCCACATGCCTCATTGGACCCATTTAAACCCATCCTAGGTGTCCGATTGTTAGATAAACCGTCTGTTCAAAAGTTTTTAATTCTAATCTCATTATTTCCTATTTTCTTCTCATGGACCGTTCATCGCTTAGTGGGTCCCATTCCAAAATCTGTCACGACCATTTTGTAGCCCATACTTGACTTAACAAATATGTGGAATCTCTCCTCAAACCATGTTGTATACACTTTTCAAAATGACTTGAAAGATAATGTATTTCTACTTTAAACCACAACCATTCATCCAAAAATAGTATAACTTCCCTCAAAACCCTAATTTCAACCCTACCTCCATATATAGGGCCTCTCCTAGCTAGAGGTAAGCCCCACCCATGAATTTGAGAGAGAAAAAGAGAAAGAGAGAAAAGAGAGGAAAGATAGAGAAGTGTCATTTTGCTATTCTTTCATCAATCATATATCTCTAATAGGCCTAAGATCATAAGGTGAGAACTCTTTTAAGATTGGGTTAATAATATCATGTTGTGAAAGTTGATGATTCTTATAGGTTTTTGTTTACATGTCTTTTTTTGTTATCTCCTTAATAAGTTATATATGAATGTTTTTAGATACCCTATTCCCATCCCATGGTGATGGATTAGAGAACTAATAAAGAATGGAATGTTTGTTGCACATATGAAATTTGTGTAACCATCTTTAAGGGGACCACCCTTCCTTCCATATTGTATAAAGAATAGCTGTGAGTGTCAAATGGAGATCCTTATTATGTCGTATTCATTGTATATATGTGGATGAACCCTAATCTGTGGTTATGAATATTGGAACACTCGATTAAGAGGTTACCCTAACTTGAGACGGTGCTTTTAACTTGTCCGATTAAGTGGCCACCCTGATCTGTGGTGGTGGTATCAGATCGCCTGATTAAGTGGTTGTGAAATCCATTTATTATTATTATTATTATATTTACTATTATTATCATTATTCCCCATGCTGTTAAGGATCTCCATAAGACTATAGTTGAGCATAGTTGTTATGAACCTTAGTAGTACGGGCCGCCATCCTAAGATGTGATGCGTCGGTTATGACTGTTTTGATGAGTGACGAACCATGAGGAAGGATATGGTGGTACTAAAGGCTGGTTGTACGTTAAGTAGCTTAGTGTAAATTGATAATAATAATAAAGAATGGTTAACTCATGCATACACATGGCTTCATGTGAGTGTATGGAATTGAGAATAGACTAGAGTGTCCTACTTCTCTCATACACTGTCACGTGTAGATTTAGGCTATGAGCAGTCCCGTTTCTCACGTGATTGGGCAAAGTATGGGCTTGCGTGTCGCAAAACCCCTGGCGGCATTTCTAAGGATTCCTATGCTGGGTCATGCATTATCATGCATTGCATTAAGTAAGAGTAATGGATGTTTGTTATGATTTTTATGCAATTATTATTCTAAACTTAAAGTAGTTCTTCATTATGCCACCTTTGACGTTGTCTTTGTGAAAAATAATTTAGAACATGCAGGTGACGATCCTCAGGAGCCCAATCCTCAAGGAGACGATTATGATGGCTCGTGGGAGCAGATGGTGAAAGAGGAGACCGCATAATTGTTGAACCTCCAATTTATACATTGTATAGGCCATTCCATCACATTATATGCATGGTTTGCATGTTTAAAAGGTCCATCTAATGCAGGTTTTATGATTGTAGGAATGAGAGCAGACTTCACCTAATCGAAGACCAAAAGGAGACATTTAGGAGCCTTGGATAAAGACCCAAGGTGGGCCAAAGAAAGAAGGAAGCAAAGAGAGAGGAATGAGAGAAGAAAAGAAAGAAGAAAGAATGCAGAAAATGGGTCCAACCGGTCAAGACCGGTCGACTGCACTCCCTGGACACTTAACAGACAGGCTACACCGGTTAAGACCGATCGGCCATGCAATTTCAGGTTTCCAAATTTCAAACAGCAGGCTATTCCCGTTTCTAGTTTTTCGGCCCAGTTTTTTAGGCCCATCTTGATGATATTTGCAAATCCAATACATCTATAGTCGAAGAGGAGCTCGACGCCGAAATAATCCAAGTGGTTTCGTGTCGATCGGAGCTACGGATTGACCGTCGTGACCAAAACAATACGTACTGTCCAGAAAGTTCCAGATTCCTCCCACTCCACTCTGGGCAGGTCCAGGTGACCCATCATTAATGATATGAAGAATCTACTTTGACCATCTTGTAGAACACATCCATATATGAATAACCACAAAGTTTCAAATCAAAAGGATGTGTGATTTGATCGTACCGGTTGAAGAAAGATGGACCTATCCAGAAAGATCCAACTACGCAGATTTAATAAAAGGCCTGAGTGTTCTAATTTTCGCACCTAATTTTAGAATTGTTTTGGACAATTTAATCCATCTATCATATAGAGGAGGAAGTTTTCTACCAATGTTGAAAATTTGAGATCAATCCGACCTCTGTACACTCCGGAGCGTTGAAAGCAAGATGACTGGTTCTGAAGGTACCCGAATTGCGCGATTTTAAGAGGCGGTCGCTGATCTGATTGGTGGGCCTATTCAGAAGATAATCTTGGAAATCTAAATCATCTATGAGGAATATCACATTATAAGGAATCTACAAATCAAATTTGAAGGCAATCCGACCATTGGTTAAGCCGTACGAAGCAAAACAAAATCTGTTATGTTGCGGTACTCTTGCTTGTATTATAAAAGTAGGTGCTCTCTTCTATTCTAAATCAAGCAAGCGCGTGGGAAGCAAGGAGTTCAAGTCCTAAGAGGCTACCTAGCCTCCTACAGCTAGTTTTTCTTCATTTTCTTAGTTCTAGTTCTAGTTTTAATATGCTTTTTCTAAGTTAACCTCTTAGCTAGAGCTAGAGGTGAAATTTATAGTTGGTTTCAATGCTTTAATTCTTTTATTACAAGTACCTTTTTCTTAATTTTGGATTTTGAACTTCTAGTTTGAATAAAGTTTGGATTTTTTGATGAATTGTGAGAGTTTGTGTACTTCGGACATGAGTTCCTTGCAATCCTCTGAGATTACCATGATTGGGTTATTTGAATTCGAATTGTAGTAACCCTTGAGCATGCCATAGTCTCTTGGCATGGTAGTTACTCTGAAGGCTACAAGTTCAAGTTTTATGTACTTCATTAGAACTAGAAATCTGATTTCCAGATTTAAGTGGGATTGTTTGTGCTTGAATGTTATATCCTCTAATTAGATGAGAGATAGGACTTTGATTCTAATTGTGTTGTATTTGGATGAATGGATTGGCATTGGACTACTACAAGTAGATCCTTGATGCTCTAGTTCTTCTTAATTTCAGATTTTTCTATTTGATGTGAAAAACCATTTTCCTAAACTTCTTAGATTCTAGTTATTAGAGTAGTTGAATTGTTTACCTCTTTCCCTGTGGATCGACCTCGGTCTTACCGAGATTTATTACTACATCGCAGCCTTGCACTTGAGGCGAGCGAACAAGTTTTTGGCACCGTTGCCAGGGAAAAGGTTAAACGGTTCTAATTGTTCTAGCTAGCTATAGAGTAGTTTTAGTTAGGATTTTTAGTTTTTATAGAAGTAGATTTTCTGATTTTTTTTCTTGAATTACTAACAATTTTTTGTTTGATTTTGTAGGACATTGTTGCTGACATAGATCTCACTCTATTGGGTAACATCTCCCCATCTCCCTTCTTTTTGTTCTTTTTTCTAGATTAGGGTAGTTTCCAATTCTTTAAAATTTCATTATGTATGATTGGACGAATGGTGCGTACAAGTACCTTTTGGAGGATGAGACATCGGATTGGAGGACCCTGACTCATTGTGATCGGGATCCCTCCAAGCATGAGTGTTTTTCTAAGATTCAAAGAACCTCCATTATCCCCCCATGTAAGACGATGCGTGATTACATTAATGAAAGCAATACACATGTTGAGACACGACGTAAGATGATGGGGGAATACCGGAACGAAGCAAAATTGATTAATTATCATAGTAGCCAACCGGTTATGACATTGCGTGATCACTTGTATGGATATGCCTATCAACCATCATATAACTCTTCATCCTACAATGCGTACGGTCTTATTTGGGAAAACCACCATTCTCCTTATTCAAGGGAAGAACCAACCATGGTTATTAACAATCACCCTAAAACGTCTCCCTCTTGTGATGACATGTATACACAAATACTTGAGGAAATATGGAAAGAGTATGCAGATGAACAATCAAATTAAGCTTACTCGCCATCTTGTGAAGACGTTGAGCCCGAAATTGGGGGCATCAAATCAATCCCCTTTAATGAGGAGGATGGGGACTACCCAAGTCCGATTTAATGAATAGACTTTTAGAGGAGATTGATTTCGATGATCCCAATCTCATCATCAATTATGGTGAGTCCACTATCTCTTTTGGATGCTTTGAACTTAATGATGAAGAGATTTCAATGACGGTTAACGAACCCGAGGAATCCATAAAATTTGAAAGCGGTAGTGGGGTTGCCTACAATGAGGGTTTGGTGAATGCTTATGAACCTATGGTTTCTTTTTCCAAGGGGCATAATGATTATGAGTCTCTAGAAGATATGCATGCTAGAGAGATGGCCGAAGTCGATCTTTTTTAGTCCTTCCACCAACAACACATGCCAAATTCTATTGTGGTAGACCTCCCTTTGATTGAAAATTCTTTTCCTTTAGATGATGAGGTGGCACAATCTGAAATTTTAAAAGATCAACCAATGTTAGATGATGTGCTTACCACTAAATCTGAAATTTTTTCCTTGGAAGACCTCTCTATAGAGGAGGAATTCCTTACCATTGAAACAGAATTTCTTCAATCATTAAGGGAGGACGAGGACCCTTCATCCGACTATCTCGATTTTTGTTCGCTCGCCTCAAGTGTAAGGCTGCGATGTAGTAATAATTCTCGGTAAGACCGAGGTCGATCCACAGGGAAAGAGGTAAACAATTCCAAGTACTCTAATAACTAGAATCTAAGAAGTTTATGAAAGTAGGTTTTTACATAAAATAGGAAAATCTAAAAATAAGAAGAACTAGAGTATCAAGGATCCACTTGTAGTAGTCCACTGCCAATCCATTCATCCAAGTACAACACAATTAGAATCAAAGTCCTATCTCTCATCTAATTGGAAGATATAACATTCAAGCACAAACAATCCCACTTAAATCTGGAAATTAGATTTCTAGTTCTAATGAAGCACATAGAACTTGAACTTGTATCCTTCGAAG
Source organism: Liriodendron chinense (assembly GCA_003013855.2). Taxonomy (NCBI): domain Eukaryota; kingdom Viridiplantae; phylum Streptophyta; class Magnoliopsida; order Magnoliales; family Magnoliaceae; genus Liriodendron; species Liriodendron chinense. Next base: position 343,453 of record ML058566.1, on the reverse strand, counting down.
TAACACCCATGCCTATGGACTATGGCATGCTCAAGGGTTACTACAATTCGAATTCAAACAACCCAATCATGGTAATCTCAAAGAATTACAAGGAACTCATGTCCGGAGCACACAAACTCTCACAAAACTTCTAAAAATTCAAACTTTATTCAAACTAGAAGTTTAAAATCCAAATTACGAAAAGGGTACTTGAAAAATGAATTAAAGCATTGAAACAAACTACAAACTTCACCTCTTAACTCTAACTAAGAGGTTAGCTAAAAGAAAACATTAAAAACTAAAAACTAGAAGCTAAAACTAGAAGAAGAAGAAAACTAGTTGTAGGAGGCTAGGAAGCCTCCTAGGTCTTGATCTCTTTGCTCCCCACGTTGCTAGATGCCTTAGGAAAAGACTGTAGGTGTCTTTTTATAGCTTAGAGGCGTCACCGACTTGGAAGAATCGCGGAAATACGGAGTCCTACCGCACTTAGGAAACTCAAAATCCGAATTTAGAAAGCTTCAAGCCGCTGTCTACATGTGGCCGACCGGTCTTGATCGGTCGAACTTGTCTTTTGACAGTCCAGGGGGTACATAGAGAGGGCCGACCGGTTGGCCGACCGGTCAAGACTGGTCGGACCAAACTGATCCTTCTTCCATTTTCTTCCAATGATGTGGCCGACCGGTCACGACCGATCGGACATTTTTCTTTCTTCATTTTCTTTCTTTCTTTCTTCTACTTTCTTCTCTCCTTGCTTTCTTCTTTCTTTAGTCCTCCTTCAACCTTCATCTAATGGCTCTAATTGGCTCTTTTTAGTCTCCAATTGGGTGAAGTTCGCTCTCATTCCTACAATCACAAAACATGTGTTAGATGGGCCTTTTAAACATGCAAACCATGCATATAATGTGATGTAATGGGTTATGCAATGTATAAATTGGAGGTTCAACAATTTCCTAGAGGAATGCTTGGCCCACTCTTATGATCTTGATGATGAGATGATTAAGGAGTTGGATATTTTGTTAGACGCGGTGTCGGTGCCTAAAGAACACCTTTCCACTAATTTACACTCTTTACCATTGTTTGTGGAAGCACCGTACAATTTTAAATTTGTGGAGGAGGCATCTTTGACTAATGAAAACTTCATGAATGTCTCTCTACCATCATAGGTCCTTCAACCCATTGAAAAATCTGATTGGGAGGACCCATTTTTAATCAATCATAACCCAATTCAGAATTTGAGGAGATATCTTTTTGCTGCTCTTATCTCCTCCTATCATGCATGTGATGCACATAAATATTGGACTTGAATGAAGACAAGCACCCATGTCTACTGTCGAGCAGGACTTTGGATGGTCTTCATTAGAAATTTATTGAAATTCATGAAGATCCTGTTCAAATTTGATCATGTAGTCGATCGGACTAATCAAAGGTAGGTAGGTAGGTTAGGATTTATTTTTCTACAATTATGATTGAATAAGTCTCATCGAGATAATGGAAGATGCTAAAATTGATCAACTTGCTACCTCAGGTACTCTCGTTCTCACTCTCCTTTGTTTTATTTCATTGCTCTCATGTCTTGCATACTCCATATCTTTTTACATTGAGGACAATGTAAGATTTTAGTTGGGGGTGAGATTCCTTAGATGAATCTAATAGCTTTTGTGACATTTCGAGCAATTATGTAGAAAATTTTTAATTTTTCTAAAATTCAAAACTCTTTTAGAAAACCTTATTTTTATGCATTCGAGATGATACGAGTATAAGAAAAGGAGATACGAAGTGAGTGATGTTGCAAATCTTATACTACTCTTAATATAATGGTTTTATATGTGAATTCCCTTATTTATATGATTGATAGAAAATTTGAACACTTTTATATCTAGTTCACATTACACGATTTTCATGGTTTGAAAGGATTATGTGATTTGTGAAATGGCTAGGCTTAGATTTGAGGTGTTGAGGAACCAAGCCGGGGTACTTTGTCCATCCTTGTCCATGGAAAAATAACGAAATATATGGATTTCTAAAAATCCTATCAAATGTAAAAAAAAAAAAAAATGAAAAGGAATGATGAAAATTGGGAATGATGGGAAAATAGTGGAAAATTTCGAAAAGGGCTACCTATTACCAACCGGGGGATGGTCTACCCGTAACCAAAGCCGGAAATGGGACGTAGTGTGAAAGCCGTCGGAAGGACGGTAAGACAAATTCCTGTCATAGGCTTGTTGTTGCTCTGTACACCTTGAGATCTATAGTTTAGTTGATTTATGAAGAAGATAATTCCAGAAACTCATGAGAAGAACTTTCACTATGCACACTAGGTTGAAGTTGTTCGAGTTCTTCTATTTATCAATCAATCAGCGGGAATTTTATGTAGACACTTATTATGCTTTGAGAGTTTAAGGTTTCAACTTCTATCACATAATTTCTCAAAATTTTATACTTGTATGTCATGGAATTGATAGAAACATGGTTTCTGAAGGAGAGTTGGTTTGGAGGTTTGAAATTGTTTCACACATGTTTTGCTCGGGACTAGCAAAAAGCTGGTTGGGGGGTGTGTTCAACCTCCAATTTATACATTGTATAGGCCATTCCATCACATTATATGTGTTTACATCGAATTTTGTAACAGGGTCCTCCAGATTGTTCACCTTCTCTCCAAGCGATTTCCTCCTTGGACCTGAAAGGAGACAGAAAGTAATTAAGGGTGGCCGGCGTCCAGCCGTTGGCCCTCCGATGCTTAAGTTAGATAGGGTGAGGTTGAAAAGAGAACAAATAAAGGACGGGGGTTAAGAGATTGAGTATTGTGTACCTTTATCATCAATAGAGTCATCTATTTATACAGATCTAAATGATCCAACCTGCTACGCAAGCTGTTAAGATTAGTACTGATTTCATGGGATAAGAAGCTTATCTTGTTAATCCTTGGATAAGGAAGTAGTCAAAACATTCTAGACGTCTAGCTGATTACGTCTCTAGATATTCGGAACTATGAATAGATATAAACCAAAATCGGCCTATACGGGCTACTGGTACTATGAGATGAGGGCCATCCATGCTCGAAACCAGAGACCAGAGACCAGAGACCAAACACCAGGGCTGCTCACATGACGGAAGCTGCTCATATCAAGAGTGCTCGCATGTGAAGATGCGACCCCTTCGTCGAGCACGAGCCGGGCTGGTCGCATTTTGGAGATGCGACCCCTTTCTTCGAGCACGAGCCGGGCTGGTCGCATTTTGGAGATGCGACCCCTTTCTTCGAGCACGAGCCGGGCTGGTCGCATTTTGGAGATGCGACCCCTTCTTCAAGCACGAGTCGGGCTGGCCGCATTTTGGAGATGCGACCGCGATTCCTCACTTCTCTTTAAAGCCAAATTTATCTACAACAATATGCATAGTTTGCATGTTTAAAAGATCCATCTAATGTAGGTTTTGTGATTGTAGGAATGAGAATAGACTTTACCTAATCGGAGACCAAAAGGAGACATTTAGGAGCCTTGGATAAAGACCCAAGGTGGGCCAAAGAAAGAAGGAAGCAAAGAGAGAGGAAGGAGAGAAGAAAAGAAAGAAGAAAGAATGAAGAAAATGGGTCCGACCGATCAAGACCGGTCGGCTGCAGTCCCTGGACACTTAACAGACAGGCTACACTGGTCAAGACTGGTTGGCCAGCCCTGTCCGACCGGTCAAGACTGGTCGGCCATGCAATTTCAGGTTTTCAGATTTCAAACAGCAGGCTATTCCCATTTCTGATTTTTTGGCCCAGTTTTCTGGTCCCATCTTGATGATATTTGGAAATCCAAAACATTCATGTCAAAGAGGATCTCAACGCCGAAATAACCCAATGGTTTCGTGTCGATCGGAGCTACGGATTGACCGTGGTGGCCAAAACAATACGAACTGTCCAGAAAGTTCCAGATTCCACCCACTCCACTCTGCGCCGGTCCAGGTGACCTATCATTGATGATATGAAGAATCTACTTTAACCATCTTCTAGACCACATCCATATATACATAACTACAAAGTTTCAGATCAAAAGCATGTGTGGTTTGATCGTACCGGTTGAAGAAAGATGGACCATCCAGAAAGATCCAGCTGCGCAGATTTTCTAAAAGGCCTGAGTGTTCTAATTTTCGTACATAATTCTGAAATTGTTTTGGACAATCTAATCCATCTACCATGTATAGGAGGTAGTTTTCTACCCATGTTCAAAATTTGAGATCAATCCGACCTCTGTACACTCTGGAGGGTTGAAAGCAAGATGACTGGTTCTGAAGGTACCCGAATTGGCGATTTTGAGAGGCGGTCACTGATCTGATTGGTGGGCCCATTCAAAAGATAATCTTGAAAATCTAAATCATTTATGAGGAATATCACATTACAAGGAAGCTACAAATCAAATTTGAAGGCAATCCGACCATTGGTTAAGCCGTACGAAGCGAAACAAAATCTGTTATGTTGCGGTACTCTTGCTGTATTATAAAAGCAGGTGCTCTCTTATATTTCAAATCAAGCAAGGACGTGAGAAGCAAGGAGGTCAAGTCCTATGAGGCTACCTAGCCTCCTACAGCTAGTTTTTCTTCCTTTTCTTAGTTCTAGTTCTAGTTTTAATATGCTTTTTCTTAGTTAACCTCTTAGCTAGAGCTAAAGGTGAAATTTGTAGTTGGTTTCAATGCTTTAATTCTTTTATTTCAAATACCCTTTTCTTAATTTTGGATTTTGAATTTCTAGTTTGAATAAAGTTTGGATTTTTATATGAATTATGAGAGTTTGTGTACTCCGGACATGAGTTCCTTACAATCCTCTGAGATTACCATGATTGGGTTGTTTGAATTTGAATTGTAGTAACCCTTGAGCATGCCATATTCTCTTGGCATGGCTGTTACTCCGAAGGCTACTAGTTCAAGTTTTATGTGCTTCATCAGAACTAGAAATCTGATTTCCATATTTAAGTGGGATTGTTGGTGCTTGAATGTTATATCCTCTAATTAGACGAGAGATATGACTTTGATTATAATTGTGTTGTACTTAGATGAATGGATTGGCATTGGACTACTACAAGTGGATCCTTGATGCTCTAATTCTTCTTAATTTCAGATTTTTCTATTTGATGTGAAAAACCATTTTCCTAAACTTCTTAGATTCTAGTTATTAGAGTAGTTGGAATTGTTTACCTCTTTCCCTGTGGATCGACCTCGGTCTTACTGAGATTTATTACTACATCGCAGCCTTGTACTTGAGGCGAGCGAACAATAGTCATACATAGTTCTAGCATTTGTTAAGTATTTGAATTTGTAATAAGTCCCAGTAGGGGGACGTAGTTATGAACATGGTGATTAATTGAATGACAATTACATGGTTTGATGATTTAGTTTAGTTAATGAAATAATATATAAATATGATTCCGCCATCTTGCTCATGGTTTCCAAATAGTGTGAAATGTGCATGTTTGTGAGAAAATATGTAAGGGGTATAACCCTTACACATTCCAAATAACCTTGGAAATTCTGCCGTCGTGATGTACACGGGAGCCAAAATCTCGAGTTGTTACATGCCACACATGGAAAAAATACCTAGTGTGTCCTCGATCAGTTTTACATTGATTCCATACTCAGATAATCAGAATAACACATTCCAACCATTGGATCAAAGCAAGGCGGAGATAACTAAATCTCGAAATATGGGGCTAATACCCAACAGGTATAATTCAAAAGTAGTACAGCCCGTATGAGAATTATACGAATCACAATAACAGTAAAAGAAAGAAAAGTTTTAACTACCATAGGGATGTTGCTAGAGATCTACTGGGCGCCCCGAGCAAAACACTTTTTGATATTATTCTTAATACATCTACATATGTCAAATGGAAGGTGTCAAAACGCCAACATAGTGAAGAAATATCCCCAAGATTATACTCGAGATATTTTAGATATGAGCATGTTCACAATAAATTTATATATATCTATATACACTACTCATAAGCTGGTTATCTCTAATGCACAAATACTAAGCAAATTACACATGTTATGCATACAAGCAAGCGCAAATAAAGAAGAGACAAAATAATACATTTTCTAAACGAGTTGATTAAACGCATGTATGTTATGATGCGCACTCAAATGCATGTCTCGGGGATCACATGAGGACACAAAAGGTAGCGCTGGCGCCACATCAGGCAACCAGACACCCACACGTCCTCCATGGATGCATGCCATGATATGCATGAATAGCCAAATATTTATTAGTCCAATTCGTACAGCAATTTGATGAAGCTAGAATACCTTCATTAATAACAAGTCTAGTTGGGACCATCTGGCTCCCTATGATGCATCGCCAATCATCACCAGTAACCCCTCAATCCAAAGTTGAGTATCCTCCCATGAAAACATGGTGTGGCCGTGACTCGTCAACCACATCCAAATTAAAATGGAAGGGCTCGTCACCCACATATCAAATACAGTTAATCAATTCAAAGGTGCAGGCTAATCAATCAAAACTAAACCAATACGTGCCTGAGTTGTTCATGTTAGTGCACTTTTCTATAGCATACTAGTGCACCTTGTTTGTCAATCACTTAGGTCAATGAGTCTAGTGTCGGTTGAGCTTAATGAAGATGAAGACCGAAGACTCAAGTGGCCCTGCTGCATCAAGGAAGAAGAAACAGGTAAAAGTGATGGCTTCGTTTGCCTTAACCTTGACCAAAACCTAACCCTAAACCTCTTAGATGACTTGGACCAACTAGGTATACCCTTAGTCATCATTATTAGTCTTAGAACTCCATGAAAAACATGATAAGTTAGACTAATTAAAGAGGTGGAAGCTGCTGTAATCAAAATAGCTCAAACAACAGTTTCCAATTGATCTCCAATCAATCGGACATTGGCTCCGATAGGACTCCAATCCATCGGACAGAATGTCTGATCAATCGAAAATTTTTCCAGCAACTTTGAAAATCCACTGGACATATTTTCGATCAATCGGACAGACTTCCGATCCATCAGAAGGGGTCAATCCGATCAATCGGACCATGTTACGATCAATCGAAATATCTTCCAAAGAATCCACTGGACTGATTTTCGATCAATCGGACATGTCTCCAATCAATCAGACAGGTCTCTGATCAATCGGACCTTTTTCCGATCAATCGGAGATGCGCTAATCTGCCCGTTTTTTTACCGTTGGAGCTCGAACTTTATAAATATTGAGCTCGGTTCTTGGGCATTATGAGAGGGTTTTGAGAGCCTATTTGCCATACCTTTTATACATCATATGGGGCCTCAAATAGGAGGAGATTCAAGTCATATTCCTTGTGTTTAAATTACAAGCGAGGGCATTCAAATGCAAACATAGAGATGACTTGATTCCTCTCTCAATTCTAGAGGTGAGACACTATACCACATAGTTATATCTCTTGTTCAATACCTCTAGAAGACCCTCTAGGTGAATCTCCTAGTTAGGACAAGCTACATACCCCATGTAGGAGATTCAACCATTCCCTAGCACCTTGGGCATCTCCAATGGAGCATCACATGCAAGGTAGCTGATCTTGGAGCTGAAGCCTTGGCAAAGCGGCGGCGTCAAAGATCAGGGGAGCACAAGGGGAGCTTATTCAAGCACGGGAGAGCGAGAAGAAGCAACCCAAAGCAGCACTACAAAGGGGCTCAATCCGACAAGTAAGGTTGTCTTGTTAAGAGTCCATCCACTCAATTCCCTATGGGAGTTGAGTGTAGAGTTTGTTTGACAAACTCGAACTAGGGTCGTTAGCCGATCCTTGACCTATTAGTTGGGCCTAAAATCTAGGGACGTCAACCGTTCCTTGGCACGTTAGTCGGGCCTAAACAAAGTCTCCAAGGGGGAGCCACCAACACGGGTGTAAACGTATAGGTTAAGAGGAACCTGTAAACTCCCTGGTTGGGTGGATCCGAGTTAAAACACCTTGGTTGGGAGGAACCATATTTAAACTCCCCAGTGAATGCCGGTGTGCTCAAAGGGGTTGAGTACTTGAACCGGGAGTGGAGTAGACAAGTAGTCAAACCACTATACATGCTTGTGTTTGTGATTGAATTGAGCACATTGATATCTTAGCATTGTAAGTTTAATTGTTTAATTATGAATGTTTGATAGGAATGTATGCTAGGCACTTGATAGGCACATCCACACTCACAAGATGTACTTTCACTACCTCATGTTGACTTAAGCATTTCTTGATCCATCCTCTCTAGTCCACATGAGTCGTTTAGACTAGGTTGCTGATTGCACTTATCGTTTGCTAGTCTCTTGATTGGACCCACTTAGGCTTGGAAGCCGAAGTGTTAATCGTTTACGTAGCTTAATTTGTTGAATTGTTTAAGTAGGCGAAAAGAGTTTTAAAAAGGTCCTAATCACCCCCTCCTATTGGTTTAGCCATAATTCTAGTTGCTCTTTAAGCTTCCGCACGTGTATGCATAGGGTGTCGTGTTAGACTACCCGACGCAATTTCAGTTCAAACGGTGTACAGGCACACAAACATCGGCCAGGGTCACATTTGTCACAAGGTCATTCAAACAATGATTTGTCACCTCTTTCAATGCTTACTAGTCACTACAGGGAGGCTCATCACCCCAGCGTAGGCTGACAGCCCAAACACTGTGTCCCATACCATCCTGCCTAACTCATGAGACTTGGTGGATCACGTCGCAATACGGTTTTAGGTGAACTATTTACAATGAGAATGATGGTATTCTAAATTCCATAGGGTGTGATTCAATCAATCAAGGATAAAAATGATTAACTCTAAATGAAACCTATTTGGTGGACCCAAATGGACAATGACAAACTGACAGTGGCCACTATCGGTCGACCGAGATCTGTTTAGGTTGATCAAATAAGCTCGTGACTGCCAATCAAAGGGTAGATAGTGTACTAGTCAAACAGTTGTCAAAGCTTAATCCAAAACAACATTCAAATGATTAAATATAAAAAATTATAAGCACAAAGTAAACTTAATACCACATCAATGTATGCCAACCACACAATATATTAAAGCACCTGGCTCGACTGACTGGCCCAACCGATCCAAATGACTTGGATGACACAGCCCAGATGACATAGGGTGTCACATACAAACACAAGCATGGATGAACTCTAATATTATGAATTTCATATCATTCAAGCATTTCATCGAGCATGTTATCATCCAAAACACCACAAATGCATTTCATCAAACACGTTATAAACATATCACGGATTAACAATTAAATTACAATTTAAAATAATTTTAGCATTTGTAAAATAAGAAAAGTAAGCAAAATTTAATAAAATCAAGCCATTATTTATATAAAAAAAATTATTGTGAAAGCTTGGGGTAGATCTTCACCTTATAGTCGAAATTCCGCGATTCAGATGTGGCCCGAACGTTGGGATTTGGGGAAAACCTCACATGCCTTGGATTAAGGAAATCCCCCAATCGACTCAACGAATTAGGGCCCGAGATCTTTCTACAACGAAATTTACATGGGGTCGAGCTCAATTACGGCTCACCAAATAGCATGAGTCGCTCCTAAATTCTAGCACGAACAAGCCCTAAGGTTAGGGTTTTTCAATTTTCGGAGAAAATGCAAGGGTTCCAACCCTAATGTTAAAAAAATAGGAAACGAAAGGAGGCAAGATAATAAAGGCCAGGGCTTTGGGACTTCAAGTTTTGATGAGAAATCAAAGGGTTAGGTGAGATTTTGTTACCTCAAATTGCAAGTGAAGGGGAATCGACGAAGTATTTGGTAGCTATTGTAAGACACATACCCTTGTTTGCCCTCCGTACGCTTAATTTTCGGTGCCGGTACGTCCCGGACGGATCAGATTATCGAGCCTTGATCGCGACCCTGTTTTAGTACCGCATTGACCTAAGACCTATACCCCGGCGACCGCGTAGGCGCTGCGATTCCAACGCCGCGCGGCACGCCTCATTGCAATACCCGGTGTGAAAGTTATGATCGATTGCGTAATCCGAGGTGGGCCGCACAACGTGCGCGTGTCGTGGGCCCTACTTGGACAAACTCCAAGACCATGTCACATCAATCTAATCCATCACCATCATTCTCACCTACAGCCATCCCATACCCTACTCTACACACCCCATACCTCCCATCCCTCTCTCTCCTCCCAAAGTCAACCCTCACCCATACCCCCCATACCCCTTCCCATGCACCATCATCATCACCCATCACCCCCATGATTCCTCTCTCTCTCTCTCCCCCCCCCCCCATACAAGTCCATACGTAGGGGGAGAGGAGAGTGCATTTTCAAAGTTCAAGTGATTAGAGAGGAGAGAGAAAGAGAGAAAGAGAGAGAGATTTGAGAGGAGAGAGAAAGAGGAAGATTTGAGAGAAGTAGAGAGAGATTAGGGAGATTGAGGGTGTAGATCCTTGCTTGGAGGACCTCAACCATCATCCGGACCGTCCGGATCATCCAATCGTCAACCCGATTCAATCCAACCGTCCATCCTTTGAGGTGAGTGCAAGGGGCATAAACCCCCTCCCATTTTCTTAAATTTTTTCATTTTATTTTTCCTCGGGCCCACCTTTTGATGGGCAACAAGATGGATGGACTGGATCACCCATGAATGGGACCCACCTTATTATAATAATAATAATAATAATAATAAATAAATAAATAAAAGAAGAAGAGAAGGAATAGGGGGCCGCTGGACAGTCAGCGTCCAGGGGACGCTGCTGCCCAGCAGCTCGTGGGCTACAGCCCCTTTTGGGCGTGGACAGGTCCCCACACGTGGGACCCACCTTGATGTATGTATTAGATCCACGCCGTCCAGCTGTTTCTCCACCCCATTTTATGGCTGGGCGCCAAAAATGAAGAAGATCCAGATCTCAGGTGGACCACACCATAGAAAACAGTGGAAACGACTGCCAAGGCTTCTTGGGCCCACCGTGATGTTTGTGGACCATATTACCTGCCCAATATTGGGCTTGTTAGAACCCCAATGAGCTGGGGAACACGATGGAGGGGGTGGATTGTCCATAAGTGGGCCCCACTTGAAATAACCACAATATAAAAAAAAAAAAAGAGAGAGAAACAAAAAAAAAGGACTCTGGACGTCCAGCGTCTGGACGTTTGACGCTGGAACGTCCAGCGTCACCTTGGACGTTGGCTGGGGTCCCCACTCGTGGGACCCACCTTGATGTTTGTGTTCCATCCACGCCATCCACTTGTTTTCCCATATCATTTTAGGGCCAGGGCCCAAGGACGAACCCGATCCAAATCTTAAGTGGACCGCACCGCATGAAACAGTGGGAATAATGATTCCTACTGTCAGAAATCTCTTGGCCCACCTTAGCGTTTCTAAATTGATTTTCATATCCAATATGGGGCTTGTTGGGTCCCCCATGAGATGGGGAACCTGATGAACGGAGTGGATCAGTCCCATGTGGGCCCCACTGGATATAAGCTCAAAAAAAAAACAAAAAAAAAGAAAAGAAGAAGAAAACGGAAGGAAGAGGCTTACCTCTGACGCTGGGCGTACCAGCGTCCTTGGACGCTGGGCGTACTGCCAGCTGGTGGCCCACTCGTGGGTCCCACCATGAGGCATGTGCTGTATCCACACCGTCCATCCAGTTGGGGAGATCATTTTAGGGTATGACCCCAAGAATGATTCAGATCCAAGTCTCGCGGGGGCCCCACCACAGAAAACAGTAGGGACAGTGCCCTACCGTTGAAACCTTCTTATGGGCCACCGTGATGTTTATTTGAGATCCAACCTGTTCATAAGTTCACACATACATGGAGGAAGGGACAATAAAAGTATCAGCTTGATCAGAAACTCCTGTGGGCCCCACTTATTAAATAAATAAATAAATAAAAATATATAAAAAAAAAAAAGAAAAAAGAAAAAAGAATGCTGCTGCTGGACAGACAGCGTCCAGGGGACGCTGTTGCCCAGCAGCTTGTCTATATGGGCATTGGCAATGGGCCCCACTCGTCGGGCCCACCTAGAATGTATGTGCTGTACCTATCCCGTCCATATGTTTTTTCCAGCTCATTTTAGTGGGCTATGCCACGGGTCAACAGTGGGAATAATAATCTCCACCATTGAAACCTTCCTAGACCCAAAATGATGTTTATTTATCACCCAACCTATCCATAAGTGGCTGGGCCCAAAATTTAAGCATATCCTAATGTCAAGTGGACCATGCTATAGTGGGAATAATGATTTCCAACATTGAAACCTTTCTGGGTTCTACAGTGATGATTATTTGCTATCCAACCGGTTCATAAGATCACATGGATATGGATGAAGGAGAAAACACAAATATCTTCTTGATTCAAAACTCATTGGGACCAGATGGGTACCACGCTGCCAGCAGGTGGCCCACCCTATGGGCCCCAACGTGATGTATTGATTAGCTTCACCATGATGTATCTGTTCTATTCATGCTGCCTATCTATTTTTTTTCCATATTATTTTAGATACGGCCCCAACAATGAGGCAAATTTAGATGTTAGATGGACCACACCCGTAGGGAATAGTGGTCATTAATGCCCATCATGATTCCTTCTTTAGTATATATGATTTATCCATGCCGTACGTACATTTTGTCGACCTCCCTTGTATGTGCAGGCCCAAGTATGGGGCCGATGTGGTCTCAAGTGGGCTATGCCACGAAGACCTTTACATTTCCAATGGGACCCACAGTCCGGGTCCCACTCTCTATATATATATTGGGCCTTTTAAGGCCAATGTTACATGATATGTTAGTAACATGCTAGTATGATTAGCTTAATATGTCACACTGATAACATGATTAGTATAATGAATACCATGCTCATTCATATGCCCATACGCATCATTTGTATGCCTGTTATGGATCATGATTAACCATAGCATATGCTAGTTGGCTTGTTATACTTAGGGGACCCATGTGAGACAGGGTCGCCCCACATGATTGCGCAGTATGCGTAAGTTGGTGCATGATTTGGATTGTATGACTCATGCATTTCGCATTATATATGTCACGATCGCTTTCACACCCTAGCAGCATCAGGGTGGTGGCCACCATAGTCACATCATGGTTGGCAGTATTGGACACCGAAAACTTGTTCTAGTATGTGGGCGCTATGGATGTCCTTGGGTGAAAGTCCCTAAACCCTGTGGTACCAGTAGGATGCTCCAACGTCGAGACCGAGTGGATAACATGAGCGCCCGTGTGCCAAATACCAGTAGGCCGCGTCTCCCACTGTGTCGAGGTCGGTTGGAAAGGGGTGTGACCTTATCCGCCCGGGTGAAGTGGGCTGTAAGCTAGGTCGAGTCTGACCAGCTCATGGAATGGGTCCGCTATCGGCGAGCCGGGTGGGCATTGGCATACCACTGACAAGGTGGATAGTGAGGTCTTTTCTACTCACTTGGTTACGCGCGCGATGTGCGGCGGCCAATATTAGAGTATATTAGACCCCGGTGATGTCCCAGATGATAACTATTTTGATATGTGGATCAGTTGAGGATTGACATGTTTGCATTGCATCTCTAGCATGTAACACTCGGCCATGTAGGCCCTTGCATAGCATAGCCTTGGGATGGCTGATAGCATTCATGAACTTGGTAACTTAGCCCTCTACTGCTTTCGCTTACTCTGATATCTGCATACTTGTCATATGCATCACACGCGCACACACGCACTCTACTGGGCTTCGTAGGAAGCTCATGCGTGTTTGTTTACACTGCAGGTACTAGAGCCTATCAGCAGCATTGAGGGCGGTTCATGTACCTGATATTTTGGACTTCTACTTTATGTTGTATTTCCCTTTCCAATATTGTACTCAACAAACTTTTAGTGGATATTTGATGATGTTTATGGTTTTGTTTATGCTCCTGTACAAAAAAAAAATTACCCTGAAAATCCTCCTGGTAAGATCCCAGGATCGGAACCTGGCACATGAGAGCTAGGAGCCGAGAATGGGGTACTACGGAGGCTGTTGGCACCAAGGTCGGCGATCGGGAATTTAGTGAGCCTGGTCCCCGGGTTTGGGGCGTGACAGCTATGGTGCTCATCGAAGAGAATCAGGCGACCGCAACCCTAAGTCCTTCTCTCCCTCACCATTTCCTCCCTCTTTCTCTCTTTCTCTCCTCTTCTTTATCTCTTTTTTAAGGCAAAATCAAATTTGGGGAGAGAGCCCCAAAGGGACTCTATTTATAGAATAAAAATTAGTGCAAACGGCCCTAATGGCCAAACATTCGGTATTATGACCTTATAAGAGGTCGTTCTGACTATTGGAGCTCATCGGGAGGTGTATGTGATGATCTAGGCCATAGGATAGGTGAACGTAGTGGTGATTTACCTATGGACACGCTTTTCTGTTAGTGCACTTTTCTGTGGCATACTAGTGCACCTTGTTTGTCAATCACTTACGTCAGTGAGTCTAGTGTCGATTGAGCCCAATGAAGATGAAGACCGAAGACTCAGATGGCCCCGCTGCGTCAAGGAAGAAGAATCAGGTAAAAGTGATGCCTTGATGTGCCTTAACCTTGACCAAAACCCAACCCTTAACCTCTTTGTTGACCTTGACCATATTAGGGAACCTTTAGTCATCATAGATTGGCCCTAGGTGTCCCAAAACATCACCTAAATCTTGGCCTAGGTGAGAGGGTTGAAGAATGGATGGGTCAGCAAAACAGTGGGCTAAACCCAGGCCTGTCTGACCGGTCACGACCGGTCGTGGACCCCTGGCCGACCGGTCGGACAGATGGTCCAATTTGGACAGCAGGCTGCTGGAGTGGATGGCCATTCGGCCGACCGTTCGTGGACCCTGGACGACCGGTCGTGGACCCCTGGCCAACCGATCTTGACCAGTCATGCAGACCATTCTCTTTAAGACAGCAAGCTTCTGTCTTTGCACTGGCCTATAGCCGACCGGTTGTGGACCCTGGACGACCGGTCGGCACTAGCCATTTTCTGCCCATTTTGTATCCGTTGCACATTGTTCTATATAAGGGCTTAGCTTGTTTTGAGGGGAAGAAGAGGGATTTCGAGAGAAGTGAAGCCACCATTGTTGGAGACCATTTGAGGCTCATTCCTAACCTATGCAAGGCATCTTCCTTGTGCTTTAACACAAGATTGGAGCATTCCAAGCTCATGAAGAAGATGACCTTCATCCCCTCTTGATCTCTAGAGTTTGGAACCTTCTTGATTGGCAAATCCTTGTACAAAACTCTAAGATGAGATCGTTGTAGGAGAGAACCTCTAGGCAACACATTCTCATTAGTTGTAGAGTTCTCAAACCTTGGGCATCTCAAAGGCATCACATGCAAGGTGTTTGATCAAGTGTGGCTGAGGCATTGGCGACGCAACGGTAACACGATCGTGGGAGCAAGGGAAGCTGATTGAAGCACGGGAGAGTGGAGATCAAGCAACCCAAACTGGCGCTAAATAAGGGGCTCATCCGACAAGTAAGGTTGTCTTTATTGAGAGTCCATTTAGAGTTTGTTTGTCGAACTCGAACTAGAGACGTTAGCCGTTCCTTGGCCCGTTAGTCGGGCCTAAACTAAGCCTCCAAGGGGGAGCCTCCGTCACGGGAGTGAACGTGCGTCGGGTTGAGAGTTAGCCTATGTCCAAAACTCCGTTTGGGTTGAGAGTTAGCCCTTTGTCCAAAACTCCGGTTATGGTTGAGAGGTGAACCGGTAAAACCTCCGTGTAAAGGTTGAGAGGTGAACCTCATTTAAAACCTCCGATAGTGAATGCCGATGTGCTCAAAGGAGTTGAGTACTTGAACCGAGAGTGGAGTAGACCCAAAGTCAAACCACTATACATGCTTGTGTTTGTGATTGAATTGAACACATTAATATCTTAGCATTGTTAGTTTAATTGTCTAATTATGAATGCTTGATAGGAATGTATGCTAGGCACTAATTAGGCACATCCACACACAAGATGTACTTTCACTAGTTGTGTAAACTTGAGCTCATTGATCCATTCTCATAAGTCTACATAGGTTGCATAGGTTAGAAGCTTGATTAGTTAAATCTTTTGGTTACCTATGCATGCTTTAGACTAATTTGTTTATTGCTTAATCATATGCTAGTCTTGTGATTGGACCCACTTAGTTTTGGAAGCCGAAGTGTTTTTGCTTACTTAGTTTGATTTGTTGAATTATATAAGTAGGCGAAAAGAATTTCAAAAAAGGTCCTAATCACCCCCTTCTATAGGTTTAGCCATAATTTTAGTTGCTCTTTAAGCTCCCGCACATACGTGAGTGTCGTGTTAGACTACCGACGTACTTTCATTTTCCACATTTCGGATGCGGTGATCGATGATTACAACGCATTGTTCGTTTAACGGTCACTGATCATTAGATTGGGGCTGCGACTTTAAGGTTAGTTGTAGAAAAATGTTTAACACTAGGATCTTGAATTTCATTAAAATCTAAAGGCTCGAAAGCCATAACTTCTAGTAAGTCCGAGTGGACAGAAGTAACTTAAATTCTGAAAAATCTAGCGCAAAAGTACACATCATCTGGGCAAAGTTTTTTAAACTGTATAACTAATTAATTATTTTTAAAAATTTTATATTGATTCCTTATCAATTTACTTTAATCCTACAAAATTTTAGAAAAATTTTATATTGATTCCTTATCAATCTACTTTAATCCAACAAAATTTTAGCTCATTCCGATGTTTATACAAATTACTAAAATTCCAGAAGTATACACTGCCAAAAACCAATAATTTTCTGAACAATTTCTAAAGATTTCTAAAATAAATCAAATTATAATATTTATTTTATTTTTTATATATATTTTTATATAAAACAAGACTCATTAAGTTTCAATTTGGCTTTTGAATTACATCAATTGGAATTATAACGAAGAAGATGATTTTTGGAAGTTGACTAAAAATGTAGGATCAGAAACGCGAAATCCGATCAATGGGGCTCAAATCCGATCAACCGGCTTGGGGAATCCAGTCAAATGTTGAGCCATGAATTGTCTATATCTGAACCCCAATTTATAGCATAATTGCATAATTAAGTTGTTAAAGATAAGGACTTATGCTTGTTTTTGTGTTTGTAGGTAAAAGAGAGAGATGACATGGATTTAATACTAATTTGAAGGATTTGGAGTAATTAGAAGACCAAGCTTTGATGATCTAAAGAAGTGGAGAAAAAGCCTGAAAGAATCAAGTTGAAGACCTGGAATGACCAAAAAAGTCAAATTGCAGAGCTGCAGGGTTAGAAAAGTAAATTGCAGAAAGTTCAGCAGATGACCCTGCAGAGCAGAAAAATTATACTTTTGTCCTTCAAGCGCCCGACCACCACTTTACCGGGCGCCCAAAATTCACAAAAATTTCAGTTTCTTGCTGGAACTTTTCTAGACATGGTCGGTCGCCCGATAAAGAGGTTCTGGGCGCCTGAAATTTAAAGAAAAGTTACCAAACTCGCTGGACTATTTTGTGGTATGGTCGAGCGCCTGAAAATCGACATAAGTGCGTAAATTCTTACACAATTTGAGGTAGTGGGTGATTTTTTTCTATAAAATGACACCTCCACACTCTTCCTAAGGCATCATAGAAGGACATTGAAGTCGTGGGAGTTGGAAAGGATCGTCGTGGAGCGTTCGCAACTCCTCTAACTAAGTTTTTATGATTTTTCTATGCTTTTAGTAGTTTTTTCTTTTAAGTTTTAGTTTAATCTGTTAATGATTGGCTAAACCTCTTAGGTAGGGCTAAGAGGTGAAGTTTATAATTGTTTGCAATGCTTAATTTGAATTAGCTCAAGTACTTTTGAGTTTAATAAAGAACATTTCTAGTTCAAGTTTGAAATAAAATTAGTATTTTTAATTAATCTTCTATCTCTTGTGATTTTTCTTACATATGATGTTTTGATTACTGAAATTGCTTAATGGAGTGTTGTTGATAGGATTTTGGGTTGTAGAAATCTTAGATCCATCATGATATGTTGGATGCTAAAAGATCTTACAAACTAAGTTTCCTAAGTGCTTATCTAGAACTAAACTAGAAGAAGTTCTTATCTTTGGGATTGAACTGATACAGATGTTTATGTAGTGATATTAGTTTAATAGAAGTTCAATTCATGCTTCTAAATCAAGTATAGTAACAAGACTTGAGGAAAAATCATGAATGTAATCTCAATTGTTTTGTGAAGGATTGGGCTGTGTGATTGGATACGCCCAATGCCTTAGTTGTTATGAGAAAACCATATCAGTGGATGATCCATCTATGCTAGATGCATTATGATGATTTGATTGCTCTATATTTTGATTGAATAGGGATAGAACTCCGACTCCAATTGAGTTATTGGCTTAGATGGTTTGAATTGGCATTGTGAATGATTATAAGTGGATCTTTGGTGCTCTAGTGCTTATTTACCTGATTTAGTTCTAAACTAGATAGTTTTATGTTCTTAATTTTCATCTATCATTATAAATTTGAATTTAGTCCATCCTAGTTATAAAGTTTAGAATTATTACAACAATCCCTGATGATCAACCTCGATCTTACTGAGAATTATTACTACATCGCAGCCTTGCACTTGAGGTGAGCGAACAAGTTTTGGCGTCATTATCGGGGATTAAATTAACGTTTTTGAATTTTGTAATTAGAATATAGTTAGTTTAGATAGGCTAGGTTAGGATTTGTTGTTTTAATAAGTTTTCTCAGAATTTTCGAATATTAACAGATTTTATTTATTTTGTAGGATTTTCTTCACTAACGTAGTTCTTTCAAATCCGGTAACACCGTCCTAACTTAGACTCCTTTAATTTTTATTTTTATTTTTAGATTTTAGATTTAGTTTAGTTTTTGTATGGTTTATGCCCCCATTGGGGGCGTGATCATACATCGCGACTTCTAAGTAGGGGAGGTTTAGTTGAAGGTTTAGTTAATCATAGATGAGTTAGAAAAAGTCTAGGAAATTCTGAATTGTTTGAAATCATGGCTGAGAATGAACCACATAGTGTTAAAAATGTTAAGCATGATGCACCACCAAATAGGATAGAACGTAATGAGAATGAGGTACGCTATGTTCTTCCGGTTAAAACATTGCGAGATTATCTACAACCGGAGAGAATAACCACTTCTTCCTGCATTGTTTTTCCACTTAATATAAGAAATGTGGACCTTAAACCAGAAATTATCAAGTTACTTCCAAAATTTCATGACTTGATTCTGAAAGTCCAGATGCGCGCCTAAGTGAATTTTAGGAGATAGCCAATACCTTTCAATTTAATGATGTCTCCCAAGATGTAATCAAACTGAAATTATTCATTTTCTCTCTAAAGGACAAAGTCAAATCATGGCTTTAATTACTTAACCTTAGAAGCATCGGGACATGGGCTGAGATGACCGGGATTTCCTTAAAAAGTACTTCCCAATTTATAAAATCAATTCACTAAGGCGGACCATTATGAACTTCTCCCATAAAGTAGATGAGACCATTTTTCAATGTTGGGAGACGTTCAAAGATCTTCTATTAGAGTGCCCACAATCATGGTTAAGAAAAGTGGCGCTTGATTGACTTCTTCCATGATGGATTGAGTTCAAACATATGTCAATTTGTCCAAATGATGTGTAATGGTGAATTTTTTAATAAAGCGCCTGATGATGCTTGGAATTGCTTTAATATGCTAGCCGAGAATCCCAATCTTAGGACATCTCCACTCCGACTAGTAATCCCAAGTCAACTCCAAGGGAGAAAGGAGTACATGCAATAAATGGGGAGGATGATTTAAATAAAAGGTGGCCGGTCTCACAAAGAAGTTTGAGGCCATAAAATTGAGGAGTGTAACATAATAACCATCGATGAGGTCGTTGAGAGTATATGTGGTATTTGTGAGAGTAATGTTCACTTAACAAAGGATTGTTCAACAATCCTTGCGTTTCAAGATATCTTGCGAACTGAATTGAATGCCACAAACGCTTATCAACGCCCCTTTAGTGTACTAAATTCTAACTTGCAAAACCCTGATTGGCGGTATAAACCAAACCTTAATGGGAGGAATGAACTAATGACGAATACAAACAATACTTCTCGAGGGCCTCCTCAGAAGAGCACTCTTGAGGATACATTGAACGCATTCATGATTAGACAAACTCAGATAAATCAGTCCAACATGTAAACTATGAATGAACTTAAAATCTCGATTGAAAGAATTGAGACACACCTAGGAGTTAGGGAGTTAGGGACTTTTTTGACCCAACCTCATCCTAACCCCAATAAACAACTTGAATCGAATTCTAATTCTTCAACCATTCAAGTGGAACATGTTCAAGCCATTACCACTCTTAGAAGTTATAAAACAATTGAAAAATCTAAACAGGTGAAAGCTTCTAAGCTTAATGATCCAGTTGATTCTAAAAGTGAAGGTGAATTGAACATTGCTCCACAAGATAAAGAATCGGAGCGTGTGTATAAACCTGTGGCTCATTCCCCCAACGTCTTGTCTCAACAAAAAGGCCAAGTGAAAATCAGGACATTCTAGAAGTTTTTCAATAAGTCAAAATCAACATTCTATTATTGGACGCAATTAAACAAATTCCTTCATATGCCAAATTTCTAAAGGATTTATGTGCTGTAAAGCATAAGCAAAACGAACACAAAAAGGTATTTTTTATAGAACGAGTGCTAGCATACAACAAAACACTCCCCCCAAATTCAAAGATCCCGGAAGTCTTACAATCTCTTGCATGATAGGTAACTTCCGGATCAATAGAGCACTTCTCGATCTAGGGGCTAGTATTAACTTCATTACCTACTCGGTATATGAGAAAATTGGACTTGGTGAGTTAAAACCCACTAAGATAGCTTTACAACTTGTGGATCGGTCCGTTAGAATATCGAGAGTAATTAAGAATGTGTTAGTCCAAATCGATAAGTTCTACTACCCAATAGACTTTATCATTTTAGATACACAAGCGGTTACAAATGTATCCACTCAAGTTCCGACCATTCTAGGCCGACCATTCCTAGCAACAGCCAATGCTATAATCAATTGTAGGAATGGAGTTGTGAAAATATCCTTTGGAAATATGACAATGAAACTGAATGTGTTTCATTTGTAAAAAGAACAAGAGGATGAGGATGAGGATGAAGACGGGATCTACATGATTAATTTCACAGATACAATTGTGGATGATGATTAGCCACCGTCGGCTAAATTTTCCAAAACCTTAGAAGTTTGCTTGGCTCATTCTAAGGAAGAAATAAATTTAGATATTGATGAGGCATTGGACGAACCAAAATCTGAAAATTTGATTGACAAGACACCAATCACTGATTTGAACAATTTTGTTGTGCAGGAAATTGATGAATTGGTGCTTGATTTACCTAAGGAGAGGCCAATTTTTTAAAGTGTAGTGGTGAGGACGTATTTTAACCTACACAAGTGACTAAGAAGGTCGAAGTTTCCTATACTCTAGAAGAGTGTTTGGCATATTTTGAGGATTATGATGATCCTATAATCTGTGACATTGTCAATGCCTTAAGGGAAACTTCACCGGTGCCTAAAAAGACTCCTTCCACGGAGTGTAACACCGAAGTTTTGATAGTGAAAGCATCGGTAAAGTCTGATTATGTAGAGACCATATCGAATTATGAAGAAGAAATTCAAGTCTCCACATCTCTTTGGTTTGTTCAAACTGAAGTGCACCATCTCTGTGATAATCCTTACTTGAATAATTTTTTTCTAGACAAGTTAGAAAGGAGATTCATATGTGGTGATAATTTTGAAAAACCCGCTGAAATTTTTCAGCAGGATTTTCAATGGATTAGAACAACTAACATCACTCATGTGCATTTTGAAGTAGGATGGTGGATGGTATTACTGAAAAACTTTTTACTCCACCTACTAATCCTGCTAGATTTCATTCCTTTGAATGATCATCTGTATCGAGATTGACCTCCTAGTTTGACAGAGGTATAGAGTAGTTTTATTAGTTTTAATTGTTTAGTGGTTTGGAGTTGTAGACTTCCATATTCGACTCTCTTAGGTACTCTCGTTCTCACCCTCCTTGTTTTTATCGTTGCTCTCATATTATTGTCATTGATTATTGCATATCTTTTTACATTGATGACAATGTAAGATTTTGGTTGGGGAATGAGATTCTTAGATGAATCTAGTACTTTGTTACATTTTGAGCAATTTTTGTATGAAAAGTTTCAATTTTTTTTTAAATTCAAAACTCTTTTGGAAAACTTTGTTTCTATGTACTTGGGATGTTACGAGTATGAGAAAAGAGAGATGAAGTGATTGATTTTGAAGCTCTTAAAAACCTGTAATATAATAGTTTTTTTATATGAATTCTCCTATTTATATGATCGATAAAACATTTGAACTCTCTCGAGTCTAGTTCACATTACACGATTCTTATGGTTTGAAGGGATTATGTAGATTTGTAGATCGGTTAGACTGAGATTTAAGGTGTTAAGGAACCAAGCCGGGGAACTTTGTCCATCCATGTTCATGTGAAGTAAGAAAAAGAATGGAAGATATGAATTTCTAAATATCCTATCTCCTGTGAAAAAGAAAGAAAAAAAAGGGATGATTATTGTTAAAAAATTATGAAAAATTTTTGAAAAGGGCTACCAATTACCAACCAGGGGAAGGTCTACCCATAACCTAAGCTGGAACTGAGAAGTAATGTGAAAGTCGTCGAAGGAACGGTAAGAAAAATTCTTGTCCTAGGTATTTGGTTGATTTGTACACTTTTAGATCTTTAGTTTCGCTGATTTATGAAGAAGGTAATCCTGAAAATTCATGAGATGAACATTCACTATGCACACTAGACCTTACTTGTTCGAATTCTTCTATTCATCAATTAATCAGTGGGGATTCTATGTGAACACTTATTATGTTTGGGGAGTTTAGGATTTCAACTGTGTATCACTAATTTTCTCTGAATTTTGTGCTTGTATATCTTGAAGTTTATAAAAATATAGTTACCGAAAGAGAGTTGAGTTTTTAGAAAATTGAAATTGTTTCATGCATTTTTGCTCGAGACTAACAAAATGCTAGTTGGGGGGTGTGTTGAGCCGTGAATTGTGCATATCTGAACCCCAATTCATAGCACAATTGCATAATTAAGTTATTAAAGATAAGGACTTATGCTTTTTTTGTGTTTATAGGTAAAAGAGAGGGATGACATGGATTTAATACAAATTTGAAGGATTTGGAGTAATTAGAAGACTGTAGACACCCCACCTTCGGCTACATTGTTGGTAGAGGTAGCTGGATGAATGGAGGACCATACCCCCAAATCCCATGTCCAAACTCAGCCAAACTCACCCTTGTAAGCCCCAATCCATAGCCCAGCTCAAGCCTGAACCCAGTCAACTCGCCCCTAAACATCAACCTGAAAAAAAACCCCATAAGAAAACCAGTCAAAAAAGTCCTAAAAAGTCAACTCGGCGAGTCAACCCGCTGAGTCAAATTGCCGAGTCAACCTGCTGAGTCAAATCGCCGAGTCAACCCTCTGAGTTAATCCATCGAGTCAACTCACCGTGTCAACCCATCCCCCAAACCCAATCAACTCATCGAGTTCGAAGCAGCAGCCTCGGAGTATGTCCGTACTGCCCGCTGAATCCCGAGAACGTCCGTACGGGCGGCCCCCTGGGTGCCGCCCAAACTTATTTACGTAATCTGCCACTGTCCGCTGCTATAAATACCCCCTCTCCCCTTCACATTCGACATCCACTTCCCCTCTCTTCAGTCCGAGAGCTCTGAGTCCACCTCCACCCCTTTTAGCCCATTTTTCCACTAAGGAGAGCCCAAGTGAGGAGAGCCTAGCCCTGGTCCAGCCCATCCTAACCACTGGTCTAAGTCTCCCAAGCCATCCAAGTCTTGATCCAGCCACTCGAAGCCAACCCTTACGACACCTCTGTCCATCTAGCTATTCTTTACCAGCATCATCTCATTCGCATCTAGCATAAGTGCAACATTTACTTTTCTTCCAACCCCCCTGCTTCACTACAAACACTTTGTTTATTCAAACACACGGCATGCATCCTGCATAGAGCACTTGTCAGTTCGAGCGTATGCTCTGGGCTTGCCTGTTAATGGAAACCTGCCCATCAGAAATTCTTACTGTTCAGACCTGCATTCATGCATCAGTCACTACAAGCACTTTGATTATTCAAACACACGGCATGCATCTCGCATAAAGCACCTGTCAGTTCGAGCGTATGCTCTGGGCTTGCCTGTTAATGGAAACCTGCCCATCAGAAACTCTTACTGTTCAGACCTGCATTCATGCATCATGTCATCTATGAGAATGTACGAGGATTAAATCAGACTTTCAAGTATTAGTTCGATTCTGTGAAGTAGAGACCGTACTTCGGTACGGGCAGTGTGTGGGGTGCACCCTCTTCCCACCCTATAACCATAATCCCTTACCTCGAATTTCTGGCCGCAGATCAAAAGGAGTCATTTTGGAGGAAGGAATCTTTGGATCCCCTTCTCTAACGTTTCTGCGGGGTTTAGCCAACTGTAGATTCGAAGTAACTGGCTAGTGGCGACTCTGGTCTTACATAAACTTATCTAACGCATCCAGCTTAACACAATAACCAAACAAAGCCCTTGAGAACGAGGCAAGCCAGTGGCACAAACGGCGATTCGCACGCACTCACCCCTTCTTCTTTTTTCGAAAGGAAAGGGAGAACGTACGGGAGCGTGGAAACGACAAAGGTCCACAAAGACCAAGCTTTGATGATCTAAAGAAGTGCAGAAAAAGCCTTGAAGGAATCAAGTTGAAGACCTGGAATGGGTAGAAAAGTCAAATTGCAGAGCTGCGGGGCTAGAAAAGTAAACTGCAGAAAGTTCAGCAGATGATCCCATAGAGAAAAAAGTTATACTTTTGGCCTTCGAGCGCCCGAAATTCACAAAAATTTTAGTTTCTTGCTGAAACTTTTTTGGACATAGTTAGGCGCCTAATAACCAGTCGGGCGCCCGATAAAGAGGTTCTGGGCGCCCAAAATTCAAAGAAAAGTTACCAAACTCGCTAGACTAATTTGTGGTATGGTCCGGCGCTCGATAACCAACGTAAGTGCGTAAATTCTTACGCAATTTGAGGCTGCAGGTTTTTTTTATATATATAAAACGACACCTCCATACTCTTCCTAAGGTATTGTAGAAGGACATTGAAGTCGTGGGAGGTAGAGAGGATCATCGTGGAGCATTGACAACTCCTCCAAGTAGGATTTTTATGATTTTTTATGCTTTTAGTAGTTTTTTCTTTTGAGTTTTAGTTTAATCCATTAATGATTAGCTCAACCTCTCAGCTAGGGCTAAGAGGTGAATCTTATAATTGTTTACAATGCTTAATTCGAATTAGTTTAAGTACTTTTGAGTTTAATGAAGAATACTTCTGGTTCAAGTTTGAAATAAAGTTAGTATTTTTAATTAATCTTCTATCACTTGTGATTTTTCTTAAATGGGATGTTTTGATTACTGAGATTGCTTAATGGGGTGCTGTTGATAGGATTTTAAGTTGTAGAGATCTTAGATCCATCATGATATGTTGGATGCTAGGAGATCTTACAAACTAAGTTTCCTAAGTGCTTATCTAAAACTAAACCGGAAGAAGTTCTTATCTTTGGGATTGATCTGAAATAGACGTTTATGTAGTGATATTGGTTTAATGGAAGTTCAATTTATGCTTTTAAATCAAGTCTAGTGACAAGACACGAGAAAGTAACATGAATGTGATCTCAATTGTTCTGTGAAGGATTGGGTTGTATGATTGAATTCGCCCAATGCCTTAGTTGTTATGAGAAAACCATATCAGTGGATGATCCATAAATGTTAGATGCATTATGATGATTTGATTGCTCTATATTCCGATTGGATAGGGATAGAACTCCGACTCTAAATGAGTTATTGGCTTGAATGGTTTGAATTGGCATTATGAATTATTATAAGTGGATCTTTCGTGCTCTAGTGCATATTTACCTGATTTAGTTCTAAAATAGATAGTTTTGTGTTCTTAATTTCTATCAATCATTATAAATCCGAATTTAGTCCATCCTAATTATAAAGTTTAGAATTGTTATTACAATCACTGAAGATCGACCTCGATCTTATTGAGAATTATTACTACATCGCAACCTTGCACTTGAGGCGAGTGAACATCAACCGGCTGGAGACATCCGGTTGACTAGTTGTTTCTGTCCTATTTTCTTCCAAAAAGCCAAAAAATTCCCATTTCACATCATTTCTTCCGGTTTGCTTAACTCTATTCGCCAAATAGATCATTATACTTTATTTTTGAACGATCCACAACCTATAGGGACCCAACCTTCTCGATTGGGGCATCCAAACATCAAATTAACTACTTTCAGAGCCGCGAATCCTCAACTCCTTCATCTCTTAAACTTACCTTCCTCTACTTTACTTTCCCTTTCTTCATTCCTCCTACCAAAGTGACTTTAACCTAATGTATCCAAATGTCCATAGACTCGAGTCTCCTCACCAAGGCACCTAAAGCTCAAGTTGCTACGTTCAGAATCAAGTAGAACCAGGGAGTTTGATCCTAAGGTTCCCATTTCTAGATTTAAAGCCACTCCTTTTGGTCCCAACACGTGTAAATACACGTATGGACATACATTCAAATAGAGAAATCAAAGGTAACGCCCAAGGACATCTAATTTCTAAATTGGAGAAAATCTAAGGCTTACATTCTTCCTGGGTAATCTAACAACTAACTTCTTTACTCACATCAACATAACTAGCTTCACGATGTCCACGTGATGGTTGGTCCTTTGGAGATGTTTAAATGCAACTTCCAAATCCTCCCTTATAATTATAAACTTATTTTTAAAAGATAGTTCTCTAATAGTCTTTTTTTTATGGTCCTAATACAACATGTTGCAATTCTTCCTCTCTTGACAACTTGAGACCCATAATTAAGGCGAAGTCCATCTCCCTGAATTTGAGGATGGCCTATGAAAGTCAAATTGGAGGTCATGGAGGTGCCTCTGCATCAAACAATGGATCATCGGTCCATTTGCCCTCCTCCCCTTTCATCAAAATCAAACAGATATCTGAATTAGGTATTTCTGAATATCTTTTCCCTGAAAGGGTAATTACTGAAATTTTCCTTCATAGCCGTAGAAATCCTATTAAGCACTTGGGGGAAACCTTTGGACCCTCATACTTTAAGCACGGAGCAGGTTTGCTCACCTTGTAAAAGGATTCTATGAGAGACAGTATTTGATTTAAGTGTGATCATATATACCAACACACATTGGCAATTCAAAGACATTATTTCTATTACATTAAATATTATGAATTGCCAATACACAATATGTATGGCTGACACATGCTGTGGATCGCCGATAAAAAAATGTGGATCACCGATAAAAATGTAGATCTCTAATACTCATTGTAAATCACCGATAGTACATAGTGTGTATCAGCGAACTACAGTGACTATCATCAATCCACATTATTTATCAACGAATTGAAGTGAATATTGGCAATCCACGATGAGTATCGATGAATCGCAATGTATATCGACGATTCAAGGTTCTTGGATGGTCATTGTTATAGGATAAATTTGGTCGTTGAAGAGGTTTAAGACCCAAGACCCGCGAGCGCCTTTTGACTCCTTAAAGGCACGACCCAATCATTCGACCAATAAGCCCCTATGGTCGCAGCTTGTATATCACGTAGACGCGTCCGTACACACTCCCGAATATACGAGCAGGACTGGTCGCTGGTCGCAAGATGTGAGTGCGGGACAAGCGATGATATTTCATTATTCGAATAGTCTTGGTCTCTGGTCATCGACTAACGACATCCCCATGATATGAGCTACCCTGATCTCTGGTCTTTGGTAGGGACGTCTTTCGTTTTATAGTACCGGTAGCCTGTATAGGCCAATTTTGAACTTGTCTCTATTCGCAGCTCCAAATCGTGAGGAGTCTCTATGATTAAACGTAATCAACTAGACATCTAAAGTGGTTACGCCTTCCCTTACTCTAAGGATAAGGATTAATGGGATAAGCACCTTATCCCTTAATATTAGTAGTGATCTCGACAGCTTGCGTAACAAACTGGACCACCTGAACCTCTACAAATAGATGACCCATTGATGATAAAGGTATGAAATCTAAAAGCCCACATCTCACACTTCATCTTACTATCGAATCCCGTCTTACTTAAGGTTCGAAGGGCTGACGGCCAAACGCAGGCCACCCTTAGCTTTCTTCTTTGACTTTCAGGTCTAGAGGGGAGCTCGCCTAAAGGAGGGTGAACGTTTGGAGGAGCCTGTTACTAGAATCAGACATTAACAGATTGGCTCCATCTGTGGGAACTTCTCGAAATTCAATCCGCTCTCATCACTGATTGTCACCTCCCACTATGCCTCCTAAGAAGACGGCTCATCCTTTTACCTCAAGGTAGATGTTACCTCCACAAGACATCCCTAAACCAACGCCCAATCTCCCTCAGACCGCTTCGATGGGGATTCCCTCGGAAGAGCCCAACCTACCGTCAAAAAATTCATTTCCCGATGGCTACGATGGCGTTATGCATTTCGTCGGAGATACACTCCTTATGTAAGACCCATAACATTATTTGCCTTCCGTACGCTTAATTTTCGGTGTCGGTACGTTCCAGACGGATCAGATTAGCGAGCCTTGATCACGACCCTGTTTTAGTACCGCATCGACCCGAGACTTATACCCTGGCGACCGCATAGGCGCTGCGATTCCAACGCCACGCGGCACGCCCCATTGCGATACCCGGTGTGAAAGTTATGATCGATTGCGTAATCCGAGATGGGCCGCGCAACGTGCGTGTGTTGTGGGCCCCACTTGCAGAAATCCTAAGAATGTGTCTAATCTATCATCATCACCTCACCCATACCTCTACCCATACCCCTACCCTACACACCCCATACCCCTCATCCCTCTCTCTCCTCCCAAAGTCAACTATAGCCCATACCTCCCACACCCCCTCCCATGCACCATCATCACTCCTCATGATTCATTTTCTCTCTCTCCCCCCATAAAATACCATACGTAGGGGGAGAGGAGGCTTCCTCACTTCCCATTTTTGCAAGAGATTTGAGAGGAGAGAGAAAGAGAGAGATTTGAGAGAAGAGAGAGATTTGGAGGGAGATATAGGATTTGAGGGTGGAGATCCAAGCTTGGAGGACCCCAACCATCATCCGGACCGTCCAGATCATTCAATCGTCAACCCGATTCAATCCAACCGTCCATCCTTGAGGTGAGTGCAAGGGGTACATAAATCCCCCATTTTCTTCCTTCCTTTCATTTTTCCTTTTCTTTTGGGCCCACCTGGTGGTGGACAACCTGATGAATGGATTGGATCATCCATGAATGGGCCCCACTTTGTAATAATAATAATAATAATAATAATAATAATAATTAAAAAAAAGGGAGAGAAAGGCTACCCGCTGGACAGCCAGCGTCCAGAGGACGCTGCTGCCCAGCAGGGGCAGCCCTTGGGCGTTGAGCAGGCCCCACACGTGGGACCCACCTTGATGTATGTATTAGATCCATGCCGTCCGTCTGTTTCTCCAGCCCATTTTAGGGCTGGGCGCCAAAAATGAAGAAGATCCAGATCTCAGGTGGACCACACCATTGAAAACAGTGGAGATGGTGAAGCCGACTGTTAAGACTTCCTGGACCCACCGTGATGTTTGTGGACCACATCACCTGCCCAATATTGGGCTTGTTAGGACCCCAACGACCAGGGGAACATGATGAATGGGGTGGATTGTCCCTAAGTGGGTCCCACTTGAGATAAGCACAAAAAAAAGAAGGAAAAAAAAATATGTGCTGGACGTCCTGACGCTGGAACATCCAGCGTCACTTGGACGCTGCAATGGGGTCCCCACTCGTGGGACCCACTTGAGATAAGCACAAAAAATGCCGTCCATCTGTTTTCCCAGATCACTTTAGGCCAGGCCCCAAATTTGAAGTCGATCCAAATCTTAAGCGGACCGCACCGCACAAAATAGTGGAAACAATGATTTCTACTGTCAGAAATCATTTGGCCCACTTTAATGTTTCTAGACCTATTTTCATATTCAATATTGGGCTTATTGGGTCCCCCATGAGATGGGGAACCTAATGAACAGAGTGGATCCGTCCCATGTGGGCCCCACTAGATATAAGCTCAAGAAAACAAAAAAAAGGAAAGAAAATAAGAAGATGCAGCGCCTCTGACGCTGGACGTACCAGCGTCCTTGCACGCTGGCTTGCCCAGCAGGTGGCCCACTCGTGGGTCCCACCATGATGCATGTGCTGTATCCACACCGTCCATCCAGTTGGGGAGATCATTTTAGGGCATGACCCCAAGAATGAGTCAGATCCAAGTCTCGAGGGGGCCCCACCACAGAAAATAGTAGGGACAGTGGCCCTACCGTTGAAACCTTCTTATGGCCCACCATGATGTTTATTTGAGATCCAACCTGTTCATAAGTTCACACATGCACGAAGGAAGGGAGGGCAAAAGTATCGGCTTGATCGGAAACTCCTGTGGACCCCACTTGTTGAGAGTATAATAATAATAATAATAATAATAATAATAATAATAATAATAAATTTAAAATGCTGCTGCTGGACAGAGAGCGTCCAAGGGACGCTGCTGCCCAGCAGCTTAGGCTACCTGGGCATTGTCAATGGGCCCCACTCGCTGGGCCCACCTAGAATGTATGTGCTGTACCAATCCCGTCCATATGTTTTTCCAGCTCATTTTAGTGGGCCATGCCACGGGTCGACAGTGGGAATAATGATCTCTACCGTTGAAACCTTCCCAGCCCTACAGTGATGTTTAATTGTCACCCAACCTATCCATAAGTGGCTGGGCCCAAAATTTAAGCATATCCCAATGGCAAGTGGGCCATGCCAAGGGACAACAGTGGGAATAATAATCTCCACCATTGAAACCTTCCTAGACCCGCAATGATGTTTATTTGTCACCCAACCTATCCATAAGTGGCTGGGCCCAAAATTTAAGCATATCCTAATGTCAAGTGGACCATGCTATAGTGGGGATAATGATTTCCAACATTGAAACCTTTCTAGGTTCTATAGTGATGTTTATTTGCCATCCAATCTGTTCATAAGATCACATGGACATGGACGAAAGAGAAAACACAAATATCGGTTCTATTCATGATGCCTATCTATTTTTCTATATTATTTTGGATACGGCCCCAAAAATGAGGCAAATTCAGATGTTAGATGGACCACACCCGTAGGGAATAGTGGTCATTGATGTCCACCATGGTTTCTTCTTGATGTATATGTTTTATCCATGTCGTACACGTATTTTGGCGGCCTATCTTGTATGTGCAGGCCCAAGTATGGGTCCGATGTGGTCTCAAGTGGGCTATGCCACGAAGACCTTTACATTTCCAATGGGACCCACAGTCCGGGTCCCACTCTCTTTAGATATATATTGGGCCTTTTAAGGCCAATGTTACATGATATGTTTGGTAACATGCTAGTATGATTAGCTTGATATGTCACACTGATAACATGCTTAGTATAATGAATACCATGCTCATTCATATGCCCATATGCATCATTTGTATGCCTGTTATGGATCATGATTAACCATAGCATATGCTAGTTGGCTTGTTATACTTAGGGGACCCGTGTGAGACAGGGTCGCCCCACATGATTGCGCAGTATGCGTAAGTTGGTGCATGATTTGGATTGTATGACTCATGCATTTCGCATTATGTATGTCATGATCGCTTTCACACCCTAGTAGCATCAGGGTGGTGGCCACCATAGTCACATCATGGTTGGCAATATTGGACACCGGAAACTTGTTCTAGTACGTGGGCGCTATGGATGTCCTTGGGTGAAAGTCCCTAAACCCTGTGGTACTAGTAGGATGCTCCAGCGTCAAGACCGAGTGGATAACATGAGCGCCCGTGTGTCAAATACTAGTAGGCCGCGTCTCCCACTGTGTCGAGGTCGGTTGGAAAGGGGTGTGACCTTATCCGCCCGGGTGAAGTGGGCTGTAAGCTAGGTCGAGTCTGACCAGCTCATGGAATGGGTCCGCTATTGGCGAGACAGGTGGGCATTGGCATACCACTGACGAGGCGGATAGTGAGGTCTTTTCTACACGCTTTGTTACGCGCGCGATGTGCGGCGGCCAATATTAGAGTATACTAGACCCCGGTGATGTCCCAAATGATAACTATTTTAATATGTGGATCAGTTGAGGATTGACGTGTTTGCATTGCATCTCTAGTATGTAACACTCGGCCATGTAGGCCCTTGCATTGCATAGCCTTGGGGTGGCTGACAGCATTCATGAACTTAATAACTTTGCCCTCTACTACTTTCGCTTACTCTGATATCTGTATACTTGTCATATGCATCACACGCGCACACACGCACTCTACTGGGCTTCGTAGGAAGCTCATGCGCGTTTGTTTACACTGCAGGTACTAGAGCCTATCAGCAGCGTTGAGCGCGGTTTATGTACCTGCTATTTTGGACTTCTGATTCATGTTGTATTTCCCTTTCCAGTACTGTACTCAACAAACTTATTAGTGGATATTTGATGATGTTTTATGGTTTTGTTTATGCTCCTGTGCAAAAAAAAAAAAAAAAATTTACCCTGAAAATCCTCCTGGTAGGATCCCAAGATCGGAACCTAGCACATGAGAGCTAGGAGCCGAGAATGGGGTACTACGGAGGCTGTTGGCACCAAGGTCGGCGATCGGGAATTTAGTGAGCCCGGTCCCCGGGTTTGGGGCGTGACAGAAGTTGGTATCAAAGCATAACTTGGGAATACCTGCGGATGACATCGCATATCTACTAATGGCCATAGATTAACTACCCTTAACTGAATGATTGTCGCAAACTTAGGATGATTAGGCTCCCAATATCATGCACTTAGCGACCCACACTAGGATCCTGTTACAACATAGTTATAATAGGATTCCCTATTTGAGCTTAGAAACTTCTGAATATGATTCCCTGACGTGTGTGCATTCGAGAGTATCAATGCTAAGAGGTACCTGTCCTTTTCTGTAGGATATGGCGCCCAAGAGAGCCACCGGTAGGCCGTCGACCGGTGCGGGTACATCCCAGACCGCCCCAGTCCCAGCTCCAGCCCCAGCTATGGCTGCTGGTCAGTTTCAGGAGATGATGCGGGTTATGACCTCTATGGTAGAGCGCCAGGAGAGGAGGTCATCTGACGCAGTTGCCCCATCGGAGCAGGATCGTGCTCGTTCCTTGCTGATGGACTTCAGGCGGATGGATCCCCCACGATTTTTAGGCGGACCAGACCCGGTGGCAGCGAAGCGATGGAAATCGGAGGTAACGAAGATCTTTACCACGATGCGATGCTCGACCGAGGAGCGAGTTCCTCTTGCCATTTTCCTTTTTTAGGGAGAGGCCGAGCACTGGTGGGCGTCGGTTACCCGAGCAGCCGGACCCGATTTCGAGTGGACATGGGAGGACTTTGTTGACGATTTGACCGGAAGTTCTTCCCTGAGCATGTCCGCCAGCAGCGTGCTCTAGAGTTTGAGACACTGGTCCAGGGAGATATGTTAGTGTCGCAGTATGAGGCTCGATTCGTTGAGCTATCCAGATTTGCGACATATCTCGTGGATGACGAGGTGCGGAAGGCCCGTCGATTTGAGACCGGACTGCGCCTTGGCCTTCGTGGCCGTGTCACGGGACATAAGCTTCCTACATTCGAGGAGGTGGTAGAGCGGGCCCAGATATATGAGGCAGAGTGGGCTGATGCACAGCGGATCCGTGACCAGAGCGGAGACCGAAAGGGGAAGAGGAAGGCTCCTTCTGGCAGCTTCCGGCAGCAGCAGACTCGGGCACAGCAGAGGCACCCGGTTCGTCCATCTGTTCGACCGCCAGTGGCACCAGCAGCACCTCCAGCACCGTCCCAGAGACAGTTTGCGAGCGTTTGTTTCGGATGTGGGGGGACAGGGCATCGTAGGCATGAGTGTCCCCACCCACAGCAGCAGCAACAGCAGCAGCAGCAGCAGCCACAGCAGCAGTCACCGCAGCAGCGACAGCAGCAGCCACCGCAGCAGAGGCAGCAGCATAGACCGCAGCAGCAGCAGCATAGACCGCAGCAGCAGCAGCATAGACCGCAGAGGGGACAGGCACATCCCCAGCAGACTCAGGGCAGGTTCTACACAGCCCAGCAGGATCCTCAGGCACCTGGAGGAGTCGTTGATGGTTCACTCATTGTCTCTGCATGCATAGCTCATGTTTTGTTTGATTCTGGTGCATCGCATTCTTTTGTATCCGATGATTTCTGCCGATCGACTGGCTTGCCGTTAGATTCCGTGCGCGAGGGTTTGTCAGTGTCGACACCCTTAGGGAAGACCGCAGTATTGAGTTTGATCTGTTCGTCTTGCCCCGTCTTGGTAGGAGAGACCTTTTTGCCCGCCGATTTGTTTGTTTTACCGATGACCGAGTTTGATGTTATCCTGGGCATGGATTGGCTGGCCGAGTATCACGCTGTATTGGACTGCTTCGTAAGAACAGTCACTTTCCTTATACCCGGCATGCCGCAGTTTCAGTTCGTTGTCGAGCCTAGAGGTGAACAGTTGTCATCTTTGATGTCGTGTGCCATAGAGGAACCGGTTGCGTGTGCATCGACCAGCTGCCGGTAGTTTGTGATTTTTCGAATGTGTTTCAGGAGATTCCGGGGTTGCCACCTCGTCGGAATACTGAGTTTCAGATTGACCTCGTGCCCGGTACTGCACCTATCTCAAAGGCCCCGTACCATATGGCACCCTTGGAGTTGCGGGAGTTGCGGAAGCAGTTGGACGAGTTGCGTGAACTAGGCTTCATCCGTCCGAGCAGTTCACCGTGGGGAGCGCCGGTACTCTTTGTGAAGAAGAAGGATGGCTCATTGAGGCTCTATGTGGATTACCGCGAGCTCAACAAGGTCACGATTAAGAATAGGTACCCGCTTCCGAGGATCGACGATTTATTTGACCAGTTGCGGGAGGCCCAGTTCTTTTCGAAGATTGACCTACGGTCCGGTTATCATCAGGTCCGTGTCCGGGAGGAGGATATCCCGAAGACGGCATTCAGGACGCGTTACGGTCATTTTGAGTTCTAGGTCATGTCTTTCGGACTGACCAATGCGCCCACTGTGTTCATGCAATTGATGAACAAGGTCTTTCGTCCCTACCTTGATCAGTTCGTTGTGGTGTTTATCGATGACATTCTGATCTATTCGAGGACTCGAGAGGAGCATGCGCGGCATCTGGAGATCACCTTGCAGACCCTCCGCACACACCAGCTTTATGCAAAGTTGGAGAAGTGTGAGTTTTGGCAGGAAGAGGTGAAGTTCCTCGGTCATGTGGTGACGAGGCAGGGAGTAGCAGTAGATCCGGTGAAGATTGATGCCGTGCGTCAGTGGAGGCAGCCCACGAACGCGTCCGAAATTCGGAGTTTCCTGGGGTTGGCAGGTTATTATCGTCGTTTCATAGAGGGCTTCTCTCGTATTGCAGCCCCGCTGACCAGGTTGACCCGAAAGGGCGCTGAGTTCGTTTGGAGCGATGCCTGTGAGCGAGCATTTACAGAATTGAAGGACCGTCTTACTTCTACACCAGTCCTCACTCTTCCCTCCGGAAGTGAAGGATTCGTGGTTTTTACAGATGCCTCACGTATTGGCTTAGGTGCTGTCCTGATGCAGCATGGCAGAGTAGTAGCGTATGCGTCTCTCCAGCTCAAGGTCCATGAGCAGAACTACCCCACGCATGATTTGGAGCTAGCAGCGGTAGTCTTCGCACTGAAGGTGTGGAGTCACTATCTTTATGGGGTCAGGTTCGAGCTCTTTTCTGACCACAAGAGCCTGAAGTACCTCTTCTCACAGTCCGAGTTGAACATGAGGCAGAGACGTTGGATGGAGCTCCTGAAGGATTATGATTTTGATCTTCAGTACCACCCTGGCAAGGCCAACGTGGTGGCTGATGCCCTTAGCCGTCAGCCACGAGGCCTGGTGGCGCATATGATGGTCCGGGAGTGGAGGATGCTCGAGGAGGTTGCCGAGTATGATTTTGAGTTGAGCCTGCAGTCTTCTATCGCGCAGTTATCGAGCTTGTTGATTCAACCCTCTCTTGTTTCTAGGGTGATTGAGGCCGAGCAGACAGATCAGGCGTTGAAGGATTATTGGGAAGAGGCCGCGTCAGAGGGTCAGACTGATTGGCAGATTGGGTCAGATGGTGGACTTCGTTTCAGGGGTCGATTGTGTGTTCCAGATATTCCTCAGTTGCGCAAAGATCTTATGGATGAGGCACACCGATCGAGGTTCACGATCCACCCAGGCTCTACCAAGATGTATCGTGATATGAGGAGGCAGTATTTTTGGGCCAGTATGAAGCGTCAGATTGCCAGTTTTGTGGCTGAGTGTGACACTTGCCAGCGTGTCAAGGCCGATCATCGCAAACCTCCAGGTCCCCTGCAGCCGTTGAGTGTCCCGTTGTGGAAATGGGAGCACTTGACCACAGACTTCATTATGGGCTTGCCGAGGACTGATCGCGGTCATGACGCCATCTGGGTTGTCGTTGATCGTTTGACGAAGTCGGCACATTTTCTTGCGATACGTGCGACCTGGTCATTGGACCGACTTGCAGAATTGTTTATCGAGGAGATTGTGAGGCTGCATGGTGTCCCATTTTCGATCATTTCTGACCGAGATCCGAGATTTACGTCGCGGTTCTGGAGGAGTTTTCAGAAGGCGATGGGGCCTGCCTTGAAGTTCAGCACCGCATATCATCCTCAGACTGATGGTCAGACCGAGAGGGTCAACCAGATCCTTGAGGACATGCTTCGAGCTTGCGTGTTGGATTTCTCAGGTAGTTGGGATAAACAACTGCGTTTGGCTGAGTTTGCATATAATAACAGCTACCAGGCGACTATCGGTACGGCTCCTTTTGAGGCGTTGTATGGTAGACCTTGTAGGTCTCCTAGTTGTTGGGCCGAGGTTGGAGAGCATCGTCTCCTAGGTCCCGAGCTTGGGCAGAGGACATCAGAGGCTATCGATATCATCAGGTAGAGGATGCGCACAGGTCAGAGTCGACAGAAGAGTTTGGCAGATCATCGACGTCGTCCCCTAGAGTTTTCCATTGGGGATCGTGTGTATCTCAGGGTCTCGCCCATGAAGGGCGTGGTTCGTTTTGGAGCCAAGGGGAAGCTTGCCCCGAGATTCATTGGACCCTTCGAGATCACTGGGAGCGTTGGCGCCGTGGCCTATCAGCTTGCCTTGCCACTTTAGTTGTCTGGCGTCCACAATGTTTTTCATGTTTTCATGTTGCGGAAGTGTGAGTCAGACGTGGTTCCTGTGATAGATTGGCAGCCGTTGGAGGTTCGTGAGGATGCTTCTTACATTGAGCAGCCGGTTCGTATCCTTGACCGGAAGGAGCAGGTCCTCCGGACCAAGGTCATTCCCTTGGTGAAGGTCCAGTGGAGTCATCATAGCGTAGATGAGGCGTCGTGGGAGCGAGAGGCAGAGATTCGCGAGTCTTATCCCCATCTTTTTTTATGATTGATTGTATCTGTATGATTGCTTTTCGATTTGATATGCATATATAGTGATGCGATTCTTGTTTTATGATCTTCGGCTAGTTTGGGTTGTATTGCAAATTTCGAGGATGAAATTTTTTGTTAGGAGGGGAGAGTTGTAAGACCCGTACCCTTATTTGCCTTCCGTACGCTTAATTTTCGGTGCCGGTACGTCCCGGACGGATCAGATTAGCGAGCCTTGATCGCGACCCTGTTTTAGTACCGCATCGACCCGAGACTTATACCCTGGCGACCGCATAGGCGCTGCGATTCCGACGCCACGCGGCACGCCCCATTGCGA
The DNA here is from genome assembly GCA_003013855.2 of Liriodendron chinense. Lineage (NCBI taxonomy): Eukaryota > Viridiplantae > Streptophyta > Magnoliopsida > Magnoliales > Magnoliaceae > Liriodendron > Liriodendron chinense. Next base: position 305,646 of record ML058566.1, on the reverse strand, counting down.
TACCCGGTGTGAAAGTTATGATCGATTGCGTAATCCGAGATGGGCCGCGCAACGTGCGTGTGTTGTGGGCCCCACTTGCACAAATCCTAAGAATGTGTCTAATCTATCATCATCACCTCACCCATACCTCTACCCATACCCCTACCCTACACACCCCATACCCCCCATCCCTCTCTCTCCTCCCAAAGTCAACTATAGCCCATACCTCCCACACCCCCTCCCATGCACCATCATCATTCCTCATGATTCATTTTCTCTCTCTCCCCCATACAATACCATACGTAGGGGGAGAGGAGGCTTCCTCACTTCCCATTTTTGCAAGAGATTTGAGAGGAGAGAGAAAGAGAGAGATTTGAGAGAAGAGAGAGATTTGGAGGGAGATCTAGGATTTGAGGGTGGAGATCCAAGCTTGGAGGACCCCAACCATCATCCGGACCGTCCGGATCATTCAATCGTCAACCCGATTCAATCCAACCGTCCATCCTTTGAGGTGAGTGCATGGGATACATAAATCCCCCATTTTCTTCCTTCCTTTCATTTTTCCTTTTCTTTTGGGCCCACCTGGTGGTGGACAACCTGATGAATGGATTGGATCATCCATGAATGGGCCCCACTTTGTAATAATAATAATAATAATAATAATAATAATAATAATTAAAAAAAAGGGAGAGAAAGGCTACCCGCTGGACAGCCAGCGTCCAGAGGACGCTGCTGCCCAGCAGGGGCAGCCCTTGGGCATTGAGCAGGCCCCACACGTGGGACCCACCTTGATGTATGTATTAGATCCATGCCGTCCGTCTGTTTCTCCAGCCCATTTTAGGGCTGGGCGCCAAAAATGAAGAAGATCCAGATCTCAGGTGGACCACACCATTGAAAACAGTGGAGATGGTGAAGCCGACTGTTAAGACTTCCTGGACCCACCGTGATGTTTGTGGACCACATCACCTGCCCAATATTGGGCTTGTTAGGACCCCAACGACCAGGGGAACATGATGAATGGGGTGGATTGTCCCTAAGTAGGCCCCACTTGAGATAAGCACAAAAAAAAAGAAGGAAAAAAAAAAATATGTGCTGGACGTCCAGCGTCTGGACGTCCTGACGCTGGAACGTCCAGCGTCACTTGGACGCTGCAATGGGGTCCCCACTCATGGGACCCACCTTGATGTTTGTGTTCCATCCACGCCGTCCATCTATTTTCCCAGATCACTTTAGGGCCAGGCCCCAAATTTGAAGCCGATCCAAATCTTAAGCGGACCGCACCGCACAAAACAGTGGAAACAATGATTTCTACTGTCAGAAATCATTTGGCCCACTTTAATGTTTCTAGACCTATTTTCATATTCAATATTGGGCTTATTGGGTCCCCCCATGAGATGGGGAACCTGATGAACGGAGTGGATCCGTCCCATGTGGGCCCCACTGGATATAAGCTCAAGAAAACAAAAAAACAAGGAAAGAAAATAAGATGAGGCAGCGCCTCTGACGCTGGACGTACCAGCGTCCTTGCACGCTGGCTTGCCCAGCAGGTGGCCCACTCGTGGGTCCCACCATGATGCATGTGCTGTATCCACACCGTCCATCCAGTTGGGGAGATCATTTTAGGGCATGACCCCAAGAATGAGTCAGATCCAAGTCTCGAGGGGGCCCCACCACAGAAAACAGTAGGGACAGTGGCCCTACCGTTGAAACCTTCTTATGGCCCACCATGATGTTTATTTGAGATCCAACATGTTCATAAGTTCACACATGCACGAAGGAAGGGAGGGCAAAAGTATCGGCTTGATCGGAAACTCCTGTGGGCCCCACTTGTTGAGAGTATAATAATAATAATAATAATAATAATAATAATAAAATTTAAAATGCTGCTGCTGGACAGACAGTGTCCAGGGGACGCTGCTGCCCAGCAGCTTAGGCTACCTAGGCATTGTCAATGGGCCCCACTCGCTGGGCCCACCTAGAATGTATGTGCTGTACCTATCTCGTCCATATGTTTTTCCAGCTCATTTTAGTGGGCCATGCCACGGGTCAACAGTGGGAATAATGATCTCTACCGTCGAAACCTTCCCAGCCCTACAGTGATGTTTAATTGTCACCCAACCTATCCATAAGTGGCTGGGCCCAAAATTTAAGCATATCCCTATGGCAAGTGGGCCATGCCAAGGGACAACAGTGGGAATAATAATCTCCACCATTGAAACCTTCCTAGACCCGCAATGATGTTTATTTGTCACCCAACCTATCCATAAGTGGCTGGGCCCAAAATTTAAGCATATCCTAATGTCAAGTGGACCATGCTATAGTGGGGATAATGATTTCCAACATTGAAACCTTTCTAGGTTCTATAGTGATGTTTATTTGCCATCCAATCTGTTCATAAGATCACATGGACATGGACGAAAGAGAAAAGACAAATATCGGTTTTATTCATGATGCCTATCTATTTTTCTATATTATTTTGGATACGGCCCCAAAAATGAGGCAAATTTAGATGTTAGATGGACCACACCCGTAGGGAATAGTGGTCATTGATGTCCACCATGGTTTCTTCTTGATGTATATGTTTTATCCATGCCGTACACGTATTTTGGCGGCCTATCTTGTATGTGCAGGCCCAAGTATGGGTCCGATGTGGTCTCAAGTGGGCTATGCCACGAAGACCTTTACATTTCCAATGGGACCCACAGTCCGGGTTCCACTCTCTTTAGATATATATTGGGCCATTTAGGGCCAATGTTACATGATATGTTTGGTAACATGCTAGTATGATTAGCTTGATATGTCACACTGATAACATGCTTAGTATAATGAATACCATGCTCATTCATATGCCCATACGCATCATTTGTATGCCTGTTGTGGATCATGATTAACCATAGCATATGCTAGTTGGCTTGTTATACTTAGGGGACCCGTGTGAGACAGGGTCGCCCCACATGATTGCGCAGTATGCGAAGTTGGTGCATGATTTGGATTGTATGACTCATGCATTTCGCATTATGTATGTCACGATTGCTTTCACACCCTAGCAGCATCAGGGTGGTGGCCACCATAGTCACATCATGGTTGGCAGTATTGGACACCGGAAACTTGTTCTAGTACGTGGGTGCTATGGATGTCCTTGGGTGAAAGTCCCTAAACCCTGTGGTACCAGTAGGATGCTCCAGCGTCGAGACCGAGTGGATAACATGAGCGCCCGTGTGCCAAATACCAGTAGGCCGCGTCTCCCACTGTGTCGAGGTCGGTTGGAAAGGGGTGTGACCTTATCCGCCCGGGTGAAGTGGGCTGTAAGCTAGGTCGAGTCTGACCAGCTCATGGAATGGGTCCGCTATCGGCGAGCTGGGTGGGCATTGGCATACCACTGATGAGGCGGATAGTGAGGTCTTTTCTACTCGCTTGGTTACGCGCGCGATGTGCGGCGGCCAATATTAGAGTATACTAGACCCCGGTGATGTCCCAGATGATAACTATTTTGATATGTGGATCAGTTGAGGATTGACGTGTTTGCATTGCATCTCTAGTATGTAACACTCGGCCATGTAGGCCCTTGCATTGCATAGCCTTGGGGTGGATGACAGCATTCATGAACTTAATAACTTTGCCCTCTACTACTTTCGCTTACTCTGATATCTGTATACTTGTCATATGCATCACACGCGCACACACGCACTCTACTGGGCTTCATAGGAAGCTCATGCGCGTTTGTTTACACTGCAGGTACTAGAGCCTATCAGCAGCGTTGAGCGCGGTTTATGTACCTGCTATTTTGGACTTCTGATTCATGTTGTATTTCCCTTTCCAGTACTGTACTCAACAAACTTATTAGTGGATATTTGATGATGTTTTATGGTTTTGTTTATGCTCCTGTGCAAAAAAAAAAATTTACCCTGAAAATCCTCCTAGTAGGATCCCAGGATCGGAACCTGGCACATGAGAGCTAGGAGCCGAGATTGGGGTACTACGGAGGCTGTTGGCACCAAGGTCGGCGATCGGGAATTTAGTGAGCCCGGTCCCCGGGTTTGGGGCGTGACACCTTACCCTCAAAGTTGGGCTTCAAACCTTATCTAATCGGTTCGATCAGCATTTTCCCAATTCGCAGCAACCTCCAGAAGGACCGCCACTATGATCTGCACCAGTAGCTTCCAAACATTCTGCAGATGAGCCACAAGCTCAGCGAAATCCTCCTTCGAGTCGCATGCCACTCAGCAATCAAACTCCAGCACCTCATCTCCAATCTATCCACTCCAGTACCTCTAGGCAACAACGATCTCAAGGATCTGGTGTCGAAACATCGAGTTATACTTTACCTTGGGAAGGAGGTCTTAGGAGAATCGAAGATTGTTTCGCCGATATGGAACAACGGTATCGATCCAACCTCCCACCTGCTGCTTTTGCATCAATCCATCGAGCTAAACCCCCCTTCACCCGTGAGGTAATGGAGGCCCCTTTGCCTAGAAAATATTGAACGCCAGCATCGTCCCATATACTGGTATCGGTGATCCTCTCGAACATTTAGAGATGTATAGGTCTCTCATAGAGTTAGAGGGATATGGTTTGGAAATTATGTGCAGGACTTTTTCCTTAACTCTAAAGGATGCAGCGCGTACATGGTTTCGAGGCCTAAAACCTCGGTCTATAGAATATTTTTCCCAATTATCAGATCCTTTCCTCTCTCAGTTCATGGGAAGTATCCATACCAAAAAGCCTGCATCTCATCTATCGGATCTAAAGCAGTAACACAAAAGAACAATTAAGGAGTTTACATTTGGTTTACAGCCGAAGCCGTCCAAACTGAAGGTTATACTGAAGACAAAGGCCTCACTGCCCTTATAGCAGGAATCACAAGCGAGAAATTTCGATTCACCCTGGATAAAAACCTCCTAAAACCATGACTGAATTCCAGGCCAAGGCTCAAAAATACATTAATGCAGAAGAAGTTTCTTTAGCTCGTCACGGTATACAAGAGAAGAAACATAAGTCTGAGAAGATCCCTTCTTTCGATAGGAAATATCGGCGCGATCAGCGGGATGCCTCCCCTAAGAAGCCTTACTCCGGTAAATATCGCAACTATACACCTCTCAATCAATCTCCTAAGAAAGTACTAATGGAGATAAAGCTTAAATCTTATATAAAATGGCCTCCAAGGATCAAATCAGATCCTGAAAAAAGAGACAAGAGGAAGTTATGCTATTTCCGCAAAGATCATGGGCATAATACCCAAGATTGTATATCTTTAAAAGATCAAATTGAAGCTCTCATTCGAAAGGAACATCTCCGGGATTACATTGTGCGACAGGATCAGTTGCCTAAAAGAACCGATATCTCATCACGAAGAAAAAGGTCGCCTCAGCATCATCCTCCACAGGAAGATGCGGAACCCACTGGTGAAATTTGGACCATTGCTGGAGGTCCAACTTGTGGGGGAGATTCTCAAGCTTCAAGGAAATCATATGCTCGGAAGGCGTCTCAGAAGCCTCAACATATTTATTGGCTGGAAAAATCGTCTGATACGCCAAATCCTAGCCATCACCCAATCTCTTTTTCTCTTGAAGATGCTGAAGGAATTCATTTCCCTCACGAGGACTCCATCGTGGTCGCATTAAAGGTATCAAATTATTTAACTCATCATATTATGTTGGATACAGGTAGCTCTACCGACGTCCTTTATCTAGAAGCCTTCAATAAAATGGCACTTGCCAGAAATTTACTCAAACCTATCTCCACTCCCCTTGTTGGCTTCGGGGGCGAAGTTATAACACCAGAAGGGAGCATCGACCTTCCTGTTACCTTCGGAGAAAGTCCAACCAAAACCACTATGTTCGTCAACTTCCTAGTGGTGGATTGAAAATCAGCGTACAATGCTATTTTGGGTCGACCCTCGCTCACCAAAATAGGAGCAGCTCTACACCCCCTGTACCTATGCATTAAATTCCCTACTCCAAGCGGAGTCGGGGTAGTACGAGGAAACCAAAAGGAAGCTCGAACATGCTACGAAATCGAGGTACAAGATCAAAAAATTGTCCAAGCAGCTCCTATTATGACGATTACAGGGGACCAAGTGAATCCCCCGATAGCAACAGCGTTGGACCTGAGGGAAGATGATCATCAATCAGGGACCCCAAGAGAGGAGACAGTCGAAATCCACCTATCTAAAGATAATCTCTCCAAGAACGTTTACATCGGATCATCTCTAAGCTGTGTCTTTCGAGTAAACCCGACCAAATTCCTAGTCGAATATCAAGATGTATTCGCTTAGTCTCACGAAGATATGCCAGGTATCGACCCCAACGTTGTGGTCCATCGTCTAAATGTTGATCCAAAGTATAAACCCACTCATCAGCGTCGACGAGCATTCATGGCTAAAAGGCAAATGGTGATTAAAGCTAAGGTCGAAAAATTATTGGCCGTCAATTTCGTCGAAGAGGTTGACTACTCAGAATGGGTCGCGAACGTGGTTCTTGTCCGCAGAGCTAATGGTAAATGCAGGATGTGTGTAGATTACTCCGATTTGAACAAAGCGTGCCCAAAGGATAGTTTCCCAACTCCTCGCATTGACTAATTGGTCAATTCAGCAGCAGGGCATGCTCTGCTCAACTTTATAGACGCTTATTCTGGTTATAACCAGATCATGATGCATCCGCCCGATCGTCGAAATACTGCCTTTATCACTGATCGAGGCTTATATTGTAATAAAGTAATGCCTTTCGATCTCAAGAATGTGGGTGCCACCTATCAGCGTTTAGTCAATAAAATGTTCGCTGCACAAATTGGCAAGAATATGGAGGTTTACGTTGATGACATGCTTGTGAAAAACGTCGTCGCCAATGATCATCTTGTGGATCTCCGCGAAGCCTTCAATCTGATGAGAAAGTACCAGATGAAGTTAAATCCAAAAAAATGTGCTTTTCGGGGTCTGTGCCAAAAAAATTCTTAGATTCATGGTTGGTCAACGGGGGATCGAAGAAAATCCTAAGAAGATAAAAGCTTTGATTGAAATGAAGTCTCCATCCACTCTCAAAGATATCCAACGATTGGCTGGTCGCATTGCATCATTGAATAGGTTTATTTCGCGTGCCTCTAATAAGTGCCTTCCCTTCTTTAAGCTTCTCCGCACTACCACAAAAACCAATTGGGTATGGACCCAACAGTGTGAGGAGGCATTTCAGCAACTGAAGCAATATATGAGCGCTCCTTCTTATCCAAACATGTTCCACATGAGCAGCTCTTTCTTTATTTATCCGTATCTTCCATGGTCGTTAGTACCGCCTTAATAAGAGAAGATTCTAAGGTCCAGAGGCCCGTTTATTATGTTAGTCGAGCAATGGTGGATGCCGAAACTCAATACTCCGATATGGAAAAACTAGCTCTCGCCTTAGTGACTGCAGGCTAGAAACTACGACCTTATTTCCAAGCCCACTCTATATTGGTACCTACTCATTATCCATTAAGACAAGTCCTTCAAAAGCATGAGGTATCAGGGTGGTTGACTAAATGGGCGATTGAGCTCGGCGAACATGACATTACATTCTGCTCAAGAACTGCCACTAAGGCCCAAGTCGTAGCCGATTTTATTGCTGAATTTACATATTCGACCCCCGCTGATTCCACCTCCAGCAATGACCTTGCGACCAGCGAGCAGGCACCCTGGTTGCTTTTTGTAGATGGGTCTTTATGCGCCACTGGCAGCAGAGCCGGCTTGATCTTAATCGCTCCTGACGGATCCCAATTCGATACTCATATCTCTAATAACGAAGAAGAATATGAGGCTTTGATCGTCAGCCTCGAACTAGTGAATGTGCTCGCAATACAGAATTTACTTATTCACAGTGACTCTCAACTCATAGTCAATCAAGTGCTCGGTGAATTCAAGGTGAAAGAAGAGCGAATGGCTTCGTACAAATCTTGAGTACTTATCTTGCTCGCAAAGCTAAGAAAATATGAAATAATTCACATTCCTCGCAAGAAGAATAAGCTCGCAGATTCTCTAGCAAAGTTAGCTTCCGCACCAGAGTCTGATTTAACGCAATTGTTTCTGTCGAGCATCTCCATACTCTGAGTATTGATCAAGTCATTTTAGAGCAAGTGGTCACAGTGCATTTATCTCCATGCTGGATGGATCCCATCGTCATTTACCTCAAAAGTGGACAACTCCCAGACGACAGAAAATTTGCATGACAAATTCGTTACCGTTCTGCCAAGTACACCTTACAAAACGGAATATTATTATGCAAAAGTTTTACTTTACCATACTTAAGGTGTCTCCATCCAGAAGAGGCACACCATGTTCTCGATGAAATACACTAGGGGGCATGCAGTAACTATCCCAGGGGATGATCTTTAGCATATAAAGCAATGAGGTAAGGGTATTACTGGCCCACCATGAAGGCGGACACAATCGATTTTTTTAAGAAATACGACAAATGCCAGCGATATTCTCCAATCCCTCGCATGCCATCCTAGCAAATGACACCGATGGATGGCCCTTCACCCTTCGCCTAATGGGGAGTCGATATAATTGGACAATACCCACCGGAAAAGGCCAGAACAGGTTCGCAATTGTAGTAGTCGATTACTTCACCAAATGGGTCAAGGCAGAACCTTTAACCACAATCACTGAAAAACAGACTACTAAATTTATATGGAGAAACATCAAATGCCGTTATAGGCTCCCCCATACTATAATCACTGACAATGGAAAATAGTTCGACAACGCTGTGTTCTCGGAGTTTTGTGAAAAATGAAAAATACGAAGTATTCGAACCTCCCCATATCATCCTCAGGCTAATGGACAAGTTGAGGCAGTCAATAAGATTATCAAACATCATCTGAAAACTAAACTTGATGAACGTAAAGGTATGTGGCCGGAGCTTCTACCTGAAATCTTATGGGCCTACAGAACGACGACTCATACGTCAACTGGAGAAACCTCTTTCTCTTTGGCATTCGGTACTGAAGCAATTGTTTCAGTCGAAGTTGAAGTACCCTCGTATCAAATCGAGCAATACGACCCAGTGAGCAACCAAGAGGGTCTGAGGCTTCATCTCGACCTTTTGGAAGAAAGAAGGGACATATCCTGACTTCAAGCAACAGCTTACCAACAGCGTACAGCTCGCTACCGTAATGCAAAGGTCAAACCTAGAGCTTTTCAGCTAGACGATTTGGTGTTTAGACAAAATCTTGGAACACCTGCTCGTTCGTTGGATCCGAATTGGGGCCCTATTGGGTTATCAAAATTGTACGACCAGGTACATATTATCTAGAAGACATACAAGGAAGACTACTACGTCTCCCTTAGCACGTGGAGCATCTACTTCAATATTATCCATAAAACATTCATGTGTTAAGCACATGAATCACATTTGAATAAAGATCATTTCTTTCACTACGGCTAATCAACTATAAATCTCACAATTTGGTCGTTGCTCTGTTTTGGACCAGAACAGCCCTAAAGAGAAGACAAACGTTCTCTTAACCAAATCTTCTGCTTGCTACAGAGCCAAAGTCTCAATCGATAGATCAGTCTATCTCTATGTGGACATGGTCACCAAGACTCCTGGATTGATGCTACAACCCGAAGATTGCACACCCAAGTGCAGGTAGCGAAGTAGTAAAATACTCGGTAAGACCGAGGTCGATCCACAGGGATTGGGGTTAAGAACACTTAGAGGAATTAGTTTTAGGTGAGTGAGATGAAATCTGGTTTATCCACGAGAGTGGAGCAAGTTGTGTGTGGTGAAAGACAAAAATAGAAAAGGGGCTAAGGCATCAAGGATCCACCTTTGATTCATTCACAAGATTTGATTCATTGGTCCAACTATAACTCGACTGGAATCGAATAAAGATTCATTCCAATCGGAAGATGAAACAGTTAAACCACTGCATATTTCATAAAAGATGGTGATCTGAACCGATTGATTTGACCATGAAGCACTCGTTAGTTGATCGCAGGGGATTCCAATCATCCACTGTGCCCGGAGTCAACAATGGATCAAGGAATTGTACAGATCAACAATTTTGCCAACAAGTCAACCAATAAGATCACAATTCATACGATCAAATGCATACTTACAAGATAGGAGGCTTTGATTGACCGATCCAACCGTTAAGATCTCGTCTATCGATCGCAAGGAATCCAAAGCATCTAATGTGCCCGGAGTCTACAATGGATCAAGGGATTTTACAGATCAATGACTTTACCTGCACTAGCTCGATGACCGTAGGGAATCCAAAGCATCCAACGTGCCCGGAGTCGACGATGGATAAAGGGACTTTATCAATCATGAACTAGTTAATTGGTGTGCAAGGGATCCCAAGCATCCAAGTGCCCGGAGACGATGGCTTGCACAACAATAGCGTCTGCCGAGGTGGATAACCGAACCAATCAACCAAAGAGAAATCCAACATTTACACCACACAATGTTGAACCAAAAGAACCAAAGCTTGCAAATTTCTTCAAAGGCTTCACCCCTAGCCTTAGCTAGAGGTTTAGCCAACCATGCTACAATGGAAGACTAAAACTCACTAAGAAAGAAAATTCTACACTACTCTACACTACAAATGAAAGAAAGAAAGAAAACTAAAGAAGAGAAGAGAGTAGTTGTTGAGAATGGGATTTGAGGAGTGGGATGGGATGAGATGATTGAAATGAGGAGGAGAGGCCTCCTTTTATAGACTTTTGAGAGGCTCCCAAGCCTCCTCCCAATCCTAAGTGGCACTCCAAACCCAAAGCAGATTTTTATTTAGGTTCGGGAATGGAGCTAGGCTTGGAGTGCCCAAAGCAAACTTTTCCTTTAGGTTTGGGCTTGGAGTTAGGCTTGGATGGACATGTGGCAAGAAAAGTACTCCAAGCCTAGGTGGCACTCCAAACCCAAAGCAGATTTTTTTGGAGGTTTGGGAATGGAGTGAGGCTTGGATGATGAGGTGGCATTCCAAGCCTTACACGTGTTGGGAAAGAAGAGAGAGAGAGAGAAAGAGAGAGAGAGAGAGAGAGAGAGAGAGAGAGAGAGAGCTTCTCTCTTGCAGCCATGTGATGGTGAGAAGGATCAAGGGCCAGCACGTGTGCTGGAGAAGGTGGGGTCCACTGCTGCAGCTAGGATGTGCTTGCAGCACGTGTGAGGAGTGGACGGCTGAGGTTTGGACGGACGCCCACTGCTGGAGATGGTGGGCCTGCTAGTGCTGTGGACGGCTGAGATGATCAGACGTGGATGGCATGTGGGGTCCACAGTGCTGGCCACTGAGTTGAATGGACGGCTGGAGATGTTATGGGCCAGAGCTGCATGGATGACTGCTGACGCAGGTGATGTGGGCGGTGATTGAAGATGAACTGTCCACTTGATGCTGGCTGTTAATGGACGGCTGAAGATCAGGCTCCACGGACGTCCTCTGCTAGACGTTGATGAACGGCTCCCATCTGCTGGACGCTGCTGACCATTGATGGACGGCTGGAGATTGGAGCCCATCTTGATGGACGGCTGAGCCGGTTCAGTTGGACGGACGTCCTTTGCTGGTGCTCAGCACGTGTGACTGAAGGTGTGGTCCACAGCATTGTTGGGCTGATGGACGCCGAGGAGATTTGGACAACCGTCCATTGCTGGACGTGAATGGATGTAGTGGACAACCGTCCATTGCTGAAAGTTGGAGCTGGTTCCCAGCTGCTACTGGATGGACGGCTGGAGATGGTTTTTGATGGACGGCTGATGAAGAGTGGGGTCATCACAGTTGCTGGCATGTGTGAAGTGTTTTGGACAGGTATTCCTTGGTCGTTGGAGGACGTCCATTCTTGATGTTGTTTCAACGACTGATGGAGGTGAAGTCCACACTTGGATGTGTGAGACCAGTGGTCACGCACGGGCGAGATGGCACATGAGCAGGACCGACGACATCTCTAGTTGTCGTTTGATGCACCATTGGTCCCATATATGGTCATCCAATCTTGACTGTCCAATCTTGAGTGATTGCCTAATCATGACCATCATGCACAACTTAGATTTTCAAATGAGCGGTTGTGATGTGGTCCACTGTAGAGCATGATCTATCCTTTGATCTTTACGGTCTGATTTTCTTTAGGGTTGCCCTGATGGTTGATCTTGCTCTCTTTAGGCTTTTAAACGCCCTGATTGGCTCAGATCTTGTCCAACCTCTCTTGAAGACCTGCGGATAGAAAATTAACCTAATGAGGGATAATTAACCAGAAAAACAATGATATTGCTCTTAACAACCAGGGTTAATTATACAATATTAGGTACTTATCAATTGAGCCTAACTCATTCTTCATGAGTTAAGCATTTATGCATTCAACATACAAATGATCTATTACTAGAAGAAGCCAAAGTATAAAAAATGATTCATTCTATTAAGGAAGACAACGAGATTGTTTTTATAATAAGGGAGCGACCAAAAATCAACATGAGAAGGAAAAAGAAAAGAGAGGAGGTGCTCATTACCACGCGTCGCTTGGAGGAGGAGCGCTACTCTCAACCTCAGGGCCCACCTCGAGAACCCCCGTAGCTTGAGTAGCTTCCGTAGCTTCGTTTTCAGCGGCTGCTCTCTCTTCAGCAGCGACGATGATCGCGACTCTCTCGAATTCCTCCATATTGAATGATGGAGATATCCGCTGCACTACTCTTAATGCAAAGTCATGACCAACATCGTATGACTCATACCGCTCGTCATCATATAACTATGAAGTACAGAACTCCATGACGGCCTGGGGTCCCTCTTTAGATAGCATTTTAACGTAGGCCACTCTCTCTTCCTCCCAATGGATGGAATAATCTCTGAGCTGCGCGAGAATAGACCTTTCTTTCTCCAAGCTGTCGCTGACTTCTTTCAGCCACGACTTACTCTCAGCGAGCTGCTCCTCCAGAGGGATTTTATCTTGGCAGAAAATCTCTCTCTCTCTTTCTCAATCTTCTCCTTCATCTCCATGAGCCTCAGGAAGTTCGTATCCAAGGTCTGATACCTGTCGGTCAAGACCTGAATCTTTTCGATGAGGATTTTTCTATCCTCATTCATCTTCGCGATCAAAGTCTCACGAGATTTGATGACTTGATCTCTTCCTTAGACCACCTTCTCTAGAGCAAGCCTCTTCTCCTCAGCCTCATCAATGATACGGCAAGCAGCGACGATATCACTTCTCGTTCGTATAATGAGGTCCAGTCCTTGTTCAAGGAGTAAAAGAGTTATCAAATGATCCCAAAAAATAAAGGGAGGAAAAAAAAACAAGTCGAATTTGAAGTATTTTTACCTGGATCATCCTCACCCCCGCATCCAGGGAAAGATCCTCAGGAGTAGGCTCGGAAGAGTATCAAAAGTTTGCGGGGTGATGTTATCAAATATAAACTTACAAATCAGATGCAAGTGACTTAGGATATTGAATGTCCCAACTCCAGATGGCTGAGCCACAACCAGCCCAGCAGTGCTTACATCGTGAGCAACAGATGGCTCACGAGCAGGGATCAACTCGTGAGCAACTTCAGGCTCACGATGCCCTTCACTCGAGGGACGACTCGACCCCACCTCATCGCCTCTCAGAGAGTTGTCAATGATATCAATAACCGGTGGCTTTGGAGGAACAACCGGAGTATTCGTCGTAGACTCAAGAATGGGGTCGTATGGTTGCGAGCCTCGGGCAGGCTCATCCGACCAACCAGATGGATGAGATGGAACGACCGTCGTCCTCTTCTGTCTCTTCGAGGTGGTACCCCTCAGGCGGGGCAGCAATCCTCTCTTCTCACCAACGTTCGCCATGGTGACTTCCTCTTGAGATATCAGTCCGGAAGCAGCAAGTCGTGGAAGCGAGAGGGAGGACTCGATATTCCTGTCGCTAACTGACAGTTTGTAGATTTTAACGATCTTCTCGTTGATCCCCCCTTTCAAACTCGGCTTTCCTCCAGTCGGAATACCTGCGAACACGAGCAGAGCTGGGTGAATAGGAGATTAAGACTACTACAAAAATTGTGGCAAAATGAAGATCTACCCACCTTCACCAAAGAAGCGACTCACGTTATGGCCCCTAGGGTCGGATCGTACGTCGGATTCCCAATTCCCGGAGGCATAAAACCACCGTTTCTTCCACCCAGGATAATTCGAAGTAGGTTTTCCTAAAACTTAATTATCTCGGTGCCAGTAGCACAGATAATGACAATCCTCACTAGAAGGAGCCTTGTTGAGTTAAAACACTTTAAGGAACTCTTCAGCTGTTAAATCTTCATTCTCGGCTTGCTTCCAGAGAACAAAAGCACTTAGAACAACCCTCCAGCCGTTTACGATGAGTTGTCCAGGGGTAATTTTGTAGATGCGAAGTACGTTTCGGATAGAGGGTTGAAGGGGAAGATGCACACCATGAATGAAAAAATAGTCTTATAAGGCCACACAACCTGGAAGTGGGGAATCCGGAGTCTCTCCCTCTCTAGGTAACAGGAGAATGACAGAGTCAGGGTTCGGTATCTTTCCCGTAACTCATTTAATCTTTCCTCCATCATTATCGAAGGATACCCAGACGCAGAGTATCTCCCCGTAGGGACTCTTGCGTTGTTTGAAGAATATGAATCCGGAGTTGCATCCCCCAAAGGGATAGCTTCATCATCGAAATCTCTCACCATTACCGTTCAAAGAAGAGAACAAGGAAAGGAGAATACCTCAAAAGAAAGAAATAAAAGTCACGCCAGAAAGAGTCAGGAACACCAGAGAGAGACAGGAGCAATGAGAGAAGAAGAACTTTTTTGAAATTCTTCGATGAAACTTCGAAATGAAGAAATCTCTGCAGGCTTCGTATATTTATAAGCAATCATTCCTTCAAGATTTGAGCGACATGCGGCGACCATTCGTTTAGTACGACAGTCAAACGGGCACGATCAACAACTCCGGAGACATGTGGCGGGCGCCGCTTCATTTCCTCCCAGTTGAAAAGCTGCGAAAAGCTGGCACTCATAAATGAGGGCTCAATCATGTATGGCTTCTCCTCCAAAAAATGCATTAGGCGGTTACATGTGCAGACAGGCAAGTCCTTCGCTTAGACTCCTCAACGCCAAGGACTTGGGGGGCATCTATTATAGGATAAAGTTGGTCATCGAAGAGGTTTAAGATCCAAGACCCGCAAGCGCCTTTTGACTCTGTAAAGGCACGAGCCAATCATTCGACCAATGAGCCCCTATGGTCACAGCTCGTATATCGCGTAGACGCGTCCGTACACACTCCCGAATATATGAGCAGGACTGGTCGCTGGTTGCAGGATGTGAGTGCAGGACAAGCGATGATATTTCGTTATCCGAATAGTCTTGGTCTCTGGTCATCGACTGACGACATCCCCATGGTACGAGCTGCCCTGATCTTTGGTCTTTGGTAGGGACGTCTTTCATTTTATAGTACCGGCAGCCCGTATAGGCCAATTTTAGGCTTGTCTCTATTTGCAACTCCAAGTCGTGAGGTCTCTATGATTAAGCGTAATCAACTAGACATCTAAAGTGGTTATGCCTTCCCTTACTCTAAGGATAAGGATTAACGGGATAAGCACCTTATCCCTTAATATCAGTAGTGATCTTGACGGCCTGCGTAACAAACTGGACCACCTGGACCTGTATAAATAGATGACCCATTGATGATAAAGGTATGAAATCTAAAAACCCATGTCTCACACTTCATCTTACTATCGAATCCCGTCTTACTTAAGCTTCGGAGGGCTGACGGCCAAACGCCGGCCACCCTTAGCTTCTTCTTTGACTTTCAGGTCTAGAGGGGAGCTCGCCTGAGGGAGGGTGAACGTTTGGAGGAGCCCGTTACCAGAATCAAATGCTAACAGTCATTAAAAAAATAAACCTTTCAACATGGGACCACTACCTTCTCCACCATTCATACAAATACCACATCCTACCTTTCACAAACTTCAACCATTCAAACCACAAAAACAAAAATAAAAATAATAAACTAAAATAAATAAATAAAAATAAAAGAAACCACCACACTATTCTCCCTTTCACATGGTGTATCGACGATCCACAGTCACTATCGGCGGACCTCATTGCCTTGGATGGCCTTTAAAAAAAACATTTCAATATTGAACCAACACACTCTCCACTATTCATGCAAACACCACATCTTCCTCTCTTTCACAACCATTCAGACAACAAAACAAGACAAAAAAAAAAAAAAAAAAAAAAAGAAACAAAAAAATATATATATAAAGGGAAGCACCACACCCTGCTCCCTTTCACAAACTCCCACCATTGATAGACACCAACAACAACAAGAATAAAATACAAAATAACCTTTAGTTACCATCATGGACGGAGAATATATATATATATATATATATATATATATATATATATATATATATATATATATATATATATATATATATAAAGCCCTCTTTTTTTCTCGCCTAGAACTTGGTCAGAACTTTGCCGGAGTTACGTCTGAGATTTTGGCTGAAAAAAAAAAAAAAAAAAAAAAAAAAAAAAAAAAAAAAAAAAAAACCGTCTTCTTTTTGCCTAGAACTTTACCAGAGCTTGGCCAAAGTTTGTTGTCATCACCGAAGGGTCGATTGTCTAACCATACAATTACTAACTGTCGAAGATGCTTGTTGTGGTCCCCTCTTGAAAATAAAGAAGAGAAAGAAGAAAAGTCCAAATAACCTTTCCTATGTAAGAGACTCACCTATTGAACTTATACCATTTCTTATGTAGGGCCCACTGATAGTCTTGTAGCAGATCCAAGCCATCCAAATGAAGGGGTTTTAATTTCATGCATCTGCCTAAGTTTGAGGGAAAACTCATCACGGATGGACCATATTAGAGGAAATGGTTTGGAATTAATTCACAATGTTAATGTAGTTGTGGGCCATAGATAACTCTATAAATGTTTTTTAAATGACTCTATTGTAGATTCACGGTTGGCAGATTTAATTGAATGGACCAAATCAACCAAAGGGGTCATCCAAATCATTAATTTAGTGGGGCCCATGTCCCATTTTCAAAAGGCCATTTTGACTTCTACAACAAGCTAACTCCGGTAGATGTGCATTTTCATCCTTTGAAAAGTCAAAAAGTAACAAAAAAGCTGAAAAAAAAAAAAGATTTAGCATCTGTATCCGTGCCTTAATTTCATCGTACTTGAAGCTATTTTAATTGGTAAGGTCATGTTAAATAGCATTTACTTTTCCCGTACGCTCGAAAGAAGTTTACAAATTTGATCTACGTAACTAGACTTGGCACGCTCTTAGCTGTCCCCCAGGTAGGCTGCATTACACGTGTTTCTTCTTCGCAGAAGTCCCCTTCAATTGGACGACGCTTAGAAGTCCTCTACAATTTGGACGCGGATTTCCTGAGAAGTCCTCTTCAATTCATTAAAAATCTCATTCATTAGTAATGATCCAGTGGGTTTCGTGCAAGGAAGCCTTTTCTTGCGCATGGTTGCATTTGCACTCCTTGGCATACACATCATCAATCAGGACCGTTCATTAGTTCCAATTCAGTCTTCATAGGCTGCCCTGAAGAAATCATGCTGATTGGATGATCCAAACGTAGGTTAGTCACCGTTGCATTTTTACTTATACGTTCTGACGATGCTCTTTCTATCCAGGTCAGCACAAACACGTTCCGCGCCTAATGCATTACTGTGTCGGTCATCGGTGCAGCGATGGTGGCCTGACGAGAGACACCGGGGTGTTACTACATACACAAAGTAGGTGCGGCAGGTAAATAAGACCTGGCACTAAGATCCCGTGCTCGGGCTTCTAGGTTTAGCTTCCACTTGGTGTGGTATCCTTTTGTTGTCACAAACTTGCGGGTGGTTTAAAACTTTTTAGGGCCCACTGTAATGTTTATTTTCCGATCTAATCTGTCGATTAAGTCGAAAAGACCTGGATGAAGGGAAAAAACAAATATCAGCTTGATTCAAAAATTTTGTAGCCCTGAGAACCTTTAATGGTGGGCGTTCAATCACCACTGTTTCCTCTCGTGTAGTCCAATTGAAATTTTGATATGCCTAATTTTTGGGCTAATGAACTGAAATAAGCTGAAAAAATGGATGGACGGCATGGATGAAATGAATACATCATGATGTGGCCCACAGAATACCGTCGAGTAGAGACTAGCTATGTGCATCACATACCTGGAGCTAATGCAGGTTGACGTGACAACACAGTTGCACAATCCAAACCGTCCCTGATCAGGTAGACCCCACACTGGAAAGCTCAGACAGTCCTCGTGAAGGAGTTACTTTTTTCTTTTATCACAAGCATCAATGGTAGAAATTGCAAGTCCTCTTCAATTTTTCAACAATCTCATTCGATTTTCCTTCCCTTCCCTTTCTCCCAAACATGACTATAAAATCCCAATCCCAGAAACTCTCTCAATATGACCATCCAGGCAACACCAAAATGGAGAGATTTAATACAACTCCTATCTCTCTTCTAATCTTAATCGTCTTAATCCCTCGTTCATTAGCCCAAACCACAGACTTCGTTCTTGTTTAACATCTAACGACCATAAAAATTTCACTCTTTTTCCATCGTACAACAATGGCTGGGCTTACTCCAATTTACTCAATTTCTCAATCCAAAACCTCCGATTCACGCAGCCTGCACTTCCTAAGCCAATCGCCATTGTCTTGCCCGAGACCAAAGATAAGCTGGCAAGCACCATCACATGCATCAGGGGGCAAGGAATGTGGGCCATAAGGAATAAGGAGTGGGGGCCATAGCTATGAAGGCTTATCGTACATCAGCGATGTCACCACCCTTTGTGATCATAGACACGATGAATTTGAACCTTGTTTCAGTCAACATGGGCTCCTTAACGGCTTGGGTGGAAGCAGGTGCAACACTTGGTGAGATTTACCATGCTATTGCTGTGTCAAGTGACTCGCACGGGTTCTCAGCTGGGTCTTGCCCAACAGTGGGGAGCGGCGGCCACATTGGTGGGGGTGGGTTCGGATTCCTTTCGAGGAAGTACGGCCTTGCCGCCGATAATGTGGTCGATGCAATCCTAGTTGACAGCAAAGGACGGATCCTAGACAGCAAAGCAATGGGAGAGAAGACGTGTTTTGGGCAATCCGAGGTGGAGGTGGGGGCATTTGGGGTGCAGTTTATGCTTGGAAAATCAAATTACTCAAAGTCCCAAAACTTGTTACTGCCTTCATGGTTTCTAGATCCGGTGCAAGGCGCCAAGTTGCGGCATTAGTACACAGATGGCAGTCCATTGCACCCAATCTTGAACAGGACTTCTACTTAAGGGTTACCATCGGTGCCAGCTCGTCCGCAAATGAAACAATCCATGTATCCGCAAATTTCGATGGCTTGTACTTGGCACTAAAACTGACATGGTTTCTACCTTAAATCGGGTATTCCCCAAATTGCACATTGTAGAAGAAGATTGCAAGGAGATGAGCTGGATTGAATCGGTTGTGTACTTCTCTGGCCTCGCAAATGGAAGCTCGATCGATAGTTTGAAAGACCGAGTTTTGCACAACAAAAATTTCTTCAAGGCAAAATCAGACTACATAAGGGACCCGATTTCAGTAATGGGATTGGAGGGTGCAATTAGGATCCTTGAGAAGGAACCTAGAGGGTACATTATCTTATCACCTTTTGGTGGAATCATGCGTACCATAAGGAGCGATACGATTCCTTTTCCACATCGAGATGGAAATCTATACAGCATTCAGTACATGGTTGAATGGACTGAAGAGGACAATCGGTGGAGTGATGAGTTCATCAGCTGGATCCGAATTTTGTACAGTTATATGATGTCATTCACTTCAAAGGGTCTCAGGGGCGGCTTATGTGAACTACTTGGACCTTGATTTAGGTGTGATGGAGCCAATGAACAGTAGTGATTCAACTGATCCCGTGGAGATTGCAAGGAAATGGGGCGAGAAGTATTTCTTGAGGAATTACGATCGGTTGGTTTCAAGCGAAGACAATCATAGATCCAATCAATGTGTTTAGCAATCCGCAGGGCATTCCTCCGTTGCCGTCGCCCTAATTGGTCACAGGTTGAGGATTGCATTTGTGTTTTGTGTGCCAATGTGTGTATGCTTTAGGACCTGTTCAGCTGCTGTCAAAGTTATATCCAAATAAGCTCTACTAGGTTGTTTGTGTGTGTGCCAATGTGTGTATGCATTAGGACCTGTTTGGTTTTTGTCGAAGTTCTCTCCAAATAAGCTCTATTAAAGGCGTCTTCATGTGTAAAGTAAATAATGAGCAATGATTATATGTTCTTTTATTATTATTATTTTTATTTTGAGCCGAGTGCATCCTGTAGGCCTCACTACAAGAAATGGTAGAATTACCGGCACATTTTTACCCAATGGCCAACAGAAACTGCCAGTGTATATGAGAATCACTGGTGTTTCATGTGGCTGCCTCGAATGAAGCAAAACAAACGCCCCTAATAATATTTACCGGTGGTTTGGGGATAACCTTTACTAGTAGACACTAAAAACTGCCGATAAAGGGTCCCCCCCCCCCCCCCGCCATTCATGCCATGATTACCCGAAACATAGTGAAAACGGCTCATATTTCAAATTCAGAGGAGGCATTCGAAAACTAGAGGGGAATCGTCAGAGGGTGGTTGAATTTGAAGGGATTAAGGGAAAGAGGGAGGGATGAAGATGGATGAATGATTCGGGTTGAGTTGAATAAGAGTGATTTAGGGCATGGAACTCAAGTATAGAAGAGAATGGAGTGGCTAAGGTTTGGAAGAGAAGAAAAGGAAAGGAAGGGGTTTTTCGGAGGGTTTGAAGGGAAGACCATTACAAAAGGAGGGAAGAGAAGGAAGGGAACCTTTTCTTACTATGAATGGTCTCTCTCTCTCTCTCTCTCTCTCTCTCTCTCTCTCTCTCTCTCTCTCTCTCTGTTTTTGTAACACCTCGGATTTTCGCCAACTATGGATTAGATGTCTTTCGGCGTTACCTTCGATTTTTCAATTAGAGTGCATATTCGTGCATGTATTCTCACGTGTGTGGGATTAAAAGGAGTGAGTTTAGGTCTGGAACTGTGCATGTGAAATACCTTAGTGCATATGAGTCCATCATTGAATCACTTAATTGGGTAGATTGGAACCCAAGGGTGGATATTATTGGGTAGAGGTTTGGGGAATCACAATCTCGAGTGTTTCTAGTCTAATGAGTTGGTCAACCGAATAGTTTTTCTACCAATTATTTTGGCTCGTGTACGATACTATGCATCGCCCATAAATCCAAAATAATTTTTTTACTAGACTTTATTGTTTTAACATAGTTTTGATATATCAAAATTTATGAATGGTTAGGATTTGTAAAAAAAAAAAAAAAAAAAAAATGTATCATTTAAAGGTTTGAATTTAAAAAAAAAAATGCCAAAAAGTCATGATTTATTCTTGGGATGGAAAGTTGAAATTTTTATTACTGAAAATTTGATTTTCTTAGTATTTTCATTGAATTCAAATGGAGGTACTCCTTATTCATATAAATAACTTAAAGTAAATGTCATATTTGACATTTAAATAATGTTATTATGTAAATAAGTGGAAACTTGGATTTTGAAAAAAAAAACGAGAGGAAAATCCAAAAAATGAATTTTTTTATGTAAAAAAACAAGTAGACAACAGGTCCGAGTCGATCAGGAAGAGACCAAGTCAACCCACCCCCTTGGACAACAAGTCCTAGTTCCACCCGGGCTGACAACGTCGACTTGTGTTCCCTCGACGGTAAGTCTGGGTCAACCCAGGAGTGAGAATGTTTTTTTTAAATGGACAGCAATCGACAATTTACATATGTTGACTTAAAAAATTCGTTGTCTCCCTCAATATAACTTCGATTGAGGTGAATTAAAAGCTTAATTGAAGCTTGAAGAGTCTAATTTTGTAGGAAATTAAATAAAAATAAAAAAAATACTTAAATAAGGTTGATGTTGGAATGATTTGGAAACTTCTGGAAAATTATTGGTTTTAGGCAGTGAGTACTTCTAGAATTTTAATAATTTTTTTAGGATAAAAACGAGATGAAATTTAGTGGAATAAAAGTAGACTTAATGATAAGTTATCAAAAAAAAAAAAAATGGTAACTACAAGTACTAAAAACGTTGCACGCAATCGACCTATTGAAACTGAAAAGTTTTGCAACTGCTAGTTGCTGATGGACCGGACGTATTCTTTTCATATAAGAGTTTTAGTATTCGATGTCTTCTTAAAAATTGCTTCTAATCCTGTAAAAAATTATCTTGGATAATTAAATTAGGATTTTTTATTTTATTTATTTATCCATATATTTTACTTTTCTAGATAGTTTACAGTTTAGTCAAATTAGGGACTCTTGATTTGCGTGATTAGGACCGAATCACTAATTTTGCTAATTGCGAAAAGGCCAAACATTAAATTTAGCTAATCCAAATCCTAACCATCATGCACAAGAAATTTTTCTATCCAATTCATTCCAAAAATGGCCAGATTAAACAAATAAGCTCTAGACCATTCGTTATTGGGCCTCTAAACCTGAAATTATAGAAAGATATCCGTCTTAGTGGGCTTAACGTACATCGTGGGGCATTGAGCTGAGTTGTGCACCAAATCGTTCAACTTTGGCTCATAGGCCGGGCACATGTGATGTATGAAGTTGATCAGAATTCACTAGGAACTTAAGTTATTTGTGTATCTCTAAACTTTGCCAAAGTTGTGTCTCTCAGATGATTAGATAACAATCAAATTTAGGTCCCTAACCCAAAATAATATCCTATAAATATCCCTAAAGTCGTGGCCACGATCGGTAATCAAAGACCGTTAAACGAACATGTCACTATATCCGTTGATCACTGCATCCGAAAAGTGAGAAACTGTAATCGTAGGTGAATGTCTACATGTAATAATTATCTCATGAATTCGATTGGCCCAAATAGGCTCAGGTGGGCCTCAAATAGTAAAACAACCCTCCATAAGGTCAAACAAATAAGAATTGAGTCACTAGGGCCGTTTGTACCAAACTTAACACTATATAAAGGCCTTAAATTGGGCATTTTCTCCCCATGCCTAGAATTTCTGAAATTGTGAGCGGAAAGAGGTTAAATTGGGAGAGAGAAGGATAATGAGAGGTCTTTGGTGAGAGGGAGTGTGTGCATGTAGGCTCATCACCTCCCGGGTACGTGTGCTACGGCCTAGTCGTTGTTCTTCTCATGTAGGTCATCTCCAATCGTTGTAGAATATAAGATTGGTAACCTACCTTCCAAAATTCATCTAAATCCTCAATTCCTTACATGCAGCCCCTAATTTGGTGTAGGAACCTAAAAATTTCAGCCCCTAGGCACTTAAATTCGAGGAACCCTTTCCTCCTAAGGTACGGATCATTCTTTCCAGGTTTCCTTTCATCAAACCATGATAGTTATAGCTAATGAACTCATGTTTACTTAATTGTGTACATTAGAATTGTGGGTATGTCTCTATATTGAAATAAATGTTATGCATGTTAGTTGGCTACTTGTTTGATGAAATTCCTGTATAGATGAATTTTATGTTTCTTGAGCCCATTTATAGTATGTGATTTATTATTGGTGGATAGGTGACTTGGAATAAAATTTTCTTATACATGTGGCCCATTCATCATGAATGTCATGGTGTTGGTTGAGCCTATTCATAACATGCAATTGGTTGTTTTTAAATTTATGCCAAATTTGCAAAAATACGACGGACCAAGTACGTCGTTAATCTCACTCCTTTTTCATCGCTAATTGTAAACGACGAACCTAATCCGTCGGTAAATTACGACGGATACGACGGATATAGCTCCGTCGTTCTAAACAATGACGGATTCTTTTAATAAAACGACGGACTTAATTCGTCGCTGAATTTCAACCTAGGTTATATCTCCGACGGATTTTGTTCGTCGTTAATTTTCGATTATTTGAAAGAAAAAACGTATTTTGAATTTCTTACACCTGATATCATCGAAACAGTAAAAACTACAATAAAATGGAACCAACTGGTTCTAAGTTAGCTAACAGTAGAAACTAATTTTGTGTAACATGAAACGGCCTTCAGTTGAAAGATAACTATTGCTTGCACTATTACGGTTATGAAGATCTGCCAGCAATCCAGATGTAATAATAGAAAGAAAAAAAAAAAAAGAAAAAACCAAAAATAGGGTTGTTAGAATCTTCCAAATTGTGGGGATTTTGGGAGCACGATCTATTTAGAAGATTGCATGTTGCTAGAATCATCAAACAATACACTTACCATCAAATAGCTTCTTCTTTTTTCTGCTGAGCTACAGGCTAAAAAAAAAAAAAAAATGACAGTAACAAGATGCTCAACACCTTCGACTAGAATTACCTGTAATGCCTTGCCTTCAAAAATCAAGAAATGAATAATTCCAGAAACAAGTAACAAAAGAGGCTTGCACTTCATAACCTCAACTTCTGCATATGGTTCATTAGCATCCACATTACTACCATCCGGAACAAAGAAACGAAGCAGCTTGCACTGTGTCTCAGCAACTAACTTGGAAGGATAATAATCGTTCTGTGAATACCAAAGATAAGACCTCATTACTAACTTTTGCTCAAGTACAACCAACATACAAAGGATGTACCGGCCAAATAAACACACAAGAAATAACAGAGGAAAATATTTCCTACAGATTTGCAGGATTAAGAAGCAAAATTAGTGAAGATGAAGTTAAAATGACAAATCAAGAAGAACGTACTGATGCACTAAATTTAAAAGGTAAACCTCCGAGGAGCTATAAACAACATGAGACATTATATACTCAAGAGGAATGCTACTATGATTTTCGCTTCACAGAGTTATCTATGTAGCATAACCAAATCATATGCACATGTGGTGATTAGGATCATTGGTTTGGTGAGCCATCATGTCAATGCAAAAGACCAAGGTCGTAGATGATCATCGGCCTATGGCTATCTGATCAATGGCTCCTAAACAGATGGTCAAAATTGAAACGAAAGATGATCCACATTTAACAGGAAAAACACAACATTAGTTTCAATTAGGGACTACAGTCTATCCACACAGTGGCACCAGATCAATGATCCCAATCAACATAAAGTTTTGCCATGTGTATGGTAGGGACTTGACTTCCATGAAGTGCATCTCACAACATCATTTCTCTATAGTTGAACATTAAAGAACAATGTCGCTTTTGAATACATTTGTGCCGGACACATTTTGACCACTCAATTAGAACTGTCTATGATGAAACGAAAAGGAATAATCGGTCTTACCTATAATAAGTAAGTCCTTCCATCAATGAGAAGGCGAGTACCAACTGCCTCTTCTTCTACATACATCACATGATTGTTTCCATCCAACTACAACAAATGTATTTACCAATTAGAGATTAGTTAAATACAAATTTTTAACCTTCACAAAAACATATAGAATCACACATTCCACTAAAAATGCTTGCCCACCACCACTAAGCACATAAATTTTCAAAAGAAAAACTTGCAAATAATCAGGTTGTTAATAAATAGGGTTTTTATTTCTCTATTTATGCACAAGAAAGAAAAAAAAAAAAAGCATATAGTTGTGGATATCACATATGACACATGTGGGCACTAATTGTTGAATTTTTGTATTAGAATGAACAAAGAAAATGAACATTAACAAAAAGAAAATGCTTATGGTAGATGGAGGCTTCAGTAGAGCGCTTAAAAAACAATTTTCTCACAGTTGACCCCATTTCTATGATAGTGAATGTCAACCATCCAAATTCGTACAGAATCCCATCAACTGAAAACCAATTCAAGATAAATAAATAACAAAAAAAAAAAAAAAAAAGACTAGCTTGGGATGTCCCAATCAAGGACATGTTTCATCAAGTGTTTACATTTATAAATTTTAGTCAAAGCCTAATTATGTTGTAAAGGGGTCCTTAATTTGTGAAAGGGTAAGGCCTCATCTTCTAGTTCTTCCATAATGGTTCTTACACATGGATTTATTATTTACTTATTCTATGTTTACAATGTTTAGTCCGGTTTTTCGACTAATGATCAACATTTTTCAGGTTTTAGAGAAGAAACCAGGTAATTCTCTTCAAATCCCCAGAGGTTTGGACCAACTCAAATTGTGCGTGAGTTTTGAACTAATTGATCAAGTTTGTAATAGAAAATTTTGAATAGACCAAGCATCCAACTTCTAGGGCCTGTTTGTTTCGATGTAAACAGAGGTAAATGCATGCAATTTGATGTAAGCGAACATCAATCCCTTTAGGGTTTATCATACCAGTGACGCATACATCTCTTTAGCCCGATAAAGGGTTTGAATCGTTCGTGACGACTTGATGTCACGCCCCGAAAATCAAATGTCGGGCAGTCTGCGGCTCCCGACTTTTCCAAGGTGACTGTATTTTGCGGAAGTATAGTTTAATGGCACAAATCCATGACATCAGCTCATAAATAGAAATTTAAGCTAAACAGTGTACAATATAGTCTGAATTAAGGTGTAAATACATACAATCATCCACACAACCAAGGAGTCTACTCAGTTGGGCTTCAATATATACATGTTCAAAAATGAATATAATACAAGTCCAAAGCCACTCCGATAGGTAAGCTAGCAAATCCTACATCTCACTCATCAAGTAGTGTAAACTCCTGCATCAAAGATAACTGGTTGGTGTTTTAAAACACCCCCCCAGGTGGGAGTGAGTAATAATACTCAGTGTTACCATTCCCTAAGTTAAATATGTTATCAACACAATCAAGTACAGTTAATGAAGCATAACAAATGAAGGGGCTCTCACACCTACCACTTCAGCATCAG
The DNA here is from genome assembly GCA_003013855.2 of Liriodendron chinense. Classification (NCBI taxonomy): domain Eukaryota; kingdom Viridiplantae; phylum Streptophyta; class Magnoliopsida; order Magnoliales; family Magnoliaceae; genus Liriodendron; species Liriodendron chinense. Next base: position 278,896 of record ML058566.1, on the reverse strand, counting down.
CAGATAGCATAACATCACAATCAAGTTCCTATTCTAGTTGAATAATGCATACAATTATGATATGCAAATGTTATGTTCCGGAGAAAAAACGGTGGGGTTACCACCCAGCAGCGACATCGGACCAATGCATGTGAAAATATAATACATGCACATTTGCTAAGTATTTATTTGATTTCGTATTCAATCAGCAGTATTGACGAAGCAAGAATACCTCAATTTTATCAAGAGTCTTACAAACAGGAACACAACTGACAGGAACGCAACCGAACAATGGACGGCGAGGAAAGCTGGACACTGGACAGTGGCCTTAGTGAACACTGGACAATGCCAGGTCAGGGTACCCTCTACCAGGCTGGGACCCACCGTCAGGCCAAGGCGTCTTATGCCCGGCTCATGGAATCCCAATTTAGGTCTGTCACCCAACATAACTGAACAATGAATCAAATGGTAAGGGTCTCTAGGCCTTAGAATGTCATATGCATGGTAATGGGTCGTCACCCAAGATCAATGATTGTAGGCTCGTCACCTAGCATCGGTGCTCAAGACTTTCGATAAGACCATCAGGATCAACACCGGTCAAAGACAACACAAGCATAGTTACCCATATACCATGCCTGGTCCATGAGCTTCAGTATGTAGGATTCAATGCTCAAGGCTATTAGAGGGCTCATCACCCACACTAGCCAAAGACAACACAAACACAGTTACCCATATTCTATGTCTGACTCATGAGACTTGATATGTACAGTTATAAGTGACTGCACAACAATGGTAATTATGGTATTCGAGATTTTACAGAATATGTAATAATGATTAAACAAATATGATTAACCGTGAAACTGACTGATTTGGTATGCCGAGCAAAACATCAACCAAACCGGCGTAGCTAGGGTCGGTCGATCACGTTACTCCCAAGTCGACCAAATAAGTTTGTGATAGCCAAACCCAAGTAGACAGTCCATAAATTGTAATTTTTAGAGATTAATCCCAATCATGTCAATTAAATAATATACTAAGCATGTTATGAGAAGAATAAAACATCATAGCATTCATTGTCTCAATCAGGCATAAAACCAAACAGTTGATATGCGATATACTTCATTTCATATATGGGCGTAAAATCAAACACTTGGTGTGCTATTGCAGGCCAACTCATCAAATTCACAATAGGCACTAGCCTTGGTAGATGGTAATCCACTTACTCAAGCATATGTGAACTTATGTTCACTCAGGAATTTAATCAGACACTTGATATGCACAACACATCAAATCCCATATTTTCATAAAATCGATTCAAATGGGCAATGAATCCACACATCGAAATAAGCATGTAATTAATCAACACATACAGAACATCAATCATAAACATAAATCATTTGGCACTCAACTTTAAATGGAATTCAAGAAAAACTCAAATTTCACTATCTGGAACCCTCATGGGTTGATAATAGCCAACTTAGAAGAATAGTCCTCACCTGATTGACGAATCCACGAGCTAGGAATAAGTATTCCTCAAGGATTTGGAAAAAATCAAGCTAAAACACTTAATTCGACAAAAAACCCTAATTAGAAATGAAAATCCCTAATGAAACTTCCTAATTTCTACAATAAGAGAGATATCTTACCTCAAGGCATGGCCCACCTATGATCGATAGAAGGAATGGTGACAGAGTAAAAGGGTTTGAGCAAACCCTAGAAGAAAACCCAAGAAAAATCCCCAAATTTCATTTCAAATGGAATTCTCAAATGGGCTTGGTATTTATAGTTCCAGATGATCCAAGGTTGAGATGAGTCGCACAGCTCACCCTCTTTGGTCATGATCTATGTTGTGTGGTTCAGGATAGGGTGTTGGACATCTGATGCAAGGGAAAGGTCAAGTCTAGTAAGACGATCGATTTCGTGTAGATTCGTGATCAACGGCCCACTAACGAACGGTTTATAGCTGTTCTAGGGTTTCGAGACACCAATTGGATGATTTGGAGAACAAAGTTTGGTGCATCCTTTTACTGGGTCATAGCGTACACTAGCAAGTATCAGATTATAATAGTAACACGGATTTATTTGGAGTTTTAGGCATTATGAATCGGATTAGGTTGCCAGTTGGGTTCGAATGGAGATTAGGTTGTCCATTAGGTCAAATCGACTCTGATACTTAAGATGATCAACATCTGATTCGTTGATCAGAGTAGTCTAAGGTAGGTCTGCACTGAAAATCGGTTATACATGTAAATCAATTGTGATTCCAGTAAATTATAGTTCGAAGTTCGTAAATTAAGAGATCGGATGTAGGATTCGACGATTAGAAAAGAAATCCATAGCTATCCATGACATCTAACAAAGAATATATGGTTAGATTGATGTGTCTAAATGTCGTACAAGATTTTGATCGAATCGTATCATTCAAACTAGGGTTTCATGTACAAATCTTCTAGATTCTTAGTTCTAAATCAGTCATATGCATTCTCATTTGAGAATTAAAACAAAAAATTTTCTAGAGGCGCTCGAGTAATTTCAAGGCTCGAGGATTGAAATTTCCAGAGCGTTACACTTGAGGAGCATCGAAGACCTTATATATGTGGTTTGAGACATTTGAGAAGACCCCACATTGGGAGAACATGTGTAAGTTACTTGGAGGAGATAATTGGACCGTTGGATCGCAATGATGATGTGATCGGACCATTGGTTCGTCGTGGCCCACTTTCATCGTGCCATCATCGGAGGTCATCGGCATCTTATATTTGATTTTATTTCATGCACTTTTACTTATTTGAGTTTTGAGTTAGTGTGTGGACGTTTTTTTGTGCGAACGTCTTTTTTGTAAATTTTGTTAGTATGTGTATTTTGATAATTATGCTAATTCTGAATTTTATACAGGTGTTGCCCTAAACCTTTTTTCATTATGCTATTGATTATTGAAAAGAAAAAACAACTTTAGTTGCCTCCTTCCTCCCTCTCTCATGGAACTGCATCTTCTTCTTCGATCTTCTTCTTTTCTTTTCTTCTTATGCCCCACCAACATTTTTCTAAGGAAGGTTATTCCTTCTTCTCTCTCAATTTTTATTATCTCCCAATCCTCAAATCCTAAATTTGAGAATTGAATCAAAACCTCAATTCCTCAAGTTTTCAATTCCTTAATCCGTGAAATCCTTTGATCTCCCGGACTAGTAAACCCCATTGTTCAATTGGGTTACGACCATGCAATATCGGGACGTTCCATCCCTCACCGGATCCAACCTATGCATTATTTGAATTTCTTACTTCGTGGTTGTGATGATGGCCTGCTCCATTGCATGTCTCTTTGTGGTTTTCTTAGTTTATTATGGTTGATGTTGAATTTTTAGATTATTATTGTCTTTTATTTCCGTTGGATTATGTGTTCATGAGCATACATCATAATTAGGGCATCCTGGATCAAATTTGGTATCAGAGATTAAGGTTTACAAGATTATGTTTAGATCGAGTTGCCAAATTAGGGTTTTAATTTTTATGTCTGTTTTAGGAAAGTTTCAAATTTAGAAAGTTTCCAATTTTAGAAACTTTTCAAATTTTAAAAGTTTTCTAATTTGAAAATTTTTCAGATTTAGAAAGTTTCCAATTTTAGAAAGTTTCATAATTTAAAAAATTTCCAGATTTGAACCGTCTTCTGTTTTAATTCCGTAATTGTCAGTCCACTATAATTAGATTCATATCATTCACATTGTGAGTCATCCAATCCATAAAGTCGATTTTAGGAAGAACTTAGGACAAGTCCTCCGTTGTGTGCCCATTCATTTTGATCATGGTTTTGGATTACGCATCACTACCATGAATCGGGATCAAATTTTGAAGGCTTTAGCCGCCATATCTTGATGTCTGGACAACATCGAAAACCATTTTAGAAAATCCTTCCAGAATCTCAACGACAAATTAGAGGCATTCAACCAGACTAGCCCTGACTATTGGAAAGATGATCAACATTATGCCTTGGTGAACGGCAAGTTGGATGGGTCTAAAGATGATGTTTATGAAGTGGAAGACTATGTGCCTAACGTCAGTAGTGAGGAAATGGAAGAAATCGAGGCATCACTCATCATCTTTGATGATGCAGAAGTGTGTGCTAGTGATGAAAAGGTCGAAGAGTTTGAGACCGCACTACTTTCAGGTGTCATGTGTGACTTGATTGATGCAATCTCTCATCTACGTCTCTTACCATGGTGAACACAAATGAAATTAAAGATGAGACTAGTGAGGATATGATGGTAGACATCCACATGACTTGTAATATCCCACCAAATGATTTATGGGATAAATTCTCACCCAAATTGGACATTCAACAAGCAATCGATCTTGTCCCTAGATCAATCTTGTCAAGCTTTCTTCCATACCAGGTGAACCCCGCAGAAAATTAAAAAAAAATGCAGCATCAATTTGATAAACTTCTTGGGGAAAAATTCAATAAAGAAAGTTTAAGTTGGAGTTTTGTTTTGTGTGCCAAGCCTGCCCTTTTCACTTTAAAAAACAATGGCATATGGCGCACATGTGGGCATATACCGGCCATCCACAAAGCCTCAGTCAAATATTACGCCACCTTGCGACGTATTTACTTCATGGTGGATATGATGGCCAGAATCCCTATTCTGCATCTTGATGACATTTTAGACATAATGGCTAATGCCAAGATCTGCTCAAGACTCGGTATTAATAGTGTGTGTTCTCAAGTGTTGGGATATCTGAAAATTATCATTGTTTATAATACTTATAATGAGAATCAACACCTCTATCAGTTAGAGCGGACCCATGGAATCTTAAAGAATAATAAGTTATGTGCCACCCATGGTAAGTGTCATTTTGTTACAATTTTTCAAGTTCTAGATTATAGGGTTGTTTATTTTCATAAGATTGTTTATTTCGAGTCCATTGCTTTTTCAGAGCGTCCTTCAGTTTCACCCATGTCTGTCACCCAAAGGTCTTCAGAGTCAGCCAATGCATTTGCACGACACATCCATGAATTGCATACATATATTAGACAGCGGATTAATAAAAGCAAGGATAGTTATAAATATTTAGTTGACTCTCATCATAGATCACAAGATTTTCAGTAAGGAGACTATGTAATAGTGAGGATAAGGCCAGAGCCGTTCTCACAGGGTACCGTTAAGAAATTACAAGCGCGTAGTGCTAGACCATTCAAAGTATTGCAAAGAATTAGATCCAACGCGTATAAGATAGACCTTCCACCTGAAATGGGCATTAATCCAACGTTTAATGTAGAAGATCTAGTCCTCTCCCCTAATCCAACCATTGATCCTTCTTCTCTTTCATGATCATACTTTGAGTTTACTTCACAACCCACTCCACCCCTTCCCCACCCTATTACTCGAAAGGAAGAAATTGAAGGGATCGTGAATAAAGAGATAGTTTCCATGAGAGATGGAGGTTTCCAGAGATATCTTGTCAAATGGAAGAATAAACCATCATCAGAATCTACATGGTTGACAGAAGTGGAATTGCAAAGAATTGATTCAGACTTGCTAGAGAGCCACAGAGCTTTATCTCGACAGAGTCAAGCTTTTCTCAGTCGAAGAGAATGATGCGAACATCAATCCCTTTAGGGTTTATTATGCGAGTGACGCATGCATCTCTTTGGCCCGATGAAGGGCTTGAATCGTTCGTGACGACTTGATAAGCATCGAAGACCTTATATATGTGGTTCGAGATATTTGAGAAAACCCCACATTGGGAGGACATGTGTAAGTTACTTGGAGGAGATAATTGGACCGTTGGATCGTAATGATGATGTGATCGGACCATTGGTTCGTCGTGGCCCACTTTCATCGTGCCATCATCGGAGGCCATCGGGCATCTTAGATTTGATTTTATTTTATGCACTTTTACTTATTTGAGTTTTGGGTTAATGTGTACACGTTTTTTCGTGCGAACATCTTTTTTTTTTTTTGTTAGTATGGGTATTTTGGTAATTATGCTAATTCCGAATTTTATAAGTGTTGCCCTAAACCTTTTTTTCATCATGCTATTGATTATTGAAAAGAAAAAAATAACTTTGGTTGCCTCCTCCCTCCCTCTCTCATGGAACTCTATCTTCTTCGATGATCTTCTCTTTTCTTCTTATGCCCCTCCAACATTCTTCTAAGGTAAGTTATTCTTCCTTCTCTCTCTATTTTTATTATCTCCCAATCCTTGAACCCTAAATTTGAGAATTGAATCAAAACCCCATTTCCTCAAGTTTTCAATTCCCAAATCCGAAAAATCCTTTGATCTCTCAGACTAGTGAACCTCATTGTTCGATTAGATTATGACCATACAAGATCGGGAGGTTCCATCCCTCGCCGGATTCAACCTATGCATTATTTGAATTTCTTACTTTGTGGTTATGATGATGGCCTGCTCCATTGCATGTCTCTTTGTGGATTTCTTAATTTATGATGGTTGATGTTGAATTTTTAGATTATTATTATCTTTTATTTCTACTGGATTATATGTGTTCATGAGCATACATCATAATTAGAGCGTCTTGCATCAGTTAGTAATTATTATCATTTACCTCTGTTTGATAAGAAGTGTAGAAGAAGTGTATTTACATTTTGTAAAAAGCATTTGAAAATGATTGTCATCCATTCATGGGCCCCACTGTGATATTAGTGACATATCCATGCTGTCCATCCATTTCATCGGAACATTTTAAGGATTGGGCCAAAAAATGAGGTAAATCCGAAGCTAAAGTGGCCCACATCGTAAGAAATTGTGGTTGTAGAAGGTTTTTAATGATAGGCATTCAACCAACTGTTTTGTGTGGCGTGGTCCACCTCAGCTTTGGATTTGTCTCAATTTCGAGTTCATGCCCTAAAATCACCTTGTAAAATGGATGGACGAAGTGGATAAGCCACATGTATCACAGTGGGCCCCACGTGAAATTCAAACATTCCTCGATTTTAGTGTACAAAAAGTAGATTATAATTATCAACTTTGAAAAACGTGTAAGGAATTACTTGGTAAATAATCATTTCTCATTTACCTGTATTTCCATTATGTAAATGTAAAACAAACAAGCCCTAAGATTCCCTCTAAGAAATGAATAAATAAATAACAAAATATAAAAGAAGAAAAAAATAAGTAAGATTTTATTTCTTGTCCAAACAGGCCTAAAAACTGCATTTAGAAGAGCATGGTACAAGCTAAGAATACTTGCAAGGGAAAAATTTCTCGAGGCATTATGGCGTCCTCCTGGCTATGTACAACATTTTCCAACTTAATGACCTCCAATACCTGTTTACAACAATAACCACAACAGTAAATATGTTTGTGTACATCAAATTGAAAGGATTTCAGTTGCACATCTCACATAAATATGCTTAAGAATGGCAGGGGCCATAAACTAGTAATGAGCAATCACATGGATGAGCATAACTAGAAACAAGAATAGCTTGCCTCTTCATGCTCAATCGTGTGAGCCAGTGGAAGGATAACCTGGCCTCTAAAGCCACCAACTCGAGACCCAACTAAACCATAGGGGCCAGATTTAACGGCCGCAGCCAAATAAACATCAATGTTGTTATCAGCCCATTCTGATCGGTGCTCCCGCAAAAATCTAAGGAGCACAACAGGAGGCACATTTTGTAAGAAAAAAACCGGGCAGATGAAAGTAAGAAAATAATTGCTGTCTGAAAGATAGGAAATGGAAACATGGCGAGCAAGGAAAAATAAGGAAAAAAGATAAGAGAACCATACAAGAACTTTAACGCTGAACATCTTATGAAAGTGAATATATAGAAGATCTATAGCAAATTAGTAGGTGACTAATTTAAGGGACATCGGTTGTTGAGTTCGTTGCACTTATAGATAGCTTTCTAACTCTGATCAAGCACATTAAAGAGTATCCTGAGAAATGGAATGAATCTCATATCCTAACTAGCAGACTTTGTAAAGCCCTGCCTAATTGATATATTGGTTTGGCTAAAAATGCAATAAGCAAAAACTATTATCCATAAAAACCATGGAAATTGTCATGGATCAACCAGAAAAATTACCTTTCAAGCCAATCAGGCATTAAATTAAGTTTGCATCAAATCAACCATTTGACTATGTTTCTGCCTGGCTAAATAACAACAATGAAAGAAAGAAAGAAATTTCCTTATCATGTATTGCACAACCTTCAAAACCACCTGGTATCCAGAAGAAAGAGGAGAGAAAATCATGGAAACTGAATTTCAAGCATTCTTTGATTGAAGAAAACTTGATTTATTTTTTAAGTTTTTTTTTATTATTTGATGGGTAAAAAAATCACTTCAAATAATCAAATACATCCCGTCTGCTTGGTTCTGTTGATTTCAGGCAGCTTTTGTCAATTAAAAAATGCAGAAATTTGCTTTAAGGATTCACCAATTCGCATTTTTGTACTCTCTACAAGACTACATCCAACATGACAACTTGATATCCTAACCTGTAAAAGCATTGATGCCTTGGCGTATAGGACAACATTACTCATGGCTGGAAATCCATTTGCGAAGCCAATGTTTACAACCATCATCTTTCTAGGAGATGAGTTCACAAGGAAATAATAAGAAAGATGATATAGAAGAGAATTCTGTTTCAAATGTACCTGCAAGCACCGGACAAACACCAATTGGAAAATCCTAATAATCCAAATTATGGTATGAAAGTGGATGATTTAAAAAAAAAAAAATCAGCAGCACATATTTAACAAATAAGAAGGAAAAAACTCGTGATGTAAAAATAGCAATACCAGTTACAGTCGCTTCAGATGACCTCCCTGACAGAAACCAGAAACTCATGTAAGGAACAAGAAAATAGATAGCTTGATATTTGACTACTAGCAATAACAAAAAAAAAAAAAAAAAACAAATCTTGGATCAAGATAGAACTTCCTTGGCAAGTTGTTTGACCACATTTGGTGGAAGATTTTCATTCATTGCCTGCCAATAGGTAACGAACCGGTAATGGATCATCCAATGTTAAATAAACTTCTGCGAATAATGAAGAAAATCATACAAAATACCAACAGATGCAAATCCAATCCTTGAAAGTGCATAGAAGGGAGAGGTGAATGTATGGACTAGAATGACATTGCCGATGTATGAAAAACAATACAGTAAAAGAATTACCATCAGCCAAAGGGGCTAAGAATCTCCTGCCTCCTGTGCTTGAGAAGCAACTGGACCTTCTGATAGATGATGCAACAGGGTTTCTAATATTCAAATAAAAGCATACAGTTAACTACAATTTCATGCTCTATCTGGAAACACCGAGCAACTCTGACCAAGTTTCTGCATGAAACATCACCAAACCATCACTACTTCTATTCTATATGCATTGATCTGCATAAACTTGAAAAGAGGAACAAAGAGAAATAACTATATATCCATATAGTTGAATGGTAAAGAAGCAGAATCAACACCCTCATGTAAAGAGGAAAAGGACAAAAAACCACAAGTAATCAATGTGGGACCAATCTTCCTCCTTAGCAACTGTTTCCCCAAATCAATGTGGGATCAATATGCAATCCCCTCAAAAAAAAAAAAAAAAAAAAACACTTCCAAATATGAGAACACCTTTAGTGCAGCTCTTGTAAATGAGACAGAGAGAGAGCATGAAATTGAGCTAAAAACCACCAATATAAAAAACTTACTTCCAGCCTCATTGCGTTGAAGCAATTCCACTCTTGTAAATGAGAGAGAAAGAGCATGAAATTGAACTGAACACCACCAATATAAAAAGCTTACTTCCAGTCTCATTGGACTGTAATCACCAAACAAACAAGAAGCAATTCCACTCTGCTTACTTCCAGCTTCATTGACCTGAAAACCACCAGTATAAAAAGCTTCATAAGTCAAAAAAACTACCTGTGAATGTAAGTATGATAAATAGAACAAAGTGTACAAGTATGAATGAATGCACATGTGATTGTAACTGATGTAACTTTGAGCCAGACACAAGTCAGTGTTGGATGTTGTGACAATGGAAAAGCTGAGAGGTGGCACTGGAGAGCTAAATGGGATGATAGAGGAGTTCAATTCAATTCATGTATGCAGGTACTACTTGTGTATAAAAAAGACTGTTATAAGACAGGCATGGGGAGGTCGGGGAGGTTGTGTTGCTTACCTTTGGGGTTCCCATCCCCTAAGATGACAACCTTGTCCCTGGGGTAGATGTGGCTCCCATCTGTGCCAACGACGGGAGGAAATACGGAGCAAAGCAGTTGGAGGGGACGATTGAGTACGATATCCCCTCAGCCTCAACAGCCCGCTGGATCTGAACCTTAGATGCAAATGCACTCTTCCCTGGCTCAACTGCATGGGTGCAATCCATGTCAATTCCGAACTTGGGTGGGAGGAATCTCTACAACACACCCAGGTCTCAGTTGTGTTAGGCACATAAATCAAAATACAACTGTTTGAAGATAAACTAGCTGCTAGGGCATGACTAAAAACACTGACTGAAACCATGAGATGTCACCAACCAATTAACCCACAGTGTTTATACATGCAAGGGTAAAACCATTGATGACTCCAAACATTACATGTTGTTTCACCATCAGCTTCAGAAAACATTCCACTGCTGAACGGCTAAAATCATCTGATCAGGGAGATTTTGGACTGGGTTATCCAATCTATGACATGACAAACAGTTTTAACCACCAAAACATTCCTTGTTGAGCCATTTCATCAAACAGTTAGCATGCATGAAATAAAAGAGGTATTCCACAATGGGGTTTTTATTTTTTATGGCCGTAATGGACTTCATGGCCATAAAGCAACAATATTTTAATACTAATAAAAGATTATGCCACCCATGTAATACCCTGCCATGTCATCTGTGTTAGTGCACTTTTCTATGGTATACTAGTGCACTTTGTTTGTCAATTACTTAGGTCAATGAGTCTAGGGTCGGTTGAGCTTAATGAAGACGAAGACCGAAGACTCAAGACGGACCGACTGCATTAAGAAAGAAGAAACAGGTAAAAGTGATGCCTTGGTGAGCCCGATCCTAGTCCCTACCCAAAACCATTAACCTCTAGATGACCATGACCCAATAGGCATACCCTTAGTCATCTTAGATTGGCCTTAAGTGTCCCAAAAGATCACCAAAAGAATGGCCAAAGAGGTTGCATGTTCTGCTGAAAAACAGAAGATGACAGCAGAAAAACATGCCTGGCCTGGCGCCCGACCCAGTGTCCACCGGGCGCCCGACCCAGAGGTGAATCCGTCCAATGAGTTGGCCTTGAAACTAGAGGGTCACCGGGCGCCCGACCAGAACCTGTTCGGGTGCCAGACCAGTGCAAAAATTGTCCAACAGCACAAGACCCGTCTGAGGATTGAATTCCGGGGGCCCGACCAAGATTACACCGGGCGCCCGACCTGTGAAAAAATGGACACCGGGCGCCCGACCTGTGAAAAAATGGACACCGGGTGCCCAACCACAACTCGTCCGGGCGCCCGACCAGTGAAAGATAGGCCATCGAGCGCCCGACAAGAACCTGTCCGGGTGCCCGACCAGCTCAAAAACAGTTCAGTGTGTAAATTTGTTTTATGGACCGGATTCCGGGCGCCCGACCCAACTAACCGGGTGCCCGACCCTACGCGAATCTGCCCGTTATTTGACCGTTGGAGGAAACTTTATAAAAGCGAGGGATTTGATTTTAGGGCCAAGAGAGGGGATTTTGAGGAGATAGAAGCCACCATTGCTAGAGACCATCAGAGGCTCTATCCTAAACTCAAAGTAAGTCATTCTCCTTGTGTTTTCATCACAAGCTTAGGCCATTCAATGGCATCTTGAGAATGGACTTATTCCCTCTTGATTCCTAGGGTTTAGACACCTTAATGATAGTTATCTTAAACACTACCTAGGAGTCCAAATAGGTGCATTCTTCTAGGAAACCTATTTCCTACTATTTGTAGAGGTTTCACCATTCCCTAGTACCTTGGGCATCTCCAATGGAGCATCACATGCAAGGTAGCTGATCTTGGAGCTGAAGCATTGGCAAAGCAGCGGCGTCAAAGATCGGGAGAGCACAAGGGGAGCTGATTCAAGCACGGGAGAGCGAGAAGAAACAACCCAAAGCGGCGCTACAAAGGGGCTCAATCCAACAAGTAAGGTTGTCTTGTTAAGAGTACATCCACTCAATTCCCTGTGGGAGTTGAGTGTAGAATTTGTTTGACAAACTCGAACTAGGGTCGTTAGCCGATCCTTGGCCTGTTAGTCGGCTTAAAATCTAGGGGCGTTAGCCGTTCCTTGGCCTGTTTGTCGGCCTAAAAACTAGGGGTTGTTCAGCAGTCCTTGGCTCGTTTGTTGGGCCTAAATTCATGGACGTTAGGCGTTCCTTGGCTCGTTAGTCGGCCTAAACAAAGTCTCCAAGGGGGAGCCACCAACACAGGTGCAAACGTGTAGGTTGGGAGGAACCTGTAAACTCCCCGATTGGGTGGATCCGAGTTAAAACACCTTGGTTGGGAGGAACCAGATTTAAACTCCCCAGTGAATGCCGGTGTGCTCAAAGGGGTTGAGTACTTGAACCGGGAGTGAAGTAGACAAGTTGATGCAGGACAGCCCTAAATATGATGCATGTTTATAGACACAATTATTCAGCGGAAATAAAAGCAATAATAATAATAAAATCTAGCATTAATCATCAGGAACTAAGAAAATCATAAAGAAAACATGCAATGGAACGGACCATCATCACAACCATGGAGTATGGAATTTAATTAATGCATAGGTTGGATCCGGCGAGGGATGGAACCTCCCGATCTTGCATGGCTATAACCTAATCAATTAAAAGGAATCTCTAATCCAGGAAATTAGGAGATTTTCGATTAGGGATTTAAAATTCTGAAAACTTAGGGTTTTAAGATCAAAATCAGAATTTAGGGATTGAGGTTATCGAAGCAAATAAATTAGGAAAGATAGATTTACCTGGAAGAAGGGATAGAGGGGCACAAGAAGCAAACAGAAGAGAGAGGGATCAAGGAAGAAGAAACATCACCATGGTAGAGAGAGAGGAAGGAAGAAGCTCAAAGAGGCTTTTCATTAATCAATATCAAAAGTTAAATTCGAGTTTAAGGCTTAGCCCTCTTAAATAAACACTAAAAACAAGTAAAAAGACTAAACTACCCTCAAATATTAAGTAAAAACGCGCAAATAATATAAGTACGGGAGAGTTCGGGCGCTCGGTCGGGCACCCGAGGTCCCGCCCGAAGTCGTCCGAAAACCTCTAGAGAGATTCGGGCGACCGGCAGACCAAGTTCGGGCGCCCGAAGGCTATGGTCGGGCTCGGGCGCCCGATCGGGCGCCCGAATTCTTCAGTTTGTTCGGCCTTTTCTCCTTTCATCCTTCACACGTGTCTTCCCTGAGTGGGGTCTTCTACGTGTTCAATCACATGTGAAGGGTCTTCAGCTCTTCAATAGTCGTCTATCCACAAGGATGGTACTTGTGGTTGGTGCTTTCTTTGTTGGTACACCTTCAATGCTTTTGTTCCGCATCATTCTCCTCGTCTGAGAAGAACTCGACTCCGACGAGTTAAAACTCTTGTGGCGCTCTAGTAAATCTGAATTAACGCTCTATAACTCCACTTCTATCAACCATGTAGATTCTGACGGTAGCTTGTTCTTCCATTTGACAAAGTATCTTTGGAAACCTCCGTCTCTCGTAGACACTATCTCATCATCCAAGATTTTCTCAATTTCTTCTTTATGGGTATTAGGCGGAGGAAGGGGTGGAAGGGGTTGTGAGATAAAATCAGAAAAGGGCCATGAGAGAGATGATGGATCAACGATGGGATGGTGGGAACGGACTAGATCTCCCACATTAAAAGTTGGGTTAATGCCTATTTCAGATGGAAGGTCCATCCGATACGCGTTGGACCCAATTTTCTGCAATATCTTAAATGGTCCAGCACTACGCGCTTGTAATTTCTTAGTGGATCCTTGAGAGAATTGCTCTGGCCTTATTCGCACCATTACATAATCTCCTTCCTGAAATTCTTGCAATCTACGATGAGAATCAGCTGAGATTTTATAGTCATCATTGCTCTTATTTATCCGTTGTCTAACATATGTATGCAAATCATGAATATGGCATGCGAATGCATCGGCTGACTCTGAAGACTTTTGGATAACAGACATGGGTGAAACTAAAGCACGCTCTGAAAAATCAACGAACTGGAAATAAACACTCCTATGGAAATAAACAATCCTATGATCTAGAATTTGAAAAACTAAAACAAAAGGACACTTCCCATGGGTGACACATAATTTCTCATTATAAGTATTATAAACAAGAATGATTTTCAGGTATCCCAACACTTGAGAACAAACACTAGTAATACCAAGTCTTAAGCAGATCTTGGCATCAACCATTATGTCCAAAATGTCACCGAGATACGGGAATATGGTCATCATATCCACCATGACGTGAATACGTCGCATGATGGCTTGACACTTGATTGAAGCTTTGTGGGCGGTCAGGATATGCCCACATGAGTGCCATATACCATTGTTCTTGGAAGTGAAAAGAGCAGGCATGACACACAACACAAAACTCCAACTCAAACTTTCCTTATTAAAGTCTTCCCCAAGAAGTTTATCAAATTGATGCTGCATTTCTGTATTTTCTACGGGGTTCACCTGGTATGGAGGAAAGCTTGACAAGACCAACCTAGGGACAAGATCGATTGTGTGTTGAATGTCCCATATAGGTGAAAATTTATCCCATAAATCATCTGGTGGGATATCACAAGTCATGTGGACATCTATCATCATATCCTCACTAGTCTCTTCTTCAAATTCATTCGTGTGCATTATGATAAGAAACTTAGATTGGGACTCTACATCACTTAAGTCATACATGACATCTGGAAGTGGTGCGGTCTCAATTTCTTCGACCTTTTCATCACTAACACACACTTCGTCATCCTCAACGATGATGAGCGATGCCTCAATTTCTTCCATTTCCTCACTACTAACATTAGGCACGTACTCATCCACTTCATAAACAACCTGATTAGATTCTTCCAACTGGCCATTCACCAAGGTATTATCTCGCTTCCAAGGAAATATAGTTGGTGTTAAACACTCAAATTGTTCTTAAGCCGAGATTTCCTTAATGATGGGTTGGACCACTTTACAAGGAGAGGGACCATATTGGTTCTGTGTTTGGACGGGAAGGTAAGGCAACTCTCTTTTGAACCAAGGGCTTTTGACGATAAGAGATGAGAAGATATTTTTATTTTAAACGCTCTTTCATCTCGTCCCATTGTGAGATCGGGGCTCTCCCAACTTTATCAAGTCGTCGCTCCAAATCTGTCCAAAACGACTTGGCTTGGCCCTCCAATTTCCACTTGGCAAACCTCACTCGACAGTAATTCGACATATCATACCAATAAAAAAAATAGTCGAAGTCTTCAAGCCAATCAAGGAATGTTTGTGGGGTCCATGTAACCATTAAAGTAGGCCAACTCATCGGAGTTCGGCTTTCCGTTGGGTCTCAACGGCCACACGACAGCACTTAATGGCCCTGAAGATCTCAAGCACCTATACTCCATTCACTACGGGGAGACTCTACGGACTGGGTGACTCACAATATGAATGCGATGAATTTAAACTACAATGAACTGACACTAAATACTTCTAGATGATGTGACTTAAATATGAAAAATTTTCAAATTAGGAAACTTTCTAAAATTGGAAAGTTTCTAAAATTGAAAACTTTCTAAATCTGGAACTTTCCTAAATTAAACCTAAAAATCAAAACCCTAATTTGATAACTCGATCTAGACAAAACCATGCAAGCCTAATCTCTGATACCAAATTTGATGCAGGACAGCCCTAAATATGATGCATGTTTATAGACACAATTATTCAGCGGAAATAAAAGCAATAATAATAATACAATCTAGCATTAATCATCATGAACTAAGAAAATCATAAAGGAAACATGCAATAGAACGGACCATCATCATAACCATGGAGTATGGAATTCAATTAATGCATAGGTTGGATCCGGCGAGGGATAGAACTTCCCGATCTTGCATGGCTATAACCCAATCAATTAAGAGGAATCTCTAATCCAGGAAATCAGGAGATTT
Source organism: Liriodendron chinense (assembly GCA_003013855.2). Classification (NCBI taxonomy): domain Eukaryota; kingdom Viridiplantae; phylum Streptophyta; class Magnoliopsida; order Magnoliales; family Magnoliaceae; genus Liriodendron; species Liriodendron chinense. The sequence goes on along the minus strand of ML058566.1, from coordinate 262,803 downwards.
TGGATTAGGGATTTGAAATTCTGAAAACTTAGGGTTTTAGGATCAAAATCAGAATTTAGGGATTGAGGTTATCGAAGAAAATAAATTAGGAAAGATAGATTTACCTAGAAGAAGGGATAGAGGGGCACAAGAAGCAAACAGAAGAAAGAGGGATCAAGGAAGAAGAAACATCACCATGGTAGAGAGAGAGGAAGGAAGAAGCTCAAAGAGGCTTTTCATTAATCAATATCAAAAGTTAAATTCGAGTTTAGGACTTAGCCCTCTTAAATAAACACTAAAAACAAGTAAAAAGACTAAACTACCCTCAAATATTAAGTAAAAACGCGCAAATAACATAAGTGCGGGAGAGTTCGGGCGCTCGGTCGGGCGCCCGAGGTCCTGCCCGAAGTCGTCCGAAAACCTCCAGAGAGGTCCTGCCCGATCGGGCGCCCGAATTCTTCAGTTTGTTCGGCCTTTTCTCCTTTCATCCTTCACATGTGTCTTCCCTGAGTGGGGTCTTCTACGTGTTCAATCACATGTGAAGAGTCTTCAGCTTTTCAATAGTCGCCTATCCACAAGGATGGTACTTGTGGTTGGCGCTTTCTTCGTTGGTACACTTTGAACGCTTTTGTTCCGCATCACAAGTAGTCGAACTACTATACATCGTAGTGTTTGTGATTGTATTGGAGCACATTTCGCTTTATGCTTTGTGTTTAATTGGTTAATTATGAATGCTTAGTTAGGAATGTATGCTAGGCACTTGATAGGCACATCCACACTCACAAGATGTACTTTCACTACCTCATGTAGACTTGAGCTTTTGTTGATCCATCCTCTATAGTCTACAGTGTGTTGATTAGACTAGGTTGTTGATTGCATTTATCATTTGCTAGTCTATTGATTGGACCTACTAAGGCTTGGAAGCCGAAGTGTTAATCGCTTACGTAGTTTAATTTGTTAAATCTGTTAAGTATGCGAAAAGAGTTTAAAAGGTCCTAATCACCCCTCCACTATGACTTAGCCATAATTCTAATTGCTCCTTAAGCTTCCGCACCTGTATGCATAGGTTGTCGTGTTAGGCTACCCGACATACCTTCAATCTGTGAGATTGTGCTGACTGGCAGGTCATCTAAATTACCTATAATAAATCCAAAGCTCATTACTGAGGTGATATAGGCCAAACCTCTAGCCACAATTGAATTCACACCAAACCCACTTCTCACATATCCAAACAGCACCAAACACTAAGAAATTCTAAGATAAAACTACCACATTTCAAAAGATCAAACTCGGTAATGCAATTCGAAACAAACTACAATATCAGCATTTCTCCAATCATACAAAACTAGCACCAGTTCCTCGCAACTCTATCTATCTAAGATGAAGGAAACACCACCACCAACAACAACAAAACATATAAAAGGGGGCAAGAGGGCAAAAAAAAAGGGTGGGCAAAAAGAACCTAAATCAGAACCGTGATCGAGCTTCACATGAAGAAACTGAAGGATGCGACGGTTAGTAGCGGATCAGGGCATGGAGTATGTGGAATCTTCAGGGAGCCTCGAGTCGGACTCGCCATGGAACCATCCGACCGATCTCTAACACTAGAAATCTGGAAATCCACAATCTCTTCAACCGATGAAGGTCAGAAATCTGGAAATCCACAATCGGCCCATCGACGTCCATCCAGAATCTCTGATCTTCGGCCTCCCATCGCTGAAAGGAGACGGCAATCTCGGCCTTCCGTCTGCTGAAGCAGGCAACAAAATGGGGGGCTTCCTTCCACAGTGCGCGAGAGCGAAAGCGAGAGCGAGAGCGAGAGTGAGAGAGGAAGAGGAAGATGGGAGGGTTTTGGGGGCAGTGAGAGGAAGGGAGGGAGGGATTTGGGGATTATCTGTAGTGATTTGGGGGCAGCGAGAGGGAGGGAGATTTGAGGATTTTCGAGGATTTTCGGCAGTGAAGCGAGAGAGAGGAGAGGGAGATTTGAGGATTTTCGGCAGTGAAGAGAGCGAGAGACAGTAGGGTTTTGGGGGGAGCGCATTACTCGAGTAACACTTGTGGGTGTTACCCCGCTATGGGGCCCACCTTCATATTTTTTGTTTATCCAAGCCATCCATACGTTTCTCCAGCCCATCTTAGGACGTGGTTGCAAATATTAAATATATCCAAATCTCAGGTGGACCACACAAAAAGAAATAGTGGTGATTGAGTGCCTCACAATTAAAAATTCGAAAGGGTCCATCTTAATGTTTTGGTAATTTTTATTTCTCATCCTACCTGTTGATAATGTAAAGAAGACCTGTAAAATGCAATGATCAGATAGATCCAAAACTTTTGTGATCCATAAAAAGCTTTTAATCACCATTAATCATAGTTTCTCGTGGTATGGTACACCTGAGATTTGTATCTTCTTAAGGTTTGGGATCTGATCGTGAAATGAGCTGAAAAAACAGATGGGCTACATGGATATAAAACAAATACAAAATTGTGGCCACACAGGTTGGAGTAACACCCACTAAGGTGACAACTAATCCGCTCCCTTTTGGGCGCTGGAATGGGATCAGATTGCGTAGTGAGTTACTCAGTACACTCTTATGGTACCTGGCATCGAGTAAACAAAGTTGGGCCACCACGAATGTATATGGTTTATCCACGCTGCCCATCTGCTTTCACAGTCATTTTAGGCGTTGAGCCAAAAATGGTAGCATATGCAAATCTCAAGTGGACCATAACATAGGAAACAGTGGGAGATTATATCTCCACCGCTGAAACCTTGTTAGGGCCCACAATGATCTTTATTTGTCATCCAACCTGTTCATAAGATCAAAAAGACATGGATGAAGGGAAAATAAAAGTTCAGCTTGATCAAAAACTTCTATAACCCTAATAAAACTTTCAATGGCAGACATTCAATTCACACTATTTTTTTTATTGTGTGGTCCAGTAGAACTTTGGATATACTTAATCTACGGGATTAAGCCCTGAAATTATCTGATAAAATGGATGGACGGACTAGATAAAATGCATAAATCATGGTGGACCCCATAGAGTTTACTCAGTGCTTAGCGTAATGAGTTACCGCTTCCGCTGGAATGGGATCGGAAAGACCTTGGCCTCACGTCCGGACTTACCATGGGTCACTGTCGGCCCACCTTGATGAATGTAATATGTATCCAAGCCGTTCATACGTTTTTCCATATTATTTTAGGGCATAATCCCAAAAACAAAGGAGATCCAATTATCAAGTGGACTATAACATAAGAAACAGTGGTGATTGATCATCCTACCATTAAAAACTTCTTAAATCTTAATGTTTCAGTAGTGTTTATTTACCATCCGATCTATTAAGCTGGGATGAAAGTAAAAAACAAATATAAGCTTGATCCAAAACTTTTGTGGCCCATTAATGGTCAATCACTACTGTTTCTTATGGTATGATCCACCTTATAATTGAATCTCTTTATTTTTTGGATAATACCTTAAAATAATATGGAAAAATGTATAGACAGTGTGGATACATAATACATACATCAAGATGGACCCCATGGTAACCCATGGAAAGGGCCAGACTATTTTGGGTGAGGCCGGGGTCTCATTTAATCAGCTTGGAATAAGGCCAACTAGGTGTTACCTAGCCGTCAAGTGCCCACCTTGATGTACTTTTGTATATCCACACTGTCCTTATGTTTTTTCATTTTATTTTAAGAATTGGTCCAAAAAATTATGCAGATTCGAATTATAGTTGGTCCATACCAATAGAAACAAATGAATAACAATTAAAAACCATGTGCGGTCCACAAAAGTTTTGGATCAATTTGATCCTATAAATTTTCCATCATCCAAATCTTCTTAACATTATCACTAGGTTGGATTGCAAACAAACATTACTAAAATGTTACAATGGGCCATTTGATATTTTTAATTGTGAGGCACTCAATTACAATTGTTTCCTGTGGTGTGGTCCACCTGAAATTTGGATCTACATATTTTTTGGCAACCCATCATAAATTAGGTTGTAGAAACATATGAACAACACGGATATAAAATACATCATCAAGGTGGGCCCCACGATAGGGGTAACACCCACTTAAAGCAAACTAGTAGTAAATAAATCTCAATTTTTTCTAAATTTTGATTTTTATTTAAATCTCAATTTTTCTCCAACATTGTTAATATATATTTTTTTTTTCAAAATGCCAAATCTTTTTAAACTTTTTAACTTTTTTCAAAATCTCAATTTTTTTTTTTATAGAACTTCTTAATTTTTTTCAAAATTCAAAATCTCAATTTCTATTTAAAAGCTACAAGTATTTTTCAAAATCTAACGTTTTTTAAACTTATCAATTTATTGAAACTTCTCAATTTTTTTCAAATTATCGATTTTTTTCACTATGTCAATTTCCTTCAAAATCTCAATTCTTTTTTTCAAAATATCTTCTTTTTTTTAAATCTCAAATTTTCTCAATCATTGTTAACTTCTTTTTTTCGAACTTGTCATTTTTTTTTAAAATCAATTTTTTTAAACTCCTCAATTTTTGTTTTCAAAATGTCAATTCTTTTAAACTCAGTATTTGTTTTCAAAATCATTTTTCTTAAACAACGCAGTAAAATGGACATTACGGGAGGGGCTCATTAAAATATCAACTTGAGCAAAAACTTTTATGGCCTCCTAGAAGTTTTTAATGATGGACATTCAATCACCAGTATGTGGTCCAATTCAAATTTGGGTCTATCTCCGTTTGATCTACCACATTTCAATTTTTTTCAAACTTTTCCACTTCTTTTTTTATTAAAATGTCAATTCCTTTCAAACCTTTTAGTTTTTTTTTTTAAATCTCATTTTTTTATTAAACTTAAATTTTTTCAAAATACAAAATCTTAATTTCTTTTTAAAAATCTATTTTTTTTTCAAACTTATTAATTTTATTCAAACTTCTCATCTTTCTTTTCAAAATGCAAATTTTTTTTTTTCTTCAGAATGTCAATTTCTTTCAAAATCTCGATTTTTTTAAATCTCATTTTTTATTTCAAAATCTTGGCTTTTTTAAATCTCATTTTTTCTCGCACATTGTTAATTTTTTTTAAACTTCTTAACTTACTTTTAAAAAAAACAATTTTTTAAGCTTCACAATTTTCATTTCAAATTGACAAATTTTGTTTTCAAAATCTCTTTTTTTTTTATCAAATTTTTCATTTTTTTTAATAAAAAACACAATTTCTTTTTAAAAATTCTAATTTTTTTCGAATTTATCAATTTTAATCAAACTATTTTTTTTTTTTTGAAATCTTAATTTTTCTCAATCATTGTTAATTTCTTTTCGAACTTCTCAATTATGTTTTGAAATCATAATTGTTTTTAAACATCTCAATTTTCATTTTTAAAATGTCAAATGTTTTTCAAAATCTCATTTTTTTTAATATCGAAGTTCTCATTTCTTTTTTTTTCAAACTTATAAATTTTATTCAAAATGCTAATTTTCTTCACGAATATCAAATTTCTTTTTCAAAATTTTGATTTTTTTATCCCAATTTTCTTTTAAATCTCAAAATTTCTCCAACTTTATTATTTTTTTAAACTTCTCAAATTTAATTTTCAAAATGGCAGTTTTTTCAAATTCTAATAAATAGTCGTGAAAATAGTTTAATTTGTATTAACGACGAACTAAATCCGTCGCTATATTAAATGTCTTCAGCAGAATTTTACGGTTCGCAAAAGCTTAATTTTACAACGGATTTGATCCGTCGTAGTTTTACGACGGATATAGTGTCGTTTATTTACATAAACGACGGATTTTGATTCGTCGTAAAATATCAATTACCCGCCAAAGCAGGCTATAGCTGTTAGCGACGGACTTTTCAGCATTTACAACGGATATTATCCGTCGTTAAATAAGCCAAAAGTGGCGACGGGTCTTAGCCGTCGTTAAACCAAGCGTTTTGTCTTTTATTAAGTGTTTTGGAATATGATTTACATATACATGCTACTCAATTATCTTGATAGGATGTCTTTTTCAACGTATATAATCGTATAGTGTTTTGAGATAAATCTTATTGAATTCGGCTAGGCAAAATGCTTAAGAAAGGCCGCTTGGGGTTGACTACCCTATAGACTCATTCGATCAATCAAGGCTGGAGATGGGTGACTGACTGTAGTTTAGAAATACGTGGGTCGTGTACGTCCAATGTCAATTTCCCCAAGGTTCCCAATCATCGGTCGAATTAGTCTAATATCGGGCTTCATATAATTGTAGTTGTTTTCTTTTGTCGCACCCTAAGAAATCTAAGTTATCAGCATTCCCATTGTAAAAAAGTCAACTTCAAACCAGTTAGTGCGATTCGATCTGATCAAGACTCATAAGCTGAGCATGGTGGTATGGGACATTGTGTCTGATCTGCTGGCTATGCTGGGATGACTAGCCTCCCCATAGTGACCAGTGAGTAATGTTGGAGGTGAAGAGCTTTCCATGTTGTGTTGGGATTGGAGACGAGCTCCTTCCATTTTAATTATGTGATTGGTTGACAAGCCTTTGTTGTACCATGTATTTCTACGTGACAAGCCCTATAATGGATCAATGGTCATGGGTGAAGAGCCAATATGGCCGCTACGAACCATGTGGTTGACCGGTGATATAAGTGGTTTCTTAACTTCGCCAACTTGATGATTGAAATTGCATTAATAAATATTCGGCTAATCATGCATATACATCATCATGACATGCATTTTGCATATGTAGGCGATGCTTGGTGATGAGCCGCATCACTAGTCTACTATAACGGTGATTGATAATGGTGGCATAGGGCATGCATCTGCACATCATATCATTCATGTATTTAAGTAACCAGATTAGGAACTCTTGTTGTTTTGCATGACATCGTTACCTATGCTTGAATGCGATTGATAACATGTGTAACTTAGCAATAATGGAATCACTATGCTAGCTACCCACTCTCACTTGGGACGTTGTTTTAAAATACCAACCTAGATGATATCATCAATGTGGGTACCTCGAGAGCAGACGTACTAGATAAGGCCTAGTTAAACTTTGTAATGGAGACATCGTACTTCTAGAACTCGGGTGGGTTGAAATAGGTGGAGTTCTTCGTGACAGTTCTGTTATTATAGTTTTGGGCTATGACAGGAGACCTTTGAATTTCTCATATTTTAAACATGTATATTGGAGTCCCCAACTGGGTGGACTCCATGGTTTTTTTAATGTGCATTTTAGTTTATATAATCCCCATCTAAGCAAATACCACTTGTGAAATTATACACTTTTGGATTTTTACCATATATTTATGGGTTTAGTTATCCTTTCTAAACTCATGATGTCGCTTATTTAAAAGCTACTCTAATTATTGGTTATGCTTGAGTATTAATCGGTCTGCATGGGTAAGTGAGGACTTACCCACATGCTTTTTACTAAGTTCACACTCGAAATCTTAGGATTGAAGTCTTCATATTCAGGTGCCAAATTTTAGGGCATGACAGTTTCCCTCTCTATTTTCCTCGGACGAGCTAGTACGCTAGTACTTCTTGGGAGGTTCCTAGATATGGGACCTTAGCCTATAGATCTGGTATTTTTTTTTTTAAATTGTCAACCTTCTTTCTTTTTTCTACTATGTGTTTGTAGCTTCTCTATGTTAGAACTTATGATCAACCTTTCCAATTTACTCTTTTTTTTTTAGGCCTTGTTAGTTGGAATCCTTGTGTTGAAATTGTTGCAAATAGTAGCGATGTAATGGTGCCAAATTCTTGTATTTATTTGGACAAAGATCCTTGCACTTGATAAGGTATTCACGTTTTCTTTGGATTGTCCTGATCAAGCTACCAAAATAGTGAAAAAGGGGGTCGAAAACCATCTTAAGTCGTGATTCTAGATATTTTGGACCATCGTAGGGGCCGTTTTATTCTACTGTGTCGTAAAACTTACCCAATGGTCTGACACCATTGCTAATACGATTATGGATTGTCTCAAAACCTAATGGTCCATAACCATCGTTGAAGTGCATTTAACCTCCACTTCCAAATGGTCTAGACCCATTGGTAATCTAACATTTAGAGATGGCTATATATAGACCATCGGTAATTTTACTAAATTGAAAAAGGATGGACCTATAAATGTACCTAAGGGGGGGGGGGGGGGGGGGGGGGGGGGTGGTATGACAACTCAATTCGATTCCACTACTTGTAATCTTAAAATAAATCAGAGAATCAATCATAAGATTAGCAAGAATATGTAATAACTCAATCTAAAAGCAAATAGAGTGCAATATGAAAAACCTAGAATTGAATCGTAAGACAACCTTTCACTTAGAAATCTAAGTAGGAAAACCTTATGTCACAATGCAAGGTTTCAAAGGCAATCAAGCATATAAGAAAGATAAGCAATAAAAGTAATCACTACAACACAAAGAGTTATGGTGGTTCAGTGCTAAAAATAACTTGCACCTACTCCACTCCCAAAATTACTTCTCCTTGTAATTTTGGCTTTCCACTATATAAAGGTTTTCACAGGTTCACCTTTAAAACCCAATGCAGAGATTGTGATTTTCACAAGCTTATCACAACAAAACCTCAAATGATTTTCTCAGGCTAATCAATAACCTTAAGTGATTTTCATAGGCTAATCACTAACAACCTGATTTAAGATTTTTATGGGCTACCTCAAATAAAACTCAAAAGTAATAAAAAGATATTATCGTTCTTCTTGTAGAAGATGATGAAGCTTAGCAGAGATGAAGCTTCAATGATGCAGCGATCAGATCATTGTAGAAGATAAACCAATATGGCTCGAACAATATGGATCTAGAAATTTCTAAAAAGAGTTTTCCTAAAACTGCAATTTCAGTTTTCTTTTCTCTAGTATGAGAATGATCTTCTCTTTACACAATCAAATTAAATGAGAAGAGAACTAAGATAGCTATAATATAAAATAAGAATTTAGAATAAATAACTAGACTATAATAGAGAGCTTTTTAACTAGAGAGAAGGTATTTTCATGCTTTCTCTTGATGTGAAAAATAAAGTGAAGAAAGCTCTATTTATAGTAAAAAAGTTAGGTCTTCGGTTGACCTAAGATTCAACCATTTTATCCCAACGTCTATCGGATTTCGCTGAGATAAGAATTTGTTCAAACTTTGGCTGACCCGAGTGTCGGTTCGGCTAGCTCGATTGAGCTTCGGCTGACCCGAGACAGGTTCGGGCTGACCCGAGATTCGAGTCCAAAAATCTATTTCACATATGAAAACTTGACCTAAGTTTTCTTGGGCTGGCCGAACACAGGGTTGGGCTGGCCAAACATCCCTAACAAACTTCAATCAAGCTTGCTAGAAAGATTACTGAAGATTCTTGGGCTGACCGAACACAGGGTTAGGCTAGCTGAATTTCCTGAAATATGACTTTTAAAAAAAATATTTGAGTGACTAACTTAAAAGCCATATAAAAACACCTAACCTAGGATCATCCCTATGGTCAATATTACCTTGGCATATATGGTTTATCTTTATAGCTTTGTCGTATCTTGTTGTAGAGTCGAGTCTTGATCTTGATGTGTTCGTTGAGGTAGAGACTTGTCTTCTTAAAGAACTTGGCTTACACACACAACCTCATGCACTAAACTACTGTCTACGAAATATGACAATTATACTGTACTTAGCACTCACATTCCGTGCTTAGCACTTACATAAATAGAGACTGCTTAGAACGTCGACAAATTTGTTGCATTAAAAAAGTTCAGCGATAATTTTCTTTTTGTGTTCCTTTCACTTGATATAAAAAAATAAATATTCAAGAAACACAAAACATGGATATAAATCCTAATAAGTAGAATTGCAAATGTTAAAAAAAATGAACTTCATTTGCTTCTTTTTTTTTAAGTGAGAGTACACCTTTTTAAAATTGAACTGATTACAACCAAATAATATGAATGGACAAGAAAAAGAAAGAAAAAAGGCAAAAAACCATCAAGGGCTTCTAATTAAAAAATCAAACCTCAAACAAAGACAAATGATTCATACTTGCTGTATTGAGATTCGTATCGCACACTTTCATGGAATAACCGTAGCCATGATTTATAACGCCTTGAAATTCAGTGGTCAGGCACATCCACAATCCCTAATTTCTTGGGTGTCACTTTTAATGGGGAAGCAGTAGTTTTATGGCGTAAATCACTTGGCATCGAATCATAAGTGAAGAGCTAAACCAAATAATGTATATATCATCTTTCAGTAAAGTGTAAATACATACTATCATTCACAACCACGAAGTCCACTTAGTTGGGGACTTAAATATATACATATAAAAAAATGAGTGTAATAGTCTATCAACATTGAATTTTCCCTCAAGAGACTCTAATGAAATGGAGACAAGTTTGCCTACAACTGCTCGCCTGCAAACTGAAACATGATCCATTAAACACAGGGTCAAAATAAGCAGCATGACTCCCTGCTGCCTCTAAGGTACCTACGACATAAGTATTTGGTTGGTGTTTTAAAACGCTGTCTCAGGTGAGAGTGACTAATTATACTCAGTCTCACCATTCCCTAAGTTACACATGTTATCAACATAAACAATTACAAGTAATGAAATATAACATTACAAACAGTTTCTTATTCTAATTAATTAAATAATTCATGCATTCATGATATGCAAAATGTCATATTTTGAATGTTAGTAAAGTAGGGATTGGTTACCCTAGAGCTCATAGCGAACCCGTGCACGTGTAAAGGGTCTAGTAATACTCTGGGGTTTATATGAACAACCAGACACCTGATAACACCTATGAATACATGCATGATTGTCAATCCTTTATTAATCAGTATTTAACCAATAGTATTGGTGAAGCAAAAACATCACAATTATCACAAGTCGAGCAAGTAGATAAACACGTGGTTCGTCACCAGTTTCCCTAGTCCCTTCAGGATTCATCACCCGATGTCCATAAGCATCAATTTAATATGTACGGGCATGTGCCTAAGACATTAAATCAAACGGTAGTGGATCATCACCCACAAAATTGATGGTAGGCTCGTTCCCTCCATCGATTCTCACGAGTCACTGTAAGGCTCGTCACCTACATATGTTAAAGACAACATAGACATAATGTCCCATACTACTGTGCTCGGCTCATGAGTTATAGTACTTACGCTTACCAATCACTACGAGGGGCTTTCACCCAATATAAGCTGACAACATTGACATAGTATCCCATACCACCATGCTCGGCTCTTGAGATTCAGTACACAGGGTGTCATAACATTGCTACTTCACAACAATGGAAGTTGTGGCATTCTAGACTCTATAGGATGTTCAACAACATTCACACAATTCTTATTATCTTTGAAGCGGCACTGATTCGGTGGATTAAGGGATCTTTAATAAGACCGGCTTAATTAGGGTTGATCAGTCGTGTTTTGCCCAAATCGACTGAACAAGTTTGTGACAGCCAAAACCAAAGTAAGTAGTCCACACATTCATGATTTTTTATAGACTAATCCAAAGAAATGAAAATTCATGATAATATCCTAATCATGATTATAAACCCAAAACAATCACATTTCATCAAAAATCTTTATAAGGCATTTAACCAAACACTTGGCATGCGAAACACCCAACTTCACACATTTACAAAACCAAGCTTAAATGAACACCCAATTCATATTATTCAACCAACATGTTATTAACTTAAAACACAGCATATGAATCATAATCATAGCAAAATTCTAACATTTAAATAGTAACAATTCTAACTAACACATAAAATTCACTAATTGATATTGTCAGGGGCTAATAAATGCTAACTTAGAAGAATAGTCCTCACATGCATTGGTTAATTCACGAGTTAATGGCGTCTACAATCCAAGGGTTTAGGAAAAACCTAGAATTCCTACCTAAATTCAACAAAAATCACATTTAGGGCTAATCAGTTCTAAGGAAATTCCAAATCATCAAAGCAGGACAATATTCTACCTCCGATTACAACTTGGTGTTGCTTGGACAGAAGAGATGGCACCCAAATCTGTGTTTTCTAGAGAAACCTCTAAGGAAACCCTTTAAAAAACCTAAATTCTATTTTCTAACCTATTTCCCAAATGAATTTCCTTATATAGGTTTTTTTTATGGAAAAACATGACTCGAACACTCGAGTCATGTTCGAAGTTGTGCAATTCTAAGCATGATCTAGGACATCTGATTCAAGTGAGTTATCAAGTCCACTAAGGCAAACGACTTCCTATAGTTTCGTGATCATTGGCCCACCAACGAGCATTTTGAAGTTCTTTTAGGCATTTTAGCCACATTTAAGGTGATATTGGTAAAAGATTTTATCGATATTTATACTAGGTTTGTAGCATCCAGGATTAGGCACACGAGTAATATTATAAAGTGCATTTATTTACTTCCTAAGAGTATTTAATCGTGTTAATAGGGTTTCCTAGTGGTAACACCTATGTATCAACTCGGGTCGAGCATAGTCAAATCCGTGGGCTTGTTACATGATTAGAAGAGGAAGTATTTATAGGTGGTTCCAAAGGAGATACATTTTCAGCCATCTTTTCCTTTTTGTATGAGCTTGATCCCATTAATCCATGTATTGGCAACATAGAGATATTGGCATCCACATCACGAGAACATTCACCAACTATTTTGGTTTCATAATGCTTATGTTTTGATACATATCGAGCATGTGAAAGCCCTCTTTCAGTTACATCATATCACTCAGTTTATTATTAAGCAACGAGACTGCGAGAAGCAAGAAATCACCTCCGAGCCTCTCATTAGATCTTCCTTGGTATGAGAAGTTGATATGCAGATGCGTGCCCTTCCCAATAACAGTGGTGTCGCGGGAAATGCAACCATCACAACTATAACCTACACAAAACAGAATCATTCCTTTTGATTTTTTAATGGAACGTTACAACAAAAATGAATTATCCAGTGCTCCTAGTTGCATTGGCTCACTTAGAGAGTCTAATTGATCCATCTGAGCTATTCATTTGAATTTAGATGTAGAGCACATTTAGACAATTTCATGGAATTAATCTTATAAAGTAGGGAAAATGAAATTGTAATTTCGTATTGATGGTCTAGGGCTCCAAATTATGATCTGTTACTTTCATGTTTGACATGAAACTAAAGTAACTTCAATTTGAATTCTACTTCCTTAACATAGTTAAAAAACAAAAGCCAAAAACCAAACTCGACTCAATGTCCAGCTGGGCTGACTCGAAGACTCAACATGAATCAACTCGATATTTAATATTTAAATTAATAAGAATATTTGAGTAATTATAGGTGATGTAATATAAAAAGTGACATAAATGGTCACCAATCAAGTGTATGGTTTGTCGGTAAAGCCGATACACTCTAAGATAGGTTAGGTTTTTTAATCACATTTGCCTTCTTTTTATTCTGAAAAAAAAAGGTAAGAATCACCTAGTGAGTGACTCGGTTCATGTAAGACCTGTACCCTTATTTGCCCTCCGTACGCTTAATTTTCGGTGCCGGTACGTCCCGGATGGACCAGATTAGTGAGCCTTATCGCGACCCTGTTTTAGTACCGCATCGACCCGAGACCTATACCCCGGTGACCGCGTAGGCGCTGCGATTCCAACGCCGCGCGGCACGCCCCATTGCGATACCCGGTGTGAAAGTTATGATCAATCACATAATTCGAGGTGGGCCGCGCAACGTGCGTGTGGCATGGGCCCCACTTGCACAAATCCCAAGATCAAGTCAAATCAATCAAATCCATTACCATCACTCTACCCATACCCCTACTCTACACACCCCATACCCCCCATCACTCTCTCACCTCCCAAAGTCAACTCTACCCATACCCCCATACCCCTCTCCCATGCTAGCCATCATCACCCCTCCATGATTCCTTTTCTCTCTCTCTCTCTCTCCCCCCCCATATAAGTGCATACATAGGGGGAGAGGAGGGTTCTCATTTCCAAATTTCTATAGCTAGAGAGAGAAAGGAGAGAGAAAGAGAAAGAGATTTGAGTGATCAAGAGAGAGAAAGAGAGAGATTAGAGAGATTGAGGGTGGAGATCCAAGCTTGGAGGGCCCCAACCACCGTCCGGATCGTCCGATCATCAACCTGATCTAATCCAACCATCCATCCTTCGAGGTGAGTGCAAGGGGGACATAAATCCCCCATTTCCTTATTTCCTTTCATTTTCCTTTTCTTTTGGGCCCACCTGGTGGTGGACAACCTGATGGATGGATTGGATCATCCATGAATGGGCCCCACCTTCTTATAATAATAATAATAATAATAATGATAATAATAATAATAATAATAAATAAAAATAAAAAAAACAAAGATGGAGAGGGTGCCGCTGGACAGACAGCATCCAGAGGGCGCTGCTGCCCAGCAGCACGTGGGCTAAAAGCCCTTTTGGGCGTTGGGCAGGGTCCCCACACGTGGGACCCACCTTGATGTATGCATCCAATCCACGCCGTCCAGCTGTTTCTCCATCCCATTTTAAGGCAGGGAGCCAAAAATGAAGTAGATCCAGATCTCAGGTGGACCACACCATTGAAAACAGTGAGGCTAATGAAGCCTACTGTTGAGGCTTCTTGGGCCCACCGTGATGTTTGTGGACCACATCTCCTGCCACATATTGGGCTTGTTAGGACCCCAACGATCTGGGGAACATGATGAATGGAGCGGATCGTCCCTAAGTGGGCCCCACTTGAAATAACCGCAGAAATAAAAAAAAACAAAGAAAAAAAATATATATATATATGTAATGAACGTCCAGCGTCTGGACGTTCTGACGCTGGAACGTCCAGCGTCACGTGGACGTGGTAATGGGGTCCCCACTCGTGGGACCCACCTTGATGTTTGTGTTCCATCCACGCCGTCCATCTGTTTTCCCAGATCATTTTAGGGCCAGGGCCAAAATATGAAGCCGATCCAAATCTCAAGTGGACCGCACTGCATAAAATAGTGGAAATAATGATTTCTACTATTAGAAATTCTTCGGCCCACTTTGAAGTTCTAGACCAAACCATATATCCAATATTGGGCTTATTGGGTCCCCCATGAGATGGGGAACCTGATGAACGGAGTGGATCAGCCCCATGTGGGCCCCACTTGATATAAGCACAATAAAACAAAAAAAAGGAAAGAAAATAAGAAGAAGCAGCATCTCTGACGCTGGTAGTACCAGCTTCCAGGACGCTGGCTCGTGCCAGCTGGTGGCCCACTCGTGGGTCCCACCATGATGCATGTGCTGTATCCACACCATCCATCCATTTAGGGAGATCATTTTAGGGCATGATCCCAAGAATGAGTCAGATCCAAGTCTCAAGGGGGCCCCACCACAGAAAATAGTAGGGACAGCGGCCCTACCGTTGAAACCTTATGGTCCACCATGATGTTTATTTGAGATCCAACCTGTTCATAAGTTCACACATGTAGGGGAGAAGGGAAAACAAAAATATCGGCTTGATCGAAAACTTCTGTGGGCCCCCACTTGTTGAGAGTAAAAATAAAAGAAAAAAATGCTAGCTGCTGGACAGACAGCGTCCAGGGGACGCTGCTGCCCAGCAGCGTAGTCTCTTTGGGCATTGTCAATGGGCCCCACTCGTTGGGCCCACCTAGAATGTATGTTGTTAACGTCAGATTTTGTAACTGGATCCTCCGGACGTTCACCTTCTCTCCAACAGATACTTCCCCCGCCGGACCTGAAAGAAGACAGAAAGCAACTAAGGGTGGCTGGTGTTCAGCCGTTAGCCCTCCGATGCTTAAGTCAGGCCGAAGCAAGAAGAAAAATAACCAGGCAAAAACAGGGCAGAGATTGAATATTTCGTACTTTCTTTTAATGGAGTCATCTCTTTATATAGATCTGAAGCGATCCAATCTGTTACATAAGATATCGAGATCCCGCTGATGTTGCGTACGATACCGAAATCCCGCTGATTTCGATGGACAAGATCCTTATCCTTAGAGGCAAGATCTAACCCAATGACTGCTTCCGGCAATCACGTTTCTTGATAGCAATCCCTTGAGATTCGGAACCACAAGAGAAATAAGCCCAAAATCGACCTATACGGGCTACTGGTAGGCGTAGCAGTAGCGCTGATCACTCATGTAAGGCCGGAAGCTGTAGTTGGAGTCATAGCCGACGAAAAGGAAGGAGACGCCGAAAGGGCGGAGACCACCGCCCTGGGTGTAGCCCTGGTTGGTGTCGCAGAGGGATTGGACAAGCTGCTCGACAGGAATCGGGTGATGGACTACGAAAACCGTCCAAACCAAAAACAAAGGCTCATGATTGCTTTGATTCGGGAGCTGCTCGTGTCAAGAATGTTCGCATTCAGGAGATGCGACCCCTTCTGATGAGCACGAGCCGAGCTGCTCGCATCGGGAGATGCGACCCCTTCTGATGAGCACGAGCCGAGCTGCTCGCATCGGGAGATGCGACCCCTTCTGATGAGCACGAGCCGAGCTGCTCGCATCGGGAGATGCGACCCCTTCTAACGAGCACGAGCCGAGCTGCTCGCATCGGGAGATGCGACCCCTTCTGATGAGCACGAGCTGAGCTGCTCGCACTCCAGATATGCGACCCCTTATCGCGAGCACGAGCTTGACTGTTCGTATTCATTATGGGCCGCGATCCTTCAGTTCTCGCCAGACTATATTTGCCTACAACATATGTGCCTTACCTATTCCGTCCATATGTTTTTCCCAGCTCATTTTAGTGGCTGAGCCCAAATTTTAAGCATATCCAAATGGCAAGTGGGCCATGCCACGGGACAATAGTGGGAATAATGATCTCCACCGTTGAAACCTTCCCAGTCCTACAATGATGTTTATTTGTTACCCAACCTATTCATAAGTGGCTGGGCCCAAAAAAATTTAAGCATATCCTAATGTCAAGTGGACCATGCCACAGTGGAAATGATGATTTCCAACGTTGAAACCTTTCCAGGTTCTACAGTGATGTTTATTTGCCATCCAACCTGTTCATAAGATCACATGGATGTGGATGAAGGAGAAAACACAAATATCTGCTTGACTCAAAACTTCTTGGAACCAGTTGGGTACCACGCTGCCCAGCAGGTGGCCCACCCTATGGGTCCCAACGTGATGTATCTATTAGCTCCACCATGATGTATATGTTTTATCCATGCCGTATGCGTATTTTGACTGCCTATCTTGTATGTGCAGGCCCAAGTATGGGGCCAATGTGGTCTCAAGTGGGCTATGCCACGAAGACCTTTACATTTCCAATGGGACCCACAGTCCGGGTCCTACTCTATATATATATTTTGGGCCTTCTAAGGCCAATGTTACATGATATGTTTGGTAACATGCTAGTATGATTAGCTTGATATGTCACACTGATAACATGCTTAGTATAATGAATACCATGCTCATTCATATGTCCATACGCATCATTTGTATGCCTGTTGTGGATCATGATTAACCATAGCATATGCTAGTTGGCTTGTTATACTTAGGGGACCTGTGTGAGACAGGGTTGCCCCACATGATTGCGTAGTATGCGTAAGTTTGGTGCATGATTTTGATTGTATGACTCATGCATTTCACATTATGTATGTCACGATCGCTTTCACACCCTAGCAGCATCGGGGTGGTGGCCACCATAGTCACATCATGGTTGGCAGTATTGGACACCGGAAACTTGTTCTAGTACATGGGTGCTATGGATGTCCTTGGGTGAAAGTCCCTAAACCCTGTGGTACCAGTAGGATGCTCCAGCGTCGAGACCGAGTGGATAACATGAGCGCCCGTGTGCCAAATACCAGTTGGCCGCGTCTCCCACTATGTCGAGGTCGGTTGGAAAGGGGTGTGACCTTATCCGCCCGGGTGTAGTGGGCTGTAAGCTAGGTCGAGTCCGACCAGCTCATGGAATGGATCCGCTATCGGCGAGCCGGGTGAGCATTGGCATACCACTGATGAGGCGGATAGTGAGGTCTTTTCTACTCGCTTGGTTATGCGTGCGATGTGCGGCGATCAGTATTAGAGTATACTAGATCCCGGTGATGTCCCAGATGAGAACTATTTTGATATGTGGATCAGTTGAGGATTGACGTGTTTGCATTGCATCTCTAGCATGTAATACTCAGCCATGTAGGCCCTTGCATCGCATAGCCTTGGGATGGCTGATAGCATTCATGAACTTAGTAACTTAGCCCCCTACTACTTTCGCTTACTCTGATATTTGTATACTTGTCATATGCATCACACGCGCACACACGCACTCTACTGAGCTTCGTAGGAAGCTCATGCGCGTTTGTTTACACGGCAGGTACTAGGGCAGATCAGCAGCGTTGAGCGCGGTTCATGTACCTGATATTTTGGACATTCTGCTACCTGTTGTATTTCCCTTTCTAGCACTGTACTCAACAAACTTATTAGTGGATATTTGATGATGTTTTATGGTTTTGATTATGCTCCTGTACAAAAAAAATTTATCCTGAAGATCCTCCTGGTACGATCCCAGGATCAGAACCTGGCACATGAGAGCCGTAATTCGAGAATGGGGTACTACGGAGGCTGTTAGCACCAAGGTCGGCGATCGAGAATTTAGTGAGCCCGGTCCCCGGGTTTGGGGCGTGACAGAAGTTGGTATCAAAGCATAACTTGGGAATACCTGCGGATGACATCACATATTTACTAATGGCCATAGATTAACTACCCTTAACTGAATGATTGTTGCAAACTTAGGATGATTAGGATCCCGATCTCATGCACTTAGCGACCCACACTAGGATCCTGTTACAACATAGTTATAATAGGATTCCCTATTTTGAGCTTAGAAACTTCTGAATATGATTCCCTAACGTGTGTGCATTCGAGAGTATCAATGCTAAGAGGTACCTGTCCTTTTCTGTAGGATATGGCGCCCAAGAGAGCCACCGGTAGGCCGTCGACCGGTGCGGGTACATCCCAGACCACCCCAGCCCCAGTTCCAGCTCCAGCTATGACTGCTGGTCAGTTTCAGGAGATGATGCGGGTTATGACCTCCATGGTAGAGCGCCTAGGAGAGGAGGTCATCTAACACAGTTGCCCCATCGGAGCAGGATCGTGCTCGTTCCTTACTGATGGATTTCAGGCGGATGGATCCCCCACGGTTTTTAGGCGGGCCAGACCCAGTGGCAGCGGAGAGATGGAAATCGGAGGTAATGAAGATCTTTACCACGATGCGATGCTCGACCGAGGAGCGAGTTCCTCTTGCCGTTTTCCTTTTTCAGGGAGAGGCCGAGCACTGGTGGGCGTCGGTTACCAGAGCCGCCGGGCCTGATTTCGAGCGGACATGGGAGGACTTTGTAGACCGGTTTGACCGAAAGTTCCCTGAGCATGTCTGCCAGTAGCGTGCTCTAGAGTTCGAGACACTGGTCCAGGGAGATATGTCAGTGTCGCAGTATGAGGCTCGATTCGTTGAGCTATCTAGATTTGCGACGTATCTCGTGGATGACGAGGTGCGAAAGGCCTGTCGATTCGAGACCGGACTGCACCTTGGCCTTCGTGGCCATGTCACGGGACACAAGCGTCCTACGTTCGAGGAGGTGGTAGAGCGAGCCCAGATATATGAGGCAGAGTGGGCCGATGCACAGTGGATCCGTGACCAGAGCGGAGACCGGAAGGGGAAGAGGAAGGCTCCTTCTGACAGCTTCCGGCAGCAGCAGACTCGGGCACAACAGAGGCACCCGGTTTGTCCATCTGTTCGACTGCCAGTAGCACCAGCAGCACCTCCAGCACCGTCCCAGAGACAGTTTGCAGGTGTTTGTTACGGATGTGGGGGGACAGGGCATCGTAGGCATGAGTGTCCCCACCCACAGCAGCAGCCACAGCAGCAGCGACAGCAGCAGCCACAGCAGCAGCCACAGCAGCAGCATAAACCGCAGCAGCAGCAGCGGCGACCGCAGAGGGGACAGATACATCCCCAGCAGACTCAGGGCAGGTTCTACGCAGCCCAGCAGGATCCTCAGGCACCTGGAGGAGTCGTTGATGGTACACTCATTGTCTCTGCATGCATAGCTCATGTTTTGTTTGATTCTGGTGCATCGCATTCTTTTGTATCCAATGATTTCTGCCGATCGACTGGTTTGCCGTTAGAATCAGTGCGCGAGGGTTTGTCAGTGTCGACACCATTAGGGAAGACCGCAGTATTGAGTTTGATCTGTTCGTCTTGCCCCGTCTTGGTAGGAGAGACCTTTTTGCCCGCTGATTTGTTTGTTTTACCGATGACCGAGTTTGATGTTATCCTGGGCATGGATTAGCTGGCCGAGTATCACGCCGTATTGGACTGCTTCGCAAGAACAGTCACTTTCCTTATACCCGGCATGCCGCAGCTTCAGTTCGTTGCCGAGC
The DNA here is from genome assembly GCA_003013855.2 of Liriodendron chinense. NCBI lineage: Eukaryota > Viridiplantae > Streptophyta > Magnoliopsida > Magnoliales > Magnoliaceae > Liriodendron > Liriodendron chinense. Next base: position 242,473 of record ML058566.1, on the reverse strand, counting down.
CTAGAGGTGAGCAGTTGTCATCTTTGATGTCGTGTGCCATAGAGGAATCGGTTGCCGTGTGCATCGACCAGCTGCCGGTAGTTTGCGATTTTTCGGATGTGTTTCAGGAGATTCCGGGGTTGGCACCTCGTCGGCATACCGAGTTTTAGATTGACCTCGTGCCCGGTACTGCGCCTATCTCAAAGGCCCCGTACCGTATGGCACCTTTGGAGTTGCGGGAGCTGCGGAAGCAGTTGGACGAGTTACGTGAACTAGGCTTCATCCATCCGAGCAGTTCACCGTGGGGAGCGCCGGTACTCTTCATGAAGAAGAAGGATGGCTCATTGAGGCTCTGCGTGGATTACCGCTAGCTCAAAAGGTCACGATTAAGAATAGGTACCCGCTTCCGAGGATAGACGATTTATTTGACCAGTTGCGGGAGGCCCAGTTCTTTTCGAAGATTGACCTACGGTCCGGTTATCATCAGGTCCGTGTCCGGGAGGAGGATATCCCGAAGACGGCATTCAGGACGCGTTACGGTCATTTTGAGTTCCAGGTCATGTCTTTCGGACTGACCAATGCGCCCACTGTGTTCATGCAATTGATGAACGAGGTCTTTCGTCCCTACCTTGATCAGTTCGTTGTGGTGTTTATCGATGACATTCTGATCTATTCGAGGACTCGGGAGGAGCATGCGCAACATCTGAAGATCAACTTGTAGACCCTCCGCACACACCAGCTTTATGCGAAGTTGGAGAAGTGTGAGTTTTGGCAGGAGGAGGTGAAGTTCCTTGGTCATGTGGTGACGAGGCAGGGAGTAGCAGTAGATCCGGTGAAGATTGATGCCGTGCGTCAGTGGGGTCAGCCCACGATCGCGTTCGAAATTCGGAGTTTCCTGGGGTTAGCAGGTTATTATCGTCATTTCATAGAGGGCTTCTCTCGTATTGCAGCCCCGCTGACCAGGTTGACCCGGAAGGGCGCTGAGTGTTCATTCCCCAAGTGTAGGGTTGCGATGTAGTAATAATCTCGGTAAGACCGAGGTCGATCCACAGGGAAGGAAGTAAACAATTCAAACTATCCTAATAACTAGAATCAAAGAGGTTTGTGAAATTGATTTTTAACATAAAATAGAAAATCTGATAATGGGAAGATAACTAGAGCATCAAGGATCCACTTATAGCTCTCCTTAGATGCATAATTCGCTATGGTTTCCCACTTTCTCTCAACTAGAATCGATATTAAGATCTATCTAGTCGGATGATAGAGCTGTTAAACCAAACAGTCTGTAATATATAAGTTCTATGCATAAGATTCACTCAATGCAGGCTGATCTGAGCATGCTCAATTGCATAGGTCATTCCGCTTTCCAAAAGGTCTAGTTCACAATCATAACCATCCTCAAGTCCTGTCACAAGACAAGGCTAGATCAGGATTTGAACTTGATTCAAATCACATGCACAGTCCATACACATTACAGAAAAATAAAAAAAATAGAACTTTGGTAGGAAGTTCCTTTATGAAGATCATAGTACTAGAGCGCACTCCGATTCCTCGGATCATACAGGTCTAGACCGTTACAAACCAATTAAGCAATTAAGTAATTCTCCCAAACATCCATGAGTCATCATAGGACTAAGAAAAACTACTCAAAAGCTTGTATAAACTTCAAACCTTAGTTCATAATCATGAATTCCACACTTAAAACCAATAAAATGAATTAAACAATCTAAGAAAACTATAAGGTTCACCTCTTAGCTCTAGCTAAGAGATTAGCTAATGAAAAGCATATTAAAAACTAAAACTAGAACTAAGAAAAGGAAGAAAAACTAGCTGGAGGAGGCTAGGAAGCCTCCTATGACTTGAACTCCTTGCTCCCCACGTCCTTCATTGGCCTGGAATAGAAGAGAGCACCTCCTTTTATACTGCAGCAATAGTACAGCAACATAGCAGAATTTGTTTCGCTTGGTACGGCTTAACCAATGGTCGGATTGCCTTCAAATTTGATTTTTAGCTTCCTTGTAATGTGATCTTCCTCATAGATGATTTAGATTTCTAAGATTGTCCTCTGAATGGGCCCACCAATCACATCACCGACCGCCTCTCAAAATCGCGCACTTTGGGTACCTTCAGAACCAGTCATCTTGCTTCCAACGCTCCGGAGTGTACAGACGTCGGATTGATCCCAAATTTGGAACATTAGTAGAAACATTCCTCCTCTACATGATAGATGGATTATATTGTCCAAAACGATTCCAGAATGTGGTCCGAAAATTAGAACAATTAGGGCTTTTATAAACTCTGCGCAGTTGGAGCTTTCTGGATGGTCCATCTTTCTTCAACCGGTACGATCAAACCACACATCCTTTTGATCTGAAACTTTGTGGTTATTCATATATGGATGTGGTCTAAAATATGGTCAAAGTAGATTCTTCATATCATCAATGATGGGTCACCTGGACCGGCCCAGAGTGGAACAGCGAAATCTGGAACTTTCTGGACAGTTCGTATTGTTTTGGCCACCACGATCAATCCGTAGCTCCGATCGACACGAAACCACTTGGGTTAGTTCGGCGTCGAGCTCCTCTTTGACATGGATGTGTTGGATTTCCAAATATCATCAAGATCGGCCCAGAAAAGTGGTCTGAAAAACCAGAAACGGGAATGGCCTGCTGTATGCAATCTGGAATCTGAAACTTGCATGGCCGACCGGTCACGACCGGTCTGGCCCTCTTTGGCATTACTCCAGCAAGCATGGCCGACCGGTCAAGACCGGTCGGTCTCTTTTTCTTCTTGTTTTCTTCCTTTCTTTCTTCTATTTTCTTCTTTCCTTGCTTCTTTCTTTGCTTCCTTCTTCCTTTGGCCCTCCTTAGGTCTTCATCCAAGGTTCTAAATCAGCTCTTTCCATCATTAATTTGGCGGAGTTCACTCTCAAATCTGCAATCACAAAACATGCATTAGATTTGTCTATATACCATGAGTCGTTAGAGTGATGCCTGTGAGCGAGCATTTGCAGAACTGAAGGACCGTCTTACTTCTACACCAGTCCTCACTCTTTCCTCCGGGAGTGAAGGATTCGTGGTTTTTACAGATGCCTCACGTATTGGCTTAGGTGCTGTCCTGATGCAGCATGGCAGAGTAGTAGCGTATGCGTCTCTCCAGCTCAAGGTCCATGAGCAGAACTACCCCACGCATGATCTGGAGCTAGCAGCGGTAGTCTTCGCACTGAAGGTGTGGAGGCACTATCTTTATGGGGTCAGGTTCGAGCTCTTTTCTAACGACAAGAGCCTGAAGTACCTCTTCTCGCAGTCCGAGTTGAACATGAGGCAGAGACGTTGGATGGAGCTCCTGAAGGATTATGATTTTGATCTTCAGTACCACCCTGGCAAGGCCAACGTGGTGGCTGATGCCCTTAGCCGTCAGCCACAAGGCCTGGTGGCGCATATGATGGTCCGAGAATGGAGGATGCTCGAGGAGGTTGCCGAGTATGATTTTGAGCTGAGCCTGCAGTCTTCTATCGCGCAGTTATCGAGCTTGTCGATTCAACCCTCTCTTGTTTCTAGGGTGATCGAGGCTCAGCAGACAGATCAGACGTTGAAGGATTATTGGGAAGATGCCGCGTCAGAGGGTCAGACTGATTGGCAGATTGGGTCAGATGGTGGACTTCGTTTCAGGGGTCGGTTGTGTGTTCCAGATATTCCTCAGTTACGCAGAGATCTTATGGATGAGGCACACAGATCGAGGTTCACGATCCACCTAGGCTCTAGTAAGATGTATCGTGATATGAGGAGGCAGTATTTTTGGGCCGGTATGAAGCGTCAGATTGTTAGTTTTGTGGCTGAGTGTGACACTTGCCAGCGTGTCAAGGCTGATCATCGCAAACCTCTAGGTCCCCTGCAGCCGTTGAGTGTCCCGTTGTGGAAATGGGAGCACGTGACCACAGACTTCATTATGGGATTGCTGAGGACTGATCGTGGTCATGACGCCATCTGGGTTGTCGTTGATCGTTTGACGAAGTCGGCACATTTTCTTGCGAGACGTGCGACCTGGCCATTGGACCGACTTGCAGAATTGTTTATCGAGGAGATTGTGAGGCTGCACGGAGTCCCAGTTTCGATCGTTTCTGACCGAGATCCGAGATTTACGTCGCGGTTCTGGAGGAGTTTTCAGAAGGCGATGGGGCCTGCCTTGAAGTTCAGCACCGCATATCATCCTCAGACTGATGGTCAGACCGAGAGGGTCAACCAGATCCTTGAGGACATGCTTCGAGCTTGCGTGTTGGATTGCTCAGGTAGTTGGGATAAACACCTGCGTTTGGCTGAATTTGCATATAATAACAGCTACCAAGCGACTATCGATATGGCTCCTTTTGAGGCGTTGTATGGTAGACCTTGTAGGTCTCCTAGTTGTTGGGCTGAGGTTGGAGAGCATCGTCTCCTAGGTCCTGAGCTTGTGCAAAGGACATCAGAGGCTATCGATATCATTAGGCAGAGGATACGCACAGCTCAGAGTCGACAGAAGAGTTTTGTAGATCGTCGACATCGTCCCCTAGAGTTTTCCATTGGGGATCGTGTGTATCTCAGGGTCTCGCCCATGAAGGGCGTGGTTCGTTTTGGAGCCAAGGGGAAGCTTGCCCCGAGATTCATTGGACCCTTCGAGATCACTGGGCGCGTTGGCGCCGTGGCCTATCAGCTTGCCTTGCCACTTCAGTTGTCTGGCGTCCACAATGTTTTTCATGTTTCTACGTTGCGGAAGTGTGAGTCAAACGTGGTTCCTATGATAGATTGGCAGCCGTTGGAGGTTCGTGAGGATGCTTCTTACATTGAGCAGCCGGTTCGTATCCTTGACCGGAAGGAGCAGGTCCTCCGGACCAAGGTCATTCCCTTGGTGAAGGTCCAGTGGAGTCATCATAGCGCAGATGAGGCATCGTGGGAGCGAGAGGCAGAGATTCGCGAGTCTTATCCTCATCTTTTTTATGATTGATTGTATCTGTATGATTGCTTTTCGATTCGATATGCATATATAGTGATGCGATTCTTTTTTTTTTTATGATCTTCGGCTAGTTTGGGTTTGTATGGCAAATTTCGAGGATGAAATTTTTTGTTAGGAGGGGAGAGTTGTAAGACCCGTACCCTTATTTGCCCTCCGTACGCTTAATTTCCGGTGCCGGTACGTCTCGGATGGACCAGATTAGTGAGCCTTGATCGCGACCCTGTTTTAGTATCGCATCGACCCGAGACCTATACCCCGATGACTGCGTAGGCGCTGCGATTCCAACACCGCGCGGCACGCCCCATTGCGATACCCGGTGTGAAAGTTATGATCAATCGCGTAATTCGAGGTGGGCCGCGCAACGTGCATGTGGCGTGGGCCCCACCTGCACAAATCCCAAGATCATGTCAAATCAATCAAATTCATCACCATCACTCTACCTATACCCCTACTCTACACACCCCATACCCCCATCCCTCTCTCACCTCCCAAAGTCAACTCTACCCATACCCTCAAACCCCTCTCCCATGCTGGCCATCATCACCCCTCCATGATTCCTTTTCTCTCTCTCTCTCTCTCTCTCTCCCCCCCCCCCCCCCCCCATACAAGTGCATATGCAGGGGGAGAGGAGGGTTCTCATTTCCAAATTTATATAGCTAGAGAGAGAAAGGAGAGAGAAAGAGAAAGAGATTTGAGTGATCAAGAGAGAGAGAGAGAGAGAGAGAGAGATTAGAGAGATTGAGGGTGGAGATCCAAGCTTGGAGGGCCCCAACCACCGTCCAGGATCGTCCGATCATCAACCTGATCCAATCCAACCATCCATCCTTCGAGGTGAGTATAAGGGGGACATAAATCCCCCATTTCCTTATTTCCTTTCATTTTCCTTTTCTTTTGGGCCCACCTGGTGGTGGACAACCAGATGAATGGATTGAATCATCCATGAATGGGCCCCACCTTCTTATAATAATAATAATAATAATAATAATAATAATAAATAAAATAAAAATAAAAAAAACAAAGAGGGAGAGGGTGCCGCTGGACAGACAGCGTCCAGAGGGCGCTGCTGCCCAGCAGCACGTGGGCTAAAAGCCCTTTTGGGCGTTGGGCAGGGTCCCCACACGTGGGACCCACCTTGATGTATGCATCCAATCCACGCCGTCCAGCTGTATCTCCATCCCATTTTAGGGCAGGGAGCCAAAAATGAAGTAGATCCAGATCTCAGGTGGACCACACCATTGAAAACAGTGAGGCTAATGAAGCCTACTGTTGAGGCTTCTTGGGCCCACCATGATGTTTGTGGACCACATCTCCTGCCACATATTGGGCTTGTTAGGACCCCAACGATCTGGGGAACATGATGAATGGAGCGGATCGTCCCTAAGTGGGCCCCACTTGAAATAACCGCAGAAACAAAAAAAAAAAAAAAACAAAACAAAAAATATATATATGTAATGAACGTCCAGCGTCTGGACGTTCTGACGCTGGAACGTCCAGCGTCACTTGGATGCGGTAATGGGGTCCCCACTCGTGGGACCCACCTTGATGTTTATGTTCCATCCACACCGTCCATCTGTTTTCCCAGATCATTTCAGGGCCAGGGCCAAAATATGAAGCCGATCCAAATCTTAAGTGGACCGCACCGCATAAAACAGTGGAAATAATGATTTTTACTGTCAGAAATTCTTCAGCCCACTTTAAAGTTCTAGACCAAATCATATATCCAATATTGGGCTTATTGGGTCCCCCATGAGATGGGGAACCTGATGAACGGAGTGGATCAGCCCCATGTGGGCCCCACTTGATATAAGCACAATAAAACAAAAAAAAGGAAAGAAAATAAGAAGAAGCAGCGTCTCTGACGCTGGTAGTACCAGCGTCCAGGACGCTGGCTCGTGCCAGCTGGTGGCCCACTCGTGGGTCCCACCATGATGCATGTGCTGTATCCACACCATCCATCCGTTTGGGGAGATCATTTTAGGGCATGATCGCAAGAATGAGTCAGATCCAAGTCTCAAGGGGGCCCCGCCACAGAAAACAGTAGGGACAGCGGCCCTACCGTTGAAACCTTCTTATAGCCCACCATGATGTTTATTTGAGATCCAACCTGTTCATAAGTTCACACATGTAGGGGAGAAGGGAAAACAAAAATATCAGCTTGATCGGAAACTTCGGTGGGCCCCACTTGTTGAGAGTAAAAATAAAAGAAAAAAAATGCTGGCTGCTGGACAGACAGCGTCCAGGGGACGCTGCTGCCCAGCAGCGTAGTCTCTTTGGGCATTGTTAATGGGCCCCACTCATTGGGCCCACCTAGAATGTATGTGCCTTACCTATTCCGTCCATATGTTTTTCCCAGCTCATTTTAGTGGCTGAGCCCAAATTTTAAGCATATCCAAACGGCAAGTGGGCCATGCCACGGGACAACAGTGGGAATAATGATCTCCACCGTTGAAACCTTCCCAGTCCTACAATGATGTTTATTTGTTACCCAACCTATTCATAAGTGGCTGGGCCAAAAAAATTTAAGCATATCCTAATGTCAAGTGGACCATGCCACAGTGGAAATGATGATTTCCAACGTTGAAACCTTTCCAGGTTCTACAGTGATGTTTATTTGCCATCCAACCTGTTCATAAGATCACATGCATATGGATGAAGGAGAAAACACAAATATCTGCTTGACTCAAAACTTCTTGGAACCAGTTGGGTACCACGCTGCCCAGCAGGTGGCCCACCCTATGGGTCCCAACGTGATGTATCTATTAGCTCCACCATGATGTATATGTTTTATCCATGCCGTACACATATTTTGACGGCCTATCTTGTATGTGCAGGCCCAAGTATGGGGCCAATGTGGTCTCAAGTGGGCTATGCCACGAAGACCTTTACATTTCCAATGGGACCCACAGTCCGGGTCCCACTCTCTATATATATTTTGGGCCTTTTAAGGCCAATGTTACATGATATGTTTGGTAACAAGCTAGTATGATTAGCTTGATATGTCACACTGATAACATGCTTAGTATAATGAATACCATGCTCATTCATATGCCCATACGCATCATTTGTATGCCTGTTGTGGATCATGATTAGCCATAGCATATGCTAGTTGGCTTGTTATACTTAGGGGACCCGTGTGAGACAGGGTCGCCCCACATGATTTCGTAGTATGCATAAGTTTGGTGCATGATTTGGATTGTATGACTCATGCATTTTGCATTATGTATGTCACGATCGCTTTCACACCCTAGCAGCATCGGGGTGGTGGCCACCATAGTCACATCATGGTTGGCAGTATTGGACACCGAAAACTTGTTCTACTACATGAGCGCTATGGATGTCCTTGGGTGAAAGTCCCTAAACCCTGTGGTACCAGTAGGATGCTCCAGCGTCGAGACCGAGTGGATAACATGAGCGCTCGTGTGCCAAATACCAGTAGGCTGCGTCTCCCACTATGTCGAGGTCGGTTGGAAAGGGGTGTGACCTTATCCGCCCGGGTGTAGTGGGCTGTAAGCTAGGTCGAGTCCGACCAGCTCATGGAATGGGTCCGCTATCGGTGAGCCGGGTGGGCATTGGCATACCACTGACGAGGCGGATAGTGAGGTCTTTTCTACTCGCTTGGTTATGCGCGCGATGTGCGGCAGCCAGTATTAGAGTATACTAGACCCCGGTGATGTCCCAGATGAGAACTATTTTGATATGTGGATCAGTTGAGGATTGACGTGTTTGCATTGCATCTCTAGCATGTAACACTCGGCCATGTAGGCCCTTGCATCGCATAGCCTTGGGATGGCTGATAGCATTCATGAACTTAGTAACTTAGCCCCCTACTACTTTCGCTTACTCTGATATTTGTATACTTGTCATATGCATCACACGCGCACACACGCACTCTACTGAGCTTCGTAGGAAGCTCATGCGCGTTTGTTTACACTGCAGGTACAAGGGCAGATCAGCAGCGTTGAGCGCGGTTCATGTACCTGATATTTTGGACTTCTGCTACATGTTGTATTTGCCTTTCCAGTACTGTACTCAACAAACTTATTAGTGGATATTTGATGATGTTTTATAATTTTGATTATGCTCCTGTACAAAAAAAATTTACCCTGAAGATCCTCCTGGTAGGATCCCAGGATCGGAACCTGGCACATGAGAGTCGTAATCCGAGAATGGGGTACTACGGAGGCTGTTGGCACCAAGGTCGGCGATCGGGAATTTAGTGAGCCCGGTCCCCGGGTTTGGGGCGTGACAGTTCAAGTTTTTTTTTTTTTTTTTCAATTCAACCATGTCAGCAAACTGACTTGACGAGTTTGGCCAAATCTCAACCAGGTCGAGCTCGCTAACAAGTTTCACGGTGACTCAGCTCAAAATCTTATTGAGTTGACTTAGCCGAATCTTGAGTCGAGTACTATAAATAGAAGAAATGAAACGCCCACAAACCTAACACTCAAGTATCAGTACTCAGATCTTGAATTAGAGGGTGTTAGCTAAATAATGAATGAATGCTTCGTAAACACACCTTGATTTTTTTTCCCATTTATTTCTCTTTTCAAATTCGCATAGTATTCATCGCACAAAGGTAAAAAAGTTAAACTTATAATTAAAGTTCCTCATATACACCAACTACTTGTCCTCTCAGCTAGGGACAAATTATAAAATGAAATAATCCTTTATTTGTTAAAGTTATACAAGTCCAACTTTTCTATGTTCTAGAAGCTTCGCTACAGTCATATACATCGATTCATCCAATCGATTGATTCTTAAGAAACATCATAGCATTCTTCTAATCCTGTACCATCTATTGTTGTTTTTCAATGTTGATAGGGTGAGTGCCCATCTTAGTGAAAACTTCCCCCAAGATTACACATTCATTAACACAGTCAAGTATAGTTGATAACATAAGACAAACAAATAGCACTTCCCTTCACAATGCAAATCTTATTAATGCATGGATGCATGAATTCACATCGGCGTGGGGATGCAGATTCATCCAGCATGTGTGAACCAGCAATAACTAAGGGCAATCATCGGTGTCATATTGTAAAAGTACTATCGCACAATGACTCGACAGCCATGAAGGACAATCATCGGTATCATGACCCGACAGTCACAAAGGACAATCATTGGCATTGGTGGAGTTCCAAACGTGCCATGAATCCATGATTAACCCATCCTTTATTAATCTGATTTACAAATAATCAATTGTGGAAACCTAGTGGCCTCTTGTGTCACCATACCATGATGCTGAGATAATAAAAGTAAATAAAAGTTCATTCATGGACACCAAGTAAAGGCTCATCACCTATACTACATAGGGCATTAAAATCAGTTATGATGGACACAAAATAAGGGCCCATTACCCACATCAGTCAAGGAATCACATAGGCCACAAAGTGATGTTCAATTTCATAATCAATCATGCTATTAGGTCCATAACAACATAGGCCCACTAAGTTCTAAGGAATAGTTCAAAATCATCATCAATTCATTACTTATCATAAATAGTACAAAAGTCTTCAAAATGTAAGCAATCAACTTAGACGGCAAACAATAAAGTATGACTTGTAAATAAAATAAATCTAAAGCATACCTAATGGATTCTTGTTCATGTTAGATTATGTAAAAGAATATAAATTATGAGAAAGAAATATCGAATAGAGAAATATACTTGAAATAAATAAATTGATGACACTATAACTAATCCATGAACCAAGTGAAATGTTTAAAGGGAAATCCTGAGTTGGATCACCTTCTAATGTTGTTATAGTTGTGTGTGCACGCTTCAGGATCAATCTCTTATATAGATTTTATAATTTGAACAGTTAGATTACAATAAGGAAGGTCACGCTTAGTTGAGACGTTAGGTTTGATGAGGACTCGTTGTTTTGTAAGGATAAACACAAGGAATTAGAAAAGTCAGTTGTTGACATTGAAGTTGAAAATGGTGAGACGTAGGCCAATATTGAGACACAAATAGAGGTACATGATTAGGTGGAGTAGTCACTTATGAGAAGGAATCTGTTAGTGCGTTTTTCTTTGGCATACTAGTGCACCTTATTTTTCAACCACGTGCGTCAATGTGTTATAACGTCGATTGAACCTTGGCAAGCTGAAAACCGAAGATTCAATTGGACAAAAATCATCAAAAAAGAAATAGGAAAATGAGGTACCTTGGTGATCTTAACCTTATAACCAAAACAACCCTAAATCTCTAGATGCTTTGGAACTAATAGGAATACCTTTAGTTATCATTATTAGCCTTAGAACACATAAAAAAAAAACATGATATGTTAGGCTAATAAGAGGTATGGAGCTGCTATAAACAAATTAACTTCCATCGAACATGTGTCCAACAATTTGGTGAATTCTCTGGACACTTCTTCGATCCCATCGAAGAGTATCTTTTAATGTCATCGAAGGCATGTCCTTCAATTCCATCGAACGGGATGTCCAACAACCTTTTGAACATTCTGAATAGTTCTTCGATTCCATCGAAGTGGGATGTTGATCCCATTGAAGGTCCTTCGATCCCATCGAAGCAACCTTTTTCTGCCCATTTTCTAGCCGTTGGAATTTTCTAACTATTTAAAAGGGACTCAATTTTTGGGCTTATGAGAGAATTTAGTGCATTAGAAGCCACTATTGTTGCAAACACTATTATGCTCTAATCCTAACCCATTCAAGTCATCTTCCGTGTGCTTAATCGCATGTTGGAGCATTTAAAGCTCAAATGAAGATGAACTTGCTCCTTCTTGATCTCTAGAAGTTTAGACACCTCATCTATAGGAAAAACCTTAGTATGAACTTCTTTAAGATATCCTTCTAAGTGAATTTCTCTAGGCAACTAATTTCTATTAGTTTTAGAGAATTCAACCTACCTTCCATCATCTTGGTCATCTCAAAAGAAGATCATATGTAAGGTGATTGAGCGTTGGAGCTGAGGCATTGGCAATGCATCTACAACAAGATTGGGGGAGCATTAAGAGTTGATTTAAGCATGGGAGATCTAGAAGAAGTAACCCAAGAAGGCGCTACAAAAGAGGCTCAATCTGATAAGTGAGTTGTTAATTGTAAGAGTCTGATTCATACTCTTTCCTTTTGAAGGATTGAGTGTGAGTTTATGACCCAAACTCTTTGCTTAATTCAGTTTAATTGTTAATTAGTTTTCATTAGGCAAAAGATTTTTAAAAGTCCTAATCACCCCCCTCTATGACTTAGCCGTAGTTCAAGTAGCACCACCAAGCTTCTGTGTATAGCATAGGGTGTCATGTAAGACGATTCGACGTAATTTCAGAATCCACCAAGGAATCGCAAGTTACCAAAAAGATACACGGATGACTCGAATGTTGCATTTGCCCTCATTGCAGACAAGGGTGATCCGTCTACTTTTCAGGAGGCTCTTGATGATGTAGATGCTGAAAAGTGGAAGACGATGATGCATGATGAGATAGACTCATCATACAAGAATAAGACGTGGGAGCTAATGGAGCTTCCCTTTGGCCATAAAGCGATAGGAAACAAGTGGATCTTAAAAAGAAACATGATAGATGCAAGGCAATGTTGGTAGCGAAGGGCTATACGTAGGAGGGTGTTGACTTCAGCGAGATTTTCGCATTTGTGGTGAAGCAAGTATCTATCAGATTCATGTTGATGTTGGATATCTAATACGACCTGGAATTGGAACAAATGGATTTAAAGACTACTTTCTTACATGGGAAATTCAAAGAGCGGATCTACATGAAGCAACCAGAAGGGTTTGAGATAAAAGGGGCAGAGAACAAGGATTGTAAGTTAAGGGAGTCATTGTACGACCTGAAACAATCACCTAGGTAGTGGTATAAGAAATTTGATTTTAAAATGGTGAGTTAATGGTTTATCATAAGTGAGTATGATCATTGTGTCTATTTCAAGACACTGAGTGATGAGAAGTTCATTATTCTGGAATTGTATGTTCATAACATGCTTATTGCTAGTCATAGCATGCCTGAGATCGACATACTAAAGACTGAGTTATCAGAGACATTTGAAAATAAAGATATGTAGCCTACAAAAAGGGTTTTTGGTATTGACATACATATAGACATGAAAAGGAGTAGACTTTAGGTTATCTCAGGCAGAATACCTTGAGAAGGTGTTGTTGAGCTCTGAATTATGCATATTCCAACCCCAATTCATCACACATTATGCATGGTTTGCATGTTTAAAAGACTAATCTAATGCATGTTTGCGATTATAGGAATGAGAGGGATACTTCACCTATTTGATGGCTAAAAGAATGCTTTTAAACTCACTGGAAGATCAAGTAGACAAGGTTCAAGGAAAGGAAGAAAGGGAGGAAAAAATCAAGTGAAGAAAGTTTGAATAGAAATCAGAAAAAATTATTGAAATAGGCATTTTTTATGGCTCCTCGATAGGTCTCCGATCAATCGAAGGACATGTTCTGATAGGTCTCCGATCAATCGGACCATCCATCGGACATACTTGAAAAACTGAATTTTTAAAACTCTTTGGACAGATTTTTTATCAATCGGAGGATGTCCGATCAATCAATCATCACTGTTCCAATCAATCAGAGTCATGTCTGATCAATCAAAATAGTGATGAAAAATAGCAACTCTCTGGGCACTTTTCCCATCCATCGACCATTGTCCGATCAATCGAAGACGACATTCCAATCAATTGGAGAGAAGCTCTGATCAATCGAACCTATCTTACGTAGCTGTGTAAGTTATTACACAAATCTAGAACATTTTGAGGTGGTGGAGCTTTGTTGTTATAAAAGGACACCTAGGGTTCATTCCTAAGGTATGCTAGAAGAGATTGGAGGTTGTGGGAAGTGAAGGAGAGCATCGTGGAGCATCTACATCTCCACCGACTTCGGGTTTTCCTAGTTTTTCATATTTTTTTTAGTTTTTTCTTTTGATTTTAGTTGTAGCATGATGATGCTTGGCTAGAACCTCTTAACTAAGGCTAAGAGGTGACGCTTGTAGTTAGTTTTCATGTAGAATTTATTTAATTCAAGTACCTTTATTTAAAGTTTGGATATTTAAGTTCTAGTTTGGATAAAGTTGGTATTTTTGGACGTTTTATGAGAGTTCATGTGTTTCGGACATGGGTTCCTTGCAATTCTTTGAGATTATCATGTTTAGATTGATTAGATTCGACTTGTAATAACCCTAAAGCAAACCACAGTCTTTTGGCATGGTTGTTACTTCGAAGGCTACATGTTTGAATTCTATGTGCCTCATTAGAATTAGAATCTTATTTTCTGACTTAAGTGGGATTGATTGTGTTTGAATGTTTAATCTTCCAACTAGATAAGACATTTTCTTTCTAAGAAGAATGCTAAGCCCCATTTGCTAATATGGATCCCTACTCCTTTAAGAATTCGACTAAGAAATTAAAGATAAGAAGGGAGTAGAGAATGTAGTGGCGGATCATCTATCCCGCCTAGTTTTATCCGATTTCATTGATGAGTCACCCATTGAGGACTCATTCCTTGATGAGTAACTCTTTGTTGCTTTGCATCCACCATAGTACGCTGACATAGCAAACTATCTTTCCACAGGTGTGATGCCGACTCATTGGACTGCGCAAGATAAAATAAAATTTCTAAGGGAAGTGCGTAGGTTTTTCTAGGATGAACCATTACTTTTCAAATATTGCCCAAATCAAATAATTAGGAGATGTGTCCCTGATGATGAACAAAATTTTGTCATCTCCTTTTGTCATAGTCAAGCATGTGGGGGTCATTTTTTCGCCAAGAAAACCATTGTAAAAATTCTGCATTGTGGTTTTTATTGGCCTACCTTGTTTAGAGATACCCACGAGTTTTGTAAAATGTGCGAGCGTTGTCAAAAGCTAGGAGGATTGTCCCGTCGGAATATGATGCCTCTTAACCCAATTCAACATCTCGAAGTTTTCGATTGTTGGGGCATCAATTGCATGGGACCTTTCCTCTCATCTTTTGGACATGTCTACATATTGCTTGCCGTAGACTATGTGTCCAAATGGATAGAGGCTATTCCATGTAGAACCAACAATCATCATACGGTTCTAGAGTTCCTTAAAGAAAACATACTTTCAAGATTCGGAATGCCTCGAGCCATCATAAGTGATGGTGGTTCTCACTTTTGCAATAGACCTTTCGAAGCCTTAATGGAGAAATATGGCATTAGGCATAAATTGAGTACCCCATACCACTCACAGACAAGTGGGCAAGCTGAATTTTCAATTGAAAAATCAAACAGATTTTGGAAAAGATGGTGAGACCGGATCGCAAAGATTGGTCACTGAGATTAATAAATGCTCTTTGGGCTCACCGTACCGCTTTTAAGAGCCCCATTAGAATGTCTCCCTATAGACTTGTCTATGGAAAAGCTTGTCACTTGGCCCGTGGAACTTGAACACAAAGCCTATTGGGCTGATTCGGGCATTGAACTTTAACATTGACAAGGCTAGCTCGCTTCTTAGGTATCTTCATTCTCACCCTCTTTTATTTTTATCATTGCTCTCATGTTCTTGCTCGTTGCATTTTTTTTTTTTTTACATTGAGGTCAATGCAAGATTTGGTATGGGGGTGAGATTCTTAAAAGAATATGGTATTTTGTATCATTTTGAGCAATGACTGGTTCTGAAGGTACCCGAATTGCTCGATTTTGAGAGGCATGTCGATGATCTGATTTGTGGACCCATTCAGAAGATAATCTTGGAAATCTAAATCATCTATGAGAAAGATCACATTACAAGGAAGCTACAAATCAAATTTGAAGGCAATCCGACCATTGGTTAAGCCGTACGAAGCGAAACAAAATCTGTTGTGTTGCGGTACTCTTGCTGTATTATAAAAGGAGGTGCTCTTTTCTATTCCAAATCAAGCAAGGACGTGGAACGCAAGGAGTTCAAGTCCTAGGAGGCTACCTAGCCTCCTACAACTAGTTTTTCTTCCTTTTCTTAGTTCTAGTTCTAGTTTTAATATGCTTTTCCTTAGCTAACCTCTTAGCTAGAGCTAGAGGTGAAATTTGTAGTTGGTTTCAATGCTTTAATTCTTTTATTTCAAGTACCCTTTTCTTAACTTTGGATTTTAAAGTTCTAGTTTGAATAAAGTTTGGTTTTTTAGAAGTTTTGTGAGAGTTTGTGTGCTCTGGACATGAGTTCCTTGCAATTCTCTGAGATTACCATGATTGGGTTGTTTGAATTCGAATTGTAGTAACCCTTGAGCATGCCATAGTCCATAGGCATGGCTGTTATTCCGAAGGCTACAAGTTCAAGTTCTATGTGCTTAATTAGAACTAGAAATCTGATTTTCAGATTTAAGTGGGATTGTTTGTGCTTGAATGTTATATCTTTCAATTAGATGAGAGATAGGACTTTGATTCTAATTGTGTTGTACTTGGATGAATGGATTGGCATTGGACTACTACAAGTGGATCATTGATGCTCTAGTTCTTCTTAATTTCAGATTTTCCTATTTCATGTGAAAAACCATTTTCCTTAAATTTCTTAGATTCTAGTTATTAGAGTACTTGGAATTGTTTACCTCTTTCCCTGTGGATCGACCTCGGTCTTACCGAGATTTATTACTACATCGCAGCCTTACACTTGAGGCGAGCGAACAATGTGCATCATCATTTTATCCAACAGGTGCTTGAGGAAGGCGGTATGACTCTAAAAAATATCAATACAAGCGTGAATTTGGTTGACATGCTTATGAATGTAATCCTTGCAGAGAAGTTTAAGTTTTGTTTGACTTCTTTAAGTCTGGAGAAGATGGAGTAAAGACGCAGTGTGCACGAGAAGCAGTGGATCTATGACGGAGACGAATTAAAGATGAAGGATAGAGCTTTAGAGTAGTGGAGCATGTGGAGATTGAAGCCATGATGGAGATTGTCAGATATGTCTTCAATTTGGACAGTCTGGGGGTCATTGGTCAATTGAAACTACCCCGGATATTCTATTTTCTCGTTGGACATATTTGGTCGAGTTCAGTCGACCGAACTTTCAAGTTAGTCGACCAATGATCGCGTACTATTTTGCATGGTTTTGGGCATTTTTTTCCTATTCCGTTTTATGACTATATAAGTGGGTGTAATCAGGATTAAGGTTTAACACTTGGTTTCTAAACATGTGAGAGGGTTTTGGGAGAAGAAAAAGCTAGGGTTTTTCTCTCCGGGTTGATTTTGTTAGTGTTCTCCATCTCTTGTAGTTTTATTTTCATAATGATTCACTTTGTGTCGTGGTTTCTTACTATAAGGGTTTTTCCATGTAAAATTCATTATGTCTTTTGTGGTTGGATTTTCTTTGTGCGATTGTGATTACTTTGTTTGATTCTACTTTGAGTCGCTTCCACGATCCCAAAACTTAATACAATAGATTGATGAGAATATTGCAAAGTGTGTCATATCTAAGGAGAATATTGCCCCAAACCATAATCTAGATGACCTTGAACCATTACCTACTAGAAGTGTGCCATATTTAAGACTGACCTTAGTGTTACTATAGGAATCCTAGCTTCTTATGCCCAATTACGTCCTCTTGTTATTGATTTGTGTACAATGACTCAATGGTGGGGAGTCTTCATTACAACTAGTATTTTTTTTTTCTTTTTGAAGATTTCAAGATGATAAGAGAAAAATTGCACATTGTGATTGTCAAGAATCCTGGATCAATAAGAAAACTCGATGAGGATTTCACTGCCTCCCCAAGCTATAAAACGAGGATGTAATGAAGAGCTCAAGGCCCATGCTAAACAAAATCTAGCTATATAGCGCAACACTACTTTTTATCTTAGTTTTTAGTTCCTCCACTTATATACAGCCACGCTTCAGATCTTTGAGGTTTAGGATAGCTTAGATCACTACTGTCTAGTGTCATTGTTGCAGTATGTTTAGGAGTAATATAACTAATATCTTCCATCATTGGATCCCGATCAACTGAGTTCTTACTTGAAAGATCAAACCCTGGTCACATCCTGTTAACCAATCCGCCTCGATTGTTTGTCCAACAAGTGATCATAGCTATTTATCTTTCGTTTAATTCTTTGCTTTATTTTGTTTATTTGTCGATTGTATTGAACTTCCAAATACATCAATAAAATCAACCCCTTTGGTTTTAAATATGTTCATCTTTTTTAAAGCTGCAACTATTGGTGAAAGAAAAGTCATGAACACAAAGAAAAGAAGAAAAAAAGTTTATTCGAAATGACTAACCCCTATCCTCCTAAAATCACTCAATCGTTGTAACCATTGGTGGTTGAGAGGGCAACCGATCCCATGAGTTCAGTCTTAATCGGTCTATCTTAACGCGGGGAGCACCAACGTTCAATCAAACTTGAGTTGAGTACGACACTGGCACGCCCAGACTATCCTACTTGTACATGTTAACCAAATACATACCCTCGTTAACACGTGGCCTTATGTTTGATATAAAATTGCACAAACACCCATGTCTCATATCTTTTGTCGAGCTCACTTCTTCTTTGCCCGCGAGTGCCCTTTGCCATTGTGGGTGAGCTCCGCTCCCTAGTGTATGCCACCTTCCTATTCCCTAGAGGAGGATGTGGGCTCTAGCTTTGATTCTACCTTGAATGCGTGCCCTGCTCGGGTTATGGGTTCTTTTTCTTTCCTTTTCATTTCTTTCTTCTTCTTTTTTCTTTTCTTGTCTTTTTTTTTTTTCTTCTTGTTTATTTTTTTTAGTCCTGGCCTGGAGTGTGAGCTCTTTCATGCTTTTAGCTTATATTTTTAGGGCCGTTGGCCCTTTGGGATTAATAAAATTGCTCTTATTTTCCAAATTAGAAAAATGGATGGTTGGTATGGATAAAACCCACACATCACGGTGGCCAATCAAAGCCCCTACCCATGTTAAGTGCAGGATGGGATAGTACCCTATCCATATTAGGGGAGCCTAATAGGTGTGTCCCCCTCACCCAACATCATGCGGCCTTGACTGTGGGCCTACCTTAATGCATTTATTGTATATCCATGACATCCATCCATATCCATTTTGCCAGCTCAATTTAGGACACGAGCCCGAAAATGAAGCAAACGGTAAACCACAATACATAAAATCATGCGGTGATTGACCATTGAAAATGAACTATGGGGCACAAAAAGTTTAAGACCAAGATGATATTTGTTTTTACCATTCATCTAGGTTTTTGTGATCTCATCAACAGGTTGGATGGAAAATAAACATCACGGTGGGCATTAAGGTGGGCCATAGGAAGGTTTTAATGGTTGTTATTCAATCACTATTGTTTCCTATGGTGTGGCCCACCTAGATTTGGATCTTCTTAAGTTTTGAACTCATGGCCTAAAATGAGCTGGCAAAATGGATGGACGGTGTTGATATACAATGCATATATTAAGGTGGGCACCATGGTCAGGGCCGCACCATGCGGGGTAAGGCTGGGCCACACCTAATCGGCTCCCCAAGGGATTTTTACGGCAATAGCCCTGAGGTGTGGCTAATTTTACTAAAAGTTCAATTTCTCGTCCGTCTCATCGTTTTTGGCCTTTTGATGAGAATTTGAAATTTTATAGTCGAGAATGCCTGAATGCTCAGGGCGAATCCCGAGTGATCAAGGGGAATCCATGAGCATTGTGGATTCCTGCTGAGTAGAGGGCATTTTTTACCATAAATGTTCAAATTCTCGTCAAAAGTCTGAAAAGGATGAGCCAGACGAGAAATTGGACTTTTACTAAAAATAGCCACACCTCAGGGCTCGCTATTGCAGAAAAATCCCCTCCCCCACATTAGATAGCTTTTACTTGTCCCATACGCTGCAAACAACTTTCCGTAAGTAGACTTGGCACGCTCTTACTTGTCCCCAACAAGCTCCGACGCTTAAAAGTCCTCAATTCATTAAACAATCTCATTCGTGAGTAATGATCCACTGGGCTTCGTGCATGGAAACCTTTTCCTGCACATATGGCTGCGCATTTGCACTCCTTGGCATCCACATCACCTGTTAGGACCGTTCATTATTTCCAGTTCAGTCTTCATGGGCTGTCCTGAAGAAATCATGCTGATTGGATGATTAAGAAATCATGCTGATTGGATGATCCAAACCATCCAATCAGCGGCATGTATAAATGGATGTGCAAGACCGCTACTGGAAGATAGGTCCATTTGTATTTGTACAGGGCGCAGAAAACAAGTGTTTGAACGCCCACCTTTGAAAACTCTCTAGGGCCACTATAATGCTCATTTGTCAATCTAACTTATCGACCAAAAAAACTAAGGTAGATCCAAATCTCGGGTCAACCACACCATACGAAAACAAGTGTTTGAACGCCCACCTTTGAAACTCTCTAGGGCCACTGTAATGCTCATTTGTCAATCTAAACTATCGACTAAGTCTGAAAGGCGGGTGAGAAGGGAAAAAACAAATGTCAGTTTGATTCAAAACTTTTGTAGCTCCAATAAGTTTTTTTTAACAGTGGACGTTCAATCTTCACTGTTTCCTATGGTGTGGTCTAACTGAATGCATAACTTTCAGGTTCATGCCAGAAATAAGCTGGAAAAATAGATGGATGGCACGGATAAAATGCGCGCATACCTCATGATGTGGCCTACAGAGTGCCGTCGACTAGAGACTCGCTGTGTGCATCACATATCTGGAACTAATGAATGGTTCAGATACGTAATGCTAATACCAATGACTCCAATGCAGCTACGTATGTGGCAAGGTTTCCATGACTTAGCCCACAAGATCATTACTCTTCATTCATCGTCACTGTTGATGTGACTGCACAGTTGGACAATCCAAACCATCCATCAGGTAGACCCCACAGTGGAATGCTTAGACAGGTTTTAGTCGCCACCTAAATTGTAAACCATCTCGAAAAGTCCATTTCGGTGAGCGAATGAACAGCGCTTTTTTCAAAGATTAGAAAATGAGTATGGTCGGTCCTCATGAACGAGTTATTTTTTTCTTTTATCACAAATATCAATGGTTGAAATTGTAAGTCCTCTTCAATTTTTCAACAATCTCATTGAATTGTCCTTCCCTCCCTTTCTCCCAAACATGATTATAAAATCCCAATTCCAGAAACTCTCTCAATATGACCATCCAAACAACATCAAAATGGAGAGATTTAATACAACCCCTATCTGTCTTCTAATTTTAATCATTTTAATCCCTCCTTCATTAGCCCAAACCGCAGACTTCGTTTCTTGTTTAACGTCCAACGACATAAAAAACTTCACTCTTTCTCCATCTTACGACAATGGCTCGGCTTACTACAACTTGCTCAATTTCTCAATCCAAAACCTCCGGTTCACACGGCCTGCACTTCCTAAGCCGATCGCCATTGTCTTGCCTGAGACCAAAGATCAGCTGGCGAGCACCATCATATGCATCAGGCGGCAAGTACTGTGGGCCATAAGAATAAGGAGTGGGGGCCATAGCTACGAAGGCTTATCGTACACAAGCGATGTAACACCCTTTGTGATCATAGACATGATGAATTTGAATCTTGTTTCAGTCGACATGGGCTCCTTAACGGCTTGGGTCGAAGCAGGTGCAACGCTTGGCGAGATTTACCATGCGATAGCTGCATCGAGTGACTCACACGGGTTTTCAGCTGGGTCTTGCCCAACAATGGGGAGCGGCGGCCACATTGGTGGGGGTGGGTTCGGATTCCTTTCGAGGAAGTACGGCCTTGCCGCCGATAATGTGGTCGATGCAATCCTAGTTGACAGCAAAGGACGGATCCTAGACCGTAAAGCAATGGGAGAAGACGTGTTTTGGGCAATCCGAGGCGGAGGTGGGGGCATTTGGGGTGCAGTTTATGCTTGGAAAATCAAATTACTCAAAGTCCCAAAACTCGTTACTGCCTTCATGGTTTCTAAATCCGGTGCTAGGCGCCAAATTGCGGCATTAGTACACAGATGGCAGTCCATTGCACCCAATCTTGAACAGGACTTCTACTTAAGGGTTACCATCGGTGCCAGCTCGTCCACAAATGAAACAATCCATGTATCCGCAAATTTCGATGGCTTGTACTTGGGCACTAAAACTGACATGGTTTCTACCTTAAATCGGGTATTCCCCGAATTGCACATTGCAGAAGAAGATTCCAAGGAGATGAGTTGGATTGAATCGGTTGTGTACTTCTCTGGCCTCGCAAATGGAAGCTCGATCGATAGTTTGAAAGATCGAGTTTTGCACAACAAAAATTTCTTCAAGGCAAAATCAGACTACATAAGGGACCCGATTTCAGTAATGGGATTGGAGGGTGCAATTAGGATCCTTGAGAAGGAACCTAGAGGGTACATTATCTTATCACCTTTTGGTGGAGTCATGCGTACCATAAGGAGCGATACAATTCCTTTTCCACATCGAGATGGAAATCTATACAGCATTCAGTACATGGTTGAATGGACTGAAGAGGACAATCGGCGGAGTGATGAGTTCATCAGCTGGATCCAAGGTTTGTACAGTTATATGATGCCATTCACTTCAAAGGGTCCCAGGGCAGCTTATGTGAACTATTTGGACCTTGATTTAGGTGTGATGGAGCCAATGAACAGTAGTGATTCAACTGATCCCGTGGAGATTGCAAGGAAATGGGGAGAGAAGTATTTCTTGAGGAATTACGATCGGTTGGTTCAAGCGAAGACAATCATAGATCCAATCAATGTGTTTAGCAATCCGCAGGGCATTCCTCCGTTGTCGTCGCCCTAATTGGTCACAGGTTGAGGATTGCATTTGTGTTTGTGTGCCAATGTGTGTATGCTTTAGGACCTGTTCCGCTGCTGTCAAAGTTCTCTCCAAATAAGCTCTACTAGGTTGTTTGTTTGTGTGCCAATGTGTGTATGCATTAGGACCTGTTTGGTTTTTGTTGAAGTTCTCTCCAAATAAGCTCTATTAAAGATGTCTTCATGTGTAAAGTAAATAATGAGCAATGATTATAAGTTCTTTTATTATTATTATTTTTATTTTGAGCCGAGAGTGCATCTTGTAGGCCTCACTATAAGAAATGGTAGAATTACCGACACATTTTTACCCATGGCCAACAAAAACTGCTAGTGTATATGAGAATCACTGGTGCTTCATGTGGCTGCCTCGAATGAAGCAAACAATCGCCCCTAATAATATTTACCGGCGGTTTGGGGGTAACCTTTACTAGTAGACACTAAAAACCGCCAGTAAAGGGTTCCTAAAAGTAAATAAAAATAAACCCTAACCCCCCCTCTGCCATTCATGCCATGATTACCCGAAACATAGTGAAAATGGCTCATATTTCAAATTCAAAGGAGACATTCGAAAACTAGAGCGGAATCGTCAGAGGGTAGTTGAATTTGAAGGGATTAAGGGAAAGAGGGAGGGATGAAGATGGATGAATGATTCGGGGTGAGTTGAATAAGAGTGATTTAGGGCATGGAACTCTAGTATAGAAGAGAAGGGAGTGACTAAGGTTTGAAAGAGAAGAAAAGGGGAGGAAGGGGTTTTTCGGAGGGTTTGAAGGGAAGACCATTATAAAAGGAGGAAAGAGAAGGAAGGGAACCTTTTCTTGCTATAAATGCTATAGGAATCTCTCTCTCTCTCTCTCTCTCTCTCTCTCTCTCTCTCTATTTTTGTAACACCTCAAATTTTCGCCAACTACGGATTAGATGTCTTTAGGCATTACCTTTGATTTTCCAATTACAGTGCATACTCGTGCATGTATTCTCACGTGTGTGGGACTAAAAGGAGTGAGTTTAGGTCTGGAACCGTGCATGTGAAATACCTTAGTGCATATGAGTCCATCATCGAATCACTTAATTGGGTAGACTGGAACCCAAGGGTGGATACTTTTGGGTAGAGGTCTAGGGAATCACAGTCTCGAGTGTTTCTAGTCTAATGAGTTGGTCCACTGAATAGTTTTTCTACCGATTATTTTGACTCGTGCACGATACTATGCATCGCCTATAAATCCAAAATAATTTTTTTACTGGACCTTATTGTTTTAACATAGTTTTGATATATCAAAATTTATGAATGGTTATGATTTGTAATAAAAAAAAAAACTATCATTTAAAGGTTTGAATTTAAAAAAAAAAAATGCCAAAAGTCATGATTTATTCTTGGGTTGGAAAGTTGAAATTTTTATTACTGAAAATTTGATTTTCTTAGTATTTTCATTGAATCCAAATGGGGGTACTTCCTTATTTATATAAATAACTTAAAGTAAATATCATATTTGACATTTAAATAATGTTATTATGTAAATAAGTGGAAACTCGGGTTTTGAAAAAAAAAAGGGGAGGAAAATCCAAAAAATGAAAATTTTTATGTAAAAGAACAAGTAGACAACAAGTCCGGGTCGATCAGGAAGAGACCAGGTCGACCCGCCCCCTTGGAGAGCAAGTCCTAGTTCCACCCTGGCTGACATGGTCGACTTGTGTTCCCTCGGCGGCAAGTCTGGGTCAACTCGGGAGTGAGAATTTTTTTTTTAATGGACAGCAACCGACAATTTACATATGTTGACTTCAAAAATTCGTGTCTCCCTCAATATAACTTCGATTTAGGTGATTTAAAAGCTTAATTGAAGCTTGAAGAGTCTAATTTTGTAGAAAATTAAATAAAAAAAGTAAAAAAAAAAAATACTTAAATGAGGTTGATGTTGGGACGATTTGGAAACTTATAGAAAATTATTGGCTTTAGGCAGTGAGTACTTCTAGAATTTTAATAATTTTTTTAGGAATCAAAATGAGATGAAATTTAGTGGAACAAAAGTAGACTTAATGATAAGTTATAAAAAAAAATTAAAAAAAAATTAGTAACTAAAAGTACTAAAAACGTTGCACGCAACTGACCTATTGAAACTGAAAAGTTTTGCAACTGCTAGTTGCTGATGGATCGGGCATATTCTTTTCATATAAGAGTTTTAGTAGTCGGTGTCTTCTTAAGAATTGCTTCTAATCATGTCAGAAATTATCTTGGATAATTAAATTAGGATTTTTTATTTTATTTATTTATCCATATATTTTACTTTTCTAGATAGTTTACAGTTTAGTTAAATTAGGGACTCTTGGTTTGCGTGATTAGGACCGAATCACTAATTCTGCTAATTGAGAAAAGGCTAAACATTAAACTTAGCTAATCCAAATCCTAACCATCATGCACAAGAAATTTTTCTATCCAACTCATTCCAGAAATGGCCAGATTAGATAAATAAGCTCTAGACCATTCGTTAGTGGGCCTCTAAACCTGAAATTATAAAAAGATATTTGTCTTAGCGGGCTTAACGTCCATCGTGGGGCATTGAGCTGAGTTGTGCACCAAATCATTCAACTTGGGCTCATAGGCCAAGCACATGTGATGTATGAAGTTGATCAGAATTCACCAGAAACTTAAGTTATTTGTGTACCTCTAAACTTTGCCAAAGTTGTGTCTCTCAAACCATTAGATAACAATCAAATTTAGGTCCCTAACCCAAAATAATATCATACAAATATCCCTAAAGTCATGGCCACGATCGGTAATCGAAGACCGTTAAACGAACATGTCACTATATCCATTGATCATTGCATCCGAAATGCGAGAGACCGTAACCGTAGGTGAATGTCTACATGTAATAATTATCTCATGAATTAGATTGGCCCAGATAGGCTCAGGTGGGCCTCAAATAGTAAAACAACCCTCCATAAGGTCAAACAAATAAGAATTGAGCCACTAGGGCCATTTGTACCAAACTTAACACTATATAAAGGCCTTAAATTGGGCATTTTCTCCCCATTCCTAGAATTTCTAAAATTGTGAGAGGAAAGAGGGAAAATTGGGAGAGAGAAGGATAATGAGAGGTCTTTGGTGAGAGGGAGTGTGTGCATGCAAGCTCATCACCTCCCGAGTACGTGTGCTACGGCCTAGTCATTGTTCTTCTCGTGTAGGTCATCTTCAATCGTTGTAGAATATAAGATTGGTAACCTACCTTCCAAAATTCATCTAAATCCTCAATTCCTTACATGCAGCCCCTAACTTAGTGTAGGAACCCAAAAATTTCAGCCCCTAGGCACTTAAATTCGAGGAACCCTTTCCTCCTAAGGTGCGTATCATTCTTTTCGGGTTTCCTTTCATCAAACCATGATAACTATAGCTAATGAACTCATGTTTACTAAGTTGTGTAGGTATGTTTCTATATTGAATTAAATGTTATGCATGTTCGTTGGCTACTTGTTTGATGAAATTCCTGTACAGATGAATTTTATGTTTCTTGAGCCCATTTATAAGTATGTGATTCGTTATTGGTGGATAGGCGACTTGGAATAAAATTTCATATACATGCGGCCCATTCATCATGAATGTCATGGTGTTGGTTGAGCCTATTCATAACATGCAATTAGTTGTTTTTAAATTGATGCTAAAATTGCAAAAATACGACGAATTAAGTCCGTCGTTAAGCTCACTCGTTTGTTCATTGTTAATTTTAAACGACGGACCTAATTCGTCGGTAAATTACGACGAATAGTATCCGTCGCTTGACGATGGGATTCTGTGCGTCGTTCTAAACAAGGACGGATTCTTTTAATAAAACGACGGATTTAATTGGTCGCTGAATTTCAACCTTTGTAATATTTCCGACGGATTTTCTTCGTCGTTAATTTTCGATCATTTGAAAAAAAAATGACGTATTTTGAATGTCTTACACTGATATCATCTAAATAGTAGAAACTACAATAAAATAGAACCAACCGGTTCTAAGTTAGCTAACAGTAGAAACTAATTCAATGTAACTTGAAATGGCCTTCCATTGAAAGATAACTATTGCTTGCACTACTACGGTTATGAAGATATGCCAACAATCCACATGTAATAATAGAAAGAAAAAAAAAAAAAAAACCAAAAATAGGGTTGTTAGAATCTTCCAAATTGTGGGGATTTTGGGTAGCACGATCTATTTACAAGATTGCATATTGCTAGAGTCATCGAACAATACACTTACCATGAAATAGCTTTCTCTTTTCTTCTACTGAGCTACAGGCTCAAAAAATAATAATAATAATAATAATTGACAGTAACAAGATGCTCAACACCTTCGACTAGAATTACCTGTAATGCCTTGCCTTCAGAAATCAAGAAATGAATAATTCCACAAAGAAGTAACAAAAGAGTCTTGCACTTCATAACCTCAACTTCTGCATATGGTTCATCAGCATCCACATTACTACCATCCGGAACTAAGAAACGAAGCAGCTTGCACGGTGTCTCAGCAACTAACTTGGAAGGATAATAATCGTTCTGTGAATACCAAAGATAAGACTTCATTACTAACTTTTGCTCAAGTACAACCAACATACAAAGGATGTACTGGCCAAATAAACACACAAGAAATAACAGAGGTAAATATTTCCTACAGATTTGCAGGCTTAAGAAGCAAAATTAGTGAAGATGAGGTTAAAATGACAAATTAAGAAGAGCCTACCGATGCACTAAATTTAAAAGGTAAACCTTCGAGGAGCTATAAACAACATGAGACATTATATACTCAAGAGGAATACTACTATGATTTTCGCTTCACAGAGTTATCTTTGTAGCATAACCAAATCACATGCACATGTGGTGATTAGGATCATTGGTTTGGTGAGCCATCATGTCAATGCAAAAGACCAAGGTCTTAGATGATCATCAGCCTATGGCTATCTGATCAGTGGCTCCTAAACAGATGGTCAAAATTGAAACGAAAGATGATCCACATTTAACAGGAAAAACACAACATTAGTTTCAATTAGGGACTACAGTCTATCCACACAGTGGCACTAGATCAATGATCCCAATCAACATAAAGTTTTGCCATGTGTATGGTAGGGACTTGACTTCCATGAAGTGCATCTCACAACATCATTTCTCTATAGTTGAACATTAAAGAACAATGTCGCTTTTGAATACATTTGTGCCGGACACATTTTGACCACTCAATTAGAACTGTCTATGATGAAACGAAAAGGAATAATTGGTCTTACCTATAATAAGTAAGTCCTTCCATCAATGAGAAGGCGAGTACCAACTGCCTCTTCTTCTACATAATCACATGCTTGTTTCCATCCAACTACAACAAATGTATTTACCAATTAGAGATTTGTTAAATACGAATTTTTAACCTTCACAAAAACATATAGAATCACACATTCCACAAAAAATGCTTGCCCACCACCACTAAGCACATAAATTTTCAAAAGAAAAACTTGCAAATAATCAAGTTGTTAGTAAATATGGTTTTTATTTCTTTATTTATGCACAAGAAAGAAAAAAAAAAAAAAAAAAGAAGCATATAGTTGTGGATATCACATATGACACATGTGCACTAATTGTTGAATTTCTGTATTAGAATGAACAAAGAAAATGAACATTAAAAAAAAGAAAATGCTTATGGTAGATGGAGGCTTCAGTAGAGTGCTTAAAAAACATTTTTCTCACAGTGGACCCCATTTCTATGATAGTGAATGTCAGCCATCCATATTCGTATAGAATTCCATCAATTGAAAACCAGTTCAAGATAAATAAATAACAAAAACAAGAAAGACTAGCTTGGGATTTCCCAATCAAGGACATGTTTCATCAAGTGTTTTCATTTATAAATTTTAGTCAAAGACTAATTATGTTGTAAAGGGGTCCTTAATTTGTGAAAGGGTAAGGCCTCATCTTCTAGTTCTTCCATAATGGTTCTTACACATGGATTTATTATTTAGCTATTCTATGTTTACAATGTTTAGTTCGGTTTTTCGACTAATGCTCGACATTTTTCAGGTTTTAGAGAAGAAACTAGGTAATTCCCTTCAAATCCCCAGAGGTTTGGACCAACTCAAATTGTGCGTGAGTTTTGAACTAATTGAACAAGTTTGTAATAGAAAATTTTGAATAGACCAAGCATCCAACTTCTAGGGCCTGTTTGTTTCTGTGTAAACGGAGGTAAATGCATGTAATTTGATGTAAGTTAGTGATGCAAACATCAATCCCTTTAGGGTTTATCATGCGAGTGACGCATGCATCTCTTTGGCCTGATGAATGGTTTGGATCGTTCATGACGACTTGAGGAGCATCAAGACCTTACATATGTGGATCGAGACATTTGAGAAAACCCCACATTGGGAGGACATGTGTAAGTTGCTTGGAGGAGATGATTGAACCGTTGGACCGTAATGATGATGTGATCGGACCATTGGTTCATCGTGGCCCACTTTCATCGTGTCATCATCAGAGGTCATCAGGCATCTTAGATTTGATTTTATTTCATGCACTTTTACTTATTTGAGTTTTGGGTTAGTGTGTGCACGTTTTTTTGTGCGAATGTCTTTTTTTTTTAATTTTGTTAGTATGGGTATTTTGGTAATTATGCTGATTTTGAATTTTATAAGGGTGTTGCCTTAAACCTTTTTCCATTATGCTATTGATTATTGAAAAGAAAAAAACAACTTTGGTTGCCTCCTCCCTCCCTCTCTCATGGAACTTCATCTTCTTCTTCGATCTTCTTCTTCTATTTTCTTCTTATGCCCCTCCAATATTCTTCTAAGGTAAGTTATTCTTCATTCTCTCTTTATTTTTATTATCTCCCAATCCTTGAACCCTAAATTTGAGAATTGAATCAAAACCCCAATTCCTCAAGTTTTCAATTCCCTAATCCGAGAAATGCTTTGATCTCTCGGACTAGTGAACCCCATTGTTCGATTGGGTTATGACCATGCATGATCGGGAGGTTCCATCCCTCGCTGGATCCAACCTATGCATTATTTGAATTTCTTACTTCGTGGTTGTGATGATAGCCCGCTCCATTGCATGACTCTTGGTGGTTTTCTTAGTTTATGATGGTTAATGTTGAATTTTTATATTATTATTGTCTTTTATTTCCGCTGAATTATATGCGTTCATGAGCATACATCATAATTAGGGCGTCCTGCATCAAATTTGGTATCAGAGATTAATGTTTGCATGGTTATGTTTAGATCGAGTTACCAAATTAGGGTTTTAATTTTTAGGTCTGTTTTAAGAAAGTTCCAGATCTAAAAAGTTTCCAATTTTAGAAAATTTCCAAATTTTAAAAGTTTTCTAATTTAGAAAATTTTCAGATTTAGAAAGTTTCATAATTTGGAAAATTTCCATATTTGAATCGTCTTCTGTTTTAATTCAGTAATTGTCAGTCCACTATAGTTAGATTCATATCATTCACATTGTGAGTCATCCAATCCATAGAGTCGAGTTTAGGAAGAACCTATGACAAGTCCTCCGTTGTGTGCCCATTCGTTTTGGTCATGGTTTTGTATTACGCATCACTACCATAAATCAGGATAAAATTCTGGAGGCTTTGGCCGCCATATCCCGATGTCTGGACAACATTGAAAACCATTCTAGAAAATCCTTCCAGAATCTCAACGACAAATTAGAGGCATTCAACCAGACTAGCCCTGACTATTGGAAAGATGATCAACATTATGCCTTGGTGAACGGCAAGTTGAATAGGTCCAAATATGATGTTTATGAAGTGGAAGAGTATGTGCCTAACGTCAGTAGTGAGGAAATGGAAGAAATTGAGGCATCACTCATCATCTTTAATGATGCAGAAGTGTGTGCTAGTGATGAAAAGGTCGAAGAGTTTGAGACCGCACCACTTTCAGGTGTCATGTATGATTTGATTGATGCAGTCTTCCAATTTACGCCTTTTACCGTGGTGAACACAAATAAAATTGATGATGAGACTAGTGAGGATATGATGGTAGACACCCACATGACATGTAATATCCCACACCAAATGATTTATGGGTTAAATTCTCACCCAAATGGGACATTCAACAAACAATCGATCTTGTCCCTAAATCAATCTTGTCAAGCTTTCCTCCATACCAAGTGAACCCCGTAGAAAATACAAAAATGCAGCGTCAATTTGATAAACTACTTGGGGAAAAATTCAATAAGGAAAGTTTAAGTTGGAGTTTTGTTTTGTGTGCCAAGCTTGCCCTTTTCACTTTAAAAAAACAATGGCATATGGCGCACATGTGGGCATATACTGGCCGTCCACAAAGCCCCAGTCAAGTGTTACGCCACCTTGCGACCAGAATCCCTATTTCACTTCATGGTGGATATGATGGCCAGAATCCCTATTTCACATCTTGATGACATTTTAGATATAATAGTTGATGCCAAGATCTGCTCAAGACTCGGTATTAATAGTGTGTGTTCTCAAGTGTTGGGATATCTGAAAATCATCATTGTTTATAATACTTATAATGAGAATCAACACCTCTATCAGTTAGAGCGGACCCATGGAATCTTTAAGAATAATAAGTTATGTGTCACCCATGGGAAGTGTCATTTTGTTACAGTTTTTCAAGTTCTAGATCATAAGGTTGTTTATTTTCATAGGATTGTTCATTTTGAGTTCATTGCTTTTTTAGAGCATCCTTTAGTTTCACCTATATCTGTCACCCAGAGGTCTTCAGAGTCAGCTAATGCATTTACACGACACATTCATGAATTGCATACATATATTAGATAGCGGATTAATAAAAGCAATGATAGTTATAAATATTCAGCTGACTCTCATCGTAAATCATAAGATTTTCAGTAAGGAGTATGTAATGGTGAGGATAAGGTCAGAGCAGTTCTCACAGGGTACCGCTAAGAAATTACAAGCGCGTAGTGCTAGACCATTTAAAGTATTGGAAAGAATTGGGTCCCGTATAGGATAGACTTTCCACCTGAAATGGACATTAATCCAACGTTTAATGTGGAAGATCTAGTCCTCTCTCATAATCCTACTATTGATCATTCTTCTCTTTCGTGATCATACTTTGAGTTTGCTTCACAACCCACTTCACCCCTTCCTCACCCTATTACTCGAAATGAAGAAATTGAAGGGATCGTGAATGAAGAGATAGTTTCCACGAAAGATGGAGGTTTCCAGAGATATCTTGTCAAATGAAAGAATAAACCACCGTTAAAATCTACATGGTTGACAGAAGTGGAATTGCAAAGAATTGATCCAGACTTGCTAGAGAGCCACAGAGCTTTATCTCGACGGAGTCGAGCTTTTCTCAGTCGAGGAGAATGATGTGGACATCAATCCTTTTAGGGTTTATCATGTGAGTGACGCATGCATCTCTTTGGCCCGACGAAGGGTTTGGATCGTTCGTGACGACTTGAAGAGCATCGAAGACCTTACATATGTGGTTCGAGACATTTGAGAAGACCCCACATTGGGAGGACATGTGTAAGTTACTTAGAGGAGATGATTGGACCGTTGGATCGCGATGATGATGTGATCGGACCGCTGATTCGTCGTGACCCACTTTCATCGTGCCATCATCGGAGGCCATCGGGCATCTTAGATTTGATTTTATTTTATGCACTTTTACTTATTTGAATTTTGAGTTAATGTGTGCACGTTTTTTTTTTAATTTTGTTAATATGAGTATTTTGGTAATTATGCTAATTCTGAATTTTATAAGGGTGTTACCCTAAACCTTTTTTTCATTATGTTATTGATTATTGAAAAGAAAAAAATAACTTTGGTTGCCTCCTCCTTCACTCTCTCATGGAACTTCGTCTTCTTCCTCGATCTTCTTCTCTTTTCTTCTTATGCCCCTCCATCATTCTTTTAAGGTAAGTTATTATTCCTTCTCTCTCTATTTTTATTATCTCCCAATCCTTGAACCCTAAATTTGACAATTGAATCAAAACCCCAATTCCTCAAATTTTCAATTCCCTAATCGAAGAAATCCTTTGATCTCCCGGACTAGTGAACCCCATTATTCGATCTGGATATGACCATGCAAGATTAGGAGGTTCCATGTCTCGCCGGATCCAACCTATGCATTATTTGAATTTCTTACTTCGTGATTGTGATGATGACCCGCTCCATTGCATGTCTCTTTGTGGTTTTCTTAGTTTATGATGGTTGATGTTGAATTTTTACATTATTATTGTCTTTTATTTCCGTTGGATTATATGTGTACATGAGCATACATCATAATTAAGGCGTCCTGCATCAGTTAGTAATTATTATCATTTACCTCCGTTTGATAAGAAGTGTAGAGGAAGTGTATTTACATTTTGTAAAAAGCATTGGAAAAGGATTGTCATTCATTTGTGGGCCCCACTGTGATGTCAGTGACATATCCACGCCGTCCCTCCATTTTATCAGAACATTTTAAGGATTGAGCAAAAAAATGAGGTAGATTAGAAGCTAAAGTGGCCCACTCCATAAGAAATTGTGGTTGTAGAAGGTTTTTAATGGTAGGGATTCAACCAACTGTTTCGTCTGGTGTGGTCCACCTCATCTTTGGATTTGTCTCAATTTCGAGTTTATGCCCTAAAATCACCTTACAAAATGGATGGACGAAGTGGGTAAGCCACAAGTATCACAGTGGGCCCCACGTGAAATTCAAACATTCCTCGATTTTAGTGTACAAAAAGTAGATTGTAATTATCAACTTTGAAAAACATGTAAAGAATTACTTGGTAAATAATCATTTCTCATTTACTTGTATTTCCATTATGTAGACAAACAGTCCCCTAAGGTTCCCTCTAAGAAATAAATAAATAAATAACAAAATATAAAAGAAGAAAAAAATAGGTAAGGATTTATCTCTTGTCCAAACAGGCCTAAAAACTGCATTTAGAAGAGCATGGTAGAAGCTAAGAATACTTGCAGGAGAAAAATTTCTCAAGGCATTATGGCGTCCTCCTGGCTATGTACAACATTTTCCAACTTAATGACCTCCAATACCTGTTTATAGCAATAACCACAACAGTAAATATGTTTGTGTACATCAAATTGAAAGGATTTCAGTTGCACGTCTCATATAAATATGCTTAAGAATGGCAGGGGCCATAAATTAGGAATGAGCAATCACATGGATGAGCATAACTAGAAACAAGAATAGCTTGCCTCTTCATGCTCAATCGTGTGAGCCAGTGGAAGGATAACCTGGCCTCTAAAGCCACCAACTCGAGACTTGACTAAACCACAGGGGCCAGATTTAACGGCCACTGCCAAATAAACATCAATGTTGTTATCAGCCCATTCTGATCGGTGCACCCGCAAAAATCTAAGGATCACAACAGGAGGCACATTCCGTAAGAAAAAACTGGGCAGATGAAAGTAAGAAAATAATTGCTGTCTGAAAGATAGGAAATGGAAACATGGCAAGCGAGGAAAAACAAGGAAAAAAGATAAGAGAACCATACAAGAACTTTAAAACTGAACATCTTATGAAAGTGAATATATAGAAGATTTATAGCAAAATAGTAGGTGACTAATTTAAGGGACATCGGTTGTTGAGTTCGTTGCACTTATAGATAGCTTTCTAACTTTGATCAAGCACATTAAAGAGTATCCTGAGAAATGGAATTTATCTCATATCCTAAAACTAGCAGACTTTGTAAAGCCCTGCCTAATTGATATATTGGTTTGGCTAAAAATGCAATAAGCAAAAACTATTATCCATGAAAACCATGGAAATTGTCATGGATCAACCAGAAAAATTACCTTTCAAGCCAATCAGGCATTAAATTAAGTTTGGATCAAATCAACCATTCGACTATGTTTCTGCCTGGCTAAATAACAACAATGAAAGAAAGAAAGAAATTTCCTTATCATGTATTGCACAACCTTCAAAACCACCTGATATCCAGAAGAAAGAGGAGAGAAAATCATGGAAACTGAATTTCAAGCATTCTTTGATTGAGGAAAACTTGATTTATTTTTTAAGTTTTTTTTTATTATTTGATGGGTAAAAAAATCACTTCAAATAATCAAATACATCCCGTCTGCTTGGTTCTGTTGATTTCAGGCAGCTTTTGTCAATTAAAAAATGCAGAAATTTGCTTTAAGGATTCACCAATTCGCATTTTTGTACTCTCTACAAGACTACATCCAACATGACAACTTGATATCCTAACCTGTAAAAGTATTGATGCCTTGGCGCATAGGACAACATTACTCATGGCTGGAAATCCATTTGCAAAGCCAACGTTTACAACCATCATATTTCTAGGAGATGAGTTCACAAGGAAATAATAAGAAAGATGATATAGAAGAGAATTCTGTTTCAAATGTACCTGCAAGCACCGGACAAACACCAATTGGAAAATCCTAATAATCCAAATTATGGGATGAAAGTGGATGATTTAAAAAAAAAAATCAGCGGCACATATTTAACAAATAAGAAGGAAAAAACTCTTGATGTAAAAATAGCAATACCAGTTACAGTCGCTTCAGATGACCTCCCTGACAGAAACCAGAAACTCATGTAAGGAACAAGAAAATAAATAGCTTGATATTTGACTACTAGCAATAACACAAAAAAAAAAAAAAATCTTGGATCAACATAGAACTTCCTTGGCAAGTTGTTTGACCACATTCGGTGGAAGATTTTCATTCATTGCCTGCCAATAGGTAACGAACTGGGAATGGATCATCCAATGTTAAATAAACTTCTGGGAATAATGAAGAAAATCATACAAAATACCAACAGATGCAAATCCAATCCTTGAAAGTGCATAGAAGGGAGAGGTGAATGTATGGACTAGAATGACATTGCTGATGTATGAAAAACAATACAGTAAAAGAATTACCATCAGCCAAAGGGGCTAAGAATCTCCTGCCTCCTGTGCTTGAGAAGCAACTGGACCTTTTGATAGATGATGCAGCAGGGTTTCTAATATTCAAATAAAAGCATACAGTTAACTACAATTTCATGCTCTATCTGTAAACACCGAGCAACTCTGACCAAGTTTCTGCATGAAACATCACCAAACCATCACCACTTCCATTCTATATGCATTGATCTGCATAAACTTGAAAATAGGAAGAAAGAGAAATAACTACACATCCACATAGTTGAATGGTAAAGAAGCAGAATCAACACCCTCATGTAAAGAGGAAAAGGACAAAAAAAACCACAAGTAATCAATGTGGGACCAATCTTCCTCCTTAGCAACTGTTTCCCCAAATCAATGTGGGATCAATATGCAATCCCCTCAAAAAAAAAAAGAAAAAAAGAAAAAAAGAAAAAAAGAAAAAAAAAAAACTAACTTCCAAATATGAGAACACCTTTAGTGCAGCTCTTGTAAATGAGACAGAGAGAGAGCATGAAATTGAGCTAAAAATCACCAATATAAAAAACTTACGTCCGGCCTCATTGAGCTGAAGCAATTCCACTCTTGTAAATGAGAGAGTAAGAGCATGAAATTGAACTGAACACCACCAATATAAAAAGCTTACTTCCAGCCTCATTGAGCTGTAATCACCAAACAAACAAGAAGCAATTCCACTCTGCTTACTTCCAGCTTCATTGACCTGAAAACCACCAATATAAAAAGCTTCATAAGTCAAAAAAACTACCTGTGAATGTAAGTATGATAAATAGAACAAAGGGTACAAGTATGAATGAATGCACATGTGAATGTAAGTAACTGATGTAACTTTGACCCAGACACAAGTCAGTGTTGGATGTTGTGACAATGGAAAAGCTGAGAGGTGGCACTCGAGAGCTAAATGGGATGATAGAGGAGTTCAATTCAATTCATGTATGCAGGTACTACTTGTGTATAAAAGACAGGCATGGGGAGGTCGGGGAGGTTGTGTTGCTTACCTTTGGGGTTCCCATCCCCTAAGATGACAACCTTGTCCCTAGGGTAGATGTGGCTCCCATCTGTGCCAACGACGGGAGGAAATACGCGGCAAAGCAGTTGGAGGAGACGATTGAGTACAATATCCCCTCAGCCTCAACAGCCTGCCGGATCTGAACATTGGATGCAAATGCACTCTTCCCTGGCTCAACTGCATGGGTGCGATCCATGTCAATTACGAACTTGGATGGGAGGAATCTCTACAACACACCCAGGTCTCAGTTGTGGTAGGCATATAAATCAAAATACAACTGTTTGAAGATAAACTAGCTGCTAGGGCATGACTAAAAGCACTGACTGAAACCATGAGATGTCACCAACCAATTAACCCATAGTGCTTATACATGCAAGGGTAAAACCATTGATGACTCCAAACATTACATGTTGTTTCACCATCAGCTTCAGGAAACATTCCACTGCTGAGCGGCTAAAATCATCTGATCAGGGAGATTTTGGACTGGGTTATCCAATCTATGACATGACAAATAGTTTTAACCACCAAAACATTCCTTGTTGAGCCATTTCATCAAACAGTTAGCATGCATGAAATAAAAGAGGTATTCCACAATGGGGTTTTTATTTTTTTATTTTTTATGGCCGTAATGGACTTCATGGCCATAAAGCAACAATATTTTAATACTAATAAAAGATTATGCCACCCATGTAATACCCTGCCATGTCATCTGTGAGTTTGTGCTGACTGGCAGGTCATCTAAATTACCTATAATAAATCCAAAGCTCATTACTGAGGTGATATAGGCCAAACCTCTAGCCACAATTGAACTCACACCAAACCCACTTCTCACATATCCAAACAGCAACAAACACTAAGAAATTCTAAGATAAAACTACCACATTCCAAAAGATCAAACTCGGTAACGTAATTCGAAACAAATTACAATATCAGCATTTCTCCAATCATACAAAACTAGCACCAGTTCCTCACAACTCTATCCATCTAAGTTGAAGGAAACACCACCACCACCAACAACAAAACGTATAAAAGAAGGGGGCAAAAGGGAAAAAAAGAAGGGTGGGAAAAAAGAACCTAAATCAGAACCGTGATCGAGCTTCACATGAAGAAACTGAAGGATGCGACGGTTAGTAGCGGATCAGGGCTTGGAGTATGTGGAATCTTCAGGGAGCCTCGAGTCGGACTCGCCATGGAACCATCCGACCGATCTCTAACACTAGAAATCTGGAAATCCACAATCTCTTCAACCGATGAAGGTCAGAAATCTGGAAATCCACAATCGGCCCATCGACGTCCATCCAGAATCTCTGATCTTCGGCCTCCCATCGATGAAAGGAGACGGAAATCTCGGCCTTCCGTCTGCTGAAGCAGACAACAAAATGGGGGGCTTCCTTCCACGTGCGCGAGAGCGAGAGAGGAAGAGGAAGATGGGAGGGATTTGGGGGCAGTGAGAGGAAGGGAGGGAAGGATTTGGGGATTTTCTGTAGTGATTTGGGGGCACCTATAGGGAGGGAGATTGAGGATTTTCGGCAGTGAAGCGAGAGAGAGGGAGGGAGATTTGAGGATTTTCGGCAGTACAGAGAGCGAGAGACAGTAGGGTTTTGGGGGGAGCGGATTTGGTGTTACTCGAGTAACACTTGTGGATGTTACACCCGCTATGGGGCCCACCTTCATATTTTTTTTTTATCCAAGCCATCTGTTAATGTCAGATTTTGTAACAGGATCCTCCGGACGTTCGCCTTCTCTCCAATAGAGATTTCCCCCGCCAAACCTGAAAGAGGACAGAGCAACTAAGGGTGGCTGGACTCCAGCCGTTAGCCCTCCGATGCTTAAGTCAGGCCAAAGCAAGAAGAAGAGCAGCCAAGCAAAATGGGATCGAGATTATTGTGTGTACCTTTCCCTCAATGGAGTCGTCCCTTTATATAGATCTAGAGTGGTTCAATATGTTACGCAAGATATCGAGATCCCGTTGATCTCGTATACGATACTGAGATCTTGCCGATTTCATGGGATAAGATCCGCATCTTTAGAGACGAGATCCAACCCAATGACTTATTTCGGCAATCACGTTCCTTGATGACAATCCCTTGAGATCCGGAGCCACCAGAGAAGGTAAGCCCAAAAACCGACCTATACGGGCTGCCGGTAGGCGTAGTAATAGCGCTGATCGCTCATGTAGAGCTGGAAACCGTAGTTGGAGTCATAGCCAGCGAAAAGGAAGGAGACACAGACAAGACGGAAACCACCGAACTGGGTGTAGCGCTGCCTGGCATCGCAGAGGGATTGAACAAGCTGCCCAACGGGAATCGGGTGCTGGTACTGAAGGTTAAGAGATGTAGCCGCAGAAAAGCTATTCGCATGTTGGAACCTGGTCACGAGTCCAAGTGCTCGCTCATTTTGACGTAACACCTTTCAACGACTTGTGAGAAGGTCTGCTCGCTGTTCAAGAAGGGAATCTTTGCTTCGCTTTATCTGACCATCGGATAGGGGAGCTCGAAGCCTTGCGAATAGGTGCTCCGTATTTATCCATCCTACGACTTTCGAGCATATGATCTCGAAAGTCGGATGGGCATCCCGCACTTACTCGATCTGCGACCCTCGATCAGATGATCTCGAGAGTCTAATGGGTTCTTCCGTACTTTCCCAATCTGCGACTCTCGATCAGATGATCTCGAGAGTCTAATGGATTCTTCCGTACCTTCCCAATCTGCGACTCTCGATCAGATGATCTCGAGAGTCGAATGGGCGTCCGTGTACAATTTTTAATAGCTGAGCTGGTCTCCATTATTTTGTTTATAACAGATGCCCCCCAAGTCCTTGCCGCCAAGAATTTTTAAGGGAAGGACTTAGCTCACTATCACACGTAACCGCCCGATGCCTTCATCGAGAATGGAACCTCACATGATGGGCTGGAATTAATGAGCGCCAGCTTTCCGCAGCCTTTCCGCAGACAGAAAATGAAGGGGCGCTTGCCACGTGTTTAAGGAGTTAATGGGCGTGCCTGCTCGAGTGCTGCGCCGAAGGAGGGACTGCCACGTGCCATCAGATACAGCGGAATGATTGCCTATAAATATACGGAGTCCGCCATTTCTTTGATTTTCTACAGAAGCTTTTCGAAAGGAACTTGCAGTCTTCTCTTTCCATTCTTCTTCCTCCGGTGCTCCTTTTCTTTCTTTCTGTTTTTGGTATACTTCCTTTTTTTTTTCTTTTCCTTCTTTTGTTTTTATCTTCTCATGGCTGGGAACTCTGACGAGACCACCTTCCCTCTCGGTGATGCCACTCCGGAATCATCTGCTTCCAGCAGTGCGAGGGTTCCGGTAGGGAGATACACTGCAGCCGGATATCCTTCCGTTTTATCGGAGGACCGGCTGGCTGAGTTACGGGAGAGATACCTGATCCCCGACTCAGTCACTCTCCGCTTGCCCGGAGATGGAGAGACACCAGACTCCCCCCCCCAAGGATGCGTAGCTTTTTATGAGTACCAGCTAATCCTGGGGGGTACGCCTCCCCCTCCATCCCTTCATCCGCGATGTTCTCCGGTGTTACAAGATTGCCCTCGGGCAACTCATCGTGAACGGGTGGAGGGTAGTTCTGGGCTCCTTTGCCCTCTGGGCTCAGGCCAGCAACGGAGAACTCACGGCGGAGGAGTTCCTCCGTATGTTCCGTCTGAAGAAAGCTCCCTCCAGCGAAGGCTGGTATTATTTGTGTTATTGGCATCGGGATAACTTCGTGTTGGGGAAGCCCTCCTCGAACTATCCCAGCTGGAGGAAGCGGTGGTTCTATGCTTCCAGGAACTGGGAGTCTGCCTCCTCCAGGGGTCCAGGAGTGACCCGATTTTTCTGTGAAGGTAGGCACAATCCCGCATTGTGCAGTTTCTTCAATTAGGTTTTTAGGGTTTTTGCTTCATTTGACCCCTGTTTGTGCTCGCAGGTATCCCGGCCTTGAGAAAACCAAATTTGAAGGGAGGGATCAACGAGAAAATTGTAAAGGTGTACAAGGTGCCTGTTGGTGATAGGCATATCGAGGCTTGCCTGTCTCCCTCGCGACTTGCTGCAGCGGGCTTAATTTCCAGAAGAGAGGTTGAGATGACGAAGGCTGGAGAGAAGAGGGGTCTGCTGCCCCGACTGAATGGCACGGGCTCCAAGAGGCAGAAGAGAACACCTGCCGAACCATCTCAATCATCCATCCGCATGGGTAGCGATCAGCCTGCCCTTCCCGCGAGCATGGCAGGGGCCCCGGCTGGGCCCACTATTTCCTCACTGGTGGTCGCACCTGGACCGCCAGTGATTAACATTGCTGACAATTCCCCGGATGGGGCGGGGTCCGGCTGCCCCCCAGCTGGAGAGGCTCGAGAGCAGATGGAGCCTCAAGAGCAGGCTCCTGCTCGCGATCTGATCCCTGCTGCCGAGCAAGGATCTGCTCGCGAGTCAATGCCTCCCCCTCGCGAGACGGCTGGGTTGGTCGTTGCCCAACCGTCAGGGAGTGGGACATATTCTATT
The DNA here is from genome assembly GCA_003013855.2 of Liriodendron chinense. Taxonomy (NCBI): domain Eukaryota; kingdom Viridiplantae; phylum Streptophyta; class Magnoliopsida; order Magnoliales; family Magnoliaceae; genus Liriodendron; species Liriodendron chinense. The sequence continues at coordinate 201,426 of ML058566.1, read as the reverse complement.
CCCCGCCACCTCCATCCAGTATGCAAATTTTTGTTTGAGAACGTCCCTCCTCATGCCTTCGGCTCTCTTCCCGAGCCAAGCCCTGAGAACCTTCTCCTTGAAGCGGGGATGAGGATGGTTCAGGTAAGACCTCGTCAAGACCTGCTTTAATCTGTTATTACATTCCAGAATACTCTCTCATATTTTTCATCTCTTTTGCAGGGCTTAGATCTTATCCTGCGAACGAGGCGTGATATCGTTGCCGCCCGTCGCACGATAGATGAAGCTGAGGGAAAGAGGACTGCCTTGGAGAAGGCAGTTCAAGGAAGAGATCAACTGCTCAAGGCTCGTGAGGCGGTGATCGCGAAGAGAGATGAGGAGAAGAAGATCCTCATCGAGAAAATCCAAGTCCTGACCGATAGGTATCAGGCCTTGGACTCAGACTTCGTGAAGCTCACGGGTTTGAAGGAGAAGGCAGAGAGAGAGAGGGAGATCTTTCACCAAGACAAGATCTCGTTGGAAGAGCAGTTCGCGGAGGCCAGGTCGCAGCTCAAGGAGGCCTACGACAACCTGAGCAAGGAGCGCTCCGCTCTTGCACAGCTCAAGGACGACTTGATCCACTGGGACGAGGAGAAAGTCGCCCTTGTAAAAATGCTCTCAGAGGAAGGTCCTCGGGCAATTTTCGAGTTCCGGACTTCGCAGCTATATGACGACGAAAGGTATGAGTCATATGATGCTGGTCGCGACTTTGCACTAAGAGTAGTGCAACAAATGATCTCATCCTTCGATATGGGGGAATTTGGTCGAGTCGCGACCATCATAGCTGCCGAAGAGCAAGCTGCTGCTGAGAACGAGGTGACTGAAGCCACGCAGGCTGGAGGGGCTCCAGAAATGGGCCCTGAAGTCGAGAGCACAGCTCCTCCTCCAAGAGATTGATTTTCTCTTTCCTCTCTTTGTACTCGCGAGTAGATATTTGTGTAAACATTTTATCGTCAATGAAAAGATATTTTTTGGAAGTGTTGTTCTTGTTTACTCTTTCCTTTTCATGTAATGAATGCCTTCCTGTTGCAATGAGCTATGCTCAACCCAGGGGGTCGTAGCGATCATGCCCTCGTGGAGAGACTGATCTATCGATTAAGATTTTGATTCCACCAAGGGCAGAAGGTTGGTCAAGAGAGCACGTATGCTCCCTTCGGGGCTATCTTTAATCCATAGAATGGAGAAGCAACCAACTAGTAACGATTTCAGTCCTACCAAGGGCACGCAATTGGCCAAGAGGATGTGTATATTCTCTTCGGGGCTATTCAAATCCAAATAAAATGGGATAGCAGCCAAAAGGTAGTTTTATCCCTACCAAAGGTAGGCAATTGGTCAAGAGATGGTATGCATTCTCTTCTGGGCTATTCAGGTCCATGTAAATGGAGTAGCGACCAAAAGATATCTTTCACTTTATTCATAAAAATGTCGTAATGAACTACATCGATTCTAGGGATAGTATCGTAGCAAATGCTCCACGTGCCAAGGGCGACGTACGGGCTTTCCCTGCATGTCTTCAAGGTAATAAGTACCGGGTCGCACAATCCGAACAACCCGATACGGGCCTTCCCAATTTGGATCCAGTGAACGAGCGGGAACTCCAAGATTTTGCCTTAGTACTAAATCACCGGGTTGGAAGGATCTAGGCCGAACCCTAGCATTTCGATAACGAGCAATACGTTGTTGATATGCTGCCACTCGTACTTGGGAAGCATTTCTTCGCTCTTCCAAGAGATCGAGATGAAGTCGGAGATTTTCCTGATTACTCGCGGGGTCATACTGCTCGATCCGATATGAGGGCACTTGCATTTCCACTAGTACCACTGCGTCGACACCAAATGCTAAGGAAAAAGGGGTTTCACCTGTTGATGTACAAACCGTGGTTCTATATGCCCATAATACTTCTGGCAGAAGTTCTGGCCACACCCCTTTACATTCACCTAGCTTGGTCTTTAACTGGTGCTTGATGATCTTATTCACTGCCTCGACCTGCCCATTCGCCTGAGGATGATATGGAGAAGTGCGGAGATTATGTATCTTCCATTTTTCACAGAATTCATCAAAGGCTGCATTGTCGAACTGCGTTCCGTTGTCGGTAATTATAGTGTGAGGAAGTCCGAAACGGCATATGATATTTCTCCATATGAACTTAGTGGTTTGTTTCTCAGTAATCTTGGCTAATGGTTCTGCCTCGGCCCATTTGGTGAAGTAATCAACCGCTACAATCGCGAACTTATTTTGTCCCTTGCCCATGGGCAGGGGTCCAATGATATCGACCCCCCACTGAGCGAAAGGCCAAGGGCTGTCAACTGGAGTCATCCGTTCGGAAGGTACATGGGGTATAGGTGAATATCGCTGGCACTTGTCACATTTTTTAGAAAATTCAATTGCATCTGCTTTCATAGTGGGCCAATAATATCCTTGCCGCATCGCCTTATATGCTAGGGATCGCCCCCTGGGGTGATTACCACAAGCCCCCTGGTGTACTTCGTCTAGAACATGAAGTGCTTCTTCTGGATGAAGACACCTTAAATAAGGCAAGGAGAAACTTTTTCGTAACAATATTCCGTCTTGCAAGGTGTACCTGGAAGCTCGAAGCCGAATTTGTCTTGCAGCTTTCTTGTCGTCTGGTAGATATCCGTCTCTGAGATAAAATAAGATGGGATCCATCCAGCATGGAGACGATTGTACCGATATTACTTGCTCAAGAGCCGATTGGTCGATACTTAGGTTCTGGCGATGCTCGATGGGGATCGAGTGTGCTATCTCAGATTCTGGTGCAGAAGCGAGCTTTGCCAATGAGTCGGCAAGTTGGTTCTGCTCGCGAGGAATATGAATTATTTCATAGGTCTTCAGTTTTGCGAGCAGGATGAGTACACGAGACTTGTATAAGGCCATCCTTTCTTCTTTGGCTTCAAATTCACCAAGAACTTGGTTGACAATGAGCTGGGAGTCACTATGAATCAAAAAATTTTGAATTGCAAGGACAATGGCTAATTCGAGGCCGATGATCAGGGCCTCATATTCTGCTTCATTATTTGAGATGTGAGAATCGAAACGTAGAGCATATTGGAAATGCGACCCGTCGGGAGCCACTAAAATCAGGCCCGCTCCGCTACCAGTGGCCCGCGACGACCCGTCCACGAAGAGTGACCAAGGAGGCTGGTCGCTGGTCATGGTATTATCATCAGGAGAGTACGTGAATTCGGCGATGAAATCGGCCACGGCCTGGCCCTTTACCGCGGTCCTAGGGCAGAATGAGATATCATGCTCGCTGATCTCGACTGCCCATTTAGTTAACCGTCCGGAAGCCTCAGGTTTTTGAAGGACTTGTCGTAGCGGATGATTCGTTGGTACTAAAATAGCATGGGCCTGAAAGTATGGTCGCAGTTTTCGAGCTACCGTGACTAAAGCTAGGGCCAGTTTCTCCATATCAGAATACCTAGTTTCTGCCTCAACCATTGCTCGACTGATATAATAAACAGGCCTCTGCACCCCGGAATCTTCTCTCATTAAAGCGGCACTAACGGCCGTAGTGGACACAGAGAGATAAAGAATGAGTTGCTCATGTGCTACAGGTTTAGATAAAATGGGGGGTGTGCTCATGTATAGCTTCAATTGTTGAAAGGCTTCCTCACATTGTGGCGTCCATTTCCAATCAGACTTGGCCGTTGCACGAAGGAGTTTGAAGAATGGTAAACATTTGTCAGATGCTCGCGAGATGAACCTGTTTAACGATGCGATGCGACCAGCCAGACGCTGGACGTCCTTCAGAGTGGCGGGGGATTTCATCTCAATCAATGCTTTTATTTTCTCAGGATTAGCCTCAATTCCGCGTTGGCCAACCATGAACTCGAGAAATTTCCCTGCAGACACACCGAACGCACATTTTTCTGGGTTCAATTTCATTTGATACCTCCTCATTAGGTCGAAGGCTTCTCGAAGATCAGAAATATGATCATCTTCTATAGTGCTTTTCACGAGCATGTCATCAACATAGACTTCCATATTCCTACCAATCTGAGCAGTGAATATTTTGTTGACGAGACGTTGATAAGTGGCCCCTGCATTTTTAAGACCGAATGGCATTACCTGGTAACAATATAATCCCCGGTCTGTGATAAAAGCGGTATGCTGGCTATCAGGTGGGTGCATCGTTATCTGGTTGTAACCAGAATAAGCATCCATAAAGCTAAGCAGAGCATGTCCAGCTGTTGAATCGACCAACTGGTCGATCCGCGGCGTCGGGAAGCTATCTTTGGGACATGCTTTATTCAAGTCTGAATAGTCGACGCACATTCTCCATTTTCCATTAGCTTTCCGGACGAGAACCACGTTCGCGACCCACTCTGGGTAGTCAACTTCTTTTATGAAATTGACCGTGAGTAGCTTTTCAACTTCAACTTTGATCGCCATTTGCCTTTCTGCAGTGAAGGCTCGTCGACGCTGGTGTACGGGTTTATGCTTTGGATCGATATTGAGACGATGCACGATGACGTTGGGGTCGATGCCTGACATATCTTTATGAGACCAAGCAAACACGTCCTGGTATTCAGTGAGGAAACGGATCAAATCTTCGCGATGGACACTAGTTAAAGAGGATCCAATGTACACGATCTTAGACGGGTCGTCTTCGGTCAGGTGAATCGCTACTGTTTCCTCCCCAGGAGTTCCTGACTTAAGAGCGTTCTCTCTCGGATCCAACGAAGTGTTGGTAGATAAGGTGGGTGAACCTTGTACTATCTCCATAACGGGAGTCGCTTGAGCCTTCTTTCGATCTTGGAGGGCTATCTGGTAGCAAGATCGTGCCTCATGTTGAATTCCTCGCACGACCCCGATACCATTTGGGGTAGGAAATTTGACACACAGATATGAAGGATGCAAGGCTGCCCCGACCTTGGTAAGAGACGGCCGCCCCAAAATGGCGTTATATGCCGATTTTCGATCCACCACTAGGAAGTTTATGAAGACGGTGGTCTTCGCTGGACTCTCTCCAAAAGTTACTGGGAGATCGATACTTCCTTCAGGTGTTACTACCTCACCTCCGAAGCCGACTAGGGGGGTCGAAACTGGCTTGAGTAGGCTTCTGGCAAGTGCCATTTTGTTGAAAGCCTCCAAGTATAGAATATCGGCTGAACTACCTGTATCCACCATAATTCGATGAGTCAAATAATTCGATACCTTCAATGTGACTACGATGGAGTCTTCGTGAGGGAAGTGAATTCCCTTTGCATCTTCGAGAGTGAAGGAAATTGGAGGATGGCTGGTTTTTTACGAGCTAGACGTCTGTTCCAGCCAGTAGATTTGCTGGGGTTCTCTGGATGCCTTTCGAGCGTATGCTTTTCTTGAAGCTTGAGAGTCACCCCCGCAAGCTGGTCCCCCGACGATAGTGCGAATTTCTCCCGTGAGCTCAGCATCCTCTTGGTCAGTTTGATGATGAGGTTGTTCCTTTTTGGGGGTCGAGGTGTTCGCCATTTCTGGTGATCGATTTTTACGAGCAACATAATCCTGGAGATGGCCTTTTCGAATGAGAGCTTCGATATGGTCTCGTAGAGAGATGCAGTCCTGGGTTCTATGCCCATGATCTTTGTGGTAGTAATAGAACTTGCTCTTGTCTCTCTTCTCGGGATCAGATTTGATCTTTGCAGGCCACTTTACATATGGCTTGTATTTAATCTCCATTAGAACCTTTTCATGAGACTGATTAAGAGGAGTGTAGTTATGATATTTACCGGAGTAAGGCTTCTTGGGAGAATGATCGCGTTGATCACGACGATATTTTTTATCTGCAGAAGAGGTTCCCTCTGGCTTGCGTTTCTTACCCTGTGCCCCATGGCGTGTCAATGCGGCTTCTTCTGCATTGATGTACTTCTGAGCTTTGGCTTGGAAATTTTCGGTGGGCTTTTATCCAAGGCAAACCTGAATTTTTCGCTCGTTATTCCTGCTATGAGGGCTGCGAGCCCTTTTTCCTCGGTATAACCTTCAGTTTGAACAGCTTCAGCGGTGAATCGTACTGTGAACTCTTTTATCGTTTCCCCATGCTGCTGTTTTAGATTCATCAGATGGGAAGCTGGCTTCTTGATGCTGATGCTTCCCATGAATTGAGAAAGGAATATCTCCGATAACTGAGAAAAGGAGCCGATGGAACGAGGCTTTAATCCTTGGAACCACGTACGAGCTGCCTCCTTCAATGTTAGGGAAAAGGCCCTACACATGATTTCTGAACCATGTCCCTCCAACTCCATGAGGGACCTGTATGTTTCCAGGTGTTCAAGAGGATCGCCAATACCTGTGTACGGGGTGATAACAGGCGTTCGATACTTTCTGGGTAACGGGGCTTCCATAACCTTGCTGGTGAAGGGGGATTCGGATTGATGAATCGCTGTCATGACTGCGGATGGTCGATTTGCTTGGTATCGCTGTTCCATGACATCAAAACGATCATGGATTCTTTTGAGATCTCCTTCCCATGGTAGGGTATAGCTTGATGTTTCGGCGGTGGAGCCCTGCGGTTGAGGTTGTCGAGACGAGCTAGAATGTATAGAATGTGGAGACGGCACAGGGGGATGGCAGCCAAGTGGTGGGACCTGTGGTTCGTCCATAGAATGTCTGGAAGCCACCGGTATGGGTTGCGGTGGTAAACCTTCGGAGGGTTGTCTTTGTGGTTCAGGAAAATGCTGATCAAGCCGATTCGACAGGGCTTGAACTCCGGCATTTAGAGTCAGAAGAGTGTTTCCGAGGAAACGCAAGACATCGTCTTGATTTCCAGAGGCCTCGAATAATGGATTTGTTGATGGCACATTCGGGGCTCCTTGAGGGATATTCGTCGACGTGGGTGGAAGAGCAGGTACGGATTCTGTCTCATCGGGCGGAGGTGGTGCCTGCCTTGAAGTCGAAGGATGAATGGCCTTTTTAGGAGGCATCGCCGAAAGATTTTTTATCGGAGGAACGATTGATTTTGACGATCAAGTCATTCCCACAGACGGCGCCAAACTGTTAATGTCAGATTTTGTAACAGGATCCTCCGGACGTTCGCCTTCTCTCCAATAGAGATTTTCCCCGCCAAACCTGAAAGAGGACAGAGCAACTAAGGGTGGCTGGACTCCAGCCGTTAGCCCTTCGATGCTTAAGTCAGGCCAAAGCAAGAAGAAGAGCAGCCAAGCAAAATGGGATCGAGATTATTGTGTGTACCTTTCCCTCAATGGAGTCGTCCCTTTATATAGATCTGGAGCGGTTCAATCTGTTACGCAAGATATCGAGATCCCATTGATCTCGTATACGATACTGAGATCTTGCCGATTTCATGGGATAAGATCCGCATCTTTAGAGACGAGATCCAACCCAATGACTTATTTCGGCAATCACGTTCCTTGATGACAATCCCTTGAGATCCGGAACCACCAGAGAAGGTAAGCCCAAAAACCGACCTATACGGGCTGCCGGTAGGCGTAGTAATAGCGCTGATCGCTCATGTAGAGCTGGAAACCGTAGTTGGAGTCATAGCCAGCGAAAAGGAAGGAGACGCAGACAAGACGGAAACCACCGAACTGGGTGTAGCCCTGCCTGGCATCGCAGAGGGATTGAACAAGCTGCCCGACGGGAATCGGGTGCTGGTACTGAAGGTTAAGAGATGTAGCCGCAGAAAAGATGTTCGCATGTTGGAACCTGGTCACGAGTCCAAGTGCTCGCTCATTTTGACGTAACACCTTTCAACGACTTGTGAGAAGGTCTGCTCACTGTTCAAGAAGGGAATCTTTGCTTCGCTTTATCTGACCATCGGATAGGGGAGCTCGAAGCCTTGCAAATAGGTGCTCCGTATTTATCCATCCTACGACTTTCAAGCATATGATCTCGAAAGTCGGATGGGCATCCCGCACTTACTCGATCTGCGACCCTCGATCAGATGATCTCGAGAGTCTAATGGGTTCTTCCGTACTTTCCCAATCTGCGACTCTCGATCAGATGATCTCGAGAGTCTAATGGATTCTTCCGTACCTTCCCAATCTGCGACTCTCGATCAGATGATCTCGAGAGTTGAATGGGCGTCCGTGTACAATTTTTAATAGCTGAGCTGGTCTCCATTATTTTGTCTATAACACCATCCATACGTTTCTCCAGCCCATCTTAGGACGCGGTTGCAAATATTAAATATATCCAAATCTCAGGTGGACCACACAAAAGGAAATAGTGGTGATTGAGTGCCTCACAATTAAAAATTCCAAAGGGTCCATCTTAATGTTTTGGTGATTTTTATTTCTCATCCTCCCTGTTGATAATGTAAAGAAGATCGGGATGAGGGGAAAATGCAATGATCAGATTGATCCAAAACTATTGTGATCCATAAAAAGCTTTTAATCACCATTAATCACAGTTTCTCGTGGTATGGTCCACCTGAGATTTGTATCTTCTTAAGGTTTGGGATCTGATCGTACAATGAGATGGAAAAACAGATGGGCTACATGGATATAAAATAAATACAAAATTGTGGCCACATGGTTGGAGTAACACCCACTAAGGTGACAACTAATCCACTCCTTTTGGGCGTTGGAATGGGATCAGATTGTGTAGTGAGTTACTCAGTACGCTCTTATCATACTGAGTAAACAAAGTTAGGCCCACCTTGAATGTATATGGTTTATCCATGCTGGCCATCCGTTCTTACAATCATTTTAGGCGTTGAGCCAAAAATTGTAGCATATGCAAATCTCAAGTGGACCATAACACAAGAAACAGTGGGAGATTATATTTCCACCGTTGAAACCTTGTTAGGGCCCACAATGATCTTTATTTGTCATCCAACCTGTTCATAAGATAAAAAAGACATGGATGAAGGGAAAATAAAAAGTTCAGCTTGATCAAAAACTTTTGTAGCCCCAAAAAAAATTTCAACGACAGACATTCAATTCACACTATTTTTTATTGTGTGGTCTAGTAGAACTTTGGATATACTTAATTTACGGGATCAAGCCCTGAAATTATCTGATAAAATGGATGAACGGACTAGATAAAATACATAAATCATGGTGGACCCCATAGATTTTACTAAGTGCTTAGCGTAATGAGTTACCGCTTCCGCTGGAATGAGATCGGATTAGGTAAAACCTTGGCCTCACGTGCGAACCTTACCATGGGTCACCGTGGGCTCACCTCGATGAATGTATTATGTATTCACGCCATTCATATGTTTTTCCATATTATTTTAGGGCATAATCCCAAAAACAAAGGAGATCCAATTATTAGGTGGACTATAACATTAGAAATAGTGGTGATTGATCATCCTACCATTAAAAACTTCTTAAATCTTAATGTTTCAATATTACCATCCGATCTATTAATAACGTCACATAAGCCTAGATGAAAGGAAGAAACAATTATAAGCTTAATCCAAAACTTTTGTGGCCCATTAATGGTCAATTACTACTGTTTCTTATGGTATGATCCACCTTATAATCGAATCTCTTTAGTTTTTGGATAATGCCTTAAAATAATATGGAAAAATGTATAGACAGTGTGGATACATAATACATACATTAAGATGGACCCCATGGTAACCCATGGTAAGGGCCAGATTATTTTGGGTGAGGTCGGGGTCTCACTTAATCAGCTCGGAATAAAGCCAACTAGGTGTTACCTAACTGTGAAGTGCCCACCTTGATGTACTTTTATATATCCACATTGTCCATATGTTTTTCCGTTTTATTTTAAGAATTGGTCCAAAAAATTATGCAGATTCAAATTATAAGGTGGTCCATACCAATAGAAACAAATGAATAACAATTAAAAACCATGTGCGGGCCACAAAAGTTTTGGATCAATTTGATCCTTCAAATTTTCCATCATCCAAATCTTCTTAACATTATCACTAGGTTGGATTGCAAATAAACATTACTAAAATGTTACAATGGGCCATTTGATATTTTTAAATGGTGAGGTACTCAATTACAATTGTTTCCGATGGTGTGGTCCACCTGAAATTTGGATCTACATATTTTTTGGCAATCCGCCATAAATTAGGTTGCAGAAATGTATGGACGACACAGATATAAAATACATCATCAACGTGGGCCCCACGATAGGGGTAACACCCACTTAAAGCAAACTAGTAGTAAATAAATCTCGATTTTTTTCTAAATTTTGATTTTTATTTAAATTTCAATTTTTCTCCAACATTGTTAATATTTTTTTTCAAAATGCCAAATCTTTTTAAACTTTTAAACTTTTTTCAAAATCTCAATTTTTTTTTATTAGACTTCTCAATTTTTTTTCAAAATTCAAAATTCTGTTTAAAAGCTGCATTTTTTTTTTTCAAAATCTAACGTTTTTCAAACTTATCAATTTTATTCAAACTTCTTAATTTTATTCAAATTATCGAATTTTGTTCACTATGTCAATTTCCTTCAAAATCTTAGTTCTTCTTTTTTTTTTTTTTTCAAAATATCTAGTTTTTTTAAATCTCAAATTTTCTCAACCATTGTTAACTTTTTATTTCAAACTTGTCATTTTTTTTTCAAAATCATTTTTTTTTAACTCCTCAATTTTTTTTTTCAAAATGTCAATCCTTTTAAATTCAATATTTGTTTTCAAAATCAGTTTTTCATAAACAAAGTAGTAAAATGGACATTACGAGAGGGGCTCATTAAAATATCAACTTGAGCAAAAACTTTTATGGCCTCCAAGAAGTTTTTAATGATGGACATTCAATCACCAGTACGAGGTCCAATTCAAATTTGGATCTATCTCCGTTTGATTGACCGCATTTTAATTTTTTTCAAACTTCTTCATTTTTTTTTTATTAAAATGTCAATTCCTTTCAAACCTCTCAGTTTTTTTTTTTTTTTTTTTTGAAATCTCATTTTTTTTTATTAAACTTAAATTTTTTCAAAAGACAAAATCTTAATTTCTTTTTAAAAATATATTTTTTTTCAAACTTATTGATTTTATTCAAACTTCTCATTTTTTTTTCAAAATGCGAAGTTTTTTTTTTTTTTTAGAATGTCTTCAAAATCTCGATTTTTTTTTCTTCAAAATCTTGGCTTTTTTAAATCTCAATTTTTCTCGCACATTGTTAATTTTTTTTAAACTTCTTAACTTACTTTAAAACAACAAACAATTTTTTTAAACTTCACAATTTTTGTTTTCAAATTGACAAATTTTGTTTTCAAAATCTCTTTTTTTTTTAAATCAAACTTTTCAAATTTTTTTAAAAAAAATGAAAGACACAATTTCTTTTTAAAAATTCTGATGTTTTTTCAAACTTATCCAATTTTAATCAAACTAAATTTTTTTTTGAAATCTCAATTTTTCTCAATCATTGTTAATTTCTTTTCAAACTTCTCAATTATTTTTTAAAATCATAATTGTTTTTAATCTTCTCAATTTTCATTTTTAAAATGTCAATTTTCTTAAAATTTCATTTTTTTATATCAAAATTCTCATTCCTTTTTTCAAAATACAAAATCTAAGTTTCTTTTTAAAACTTGCGGTTTTTTTTTCAAACTCATAAAATTTATTCAAAATGCTAATTTTCTTCATGAATATCAAATTTTTTTTTTCAAAATTTTGATTTTTTAATCCCATTTTTTTCAAAATCCAATTTTCTTTTAAATCTCAAAATATCTCCTACTTCATTATTTTTTTAAACTTCTCAAATTTCATTTTCAAAATGTCAGTTTTTTCAAATTCTACTAAAAAGTTGTGAAAATAGTTTAATTTGTATTAACGACGGACGAAATTCGTCGCTAGATTAAATGTCTTCTGCAGAATTATACGGATGTCGCAAAAGCTAAATTTTAGAACTGATTTGATCCGTCGTAGATTTTACGACGGATATAGTTCGTCGTTTATTTACGTAAAACGACGGATGCAATTACCCGCCAAAGCGGGACTATAGCAGTTAGCGACGGACTGTTTCAGCATTTATTATGAATATTGTCCGTCGTTAAACCAAGCCTATTTTGTGACGGATGGTATCCGTCGTTAATCCAAGCATTTTGTCTTTTATTTGCTGTTTTGGCATAGTAATAAGTGTTTTGGAATATGATTTACATATACATGCTACTCATTTATCTTGATAGGATGTCCTTTTCAACCCATATAATCATATAGTGTTTTAAGATAAATCTTATTGAATCCAACTCGGCAAAATGATTAAGAAAGGCCGCTTGGGGTTGACTACCCTATAGACTCATTCAATCAATCAAGGCTGGACACGGGTGACTAACTGTAGTTTAGAAATATGCGGGTCACGTACGTCCAATGTCAATTTCCCCAAGGTTCTTAATTATCGATCGGATTAGTCTAATGTCGGCGTGGATATAATTGTACTTGTTTTCTTTCGTCGCACTACTAAGGAATCTAAGGTATCAGCATTCCCATCGTCAAAAAGTCCACTTCAAACTATTAGTGCGATTCGATCTGATCAAGACTCATAAGTTGGGCATAGTGGTATGGGACATCGTGCTTGATCTGCTGGCTATGCTGGGATGACTAGCCTCCCCATAGAGACCAGTGTAATGTTGGAGGTGAAGAGCCTTCCATGTTGTGTTGGGATTGGGAGACGAGCTCCTTCCATTTTGATTATGTGATTGGCTGACGAGCCTTTGTTGTACCATGTATTTTTGGGTGACAAGCCCTATAATGATCAATGGTCATGGGTGAAGAGCCATTATGGCCGATACGAACCATGTGATTGACCGATGATATAAGTGGTATCTTAACTTCGCCAACTTGCTGATTAAAATTGCATTAATAAATAGTCGGCTAATCATGCATGTACATCATCATGACATGCATTTTGTGTATGTGGGCGATGCTTGGTGACGAGCCGCATCACTGTCTACTGTAACGGTGATTGATAATGGTGCATAGGGCATGCATCTGCACATCATCATTCATGTATTTAAGTAACCAGATTAGGAGCTCTTTTTGTTTTGCATGACATCATTACCTATACTTGAATGTGATTGATAACATGTGTAACTTAGCAATAATGGAATCACTATGCTAGCTACTCACTCTCACCTAAGACGATGTTTTAAAACACCAACCTAGATGATATCATCAATGTGGGTACCTCGGGAGCAGACGTACTAGATAAGGCCTAGTTAGACTCTGTAATAGAGACATCGTACTTCTAGAACTCGGGCGGGTTGAAATAGGTGGAGTTCTTCGTGACAGTTCTGTTATTATAGTTTTGGGCTGTGACACGAGACATTTGAATTTCTCAGATTTTAAACATGTATGTTGGAGTCCCCAACTAGGGTGGATTCAATGGTTTTTTTTAGTGTGCATTTTAGTTTATATAATCCCCATCTAGGCAAACACCACTCGTTAAATTATACACTTTTGGATTTTTACCATATATTTATGGGTTTAGTTATCCTTTCTTAACTCATGATGCCGCTAATTTAAAAGCTACTCTAATTATTGGTTATGCTTAAGTATTAATCGGTCTGCATGGGTAAATGAGGACTTACCCACATGCTTTTTACTAAGTTCACACTCGAATACTTGGGATTGAAGTCTTCATATTCAGGTGCCAAATTTTAGGGCATGACAGTTTCCCTCTCTGTTTTCCTCGGACGAGCTTGTTTGCTAGTACTTCTTGAGAGGTTCCTAGATATGGGACCTTAGCCTATAGATCTGGTAATTTTTTTTTTAAATTGTCAACCTTCTTTCTTTTTTCTACGATGCGTTTGTAGCTTCTCTATATTAGAACTTATGATCAACCTTCCAATTTACTCTTCTTCTTTTTTTGTCTTTTAAGCCTTGCCAGTTGGAATCCTTGTGCTGAAATTGTTGCAAACAGTAGCAATGTAATGGTGCCAAATTCTTGTATTTATTTAGACAAAGATCCTTGCACTTGATAAGGTATTCATGTTTTCTTTGGATTGTCCTTATCAAGCTACCAAAACAGTGAAAAAGGGGGTAAAAAACCATCTTAAATCGTGATTCCAGATATTTTGGACCATCGTAGGGGCCGTTTTATTTTACTGTGTCGTAAAACTTACCCAATGGTCTAACACCATTGTTAATATGATTATGGATTGTCTCAAAACCTGATGGTCCATAACCATCGTTGAAGTGCATTTAACCTCCACTTTTAGATGGTCCAGACCCATTGGTAATCTAACATTTAGAGATGGCTATATATAGACCGTCGGTAATTTTCAATTTATAACTAAATTAAAAAAGGATGGAGCTATAAATATCCTAGAGGGGGGTGAATAGGACAACTCAATTCAATTCTTCTACTTGTAATATTAAAATAAATCAGAGAATCAATCACAAGACTAGCAAGAATATGCAATAACTCAATCTGAAAGCAAATAGAGTGCAATATGAAAAACCTAGAATTGAATCGTAGGACAACATTTCACTTAGAAATCTAAGTAGGATAACCTTATGTCACAATTCAAGGTTTCAAAGACAATCAAGCACATAAGAAAGATAAGCAATAAAAGCAATTACCACAACACAGAGTTATAGTGGTTCGGTGCTAAAAATAACTTGCACCTACTCCACTCCCAAAATTACTTCTCCTTGTAATTTTGGGTTTCCACTATATAAAGGTTTTCACAGGTTCACCTTTAAAACCCAATACAGAGATTGTGATTTTCACAGGCTTATCACAACAAAACTTCAAATGATTTTCTCAAGCTAATTAATAACCTTAAGTGATTATCACAGGCTAATCACTAACAACCTGATTTGAGATTTTTATGGGCTACCTTAAATAAAACCCAAAAGTAATAGAAAGATATTACTGCTCTTCTTGTAGAAAATGATGAAGCTTCAATGATGCAGTGATCCGATCGTTGTAGAAAATAAACTAATATGGCTCGAACAATATAGATCTAAGAATTTCTAAAAAGAGTTTTCCTAAAATTGGAATTTCAGTTTTCTTTTCTCTAGTATGAGAATGATCCTCACTTTACACAATCAAATTAAATCAGAAGAGAACTGAGATAGCTATAATATAAAATAAAAATTTAGAACAAATATCTAGACTATAAATGAGAGCTTTTTCACCAGAGAATAGTATTTTTGTGCTTTTTCTTGATGTGAAAAATAAAGTGAAGAAAGCTATATTTATAGTAAAAAAGTTAGGTCTTCGGTTGACCTAAGATTTCCTTCGGCTGACCTTAGATTCAACCGTTTTATCCCAACGGCTATCGAATTTCGCGAGATAAGAATTTGTTCATACTTTGGTTGACCCAAGTGTCGGTTTGGCTAGCTCGAGTGAGTTTTGGCTGACCCGAGATAGGGTCGGGCTGACCCAAGATTCGAGTCCAAAAATCTGTTTCACATCTGAGAACTTGACCGAAGTTTTCTTGGGCTGGCCGAACACAAGGCTAGGTTGGCCGAACTTCCCTAACAAAGTTCAATCAAGCTTGTTGGAAACTTGACCGAAGAATTTTGTGAAATTGCGTCGGGTGATCTAACACGACACCCTAAGCACACGTGCGGAAGCTTAAGGAGCAACTAGAATTTTGGCTAACTCCTAGAAGGGGGGGTGATTAGGACCTTTTAAAATATTTTTGCTTACTTAACAAATTTAGCAAATCAAACTACGTAAGCGATTAACACTTCGGCTTCCAAGCCTAAGTGGGTCCAATCAAAAGACTAGCAAATGATAAGTGCAATCAGCAACCTAATCTAATTAACACATGTGGACTATAGAGGATGGATCAAGAAACACTCAAGTCAACATGAGGTAGTGAATGTACATCTTGTGAGTGTGGAGGTGCCTATCAAGTGCCTAGCATGCATTCCTAACCAAGCATTCATAATTAACCAATTAAACACAATGCATAAAGAGAAATGTGCTCAAGAACAATCACAAACACAAGGATGTATAGTGGTTCGACTACTTGTCTACTCCACTCCCGGTTCAAGTACTCAACCCCTTTGAGCACACCGGCATTCACTAGGGAGTTTAAATCTGGTTCCTCCCAACCAAGGTGTTTTAACTCGGATCCACCCAATCGGGGAGTTTACAGGTTCCTCCCAACCTATACGTTTGCACCCGTGTTGGTGGCTCCCCCTTGGAGACTTTGTTTAGGCCCGATAAATAGGCCAAGGATCGACAAACGACCCTAGTTCGAGTTTGTTAAACAAATTCTACATTCAACTCCCACAGGGAATTGAGTGAATGGACTCCTAACAAGACAACCATTACTTGTCAGATTGAGCCCCTTTGTAGCGCCGCTTTGGGTTGCTTCTTCTAGCTCTCCCTGTGCTTGAATCCGCTCCCCTTGTGCTCCCCAGATCTTTGACGCCGCTGCTTTGCCAAGGCTTCAGCTCCAAGATCAACTACCTTGCATGTGATGCTCCATTGGAGATGCCTAAGGTGCTAGGGAATGGTGAATCCTCTACAAATGGTAGGGAATAGGTTTCCTAGAGGAATACACTTATTTGGACTCCTAGGTAGTGTTTAGACAAGGGATTTAACTATGATCAAGGTGTCTAAGCCCTAGGAATCAAGAGGGAACAAGTCCATTATCAAGATGTCATTGAATGGCCCAAGCTTGTGATGAAAACACAAGGAGAATGGCTTGCTATGGGTTTGGGATAGAGCCTCTGATGGTCTCTAGCAATGATGACTTCTATCTCCTCAAAATTCCCTCTCTTAGCTAAAAAATGAATCCCCCTCTTTAAATAGATTTTCTTCCAACGGTAAAAAAACGGGCAGATTCTCGCATCTCCGATTGATCGGAAAAGGATCTGATTGATCGGAGACCAGTCCGATTGATCGGAGACATGTCCGATTGATCGAAAATCAGTCCAGTGAATTCTCTAAAAGATATTCCGATTGATCGGAAAACATGGTCCGATTGATCGGACTGACCCCTTCCGATGGATTGGAAGACTTATCCGATTGATCGGAGTCCTATCAGAGCCAATGTCCGATTAATAGGAGATCAATCAGAAACTACTGTTTAAGCTGTTTTGATTACAACAGCTTCCACCTCTTTAACTAGTCTAACTTATCATATTTTTCATGGAGTTTTAAGACTAATGATGATGACTAAGTGTATACCTAGATGGTGCAAGTCATCTAAGAGGTTATGGTTTTGGGTAGGTTCAAGGCAAGGCACACCAAGGCATTTCTTTTACCTGTTTCTTCATCCTTGATGTAGCTGGTCCGTCTTGTGTCTTCGGTCTTTGTCTTCATTAAGCTCAACCGACACTAGACTCACTAACCTAAGTGATTGACAAACAAGGTGCACTAGTATGCCATAGAAAAGTGCACTAACATTTTGGGTAAGCCAAAGATTCTTAGGCCGACCAAACATAGGGTTAGGCTAGTTGAATTTCCTGAAATAGGACTCTTAAAAAAAATATTTGAGTGACTAACTTAAAAGCCATATAAAAACACCTAACCTAGGGTCATCCTATGGTTAATATTTCCTTGGCATATATGATTTATCTTCATAGCTTTGCCGCATCTTGTTGTAGAGTCGAGTCTTGATCTTGATGTATTTGTTGAGGTAGAGACTTGTCTTCTCAAAGAACTTGGCTTGCACACACAACCTCATGCACTAAAGTAGTGTCTACGAAATATGACAACTATACTGTACTTAGCACTCACATTCTATGCTTAGCACTTACATAAATAGAGATTGCCTAGAACGTCGACAAATTTGTTGCATTAAAAAAAGTTCAGCGGTAATTTTCTTTTTGTGTTCCTTTCACTTGATAGAAAAAAACAAATATTCAAGAAACACAAAACATGGATATAAGTCCTAATAAGTAAAATTGCAAATGTTAAAAAAATGAACTTCATTTGCTTCTTTTTTTTTAAGTGAGAGTACACCTTTTTAAAATTGAACTGATTATAACCAAATAATACGAATGGACAAAAAAAGAAAGAAAAAAGGCAACAAAAAAAAAAAATCAAGGGCTTCTAATTAAAAAAAATCAAACCTCAAACAAATACAAATGATGCAAAATTGCTGCATTGAGATTCGCATCGCACACTTTCATGGAATAACCGTTGCCATGATTTATGAGGTCAAGCACATCCACGATTCTTAATTTCTTGGGTGTCACTTTTAGTGGGGAAGCGTAGTTTTATGGCGTAAATCACTTGGCATCAAATCATAAGTGAAGAGCTAAACCAAATAGTGTATATATCATCTTTTAGTAAAGTGTAAATACATACTATCATTCACAACCATGGAGTGCACTTAGTTGGGGACTTAAATATATACATATCCAAAAATGAGTGTAATAGTCTATCAACATTGAATTTTCCCTTAAGAGACTCTAATGAAATGGAGACAAGTTTGCCTACAACTGCTCACCTGCAACCTGAAACATGACTCGTTAAACACAGGGTCAAAATAAGCAGCATGACTCCCTGCTGCCTCTAAGGTACCTGCGACATAAGTATTTGGTTGGTGTTTTAAAACGCTGTCCCAGGTGAGAGTGACTAATTATACTTAGTCTCACCATTCCTAAGTAACATATGTTATCAATATAAACAAGTACAAGAAATGAAATATAACATTACAAACAGTTTCTTATTCTAATTAAATAATTCATGCATTCATGATATGCAAAATGTCATATTTTGGAAGTTAGTAAAGTAGGGATTGGTTACCCTAGAGCTTGTAGCGAACCCGTGCACATGCAAAGGGTCAAGTAATACTCTGGGTTTATATGAACAACTGGACACCTGATAACACCTATGAATGCATGCATGATTATCTATCCTTTATTAATCAGTATTCAACCAACAGTATTGGTGAAACCAAAACACCACCATTATCACAAGTCGAGCAAGTAGATAAACACGTGGTTCGTCACCAGTGTCCCTAATCCCTTAAGGATTCGTCACCCGATGTCCATAATCATCAATTTAATATGTACGGGCATGTGCCTAAGACATTAAATCAAACGGTAGTGGATCGTCACCCACAAAATTGATGGTAGGCTCGTCACCTCGATCGGTTCTTAATACTCATTGTAAGGCTCATCACCTACATATGTTAAAGACAACATAGACATAATGTCCCATACTACTGTGCCCGGCTCATGAGTTATAGTACTTACGCTTACTAATCACTACGAGGGGCTTTCACTCAACATAAATTGACAACATTGACATAGTATCCCATACCACCATGCTTGGCTCTTGAGATTCAGTACACAAGGTGTCATAACATTGCGAGTTCACGACAATGGGAATTGTGGTATTCTCGACTCTATAGGATGTGCGACAACATTCACACAATCCTTATTATCTTTGAAGTAGCACTGATTCGGTGGATTGAGGGTCTTTAACAAGACCAACTTAATTAGGGTCGATCAACCGTGTTTCGCCCAAATTGACCGAACAAGTTTGTGACGGCCAAAACCAAAGTAAGTAGTCCACACATTCATGATTTTTTATAGACTAATCCAAAGCAATGAAAATTCATGATAATATCGTAATCATGATTATAAACCTAAAACAATCACATTTCATCAAAAATCTCTATTAGGCATTTAACCAAACACTTGGCGTACAAAACACATTTACAAAATCAAGCTTAAATGAACACCCAATTCATATTATTCAACCAACATGTTATTAACTTAAAACACAACATATGAATAATAATCATAGCATAATTCTAACATTTAAATAGTAAAAATTCTAACTAACACATAAAATTCACTAGCTGATATTGTCAGGGGCTAATAAATGCTAACTTAGAAGAATAGTCCTCACATGCATTGGTTAATTCACGAGTTAACGACGTCTACAATCCAAGGGTTTAGGAAAAACCTAGAATTCCTACCTAAATTCGACAAAAATCACATTTAGGGCTAATCAGTTCTAAGGAAATTCCAAATCTTCAAAGTAGGACAACATTCTACCTCCGATTACAACTTGGTGTTGCTTGGATAGAAGAGATGGCACCCAAATATGTGTTTTCTAGAAAAACCTCTAAGGAAACCCTTCAGAAAACCTAAATTCTATTCTCTAACCTATTTCCCAAATGAATTTTCTTATATAGGTCTTTTTTTATGGAAAAACTAAGGTGTGTCACACATCTCACACACTCGAGTCTTGTTTGAAGTTTTGCAATTCTAAGCATGATCTTGGACATTCAATTCAAGTGAGTTATCAAGTCCACTAAGGTAAACGACTTCCTATAGTTTTGTGATCATTGGCCCACCAACGAGCATTTTGAAGTTCTTTTAGGCATTTTGGCGACATTTAAGGTGATATTGGGAATAATATTTTATCGATATTTATACTAGGTTTGTAGCACCCAGGATTAGGCACACGAGTGATATTATAAAGTGCATTTATTTACTTCCTAAGAGTATTTAATCATGTTAGTACGGTTTCCTAGTGGTAACACCTGTGTATCAACTCGGGTTGAGCATAGTCAAATCCGTGGGTTGTTACATGATTAGAAGAGGAAGTATTTATAAGTGGTTCCAAAGGAGATACATTTTCAGCCATCTTTTGCTTTTTGTATGAGCTCGATCCCATTAATCCATGTATTGGCAACATAGAGATATTGGCATCCACATCACGAGAACATTCACCAACTATTTTGGTTTCATAATGCTTATGTTTTGATACATATCGAGCATGTGAAAGCCCTCTTTCAGTTACATCATATCACTCAATTTATTATTAAGCAACGAGACTGTGAGAAGCAAGAAATCACCTCCAAGCCTCTCATTAGATCTTCCTTGGTTTGAGAAGTTGATATGCAGATGCGTGCCCTTCCCAATAACAGTGGTGTCGCGGGAAATGCAACCATCACAACTATAACTTACATAAAACAGAAGCATTCCTTTTGATTTTTTAGACCTGTGGTGATTGAAGTGAGGGGTCCGGTCAAAACAATATGGAGAGGCTTCCGGGGCGATTGAGTGAAGGAAGCGATGTGCCGACAATGATGTGGGGTCAAAGCATGATAGGTGCTCTTTTGTTGATATGGGGTCCGGGAACACAGTGTTGTACAAGGCAGGGGAGGTGAGCCAGGGATTAAGCAGGGTAAACAGCATACGGAAAGGCAGGGAAGCGATCTCTGTCTTTTACGAATAGGACCCCAGCCGATCGATCTGTGTAATGAGATGCCGGTGATATTCACGTGACGGCTGGAACTCTTTTCGTACCTAGGCCGATTGAGCGAAGCGATTCTTCGTTTCCGTTGAAAGCAAAGTCAGTATGGTGAGTCAAGTTGAGATCTTTCGTTGCAGCAAGGGAATGTGATCTTTCTTTCGTGTGCCGTGCCGTTGATATGCCGCGTTTTACGATTGTAGCTTTGTAGCTAGCCGTGTTGATATGCCGCGTTGTTAGCAGTCCAGTCAGTGTTTGAGGTAGCAGTAGCTACTGAGTCCGTTAACAAAGGAGTTGGGTAGTGAATGAATGGTTTCTTCGCTAGCTTTTGTTTTCTTTGGAACGTTACAAGAAAAATGAATTATCCAGTGCTCCTAGTTGCATTGGCTCGCTTAGAGAGTCCAATTGATCCATTTGAGCTGTTCATTTGAATTTAGATGCAGAGCACGTTTAGACAATTTCATGGAATTAATCTTATAAAGTAGGGAAAATGAAATTGTAATTTCATATTCATGGTCTGGGCTCCAAATTATGATATGTTACTTTCATGTTGGAGATGAAACTAAAGTAACTTCAATTTGAATTCTACTTCCTCAACATAGTTAAAGAAAAAGCCAAACCCCAAACCCGACTCAATGTCCAGCTAGGCTGACTCGAAGACTCAACATGACACGACTCAATATTTAATATTTAAATTAATAAGAATATTTAAGTAATTATAGGTGATGTAATATAAAAAGTGACATAAATGGTCACCAATCAAGTGTATGGCTTGTTGGTAAAGCTGGTACACTCTCTAAGATAGGTTAGGTTTTTGAATCACATTTGGCTTCTTTTTATTCTGAAAAAAGTAAGAATCACCTACTGAGTGACTCGGTTCAAGTTTTTTTTTTTTCCTTCAATTCAACCATGTCAGCAAGCTGACTTGACGAGTTTGGCCAAATCTCAACCAAGTCGAGCTCGCCAACAAGTTTCATGGTGACTCAGCTCAAAATCTTATTGAGTTGACTTAGCTGAATCTTGAGTCGAGTACTATAAATAGAAGAAATGAAACGCCCGCTGTTCGCCTCCCCAAGTGTAGGGTTGCGATGTAGTAATAATCTCGGTAAGACTGAGGTTGATCCACAGGGACTTATTTAGGAATTTACAAAATTACTTCCAATAATTTCTATTGAAAATCTAACAACCAGATTTGAGAAGATTGATGTAAATAGTAAGTTTGAACTAAACTGGAGATAAACAATTAATAAAAAGGCACTAGGGGTTCAATGATCCACTTGTAGCAATCCTTGATGCTTAATTCGCTGTGGTCTCACACTTTCTCAACTAGAATTGAAATTAAGTTCTATCTAGTCGGATGATAGAACAGTTAAACCAACAATCTGCCATATGTAGGATCCATGTATATGGTTCACTCAATGCAAGCTAGGACGAGCATACTCAATTGCATAGGTCAGTCCCAATTCCAATAGACTAAGTTCACAATCATAACCATCATTAAATCCTGTCACACGACAAAACTAGATCATAATTTTGGACTTAATTCAAACCACATACACAGTCTCACACATACTTCAGAAATCCAGAAAAATAGAACTTTGGTAGGAAGTTCCCACATGAAGATCATAGTACTAGAGCATACTCCAATTCCTCGGATCATATAGGTATAGACTAGTTCACAACAATTAAGAACTCAAGCAATTCTTCCAAACATCCATGAGTCATCCTAAGACTAAGAAAAACTACTCAGTACTTGAATTAAACTTCAAACCATTGTTCTTAAACATGAAATCTAAATTAAAACCAACTTAAACGAATTGAAACATCTTAGATTCACTACAAGCTTCACCTCTTAGCCCTAGCTAAGAGGTTTAGCCGTTCATGATGCCAAGGAAACATGAAACAAACTAAAGAAAACATAAAAACAGCAAACAAACTAGGAGGAGTTGTGGAACTCCGAAATCCACTTCCACCGTCTCCCACCATGCTTAATCCATTCTAAGATACCCTAGGAACAATCCCTAGGTGTTCTTTTATAGTGGGGAAGCTTCGCAACGTCAGAATCTTCCAGAATTTGTATAAGGTTACGCAGTGTGCAGAGAAATCCGGAGCAGAAATAGAAAGTTTTCTGTTTTACGCATGGACGACCGGTCTGGACCGGTCGAACTGGGCTGGCCGACCGGTCGGACCTCTCTGTTTGACAGTCCAGAGTGCTGCTGGAGGTTTCCTGAATTGATGGCCGACCGGTCAAGACCGGTCGGACCAGATTGATTTTCTATCCAGGGAGTTCCCAGAGGGCACCGACCTGTTGGCCGACCGGTCTTGACCGGTCGGACCAACTGGTCCCTTGTCCTGTATACTTCACAAAGGCCAGGCAGGTCGGTCGACCAGTCTGGACCCAGACCGGTCGGCCCTTGAACATTTTCTTCTTTTCTTTTCTCTCTCTTTCTTCTTTCTTCTTTAGGTCCACCTTGGGCCTTCATTCAAAGGGTCCTAATGTATCCTTTTTGGTCTCCAATGGGATGAAGTCCCTCTCATTCCTACAATCATAAAATCATACATTAGATTAGCCTTTAAATCATGAAAACCTTGCATAATGAGTGATGAATTGGGATTAGAATATGCACAATTAAGAGCTCAACACCCTGCAAACTCGACACTCAAGTATCAGTACTCAGATCTTGAATTAGAGGGTGTTAACTAAATAATGAATGAATGCTTCATAAACACACCTTGATTTTTTTCCCATTTAATTCACTTTTCAAATTCGCATAGTATTCATTGCACAAAGGTAAATAAGTTAAACTTATAATTAAAGTTCCTCATATATACCAACTACTTGTCCTCTCAGCTAGGGACTAATTATAAAATGAAATAATCCTTTATTTGTTAAAGTTATACAAGTCCAACTTTTCTATGTTCTAGAAGCTTCGCTACAGTTATATACATCGATTCATCCAATCGATTGATTCTGAAGGAACATCGTAGCGTTCTTCTAGTCATGTACCATCGATTGTTGTTTTTCAATGTTGATAGGATGAGTGCCCATCTTAGTGAAGACTCCCCCCAATATTACACATTCATTAACATAGTCAAGTATAGTTGATAACATAAGACAAACAAATAGCACTTTCCCTTCACAATGCAAATCTTATTAATGCATGGATGCATGAATTCACATCGGCAGTGGGGATGCACATTCATCCGGCATGTGTGAACTAGTAATAACTGAGGACAATCATCAGTGTCATATTGCAAAAGTACTATCGCACAATGACTCGGCAGCCATGAAGGACAATCATCGGTATCATGACCCAACAGTCACAAAGGACAATCATTGGCATTGGTGGAGTTCCAAACATGCTATGAATCCATGATTAACCCATCCTTTATTAATCTGATTTACAAATAATCAATTATGAAAACCTCTACACTTAGTGGCCTCTTGTGTCACCATACCATGATGCTGAAATAATAAAAGTAAATAAAAGTTCATTCATGGACACCAAGTAAAGGGCTAATCACCTATACTACATAGGGCATTAAAATCAGTTATGATGGACACAAAATAAGGGCTCATTACCCACATCAGTCAAGGAATCACATAGACCACAAAGTGATGTTCAATTTCATAAT
Source organism: Liriodendron chinense (assembly GCA_003013855.2). Lineage (NCBI taxonomy): Eukaryota > Viridiplantae > Streptophyta > Magnoliopsida > Magnoliales > Magnoliaceae > Liriodendron > Liriodendron chinense. The sequence continues at coordinate 176,702 of ML058566.1, read as the reverse complement.
CAATCATGCTATTAGGTCCATAACAACATAGGGCCACTAAGTTCTAAGGAATAGTTCAAAATCATCATCAAATCATTACTTATCATAAATAGTACAAAAGTCTTCAAAATGTAAGCAATCAACTTAGACGGCAAACAATAAAGTATAACTTGTAAATAAAATAAATCTAAAGCATACCTGATGGATTCTTGTTCATGTTAGATTATGTAAAAGAATATAAATTATGAGAAAGCAATATGGAATAGAGAAATATACTTGAAATAAATAAATTGATGAAATTATAACTAATCAATGAACCAAGTGGAATGTTTAAAGGGAAATCCTGAGTTGGATCACCTTCTAATGTTGTTATAGTTGTGTGTGCACGCTTGAGGATCAATCTCTTAAATAGATTTTATAATTTAAACAGTTAAATTACAATAAGGAAGATCACGCTTAGTTGAGACGTTATGTTTGATGAAGACTCGTTGTTTCGTAAGGATAAACACAAGGAACTAGAAAAGTCAGTTGTTGACATTGAAGTTGAAAATGGTGAGACGCAGGGCCGATATTGAGACACAAATAGAGGTACATGATTAGGTGGAGCAGTCACCTATGAGAAGGAATCTGTTAGTGCACTTTTCTTTGGCATACTAGTGCACCTTATTTGTCAACCACGTGCGTCAATGTGTTATAACATTGATTGAGCCTTGGCAAGCTGAAAACTGAAGATTCAATTGGACAAAAATCATTAAAGAAGAAATAGAAAAATGAGGTATCTTGGTGATCCTAACCTTGGAACTAAAACAACTCTAAACCTCTAGATGCTTTGGGCCTAATAGGAATACCTTTAGTTCTCATTATTAGCCTTAGAACACATAGAAAAACATGATAATTTAGGCTAATAAGAGGTATGAAGCTGCTGTAAACAAATTAACTTCCATCGAACATGTGTCCAACAATTTGTTGAATTCTCCGGACACTTCTTCGATCCCATCGAAGAGCATCTTTTAATGTCATTGAAGGCATGTCCTTCAATTCTATCGAACAGGATGTCCAACAACCTTCTGAACTCTCTGGATAATTCTTCGATTCCATTGAAGTGGGATGTAAATCCCATTGAAGGTCCTTCGATGCCATCAAAGCAACCTTTTTCTGCCCATTTTCTAGCCGTTGGAATTTTCTAACTATTTAAAAGGGACTCAATTTTTGGGCTTATGAGAGGAATTTAGTGCATTAGAAGCCACTATTGTTGTAAACACCATTATGCTCTAATCCTAACCCATTCAAGTCATCTTCCTTATGCTTAATCGCATGTTTGAAGCATTTAAAGCTCAAATGAAGATGAACTTGCTCCTTCTTGATCTCTAGAAGTTTAGACACCTTATCTATAGGAAAAACCTTAGTATGAACTTCTTTAAGATATCTTTTTAGGTGAATTTTGTTGAGCTCTTAAGTGTGCATATTCTAACCCCAATTCATCACTCATTATGCAAGGTTTTCATGATTTAAAGACTAATCTAATGCATGGATTTATGATTGTAGGGATAAGAGAGAGGATTCATCAATTGGAGACTTAAAGACGCCATTTACAAGCATAAGAGATGAAAGGACTAAGCATCAAAGGATGGAAGAAAGTAGTCAGAGGAAAGAAGAAAGGAAGCAGAAGAATGTGCCCAAGACCGGTCGTCCGACCGGTCCGAACACTCAACAAAAGAGAACTCTGTTGCCAATGTCATTGGACCATCCACGACCGGTCATGCAACCGGTCGTCCACAGCATAGACCAGTCGTGCGACCGGTCATTGAATTAAAATTGCGGGTTGGAAATTATGAAAAACTCTCTGGACAGTTTTGGAGGTTTTGAGACCGGTCGTCCAGGTGCTCAGTCCAGTCGTGCAACCGGTCGTCTGCGTAATAGTGCGTGTTCTACAAGCTCTGGATTTCTCTACGCACTGCGTATCCTTACGCATCTTCTGAATGATTCCGACGCAGTAGAGCTTCTCCCACTATAAAAGGACACCTAGGGATTGTTCCTAGGGCATCTTAAAACAGATTGAGCAATGTGGGAGACAGCGGAAGTCGATTTCGGAGTTCTACAACTCCGCCTAGTTTGCTTTCTAGTTTTATCTTTGTTTAGTTGTTTTCATGTTTCCTTGGATCATGAACTGGCTAAACCTCTTAGCTAGGGCTAAGAGGTGAAGCTTGTAGTGAATCTAAGATGTTTCAATTCGTTTGATTTGGTTTTAAGTTGGATTTCTATTGAAGAACAATGGTTTGAAGTTTAAATAAAGTTCTAAGTAGTTTTTCTTAATCTTATGATGACTCATGGATGTTTGAAAGAATTGCTTGAGTTCTTAAGTATTTTAAGCTAGTCTAGACCTGCATGATCCGAGGAATTGGAATACGCTCTAGAACTATGATCTTCATGTGGGAGCTTCATACCAAAAGTCTACTTTTCTGAAAATTCTGAAGTATGTGAGACTGTGTATGTGATTTGGATTAATTTCAAATCATGATCTAGTTTTGTCTTGTGACATGATTTAATGATGGTTATGATTGTGATCTTAAACTATTGGAATTGGGACTGGCCTATGCAATTGAGTATGCTCGTCCTAGCTTGCATTAAGTGAATCATATACATGGATCATACATATGTCAGGTTGATTGTTTTAACTGCTCTATCATTCGACTAGATTAAACTTAATTTCAATTTTAGCTGAGAAAGTGAGAAACCACAGCGAATTGAGCATCAAGGATTGCTACAAGTGGATCCTTGAACCCCTAGTACCTTTTATTAATTGTTTACCTTCAGTTTAATTCAACGTTACTATTTACATCAATTTTCTACAAATCTGATTGTTAGCTCTTTAGTAGAACTATTGGAAGTGTTTTGTGGATTCCTACATAAGTCCCTGTGGATCGACCTCGGTCTTACCGAGATTATTACTACATCGCAACCCTACACTTGGGGAAGCGAACAAATTTCTCTAGGCAACTAATTTCTATTAGTTTTAGAGAATTCAACCTACCTCCCATCACCTTGGTCATCTCAAAAGAAGATCATATGCAAGCCGATTGAGCATTGGAGCTGAGGCATTGGCAATGCATTGGCAACAAGATTAGGGGAGCATGGGGAGTTGATTCAAGCATGGGAAATCTAGAAGAAGTAATCTAAGAACGTGCTACAAAAGGGGCACAATCCGATAAGTAAGTTGTTAATTGTAAGAGTCTGATTCATACTCTTGCCTTTTAAAGGATTGAGTGTGAAGAGTTTATGACCCAAACACTTTGTTTATCAGTTTAATTGTTAAGTAGTTTTAATTAGGCAAGAGATTTTTAAAAAGTCATAATCACCCCCCTCTATGACTTAGCCGTAGTTCAAGTAGCTCCACCAAGCTTCCGTGTATAGTATAGGGTGTCGTGTAAGACGATCCGATGTAATTTCAGATTCCACCGAGGAATCACAAGTTACCAAAAAGATACACGGATGATTCAAATGTTGCATTCGCCCTTATTACAGATAAGGGTGATCCATCTACTTTTCAGGAGGCTCTTGATGATGTAGATGCTAAAAAGAGGAAGACGATGATGCATGACGAGATAGACTCATCATACAAGAATAAGAAGTGGGAGCTGATGGAGCTTCCCTTTGGCCGTAAAGCGATAGGAAACACGTGGATCTTAAAAAGAAACATGATAGATACAAAGCAAGGTTGGTAGCGAAGGTCTATACGCAGAAGGGTGTTGACTTCAGCGAGATTTTTGCATTTATGGTGAAGTATCTATCAGGTTCGTGTTGATGTTGGCTATCTAATTCGACCTCGAATTGGAACAAATGGATGTAAAGACTGCTTTCTTACATGGGAATTTGGAAGAGCGGATCTATATGAAGCAACCAGAAGGGTTTGAGATAAAAGGGGTAGAGAACAAGGATTGTAAGTTAAGAAGGTCATTGTACGACCTGAAACAGTCACCTAGGTAATGGTATAAGAAATTTGATTCTTTCATGGTGAGTCAACGGTTTATTAGAAGTGAGTATGATCATTGTGTCTACTTGAAGACACTGAGTGATGAGAAGTTCATTATTCTAGTATTGTATGTTCATGACATACTTATTGCTAGTCATAGCATGCTTGCGATAGACATACTAAAGACTAAGTTATTAGGGACATTTGAAAATAAAGATCTGTAGCCTACAAGGAGGGTTTTTGGTATTGACATACATATAAAAATGAAAAGGAGTAGACTTTGGTGATCTCAGGCAGAATACCTTGAGAAAGTGTTGTTGAGCTCTGAATTATGCATATTCCAACCCCAATTCATCACACATTATGCATGGTTTGCATGTTTAAAAGACTAATCTAATGCATGTTTGTGATTATAGGAATGAGAGGGAGACTTCACCTATTTGATGGCTAAAAGAATGCTTTTAAACCCACTTAAAGATCAAGTAGACAAGGTTCAAGGAAAGGAAGAAAGAGAGGAAGAAATCAAGTGAAGAAAGTTCGACTAAAAACCAGAAAAAATTATAGAAACAGGCAGTTTTAATGGGTCCCCGATAGGTCTCCAATCAATCAAAGGACATGTTCCGATAGGTCTCCGATCAATCGGACCATCCATCGGACACACTTGAAAAATTGAATTTTTAAAACTCTCTGGATAGATTTTTGATCAATCGGAGGATGTCCGATCAATCGATCATCATTGTTCCGATCAATCGGAGTCATGTCCGATCAATCAAAATAGTGATGAAAAATAGAAACTCTCTGGACACTTTTTCGATCCATCGACCATCGTCCGATCAATCGAAGATGACATTCCAATCAATTGGAGAGAAGCTTTGGTCAATCAAACCTATCTGCGTAGCTGTGTAAGTTGTTACACAAATCTAGAACATTTTGAGGTGGTGGAGCTTTGTTGTTATAAAAGGACACCTAGGGTTCGTTTCTAAGGTATCCTAGAAGAGATTAGAGGTTGTGGGAAGTGAAGGAGAGCATCGTGGAGCATCCACAACTCCACCGACTTCGGGTTTTCCTTGTTTTTCATATTTTTTTTAGTTTTTTTCTTTTGATTTTAGTTGTAGCATGATGATGCTTGGCTAGAACCTCTTAGCCAAGGCTAAGAGGTGAAGCTTGTAGCTAGTTTTTATGTAGAATTTATTTAATTCAAGTACCTTTACTTAAAGTTTGGATATTTAAGTTCTAGTTTGAATAAAGTTGGTATTTTTGGACGTTTTATGAGAGTTCATGTGTTTCGGACATGGGTTCCTTGCAATTTTTTGAGATTATCATGTTTAGATTGATTAGATTCGACTTATAGTAACCCTAGAGCATACCATAGTGTTTTGGCATGGTTGTTACTTCGAAGGTTATATGTTTGAATTCTATGTGCCTCATTAGAACTAGAATCTTATTTTCTAACTTAAGTGGGATTGATTATGTTTGAATGTTTAATGTTTCAACTAGATGAGACATTTTCTTTCTAAGAATGATGCTAAGCGCCGTTTGCTAAGATGGATCGTACTCCTTTAAGAATTCGACTTAGAAATTAAAGATAAGAAGGGATAGAGAATGTGGTGGCGGATCATCTATCCTGCCTAGTTTTACTTGATTCCATTGATGAGTCACCCATTGAAGACTCATTCCTTGATGAGCAACTCTTCATTGCTTTGCATCCACAATAGTACGCTGACACAGTAAACTATCTTTCCACAGGTGCGATGCCGACTCATTGGACTGCGCAAGATAAAAGAAAATTTCTAAGGGAAGTGCACAGGTTTTTCTGGAATGAACCATTACTTTTCAAATATTGCCTAAATCAAATAATTAGGAGATGTGTCCCTGATGATGAACAAAATTTTGTCATTTCCTTTTGTCATAGTCAAGCATGTGGTGGTCATTTTTTCGCCAAGAAAACCATTGCAAAAATTCTGCAGTGTGGTTTTTATTGGCCTACCTTGTTTAGACATACCCACGAGTTTTGCAAAGTATGCGAGCGCTGTCAGAATCTAGGAGGATTGTCCCGTCGGAATATGATGTCTCTCAACCCAATTCAACATCTCAAAGTTTTCGATTGTTGAGGCATCAATTGCATGGGACCATTCCTCTCATCTTTTGGACATGTCTACATATTGCTTGCCGTAGACTATGTGTCCAAGTGGATAAAGGGTATTCTAGGTAGAACCAACGATCATCGTACGGTTCTAAAGTTCCTTAAAGCCATCATAAGTGATGGTGGTTCTCACTTTTGCAATAGGCCTTTCAAAGCCTTAATGAAGAAATATGGCATTAGGCATAAATTGAGTACCCCATACCACCCACAGACAAGTGGGCAAGCTAAAATTTTCAATTGAAAAATCAAACGGATTTTGGAAAAGACGGTGAGACTGATCGCAAAGATTGGTTGTTGAGATTAGTAAATGCTCTTTGGGCTCACCGTACCGCTTTTAAGAGCCCCATTAGAATGTCTCCTTATAGACTTGTCTATGAAAAAACTTGCCACTTGCCCGTGGAACTTGAACACAAAGCCTATTGGGCGATTCGGGCATTGAACTTTAACATTGACAAGGCTAGCTCGCTTCACAAACTCCAATTGAATGAGCTTGACGATATTCAGAATGATGCTTACGAGAACTTGAGGATTTACAAGAGTAGGATGAAAGCCTTTGATGACAAACACATTTTCAGAAAAAAATTCCATGAAGGCCAAAAAGTACTCTTGTACAATTCCTGACTTCATCTTTTTTCGAAAAATTGAGATCTCGATGGACCGGCCCATATATTGTTAAAGAAGTTTTTCCTCATGAGTCAGTCGAGATAGAGAATGCGGTGAATGGTAATTGTTTTAAAGTGAACGGACAACTGTTCGCTTCCCCAAGTGTAGGGTTGCGATGTAGTAATAATCTCGGTAAGACCGAGGTCGATCCACAGGGACTTATATAGAATTTCACAAACTTATCCACAAGTATCTATTGAAATCTATTAACCAGAATGTTATATGAAATTGAAATGAGTAACAAAAGTTGAATTAAATCGAAAGTAACTAATTATAAGAAGGCACTAGGGGTTCAAGGATCCACTTGTAGCAATCCTTGATGTTCAATCCGCTGTGGTTTCTTATTCTCTCAACTAGAATCGACATTCGTGTCTATCTAATCGGATGATAGAGCTGTTAAACCAAACAGTCTGTAATATGTAAGTTCTATGCATAAGATTCACTCAATGCAGGCTGATCTGAGCATGCTCAATTGCATAGGTCATTCCCCTTTCCAAAAGGTCTAGTTCACAATCTAATCATCCTCAAGTCCTGTCACAAGACAAGGCTAGATCAGGATTTGAACTGGATTCAAATCACATGCACAGTTCATACACATTACAGAAAAATCAGAAAAGTAGAACTTTGGTAGGAAGTTCCTTTATGAAGAACATAGTACTAAAGCGCACTCCGATTCCTCGGATCATACAGGTCTAGACCGTTACAAACGAATTAAGAAGTTAAGTAATTCTCCCAAACATCCATGAGTCATCACAAGACTAAAAAAAATTACTCAAAAACTTGTATAAACTTCAAACCATAGTTCATAATCATGAATTCCATACTTAAAACCACTTAACTACGAATTAAAACATCTTGGATCCACTACAAGCTTCACCTCTTAGCCCTAGCTAAGAGGTTTAGCTGCTCATGATCCAAGGAAACATGAAACAACTATGAAAACAGCAAAGCAAACCAAAAGGAGTTGTGAAACTCCAATCTCCACTTCCACAGCCTCCAACCTCGCTTGAACCCTTCTAGGATACCCTAGGAACAATCCCTAGGTGTCCTTTTATAGTCTGGAGGCTCCACAACTTCGGAAGAATCGAGAAATTGCGTAGGATTTACGCAGCGCAGAGAAAATCGGGCTGTATTTAGAAGCTTCTAACTGCTTACGCACGGCCGACCGGTCACGACCGACCGGTCACGACTGGTCGGCCTCAATGAATGACCGGTCGGCCTCAATGAATGGTTACTCCAGCAAGCTTAGCCGACCGGTCATGACCGGTCGGGCTTGTCCAGCCTTGGTCCAGCAGCCATGTCCGACCGGTCATGACCGGTCGGACGTCTTCAGCAATCCTCCAGCAGCTGTGGCCTACCGGTCAAGACCGGTCGGTCATCTTCATTAGAACTTCAATGTGTATGGCTGACCGGTCTAGACCGGTCAGGCTTCCTTGGCCGACCGGTCACGACCGGTCAGCTTCTTTTTCTTCTTTTTTTCTTCCTTTCTTTCATTGCTTTCTTCCTTCTTTACTTCCTTCTTTACTTCGGCCCTCCTTTGGGTCTTCATCCAAGCTCCTAAACATGCTCTTTTCATCTTCAAATGGGTGGAGTTCACTCTCAATCCTGTAGTCACAAAACATGCATTAGATTCATCTATAAACCATGCAAACCTCGCACAATGAGTGATGAATTGGGGTTAGAATATGCACAATTAGGCGCTCAACAACAACGCCTTAAACCATTCGTTGAAAATTTTGATTAAGAGGATATGTTCATCACTCTGAACGATCCTGTGTATCAGGATGATTGATCACCTAGTCCGACGGAGGTATAGATTAGATTATGTTTAGTTATTTTTCTGCTTTACTTTTATCGCTTTAGTAGATTTAATTGTCGAAGGTAGATTCCCATGATCGATTCTATTAGGTATCTTCATTCTCACCCTCTTTTTTATTTTTATCATTGCTCTCATGTTCTTGCTCATTGCATTTTTTTTTTTACATTGAGGACAATGCAAGATTTGGTTTGGGGGTGAGATTCCTAAAAGAATATATTATTTTGTATCATTTCGAGCAATGTTTGTAGAAAATTTTAATTTTTTTCTGAAATTCAAAACTCTTTCAGAAAACCTTATTTCTATGCACTTGGGATGTCATAGGTATGAAAGGATGAGAGATGAGTTGGTATGATTTTGAGACCTTTAAATTAATTTAAATATAATAGTTTTCTATATGAATTCCCCTATTTATATGATCGATAGAAAATTTGAACACTTTTGAGTCTAATTCACATTACACGATTCTCATGGTTTGAAGGGATTATGTAGATTTGTAGATTGATTATAATGAAGATTTGAGGTGTTAAGGAACTAAGCAGGGGACCTTTGTCCATCCTTGTTCATGTGAAATAAGAGAAAAGAACGAAAGATATGGATTTCTAAAAATCCTATCTAATGTTGAAAGAATATTATGGTTATTCATTGAATATTTGTTGATAAAATCCAAAAAGGGCTACCTATCACCAACCAGGAAATGGTCTACCCGTAACCAAAGTTAAAAATGGGAAGTAGTGTGAAAGCCGTTGAAGGAACGGTAAGGCAATTTCTTTTCATAGGCATTTGGTTGAGCTGTACATCTTTGGATCTTTAGTTCGATTGATATATGAACAAGGTAATCCTGGAAACTAATGATATGAACATTAACTATGCACACTAGCTTAAACTTGTATGGATTCTTCTATTTATCAATCAATCAGTGGGAATTCTATGTGAACACTTGTTATGTTTAGGGAGTTTAAGGTTTCAACTTCTATCTTTCTGTTTTTCTGAATTTTACACTCGTATGTCATGGAGAATATAAAAGTATAGTTTTCGAAAGAGAGTTGAGTTTTGAAAAGTTAAATTTGTTTCATGCATATTTTGCTCGAGACACTACAAGAAAAATGACCTTTACTTAGGAAATATTTACCGAGGAAACAAATTTCCTAGGTAATAATACACTTTTACCGACGAAAGTAAAATTTCCTAGGTAAAAATTGCTCGCTTTTTACCAAGGGAAATTTTCCTTGGTAAAAGTGACAAATATTGATGGAATTTAAATTTTGTGGGTAAATAGAGGATTATTTCGTGGCAAAAAATATAATGATTTTTAAAATTTTGCTTAATTTTATCAAGGAAAAATTTCCTAGGTAAAAGCTTACAATTACCTAGGAAATTAGTATTTCATTGGTAATTTGCACTTTTACCGATAAAATTTTTCCTAAGTAAAAGGTCCTTTTTGCCAAGGAAAACATTCCTCGGTAAAAGTGATAATTACCAACGAAAATACTAATTTCCTAAGTAATTGTAGGCTTATACCTATGAATTGTTTTCTCAAATTAAATATTATAAGAAATTTTCTATTTGCCAACGAATCATCAAGGCAGGCCCCACAATAGGGGTAACACCTAATTACTCCCTTAAGGTGGAGCACATCATAAGAAATAATGATTACTTATTGCTTACCATTAAAAAATAAAAAATGCCCATAAAATTTTAGTAATATTTATTTACAATCGAACCGGTTGATAATGTCCAAAAGATTTGGATGAAAGGTAAATACGAATATTAGCTTAATAAAAAACATATGTGACCCGTGAACAGTTTTATGACCATTTATTATTATTTTTAGTGGTATCTTGCACTTAAGATTTGGATATTTTTAAGATTTAGTATTATGTTCTAAAATGGTATTAAAGAATCAATGAATGGCCTGAATTTTAATAAAATACATCAACTTGGGCCTCACACAGCTAAGATAACAGACAATGATTGGCTATTGACCCTCTACTAACTAATGGCTAGAGCTGAGCACGGTTCATACACTTGCACTTAGAAATGGTACACGTGGTAAGCACAAATATATAAATAAACCGTCCTAATCATGAAAGACAATATATATAGTTAAAACCATTAGATTCAATCAAAATACTAATCGTGACCACTGATTAATTGATACATAAATACTGATCGTTGAATGTTTTTTATTTGACAGTTGATTGCGTGTCAATCAAAATCGTCAAAATAAGGTGGATCAGTTCAGTATAGTTATTGACTTATGAAACATAGAAAGTGGGCCCAATTTATTTAGGCGGTTTGATTAAGTTACAGGTGTGCCACGTGTGCAAATTAGTGCATGCGTATGAGCCTCTCCGCTCTTCCCCACAATCTGAAAAAACACAACCTAAGGCACGTGCTGGGCCACACCCTCTCCATTTCATCCAACCTACCTACCGATCCTGGTCTCCTCCATTCCAAACACACTGCCAACTGCTACCGTCATGAGGAAGATTGTGATCCCGTCCATTGATCTTCCCACGGCCCCTCTCTCAATGCTCGGTATCTCTACCACCACCTCTCAATCGGCACAAAAACACTCTTCGATTCCATCGAATTTTGATTTCGTTTGTGTTCTAATCCGATAATTGAAAGGGATTTACAATGATTTGGATGATCATGGAAAGGGAATCCAGAAATCTGCTCGTCCCATGCATATGACCGCAATCAGCCATCCAATATTCAGTAGGTATTATGTTTCATCAGATCTATGGACCCCACATGTGGTAGGGTTTTGATTTGTAGGGTTTTTTTTATTAGGATTTTAATTTAGGTTTTCTGCTTTGAGTTTTCTTGATGGATTGACATTTAGTTCAGGCTTTTGATTAGGTTTTTGGTATTGATATCCTTCATTCACTACAAGAAAACAGGCCTTTAGCCACACTTTTTTTATCCTTAATTAAAAAAACAGAGTCTAAATGTGCTTTTTAGCCTTAGTTGCTAAGGAATTGAGGCTAAAAGTTCATTTTTTGCCTTGGTTGTAATGTAATGGAGGCTAAAAGTCCGTTATTTCGCCTCAGTTGGTGAAAAACTAATGTTAAAGGTATATCATTTCGCCTCAGTTGGTAAGAAAATGAGGCTAAAAGTTTAACATTTTGCCTTAGTTGGTCAAAAACTGAGGCTAAAAGTCTACCATTTTGCCTCAGTTGGTAGAAACTAAGGCTAAAATAAAAGGCTACCATTTTACCTCAGTTGTGAGAAAATGAGGCTAAAAGTCTAACATTTTGCCTTAGTTGTGAGAAAATGAGGCTAAAAATTTAACATTTTGCCTCAGTTAGTAAAAAACTGAGGTTAAAAGTCTACCATTTGGCCTCGGTTGGTCAGAAACTAAGGTTAAAAAGCTACCATTTTGCCTCAGTTGTGAGAAAATGAGGCTAAAAGTCTAACATTTTGCCTTAGTTGGTGAGAAACTGAGGCTAAAAGCCTACCATTTTGCTTTAATTGTGAGAAAGTGTGGCTAAAAGCCTACCATTTTGCCTCAGTTATTGATAAAATGAGGCTAAAAGTCTATCATTTTGCCTTAGTTGTGAGAAAATGATGCTAAAGGTCCACCATTTTGCCTCACTTATTAGAAAATGAGGCTAAAAGTCTAATAATTTGCCTTAATTGGTCAAAAACTGAAATTAAAAGTCTACTATTTAGCCTCAATCAAATAGAAACTAAGGTTAAAAGTCCATTGTCTTAAATTAAAATTTTGATAAATTCTAATAAATTGAGAATATTAAATAATCGAATTTAGAAAAAATTGAGAATCTTAAAAAAAAACTGAGAATTTTCATAAAATTATAATTTTGAAAATAATTAATAACTTTAAAAAATTGAGAATTTTAAAAAAATACATTGAGAAATTTCAAAAAATAATATTAAAGAATAGATGGCCAGAACAAATATACATTAAGTAAATCAACTTAGGTTCACACATGTTAGGGTAACCAATGTGAATTGGCTGGCTAGTGATCGGTGCTCTGTGTGCCCCCATCATGATATATGTGTTTCATCCATGCCATCCATTCATTTTATGGTATGATCCCAAAATTGAGGTAGATCCAAATCACATGTGGACCACATCACTAAAACAATGTTAATTGAACGCCCACCATTAAAAACTTCTAAGGGCTACGGGAGTTTTAGAAGAAGCTGATATTTGTTTTTTTCCTACATCTATGTCCATATGACCTAATCAATTGGTTGGATGTCAAATAAACATTATAGCGGGCTCAAGGAGGTTTTTAATGGTAGACATTCAATCACTATTGTTTCATGTGGTGTGGTACACTTGAGATTTAGATCTTGCTCATTTTTTGGATCAAGCCCTAAAATGATCTTGAGAAATGGATGGACGCTGTGGATAAAACACATACATCATGGCGGGGCCCATAGAGCATCGACAACTAGCGCGCTAAGTAAGATAGACGCTGTAAAATGAACGCTATAAATAGAAAACTCTCTCTCTCTCTCTCTCTCTCTCTCTTCCCGACCTGACGCGTGCTCTCTCTCTCTCTACAACTCCAACAGCTCTCTCTCTCTCTCTGCAACTCCAACAGCTCTCTCTCTCTCTCTCTCTCTCTGCAACTCCAATAGCTCTCTCCCTCTCTCTCAGGTCTCTATGTGTGCGTGTGTTTCGATCTCGTGCCCAATCTCTCTCTTGAGATCGAGCAATGTCGATGTTGAATGTTAAAGAAACCCTAATTAGGGTTTTACAATTGTGAATTCATAATTAGGGATTTTCAAATTAAATCCCTAATTTTCAATCTCTCTTTTTTTAATGGCAAAAATAAATCCCTAATATTTTCTCATGCTAGCTGTTCTTGTCTTTAATCTGTCATAGATCAAATCAAAGACCCTGCAATCAGAAGATCAGACCTTCTGTTTTTCAAGCGAAGCACCTCTGCCTGAGCTGAAAATTTCAGAAATCACTAAGTTCCGAACTTCGAATTTGAGATCTAGGTTTTTCGATTGCTAGAATCAGGTAAGAATCTTCACTTCTCATCTCCATTTGATGATCGTCTCTGGGGAAAACATAGGGTTTTGGAAACGGAGTGCTATGTGCTGACATTCGGGCAATTTCTTTCTGATCATCCTTTTTTGTTGAAAATTAGGTTTTGGTTGGATTTGAATCGATGGAGATGGTTTTTTGTTTTTATTTTTATTTTTTAATGTTGAATGATGGTTGAGGAAGTTATGCTGCTTTTCAAAAAGAAAAAAGAAAAAGAAAAAAAAAAGTAAGTTATGCTGCGAGAAATGGCGTTTTTAAGGGTTTCTTTTTTTGCTTGAATTTGTAGTTTTGATTTTAGGTTTTGGAAGGAGATGTGTTTGTGAGGAATTTAGGAGTTTGGTTTGCCATGAAAGTATCTTGATAGCTCAATGTTGTTTTTGTAGTTTGGTTTGCCATACAATTTGTTTGTACTTTTTCGCACTGTAATTTTTGGTTTCTGCTTCTGTCATTGGTATAGATTGTCGTGTGAGTTTTGGTGACAGATGAACAGTACATGCAACAAGGACTTACTCAATCCTTGCTGTGGGTTGGATTGATATGAGCATCACTTGTGAACTACACTGATTGAATGATCCTCAGTATTCGGTGGTGGTCATTGAATGTACTGTTGGAAAGTCACAAAGTTGGATGGTTAGGATCATTAGAACAGTGTGATTTTTAGATGATTATTCACTGACAGTGGATCCCACATTTTGAATCGCCTGGATCAGTTTACATTTGTTCTACAGGTGCTCATTATGTTTTGGCCCTTTTTTATGACAGGTGGCTGTTTTGGTATATATGGATGGCTAGCTTTTAGGATCTGCTTTAATCTTGATGTCATTTCACTAGAAATGGTGCTTTCAGTTTTGGTCATAATGATTTTTTGCCGTACTAATCTTTCAACAGAAAAATAATTTTTTTTAGTATTAATGTTTAAGGTAGTTGTTTCATTGAAATTGATGTATGTAGCTTTGTTTTGTTAAATCTAGGTTGTAGAAGTGTATGTTCTTTGGTTCAAGCCCATAGCTCAATGGTATGCAGTCTTTGATTCAGCATCGAGGTCTCAGGTATGAGCTCAGCTTAGCTACCAAAAGAAGTGGCTGTTCTTTGAGGTTTGTGGTAACTGGTGAAGCGACTGTGACTCGTACATCAAAGGTGACTGAAGAAGCTGAGGTGAGGCCCGCCACCTTGATTGCACCCTGTCTTTCTGTCTACAGATACCTCTACTGAATTTTGCTTCTTCTAAGAATCTCACAACCAAAATTCTTCTCTTCTTAATTGTTTGTTCTGTTTCATTTCTCTTCAATCTCCTGCTTATTAGCATCTAGCATTGAAGATGCACAATACAGGTGGGCCATGCATCTAATGCAATCAGACACCCACAGAAATCACATGAATGAATGATTATTGTCTGCATACGGTGTGTTTGTGGGATCTACCAAGGCTGGAGAGTATTTGCCACGGCACATACTTATCTGCATTGAATAAGCTGAAAGTGAGGGGATGTGGGATGCTGAAGAAGCTTCCCCTTCCAATTGGCAACAAGGCTGCTGCTTCTACTTCCATTGGTGGCGGTAGAGTGGAGGTGGAAGGAGAGTCTGAATGGTGGGACCATCTCAAGTGGGAAGATGAGAGGATCCAGCACCTTATCAACTTCAAAGATTCACGCCCTTTTAAACAACGTAGATGATTCTTCTCTTTTTGGGGCTATGGTGAATGGTTCGTATCTTGTTTGCATTTTTTTTTTTTTTTTTTTGTGTGTGTGTGTAGGTGTACATATGTACATATAAGTGTGTATATTTTGCTTTTATGGTTCACAGGGGTGATGATGTAGTTCATGTGATAGCCTATTTGATGAGGAAACCAAACCTGATTTTTTAGCGTGGCAAGTTCTTGTTGATTGAACCTGATGAATGGCCTAGATATAATACACATGCCGCCCTCGCTCATGTTGCCACTTCTTTAGACTCTCCTAGATATCTAGCATAGCCTAGCAGATGTCTTTACATTTGTAGGTTAAGCTATAGATAAAATAGTCAGGCTAGTGTCTGTTATTTGTGAAATCCAAAGTAAAAAAATCTCTCATTGTAAGGTTAAGAAATGCATTGTTTCACGTTAAAGACCGTGTCATTACTGGCAAATAATATATCTGGCTAAAAGGCGAGAGTTATAGAAATTGCAGAAGATTTACGAGGTCGGTATTTGAATTTTCATAGATTTTAGTTGGGATGTCCTTAAAATTTAAATTCCTGGGTTCTTATTTCTGCCTCTTCATGAAAATTACGAGATTTTGCGTTTTGTTTTTTAATTTACTTTTTGAATATTTGAAGAAGTTCCGTAATCTTTTGGAAACCTTTTCCAACTGAATTTTCGTACTAGGTTATGTTAAATTTCCATTGTTTGTTGATTTTCTGTCTTTGCTTGTATTCTCGTAGAATTTATTACTTTATCTTGCTTTGGAGATGACTGATTTTTTTTTCTTTGAATTTTGGGTGGGTCTTAATTAAATTGTGAGTTTATTCAATTCCATGACATTTGCAATTCTTCTTCTGATTTTTCTCTTCCATATCCCTACTAAATTTCAGGTAACTGGTTGTTTCAGAACTTTTGATGTGAATTTCAGATTCTTTATCTTTTATTATTTTGTTTTTGGGTTTTGGAATTTCTTTATATATATTTATAGAAAATTATGGAGATTTTATGATCTCTCTCTCTCTTCTTCTTTTTTCCTACTGAAGTCAGGCGTTTATAGGATTATTGTCACACTCATACTTGTATTTGTTCTGTTTGTGTCTATTTGAATTGATTGAAATGAACATTTTTTTTAATGTGAATGAATGAATGATTATACAGTTAAATAGGTGAAACACTTTTAGCCTCAGTTTGTAAGTGAAGCTTAAATATATTATTTGCTTCAGTTGGCAGAAATTGAGCCCAAAGATGGATTTAGCCTCTGTAGGCATCAACCAAGGCTAAAAACTGGATTTAGCCTCAATTATTGAGAACCGAGGTTAAAAACTGGATGTAGGCATCAACCAAGGCTAAAAACTGGATTTAGCCTCAATTATTGAGAACCGAGGTTAAAAACTGGATTTAGCCTCGATTGATGACAATAAAGGCTAAATCTCTTTAACTTCAGTTGCTCAAACCGAGGTGGCAACTTCGGTGACTAAAGGCTTTAGCCTCGGTTGTTAAGAACCGAGGTATACGATTGAATGTTCAATCAGGTGATTGGGATATTGAATATTGAATGTTCTATCAGGTGATTGGGATATTGAATATTGAATGTTCTATCAGGTGGTAGGGATATCGCATGTTCCAAAGAAATATTGAATATTGAATGGTAAGGATATTGGATGTTCGAAAGAAACATTTCGTTGGCAGTGAGAAGGTAATTCTACAACCTGTTTCGAAGGAAACATCTCTTTGGTCATAGCTTTTTCCCAAGGAAAGTTTTCCTCGGTAATAGTTGCATAATTACCGACGAATTAAATAATAGCCACGAAATTGTTGACTTTTACCAAGGAAATTTTTTGTCGGAAATGGTCAGCTATTTACCAACAAAAAATTAAATTTCTTCGGTAAATGTTTTTCCCAAGGGTGATATTTCGACGAAAATTGCGACAAACATTTTCGTTGGTAATAGCTTTTACCCAGGAAATTATGACATTTAACCAGGAAATATTTCCTTGGTAAAAGTCATATTTCTTGTAGTGAGACTAGCAAAATGCTGGTTGGGGTATGTGTTGAGCTCTGAATTGTGCATATTCCAACCCCAATTCATCACACATTATACATGGTTTCCATGTTTAAAAGACTAATCTAATGCACGTTTATGATTATAAGAATGAGAGGGAGACTTCACTTATTTGATGGCTAAAAGAATACGTTTAAACCCACTTGAAGATCAAGTAGACAAGGTTCAAGGAAAGGAAGAAAGCGAGCAAGAAATCAAGTGAAGAAAGTTCAAATAGAAACCAGAAAAAATTGTAGAAATAGGCAATTTCGATGGGTCCTCAATAGGTCTTCGACCAATCGAAGGACATGTTCCGATAGGTCTCCGATCAATCAGACCATCCATCAGACACACATGAAAAACCGAACTTTTAAAACTCTCTGGATAGATTTTTGATCAATCGATCATCATTATTCCGATCAATCGAAGTCATGTCCGATCAATCGAAATAGTGATGAAAAATAACAACTCTCTGGACAGTTTTTCGATCCATCAACCATTGTTCGATCAATCGAAGAGGAGCTCCGATCAATCGAACTTGTCTGCGTAGCTGCATAAGTTGTTACGAAAATTTAGAACATTTTGAGGCGGTGGACCTTTGTTGTTATAAAAGGACACCTAGGGTTCGTTCCTAAGGTATCCTAGAGAGATTGGAGGTCGTGGGAAGTGAATGAGAGTATTGTGGAGCATCCACAACTCCGCCGACTTTGGATTTTTCTAGTTTTTCATGTTTTTCTTTAGTTTTTTCTTTTGATTTTAGTTGTACCATGATGATGCTCGGCTAAAACCTCGTAGATAAGGCTAAGAGGTGAAGCTTATAGCTAGTTTTTATGAAGAAATTGTTTAATTCAAGTATTTTTACTTAAAGTTTGGATATTTAAGTTCTAGTTTGAATAAAGTTGGTATTTTTGCACGTTTTATGAGAGTTCATGTGCTTCGGACATGGGTTCCTTGCAATTCTATGAGATTATCATGTTTGGATTGATTAGATTCGACTTGTAGTAACCCTAAAGCATACCATAGTCTTTTGGCATGGTTGTTACTTCGAAGGCTACATGTTTGAATTCTATGTGCTTCATTAGAACTAGAATCTTATTTTCTGACTTAAGTGGGATTAATTGCGTTTGAATGTTTAATCTTCCAACTAGATGAGAGATAGAACTTCGAATCTAGTTGTGTTTATGCTTGGATGAATGAATTCGCTTGGAACTACTACAAGTAGATCCTTGAGGCCTTAGTTCCATCAATTAACAGATTTTTATAAAAGTTACTGTTTTTACTTAGTTTTAAAAATCAAACTTTAAAATTGCTGAATTTGAAGTTGTTAGAATAGTTTAAATTGACTTACCCTAATTCCCTGTGGATCGACCTTGGTCTTACCAATTATTACTACATCGCAAGCCTTGCAGTTAAGGCGAGTGAACAGGTGTTGATGAAGTTTGGGATGGAAAAGGCAGAGCCGTCCTGTGTTCCTCACATGGTTCATTTTAAGCTTTGAAGAAAAGCAAGTTATGTCTCGCGTGTCTTATTCGAGTGCAGTTGACAACTTAATTATGCCATGTCTGTATAAGATCGGTTATTTTACATGTAATGGGTGTTGTGAGAAGATACATGTCTAATCCTGACAAGCAACACTGTGAGGCAGTGAAATTACTATTTCGTTATATTCGAGGTACGCAGGACTATGTCTTGACATTTGAGAAATCAAGGGACAAGTTGGTGGGCTTTGTGGATTTATATTACACAGGCAGTGTAGACAGTAGAAGGTCGACTTTCTGGGTACTCGTTATTGCTAGCGGGTGGAGCGATCAGTTGGATGTCGAAGCTTTAGCTTGTGGTGACTCTTTCCGCTACTGAAGCTAAGTATATGGTAGTGACAAAAGCATTCAAAGAAGATTTTTTGTTACGAGGAATGATAAATTAGTTGGGACTTCAGTAGAAGGTAATGCCGGTTAATTGTGACAGTGAGAGCGTTATCAATTTGGTGAAGAACTCAATTTACCATTTTAGAACTAAACATATTTATATGTGTCATCATTTTATCCAACAGGTGCTTGAGGAAGGCGGTATGACTCTAAAAAAGATCAATACAAGCGTGAATTTGGCTGACATGGTTATGAAGGTAATTGTTGCAGAGAAGTTCAAGTTTTGTTTTACTTCTTTAAGTCTAGAGAAGATGGAGTAAAGACGTAGTGTGCACGAGAAGCAGTGGATCTATGATGGAGACGAATTAAAGATGAAGGATAGAGCTTTAGAGGAGTGGAGCATGTGGAGATTGAAGCCATGATGGAGATTGTCAGAGATGTCTTCAATTTGGACAGTCTGGGGGTCATCGGTCGATCGAAACTACCCCGGATATTCTGTTTTCTCATTGGATATATTTGGTCGAGTTCGGTCGACCAAACTTTCAAGTCAGTCTACCAATGATCGCGCACTATTTTGCATGGTTTTGGACATTTTTTTCCTATTCCATTTTATTACTATATAAGTGGCTGTAATCGGGATTAAGGTTTAACACTTGGTTTCTAATCGTGTGAGAGGGTTTTGGGAGAAGAAAAAGCTAGAGTTTTTCTCTACAGGGTTGATTTTGTAAGTGTTCTCCATCTCTTGTAGTTTTATTTTCGTAATGATTCACTTTGTGTCGTGGTTTCTTACGTGAAGCGTTTTTCCACATAAAATTCGTTTGTCTTTTATGGTTGGATTTGCTTTGTGCGATTGTGATTACTTTGTTTGATTCTGCTCTGAGTTGCTTCCATGATCCCAACACTTAATACAATAGATTGATGAGAATATTGCAAAGTGTGTCATATCTAAGGTGAATATTGCCCCAAACCTTAATCTAGATGACCTTGAACCATTACCTACTAGAAGTGTGCCATATTTAAGACCGACCTTGGTGTTACTATAGGAATCCTGGCTTCTTATGCCCAATCACATCCTCTTGTTATTGATTTGTGTACAATGACTCAATGGTGGGGAGTCTTCATTACAACTAGTATTTTTTTTTTCTTTTTGAAGATTTCAAGATGATAAGAGAAAAATTGCACATTGTGATTGTCAAGAATCTTGGATAAAAAAGAAAACTCAGTGAGGATTTTGCTGCCTCCCCAAGTTATAAAACGACGACTGTGATGAAGAGCTCGAGGCCCATGCTAAGCACAATCTACCTATATAGCGCAACACTATTTTTATCTTAGTTTTTAGTTCCTCTACTTATATACAGCCACGCTTCAGATCTTTGAGGTTTAGGATAGCTTAGATCACTATTGTCTAGCCTCATTATTGCAGTATGTTTAGGATCCCGATCAACTGAGTCCTTACTTAAAAGATTAAACCCTGGTCACATCCTGCTAACCAATCTGCCTTGATTGTTTGTCCAACAAGTGATCATAGCTATTTATCTTTCGTTTAATTCTTTACTTTATTTTGTTTATTTGTCGATTGTATTAAACTTCCAAATACATCAATAAAATCAACCCCTTTGGTTTTAAATATGTTCATCTTGGTTAAAGTTGCAACTATTGGTGAAAGAAAAGTCATGAACACAAAGAAAAGAAGAAAAAAAGTTTATTCGAAAGGACTAACCCCTATCCTTCTAAAATCACTCAATCGTTGTAACCATTGGTGGTTGAGAGTGCAACCGATCCCATGAGTTCAGTCTTAATCGGTCTATCTTAGCGCGGGGAGCACCAACGTTCAATCAAACTTGAGTTGAGTACGACACTGGCACGCCCACACTATCCTACTTGCACATGTTAACCAAATACATACCCTCGTTAACACGTGGCCTTGTGTTTGATATAAAATTGCACAAACACCCATGTCTCATATCTTTTGTCGAGCTCACTTCTTCTTTGCCCATGAGTGCCCTTTGCCGTTGTGGGTGAGCTCTGCTCCCAGTGTATGCCACCTTCCTATTCCCTAGAGGAGGGTGTGGGCTCTAGCTTTGATTCTACCTTGACTGCGTGCCCTGCTCGGGTTATGGGTTCTTTTTCTTTCATTTTCATTTCTTTCTTCTTCTATTTTCTTTTCTTGTCTTTTTTTTTTTCTTCTTCTTCTTGTTTATTTTTTTAGTCTTGGCCCGGAGTGTGAGCTTTTTCATGCTTTTGCTTATATTTTTAGGGCCATTGGCCCTTTGGGATTAATAAAATTGCTCTTATTTTCCAAATTAGAAAAATGAATGGTTGGTATGGATAAAACCCACACATCACGGTGGCCAATCAGAGCCCCTACCCATGTTAAGTGCATGATGGGATAGTACCCTATCCATATTGGGGTAGCCTAATAGGTGTGCCCCCCTCACCCAACATCATGCGGCCTTGACTGTGGCCCTACCTTAATGCATTTATTGTATATCCATGCCATTCATCCATATCCATTTTGCCAGCTCAATTTAGGACATGAGCCTGAAAATGAAGCAAACGGTAAACCACACTACATAAAATCATGCAGTGATTGACCATTGAAAATGAACTATGGGCCACAAAAAGTTTAAGACCAAGATGATATTTTTTTTTTACCATTCATCTAAGTTTTTGTGACCTCATCAACAGGTTGGATGGAAAATAAACATCACTGGTGGGCATTAAGGTGGGCCATAGGAAGGTTTTAATGGTTGTTATTCAATCACTATTGTTTCCTATGGTGTGGCCCACCTAGATTCGGATCTTCTTAAGTTTTGAACTCATGGTCTAAAATGAGCTAGTAAAACGGATGGACAGTGTTGATATACAAGGCATATATTAAGGTGGGCCCCATGGTCAGGGCCGCACCATGCAGGGTAAGGCTGGGGACCACACCTAATCGGCTCCCCAAGGGATTTTTCCAGCAATAGCCTTGAGGTGTGGCTAATTTTACTAAAAGTTCAATTTCTTGTCCGTCTCATCTTTTTTGGCCTTTTGACGAGAATTTAAAATTTTACGGTCGAGAATGCCTGAATGCTTAGGGGGAATCTTGAGTGATCAAGGGGAATCCATGAGCATTGTGGATTCCTGCTGAGTAGAGGGCATTTTCTACCATAAATGTTCAAATTCTTGTCAAAAGTCTGAAAAGGATGAGCCATACGAGAAATTGGACTTTTACTAAAAATAGCCACACGTCAGAGCTAGCTATTTCAGAAAAATCCCCTCCCCCACATTAGATAGCTTTTACTTGTCCCATACGCTGCAAACAACTTTCCGTAAGTAGACTTGGCACGCTCTTACTTGTCCCCAACAAGCTCCAACGCTTAAAAGTCCTCCTCAATTCATTAAACAATCTCATTCGTAGGGGTGTCAATGGACCGGGTTGGCCCGGGCTTTCGGCTTGGCCGCTTGGCTGGTTTGGACTAGAGTATTAGGCCCACGGGTCGGGTTCGGGCCTAAATTATAAACCCGTTTTTAAATGGGTAGGGCTTGGACTAGGCTGTTGAGAAGCCCGAAAACCCAACCTGACCCGAATATATATATATATATTATATATATATATATATATATATATATATATATATATATTTAAAATTTAAATTAAAATATTTTTCCTCCTTTTAAAATTTAACTTTTAGACAATTTTTTCCTAAAAATCCATCTCCCTCCTAAAACGGGATTAAAGAATAATTTCTCTCTCTGTGTTAAAGGCCGGGCTTCGGGCTAGGGCCGGGTACGGGCTGGACCTGCATTTGTATCTTGGGCCAGGCTCGGGCTTAGCTATTGTGGCCCGTCAT
This sequence comes from Liriodendron chinense, assembly GCA_003013855.2. Classification (NCBI taxonomy): domain Eukaryota; kingdom Viridiplantae; phylum Streptophyta; class Magnoliopsida; order Magnoliales; family Magnoliaceae; genus Liriodendron; species Liriodendron chinense. The sequence goes on along the minus strand of ML058566.1, from coordinate 153,677 downwards.
GGGTCCGGGCCGGGTTTGGGCATATGTTGAAAGAGGCGGGCCGGGCTTGAACAGAGCTTAGCCCGGCCCTAACCTAGGCCATTGACACCCCTACTCATTCGTGAGTAATGATCCACTGGGCTTCGTCCATGGAAACCTTTTCCTGCACATATGGTTGCGCATTTGCACTCCTTGGCATCCACATCACCTGTTAGGACCGTTCATTATTTCCAGTTCAGGTCTTCATCGGCTGCCCTGAAGAAATCATGCTGATTGGATGATCCAAACCATCCAATCAGCGGCATGTATAAATGAATGTGCAAGACCGCTACTGGAAGATAGGTCCATTTGTATTTGTACAGGGCGCGGATTGCGTACTAACACAGCCAGTAGCCACGTCGCTACTGGACCATGCTCTGTGGGGCCTACAATGATGTATGTCCACGCCGTCCATCTATTTGGATCTTTATTTTAGGGTATGAGCTCAAAAAACTAAGGTAGATCCAAATCTCGGGTCAACCACACCATACGAAGACAAGTGTTTGAACGCCCACCTTTGAAAACTCTCTAGGGCCCTTATAATGCTCATTTGTCAATCTAACCTATCGACTAAGTCTGAAAGACGGGTAAGAAGGGAAAAAACAAATGTCAGTTTGATTCAAAACTTTCGCAGCTCCAATAAGTTTTCTTAGCAGTGGGCGTTCAATTTTCACTGTTTCCTATGGTGTGGTCTAACTGAAATTTCGATATGCATTACTTTCGGGTTCATGCTAGAAATAAGCTGGAAAAATAGATGGACAGCATGAATAAAATGCTCGCATACCTCATGATATGGCCTACAGAGTACCGTCGACTAGAGACTCGCTATGTGCATCACATATCTGGAACTATTGAATGGTTCAGATACGTAATGCTAATACCAATGACTCCAATGCAGCTACGCATGTGGCAAGGTTCCCATGACTTAGCCCACTAGATCATTACTCTTCATTCACCGTCACTGTTGATGTGACTACACAGTTGGACAATCCAAACCATCCATCAGGTAGACCCCACAGTGGAATGCTTAGACAGGTTTTAGGTGCCACCTAAATTGTAAACCATCTCGAAAAGTCCATTTCGGTGAGCGAATGAACAACGCTTTTTTCAAAGATAAGATAATGAGAATGGTCGGTCCTCGTGAACGAGTTATTTTTTTCTTTTATCACAAATATCAATGGTTGAAATTGCAAGTCCTCTTCAATTTTTCAACAATCTCATTGAATTTTCCTTCCCTCCCTTCTCCCAAACATGATTATAAAATCCCAATTCCAGAAACTCTCTCAATATGACCATCCAAACAACATCAAAATGGAGAGATTTAATACAATTCCTATCTGTCTTCTAATTTTAATCATTTTAATCCCTCCTTCATTAGCCCAAACCGCAGACTTCGTTTCTTGTTTAACGTCTAACGACATAAAAAACTTCACTCTTTCTCCATCTTACGACAATGGCTCGGCTTACTACAACTTACTCAATTTCTCAATCCAAAACCTCCGGTTCACACGGCCTGCACTTCCTAGGCCGATCGCCATTGTCTTGCCTGAGACCAAAGATCAGCTGGCGAGCACCATCATATGCATCAGGCGGCAAGTACTGTGGGCCATAAGAATAAGGAGTGGGGGCCATAGCTACGAAGGCTTATCGTACACAAGCGATGTAACACCCTTTGCGATCATAGACATGATGAATTTGAATCATGTTTCAGTCGACATGGGCTCCTTAACGGCTTGGGTCGAAGCAGGTGCAACGCTTGGCGAGATTTACCATGCAATAGCTGCATCGAGTGACTCGCATGGGTTCTCAGCTGGGTCTTGCCCGACGGTGGGGAGTGGCGGACAAATTGGTGGGGGTGGGTTTGGATTCCTTTCGAGGAAGTACGGCCTCGCCGCTGATAATGTGGTCGATGCAATCCTTGTTGACAGCAATGGACGGATCCTAGACCGTGAAGCAATGGGAGAAGACGTGTTTTGGGCAATCCGAGGTGGAGGTGGGGGCATTTGGGGTGCAGTTTATGCTTGGAAAATCAAATTACTCGAAGTCCCAAAAGTCGTTACCGCGTTCATAGTTTCTAGACCCGGTGCAAGGCACCAAGTTGCGGCATTAGTACACAGATGGCAGTCCATAGCACCCAATCTAGAACAGGACTTCTACTTATCGGTTTCCATCCGTGCCAGCTCATCCACAAATAAAACAATCCACGCATCAGCAAATTTCGATGGCTTGTACTTGGGTACTAAAACCAACATGCTTTCTACCTTAAATCGGGTATTCCCCGAATTGCAGATTGTAGAAGAAGATTGCAAGGAGATGAGCTGGATCGAATCAATTGTGTACTTCCCCGGCCTTGGTTCGATTGACAGTTTGAAAGACCGAGTTTTGCAGAGCAAAAATTTCTTCAAGGCGAAGTCAGACTACGTAAAGGACCCGATTTCAGTAATGGGATTAGAGGGTGCAATTAGGATACTTGAGAAGGAGGCTAGAGGGTACATTATCTTAGCCCCTTACGGTGGAATCATGCGTACCATAAGGAGCGATTCGATTCCTTATCCACATCGAGCTGGAATTCTATACAGCATTCAGTACATGGTTGCATGGACTGAAGAGGACGATCCGCGGAGTGATGAGTTCATCAGCTGGATCCGAGGGTTGTACAGTTATATGATGCCATTCGTCACGAAGGGTCCCAGGGCGGCTTATGTGAACTATTTGGACCTTGATTTAGGAGTGATGGAGCCGATGAACAGTAGTGATTCGACTGATCCCGTGGAGATTGCGAGGAAATGGGGCGAGAAGTATTTCTTGAGGAATTACGATAGGTTGGTTCAAGCGAAGACAATCATAGATCCGATCAATGTGTTTAGCAATCTGCAGGGCATTCCTCCGTTGCCGTTGCCCTAGTTGGTCACTGATCTGAGGATTGATTGTAAGTGTTTGTGTGCCAATGCTAGTATGCTTTAGGGCCTGTTTCGTTACTGACAAAGTTCTCTCCAAATAAGCTCTACTATGGGCAAGTCTTCATATTTAAAGTAAATAATATGCAATGATCATACCCTTTTTTTTTTTTTTTAATTTTTTTTTTATTTTTATGAGTCGAGAGTCTACACTTTGGACCTGCAAGGGACCAGGACTCGAATGTTCCCGTTAGGTCTTGCATGAGTAAGCAGGACCACAAAATAGTTGTAGTATTAGTTGATCTATAGTGCAATAGGTGTTGGAGTTGTAGCCTCAAAAATCAATGTGAACTTGTCCATAGATGATATGGATGTAATATTATTGATATGATCCATAGGTCATAATATATAAACCATGGGTTTTAGATGGACATATTGCAATGCCATAGTCAATAAGTAGTACCTTAATTAAACAAGTGTGAACACGGGGTTGATAAGGATTCTTTTGATTGTGGCTGAAAGCTTCATAGCGGACAGAACAATCACTGATCAAGGGAAAGTTGTGGGCCGCATATCAGTATGTTGTTGTTTTATAACCGCATAGACAGACCTGTGATTATTATTACTATTATATGATCATCCTTTTTGAGGGGACTGATGACAAGTCAGGATGAAAGGTGTAATATACATAGAAATTTTGAGAGGTATAAATTTTTATTAATATTTTAATTATAACCGATCATCAGGTGGGCCATCTGAACCATTTAAACTAGGGGTGTCAATGGGCCGGGCTTGGGCCTGAAAAATTAGAATTTTACGTAGGGGCTACCCTGATTACCCGACGTGAAACAGTTCAAAATCTGGGCTGAGACCTACCCCAGGCCTGGCCCTTTGTCAGCCCTAATTTAAAGCTAGATCTATGAAAATTCACCCGTTAGATCACCAACCCATACCATGGATCATTGATCCAGACCATTTAGATTGAAGTATTGACCTTCTGATTACAAAATCTATTGTCCAACGGATAGATTGTCAATATCATGAAACTTGACCATTGGATCACATGAACCATATGATAATCACCATCCACTTTGTAGCATTGAGATGACACAAGTTTCATGGCCTGATCATGAGAAATGATCCAAATCTAGGACGCAGATTGTTGGTCATGATTTCTCGATGAATTTACATTATTTAATGGACCCTCATGGAGTTAGATGACTCTAGTACAGCTGATGTATGTAGATCTTGTGACCATATCACTAAATTATTTCCTGTGCATGTAAAATCATGCTTATTCATGCATGCAGCTATGGCCCAAAATCATGAAGGTGATAAATCTCACTTATCATGCACTTTTGATCATTAACAGTATTTTTCCCTGACACTTGGCATCATGAGCATCATGATGATACTAATTATAGTGGGGTGTGTGTGTGTATCTGTGCGTGCGTGTGTGTAGGGGGGGGGGGCACCCTCAACTTTATATAGGAACAAAGCTTATATCTTCCAATCTACAGTTCTTTTGATCACAGGACAAATTTTAATTTTGGGGTCTCAGTATGAGTGTCGTGGAACCTATGGTTGTGTGGATCTCCTTGAGGACTGATGAATATGACCCCAACGCTTAACCCGACGGGCCTAGCTGCTCCATTGAAATACATTTGCCACGGTGGGGCCTAGATGCTCCATTGAAATACATTTGCCACAGTGGGGCTATCCCAGCCACCATGGCCTGCTTGTCTGGCGAGTCGTAATGCACTTCATTGTCATCTTCCATTGGGTGCTCTGCAAGAAAATATGCTATTGCCTGTCTTTTAATCGTGCGTGCAGGCATGTACACAATATCGAACTCCGATAGCAGAAGGGCCCACTTCGCTAATCATCTGGAAGGTTAGGCTGGTTCATTAGGAACTTGAGCGGGTCAACCTTGGAAATTAGAGTTATCTGGTGAGACAAGTAGTAATGTCACAGTTTCTTTATGGCAAATATTAGAGCCAGCTACGTCTTCTCGATAGGAGAATAATTGTACTCTGCCCCCATAAGAGTTCAAGTTAGGTAGCACAGCGCGTTCTTCTTACCATCATCGTTCTTTTGGGCGGGCAACTGCCCCAGCGAATTCTCGCCTGCGATGATGTATAGGATCAAGGGTCTTCCTTCAATTGGCGTCATGAGTACAGAGGACTTTCCTAACAACTCCTTGAGGGAGTCAAATGCCTTCTAACATACCTCATCCCACTCGAACTAGAAGCCTTTCTTGTTTAACCGTGCAAATGGTTGGCATCTCCCTGCCTAGGTTCAAGATAAAGCACCACAAATATGCTACCTCACCTTGGAAACTCTTCAATTCTTTCAGATTCCTTGGCAGCGGGCATTTCTTGAATTGTTTTGATATTCGATGGGTCTATCTCCATCCCTTGATGCTTGATTACAAAACCCAACAACTTTCCCACTGACACCCCAAAAGCGCTGTTTACGTCGGATTTGGTAACAGGGGCCCCCTAGACGATCAACGATCATTTTCCTTCCAGATAGCCTCCTCTCGAACCTGAAAATACACCAGGGAAAGCTAAGGGTGGCTGGCGTCCAGCCGTTGGCCCTCCGAAGCTTAAGTTAGTTGGGATATATTGCAAAAGGAAAGGATGGGATTCGGAGCTCAGAGAGTGTGTACCTGTTCATCTGATGAAACCATCTATTTATATAGATCCAAATGATCCAACCCAATACGCAAGACTGTTGAGAGTCCTACTTGATTTTCAGGGATAAAGTATTTATCCTGTTAATCCTTTTGATGAGGGATCATCCTAGTCCAAATAGACATCTGCTCGATTACGTCCCTTGATGGTGATCCCCTGAAGTCCGGAACCACGAACAAAGATAAGCCCAGAATCGATCTATATGGGCTGTTGGTACTACAAAGGCGGAGAATACTCAGGCTTGGTGGATTGCTCGCATGTTAAGATGCGACCCCTTTTAACGACCACGAGCCGAGCTACTCGCATACTGAGATGCGACCACTTTCAACGACCACGAGCCGAGCTGCTCGCATGCTGAGATGCGACCCCTTTCAACTGACCATGAGCCGAGCTGCTCGCATGCTGAGATTAGCCGCAGCTTTTCTCAATCATCCTCTGATCGCATCTTTCGATGACCAATTTTATCCTACAACAGATGCCCCCCAAATCCTTTGCGTTTTAAAAAGGCTACGCTAAGGATTTTGTCTATATGCATAACCGCCTGTTAGGAGAAAGTCGTACGTGACCTATCAGAGGTGATCTTGCATTTATGATTGCCAGCTTTCCGCAGCTTTTCGGCCGGGAGAGGTGAAGCGGCACTCGCCACGTGCCTCTGTAATTAATGCTTGTGTCCGTTCGTCTATCGTGCCGAATGAGAAGCCGCCGCGTGTCTACCCAAATCAGGCAGAATGATTGTTTATAAATATTAAATCTTACGAGTTTGTTTTATTTTTGAAATCCTGCTGCAGAAAGTTCTTCCTTCTTCCCTCTCTTTTCTGTCGGTGTAAGCCTCTTCATAGAGGTAGTCTTCCTTCTCATTTTTCTCATCTCTTCCTTCTTACTTGTCTTTTTCCTTTACGATGGCAGAAGCTTATGATGAAGATATTGTACCTCTGGGGGATGATACGCCTGATGCTTCTGAATCAAACAATGCTCGAGTACCGGCGGGGAGATACTCTGCCGCCGGTTATCCCTCTATCATGACGGAAGAGCAACTCTCGTTCTTACGGGAGAGATACCAGATCCCAGACTCCATTGTCCTCAGGTTACCAAGGAGAGGAGAGACAGCCGATTCCCCGCCTGCCAGGCTGTGTAGCTTTTTATGAGTATGTTTTCCGGCTTGGCGTGCGGCTTCCCCTTCATCCCTTCATTCGGGACTTCCTCCGCTTATATAAGATTGCCCCGGCCAGCTCATTGTAAATGGATGGAGGGTCCTTATAAGCGCCTTTGTGCTCTGGAAGCAAGCGGGAAATGAGGATCTAACTGCTGGGGATTTCCTGAGGCTGTACAAGCTAAAAAAGGCCCCAGCTAGCGAGGGTTGGTACTACCTCTTTTATTGGCACCGGGATAATTTTATCCTGGGGAACCCGTCCTCCAATTACCTTGGATGGAGGAAGAAATGGTTCTTCGTCTCTGGCAATTGGGAGTCTGATGCGGGCTCCAACCCTAAGGGCCACAATGTTAGTCGCTTCTTCGGCGAAGGTGGGTTAAACTTTTACCCCTTTGCCTGAAGAAACATTAAGTTTGTAATGTTCTGATTGACCTATCTTTTCCTTCTTCTCGCAGGTATTCCGATAGGAGCCAGGCCGAACTTGCGTGGAGGGCTCAACGAGAAACTGGTCAAAGTTTCCAAACTTCCCATAGCTACCCGCAACGTTAATTGTGCCTTGGACCCTCGTCGCCTCGCTACTGCCGGTTTAATCCCTCAGGAAGAGATGGCAAATCTAGGAGAAAAGAGGGGGGCGCTTGGGGTACTCCCTCGCTTGAAGGGTGTGGCCTCGAAGAGGCAAAAGAAGTCAGCAGCTGGACCTTCAGCTGCGCCCGCTCTAGCAGAGGGGTCTGCTCGTGGCTCACAACCGCGTGTTACAGCAAAAGGGGGAGTTACCATGATCCCTCACATTACCGCGACCCCTCCGGCTTCTACGAACCCTCCGGCTGGCGCCCGTAGCCAGATGATAATCGAAGTTGTTGACAATTCGCCGAAAGGCGATCGAACGAAGGAGGGTCCCCCTCCAAGGGAGACATCATGCGAGCCCATTGCTGCTCACGAATCAGCCACACCTGCCTCGGGGGCTGCGAATGCTCACGAGGCAGGCTCTAGAGAGATGGTCGTTGCCTAGCCCTCCGAGTCGGGAGTCTTCGTCATCCCGTCACACTTGCATCCGATATGCAAGTTTATGTTGATAACATCTCCCCCAACTCCTTTGGGGGCCTCCCTGAGCCGAATCTAGAGGCTCTTTCTACTGACATAGGGGTGAGATTGATTCAGGTGACAACTTCCTCCCTGTTCCTCATTTTTCTTTGAATCATTGATGTGGTGGGCTACTCTAATTCTTCTTCCTTTGTTTGAGCAGAGTCTGGATCTCACGCTCCTAGTCAGACGTGACATTGATGCCGCCCGCCGCATCGTTGATGACACGGAAAAGAAGAAAGCGATGGAGGACGAGGTTCAGGGAAGGGATCGCATAATAAAGGCCCTGGAAGCCCAAATCGCCAAAATAAATGAGGAGAAGTAGATCCTTCTCGCCAAGATCCAGGCCATGACTGATCATTTTCAGTCACTGGACCTACAGTTCGCTAATCTCCAAGAAGTCCATACCAAGTCCGAGAGAGAGAAGGAGATTTTCCGCCAGGACAAGATCTCCCTCGAGGAGCAGCTCAAGGACTCTCGGACTAAGCTTGAGGAGGCCAAGAAGACTCTCGACCAGCTGAAGGATGATTCTATTCACTGGGAGGAGGAAAGAGTGGCCCTTGTCAAGATGGTATTTGACGAGGGTCCTCGTGCAGTCCAGGAGTTCCGAACCTCTCAGTTCTACGACGAGGAGCGTTATGAGGCATATATCGTTGGTCGCGATTTTGCGGTCAGGGTTATGCAACAAATCGCTCCTTCCTTCAATTTTGAGAAGTTTGAGAGAGTGGCCTTCGAGGTCGCAGCCAGAGAGCGAGCTACAGCCGAGAATGAGGTCATAGGAGCTACCGATGCCACACCTGCTCCCAAGGCCGGTCCCGAAACAGAGAGTCGCGAGCCTGCTCAAGACGAGGATGACCGATCTTAGGGTCGTTGCCCTCCTTCCTCTCTTTTTTTATTTTTTATTTACTTTTTGAGAAAAGATGTATCTATGTAAATGATTTGACTTTTTTAGTCATTTGAAATGGAAATTACCCTTTCTCAATGCCATGTGTCTTTTATCGCTTTTTCTCCCTTTGTCATCTGCCTGTTGAATGCTTGTATACTTAACTCATGAAAAAATGAGTTAGGCTCAATCCGGGGGTCGTGGTGACCATGTCCGCGTTGAGATAAACTGGTCTATCGATTGAGACTTTGATTCTACCAAGGGTAGAAGATTGGTTAAGAAAACGTGCGCATTCTCTTCGGGGCTGTTTGGATCCAATAAAATGGAGAAGTGACCAAAAGACAATCCACCTTTATTCGAAAATTGTTTAGACTTACATCGAATTAGGAAAAATACCGTAGCAAATGTTCTACGTGCCAAGGGCGACGTACGAGTCTTCCTTGCATGTCTTCGAAATAATAGGTACCGGGTCGTACGATTTTGGTGACTCGATACAGACCTTCCCAATTTGGATCCAATGAACGAGCAGGAATTCCAAGGTTATGTCTGAGAACCAAATCACCGAGCTGAAAAGCTCTAGGTTGGAATTTAGCGTTACGATACCGAGCAATGCACTGTTGATATGCTGCTGGTCGTAGCTAGGAGGCATCCCTCTGCTCTTCCAAGAGATTGAGATGAAGCTTCAGACCTTCCTGGTTACAAATGGGGTCATACTGCTCGATCCGATATGTTGGGACCTGAACTTCGACCAGAACCACGACGTCTGTGCTGAAAGCCAATGAGAAAGGGGTTTCTCCTGTTGACGTGCGGGTCGTAGTCCCATAGGCCCATAAGACTTCTGGCAGGAGTTCTGGCCACATACCTTTACACTTACCGAGCTTGGTCTTTAAATGATGTTTGATGATTTTATTCACCGCTTCAACTTGCCCATTAGCCTGAGGATGATATGGTGTAACGCCCCGAATTTATCGTAATTATTTTAAAATTTTCTAAAATTTATTTTTATTTTTATTTTTTAAATACCGGCCATTGATATTAAAATTCAAATAACGGGACATTCGTAGGAGATCATATGGAGTACCGTTTATTAAAGTTGCTTAGAATGACCTTATTAACAATGTAGAAGAGTTAGATTTCACTAAACTCAAAGATTTACAAAAATTACGAAAATGCCATTAGTTAAACTTAAGTTAAGATGTCATTTTTAAGTATTATAGTTTCTGATGATCACTTTCACGCAAAATCCTGAACTTGAGCTTTTGAATACATATTAACCATACACATCAAATTTCAGCCCTTAAATCATAGTAGAAGTGGTCCAATTGTCAAATCAGCCCTTAACCCTTGATTTTAATGTCCATCGAGTGAGGAAAGTAGATGGTTAGTAGTAGTCGAATATTTCTCTTCATATGAGTGACTTGGATCGTCTTTATCATGGACCAATAGTGTGATTTGATTGCCCCACATTGATAAGCCTCTTTCTTATGTGCGAAGTTATCCCGTTCTAGAAATTAACGAGTTACCAACTCTTCTCAAATTTGAACCTTTCAATTTACCCACTTCTCACCATCAATCGCTACTCAAATTTGGACCACCTATTATACTCATATGACTACGAGTTTACATAAAATTTGGACCCCGATCTACAATCCTACACCGTTGAATCACAAAGCCAGCCCCTTCCATATTTTTCAAAATTTGGGCCCTGATCATCAAGCGTAGACCGTTAATTGAGATATAGCCCATTTTAGCACTCATTAGGCCATTTTTAAGGATCGGCCAATCTAGAATGTAGATCATTAAGAAATTTACGTATTCTGACTCTACTCTTCGAGCTTGATAAGATGAACAGATTGGAATTGATCAAAGATCATCCGAATATTAAGATTTGAGAAACTCACCTCGAGAGGTTGTTACACAAGACCCCGCGTGCACATCCCTCTCCATATTTCTACTACGCATTTCCAAACCCTAATTCCAACCCTACCTCTATATATAGGGCCTCTCTTAACCAAAGGTGACCCCCACCCGCGAATTTGAGAGAGAAAGAGAGAGAAAGAGAAAGAGAAAGAGAGAGAGAGAGAGGGAGAGAGGGAGGTTAGAGAAAGGAGTACCATCTTGCTATTTCATCATCTTATATCTCTAATAAGTCGAAAATCATAAGATGAAAACTCCTTTAAGATTGGATTAATAATTTCATGTTTTGTAGGTTGATAATTCTTATGTGTTTTTGTTTACATGTATTTATTTATTCTCTCCTTAGTTAGCTATATACGAATGCTTTTAGATACTTTTTTTCCATCTCATGGTGATGAGGATATTCATTGGACTTAGAGAACTAGTAAGGAATAGAATTATATTTGTTGCACATATGAGATTTGTATAACCATCTTTAAAGGGACCACCTTTCTTTCTATACTGTATAAATTATAGTTGTGACTGTCTAATGGAGATTCTTATATTGCTATATTCCTTTTATATATATGGATGGACCTTGATCTGTGGTGATGAATGTCGGAACACCTGGTTAAGAGGTTGCCCTAACCTGAGACGATGCTTTTAGCTTGTCCGGTTAAGTGGCCACCCTGATCTGTGGTGGTGGTATCAAGATCGCCCGATTAAGTGGTTGTTAAATCCATTTATTACTACTATTATTATTATATTTACTATTATTATTATTATTCTTAAAGTTTTTAAGGATCTTCATAAGACGATAGTTGAGTATGGTTGTTATGAAGCTTAATAGTACGGGCCGCCATCCTGGGATGTGATGCGTCGGTCACGACTATTTTGATGAGTGATGAACCATAAGGAAGGATGTGGTGGTACTAAAGGTTGGTTAGACGATAAGTGGCTTGGTGTAAATTGGAAATAATAATAAAGAATAGCTAACTCATGCATGCATGTGGCTCCATGTGGGTGTATGGATTTGAGAATAGGCTAGAGCGTCCTACTTCTCCCATACACTGTCACGTGTGGATTTGGGCTATGAGCGTCCCGTTTCTCACGTGGTCGGGCAAAATTATGGGCTTGCGTGTCCCAAAACCTCTGGTGGCATGCCTAAGGATTCCTACGCTGGGTCATGCATTATCATGCATTGCATTAAGAAAGAGTAATGGATGTTTTGTTATGATTTTTATGCGATTATTATTTCTAACCTTAAAGTAGTTCTTCACTATGCTGCTTTTGACGGTGTTTTGTGGAAATAATTTAGAACATGTAGGTAACGATCCTCAAGAGCCCGAGCCTCAAGGAGACGATTATGATGGCTCGTGGGAGCAGATGGTGGAAGATGAGACCGCATAATCATTCAAAGTTCTAGCATTTATTTAGTATTTGAAATTGTAATAAGTCCCAATGGGAGGACGTAGTTATGAACATGGTGTTTGATTGAATGATGGTTACATGGTTTGATGATTTAATTTAGTTAATGAAATAATATATAAGTTTGGTTTCATCGTCTTGCTCATGATTTTCCAAATAGTATGAAATGTGCATGTTTGTGTGAAAATTATGTAAGGGGTATAACCCTCACACATTCCAAGTAACCTTGGGAATTCGGCCGTCGTGATGTACACGGGGGCCGAAATCTTGGGGTGTTACATATGGGGAGGTGCAAACATTGCGTATCTTCCATTTTTCGTAAAATTCTGCAAAAGCGGCGTTGTCGGATTGCTTTCCATTATAGTGTGGGGGAGCCCACTACGGCATATAACATTTCTCCATACGAACTTAGTGGTCTGTTTTTCGGTGATTCGAGCTAATGGTTCTGCCTCGACCCATTTGGTGAAGTAATCGACCGCCACGATTACAAACCTGTTTTGACCTTTCCCGGTAGGCAAGGGCCCGATGATATAGACTCCCCATTGGGCGAAGGGCCAAGGGCTATCCATTGGCGTCATTTGCTCGGACGGTACATGAGGTATAGGAGAATATCACTGGCACTTGTCACATTTTTAAAGAATTCGATCGCATCTGCCTTCATAGTGGGCCAATAATACCCTTGCCTGATCACCTTATATGCTAGAGATCGTCCCCTTGGATGGTTACCACATGCCCCCTGGTGTATTTCATCCAGAACACGATGTGCTTCTTCTGGGTGAAGACACCCTAAGTAAGGCAAAGAGAAACTCTTACGTAATAACGTTCCGTTTTGTAAAGTATACCTGGCAGCTCGATGACGAATTTGTCGTGCGGATTTCTTATCATCTGAAAGATGTCCATCGCTGAGATAGAGGATAGTGGGGTCCATCCAACAAGGAGAGGGATGGACCGCGATCACTTACCTGGAAGCTGCTTGGTTGGTACTTGGAGTATGAAGGTGCTCGATGGGAGTTGATTGTGATAACTCAGATTCTAGGTGCGGAGGCGAGTTTTGCCAAATAATCTGCGAGTTTGTTCTTCTCGCGAGGGATGTGGATTATTTCATAATTCTTCAGCTTCGCGAGCAGGATGAGCACTCGGGATTTGTATAAGGTCATCCTCTCTCCTTTCGCCTCAAATTCACTGAGTACCTGATTGACTATGAGCTGAGAGTCACTATGAATAAGAAAACTCTGAATCGAAAGTGCGTTTGCTAGTTCGAGGCCGACGATTAAAGCCTCATATTTTACTTCATTATTTGAGATGCGAGAATCAAATCGTAAGGCGTATTGGAAACACGACTCGTCTGGGGCAACTAAAATTAAGCCCGTGCCGCTCCCGGTGGCCCGTGAAGACCCATCCACTGAAGAGTGATTAGAGGGTCTGGTCGCTAGTCGTAGTGTTATCCTCGGAAGAGGAGTATGTGAATTCGGCGATGAAGTCGGCCACTGGCCTGACCCTTGATAGCGGTCCTGGGGCAGAACGAAATATCATGTTCACTGATCTCAATAGCCCATTTGGTTAATCGCCCTGACACCTCAGGTTTTTGGAGGACCTGCCTTAACGGATGATTCGTTGGTACTAATATAGCGTGGGCTTGGAAGTAGGGTCGTAGTTTTCTGGCGGCCGTGACTAAGGCGAGAGCCAATTTCTCCATATCAGAATATCGAGTTTCGGCATCCACCATCGCTCGACTATATAATAAACAGGCCTCTGTACCCCGAAATCTTCTCTTATTAAAGTGGCACTAACAGTCGTAGAAGACACAGATAAATAAAGAAGAAGTTGCTCGTGCGCTACAGGTTTTGATAAAACGGGGGGTGTACTCATATATTGCTTCAGTTGTTGGAACGCTTCTTCGCATTGCGGTGTCCACTCCCAATCAGATTTGGCGGTGGCTCGGAGGAGCTTAAAGAAGGGTAAACACTTGTCAGAGGCCCGCGAAATGAACCTATTCAATGATGCAATGCGACCAGCCAGACGTTGGACATCCTTGAGAGTGGTCGGAGACTTCATCTCGACCAATGCTTTTATTTTTTCAGGATTTGCCTCGATTCCTCGTTGGCCGACCATAAATCCGAGAAATTTCCCAGCAGACACTCTGTGGACCCTCGCCGTTCCGCGCTCCCACGACGTTCTCCCTTTCCTTTCGAAAAAGAAGAAGAGGTGTGTGCGCGCGAATCGCCGTTTGTGCCACTGGCTTGCCTCATTCTCGAGGGCTTTGTTCGGTTGTTGTGTTAAGCTGGATGTGTTTGAATGAGTTCGTATAAGACCAGAGTCGCCACTAGCCAGTTACTTCGAATCTACAGTTGGTTAGACCCCGTAGAAACGTTAGAGAAGTGGATCCGAAGATTCATTCATCTAAAATGACTCCTTTTGATCTGCGGTCAGAGATTCGAGGTAAGGGATCACTGTTACAGGGTGGGAAGAGGTTAAGCACCCCACACACTACCCGTACCGAAGTACGGTCTCTACTTCACAGAATCGAACTAATACTTGAAAGTCTGTTTTAATCCTCAAACATTCTCATGGATGACATGATGCATGAATGCAGGTCTGAACAGTAAGAGTTTCTGATGGGCAGGTTTCCATTAACAGGTAAGCCCAGAGCATACGCTCGAACTGACAGGTGCTTTATGCGAGATGCATGCTGTGTGTTTGAATAATCAAAGTGCTTGTAGTGACATGTACATGAATGCAGGTCTGAACAGTAAGAGTTTCTGATGGGCAGGTTTCCATTAACAGGCAAGCCCAGAGCATATGCTCGAACTGACAGGTGCTTTATGCAGGATGCATGTTGTGTGTTTGAATACTCAAAGTGCTGGTAGTGAAGCAGGAGGGTTGGAAGAAAAGTAAATGTTGCACTTATGCTAGATGCGAATGAGATGATGCTAGTAAAAGAGTAGCCGGATGGACGGAGGTATCGCAAGGATTGGCTTCGAGTGGCTGGATCAAGACTTAGACGGCTTGGGAGACTTAGACCAGGGTCAGGCTGGGCTGAACCAGGGCTAGGCTCTTCTCACTCGGGCTCTCCTTGGTGGAGGAATGGGCTGGAGGTGGACTCAGAGCTCTCAGACTGAAGAGAGGGGAAGTGGATGTCGAATGTGAAGGGGAGAGGGGGTATTTATAGCAGCGGGCAGTGGCAGATTGCGTAAATAAGTTTGGGCGGCCCCCTGCCCCGTACGGACCGTTCTCGGGATTCAGCAGGCAATACGGACATGCTCCGAGGCTACAGTTTGGAACTCGGTGAGTTGACTGGGTTTGGGGGATGGGTTGACACTGGTGAGTTGACTCGATGGGTTGACTCAGCGGGTTGACTCGGCGATTTGACTCAGCGGGTTGACTCGCCGAGTTTGACTTTTTTAGGATTTTTTGACTGATTTTTCTTATGGGGGGTTTTTTAGGCTGATGTTTAGGGGTGAGTTGACTAGGTTCAGGCTTGAGTTGGGCTATGGATTGGGGCTTACAAGGGTGAGTTTGGCTGAGTTTGGACATGGGATTTGGGTGTATGGTCCTCCATTCATTCAGCTATCTCTACCAACATTGTAGCCGAAGGTGGGGTGTCTACAGATGCCCCTCTTTGGCAGAGGTTGCATGCAACCGAATGCCAAAGCGAGTAGACACCCCACTTCTGATCCGATCATTCATAGATCATGGTCTGAAATCTTTGCTTGCCTTTGCATCTGTGCCAGTTGATCGTCTGAAAATTGATCACTCGCACATACCGCGGGAGTTTGAAGAAAACGTTGCAATTGTCCCTGCATGCGCTGCAATCTGGGTACCCAATCGCAACCCTTCCATTCTAGATCGGTACTAACATCGGAAAGGTACAGCAGAGCCTCTGCGTCGTAGTCTTACGAGGATACTGACCCTGTGATTAATTGTATGATGTTTTCCCGGATCACTCCAGGAGTACTTGTTTCGCTTGACTGTCAAAGTGGTTAGCTGCCCTACGTCATGTAGTCTTACGGGAGTTCACTACGCCGACTTGGAATCAGTCAAGGTACTTCAGGCATCCATGCTTAGGTATGTGCGGGTGGACTTTTTCCACCCAACATACTGGTTTTGATGCTTGGTTTGCAATTCATTCTTTCCTAGATTATGGTCTGGAATCTTTGTTTTCCTTTTTATCAGAGTCAGTTGATTGTTTGGATATGATAACTCGCACATACCGCGGGAGTTTGGAGAAAACGTTGTGATTGTCCCTGTAGTGTGCTGCAACCTAGGTACCCAATCGCAACCATTCCATTCCTGATCGGTACTAACATCGGAAAGGTACAGCAGAGCCTTTGCGTCATAGTCTTACGAGGATACTGACCCTGAGATTGATTGTATGATGTTTTCCTGGATCACTTCAAGAGTACTTGTTTCACTTGACTGTCAAAGTGGTTAGCTGTCCCTGCAGTCATGTAGTCTTACGGGAGTCCACTACGCCGACTTGGAATCAGTTAAGGTACTTCAGGCATCCACGCCTAGGTATGTGCGAGTGAACTCTTTCCACCCAGTCAGCTGATTTTGATACTTGGGTTACAATTCATCGTTTCCACCTGTTCAAATGGTTTCTTTGACCGAGCCTTTTGGCTTTCATCTTTTTGTATCTTAGCATGTGGTACGACCGCACTGACACTGGAGTTCAGTTCAACCGTACTCTGAGTGCATTGGATCCTATGGTCTCCGGGGAAACTGCGAGACATCGGATCTTATTTGATTTTTGCGTCGGCTCCTACCCAGGGATATGGAAGATCTCTTGGTGTTTTGGAGGCAGAACGCTCTACTTGGGAAAATATTTTTGGATTTTGAAAAGATACCCACTCTGGGGAGTGATACTCCATGGGTTTTTTATTTGCAAATGGGAATATTTTTGTCTTTTTGAAATGGATATCTGGTTTGCACGTGCCTCCACTAGAGATGCCTGTGAGGTCTTTTGCTAACCGACTTTTATTTTGAAAGCAGGTAAACATGATGATTGATGCGATGAATGAGGATGCATGGAGATGCATATTTGATGACGGATGCATGGTTTGGCTCATTCCCTTTCAATTTGATGATTTCGCTTTTGCTGGAGATGAAGAGAACTTTGAGTTTATTGCGTGCGGGGTTGTGCTCCCCTGGGAATTTTCTTTTCAATGCGGATGTTTGGTCAGCTGATTGGTCAAGATCCCGACCCGTGGTCAATCAGGTCCATCGTCCCAAGATGCTGTTTCTTTGCTAATGGGAATGAACGAAGGATGTTATTAGACTTCAAGATGTTCTTTCGTGAATGGATGTGATTGAGACTGGTGCTTGGTTGCTAGTTTTGGTCAAGATTCCAATTTGTGGGCGATCGGATCCGTCATCCCAAACTGCGAAGTGAGTGAGTGGAGTTCGAGACTCCTGAAGTGCAATGCTAGGGACAGTGACAATTTTTGTGATTTTTATAAATATTCGGTTCGAATATTTACCTAAGTCAGGATGAAGATCAATTATTGAAAATAAAGAAAATATTTTTGTGATTTGAAAATATTTTGTCCGAGTAAAGATCGGTATTATTGAAAGCAAGGGAAATATTTTGATTTTTTGAATATTTTATTTGAAAGCAAGAGAGATATTTTTGTGATTTTTGAAAGATTGACTTTGCAAATGTTTTGGTATTTTCTGATTTTTCTGAAACGTAGGGAAAGGTATGAAATTTTCATCCATTTCCAGCTTCTACTGCTGGTAAGGCACCCGATCCATTTTACGTCAGCGAGCAAGACGAATCTTGTTCGCTCGCCTCAAGTGTAAGGCTGCGATGTAGTAATAAAACTCGGTAAGACCGAGGTCGATCCACAGGGAATTGGAAAACAGATTCCAAATTATTTCAGCAACTCCGTTTGCAATCAAAAGAGATTTTAATTGAAATAGTTATGCTAAAACAGGAACCTTAATGAGAACAGTAATTTAAAGGTACTAAGGCATTCAAGGATCCACTTGCAGCAATCCTATGTCAATCCAATCAATCCAAGCAAGATACACAACTAGATTAGAAGTCCTATCTCTCATCTAGTTGGAAAATAAAGCATTAAACACATTCAATCCCATTTAAATTGAACTTCCAAGTTCTAGTTCCGTTCAATCAATATAGAATTCAAAATCATATCCTTCGGAGTAATAGCCATGCCTATGGACTATGGCTTGCTCAAGGACTACTATAATTCGAATTTAAACAAGCACCATATGATAATCTTAGAGAATTGCAAGGAATCCATGTCCGGAGCACATGAACTCTCATAAAACATCTTAAACTATCAACTTGAAGAACTAGAATAAATAAAAATCCAAACTTGAATTGAAATTACTTGAATTAACTGAATCAAACATGAAATTAGCTATAAGCTTCACCTCTCAGCCTTAGCTGAGAGATTCTAGCCGAGCATTGTCATACTATAATTAGAACTCATGAAAGAAAACATAAAAACTAGAAAAACTGGAGTTTGGAGGGTTGCAGACGCTCCACGACCGCTTCCTTCCTCTCCCACGACGTCCCTTGGCTTCTATGATGCCCTAGGAAGAACCCCTAGGTGTCCTTTTATAGTGAGGACGCTCGGTTGCATCAGAATCTTCCAGAAACCGCGTAAGGTTACGCAGTGCGTAGCAATTTTTGGAACCAGAAATAGAAATTGCCTGATTTTGTATGTGGCCGACCGGTTGGACTGGCTTGGCCGACCGGTCACGACCGGTCGGACCTACCTTGCAATAAGTCCACCAAGCCTTTCAAGGAGGACGACCTGTTGGCCGACCGGTCAAGACCGGTCGGACTGGGTTGGCCGACCTGTCACGACCGGTCGGACCTGCTTATGGTCTTGTTCCAGCGAGCTCAACAGAGGGCACCGACCGGTTGGTCGACCGGTCAAGACCGGTCGGACCAACTGGTCCTTCTTCCAATGGTTTCCAAAGGTGTGGCCGACCGGTCGGACCACCGGTCGGACTTGCTATTCTTCTTCTTTTTCTTCTTTTCTTTATTCTCTTTTCTCCCTCTTTCTTCTTCCTTCTTTGGTCCACCTTGGACCTTCATTCACAGGTACTAAATGGACCCTTTTTTGTCTCCAATTGAGTGAAGTCTGCTCTCATCCCTACAATCACAAAACATGCGTTAGATGGGCCTTTTAATCATGAAAACCATGCATATAATGTGATGTAGTGGGCTATGCAATGTATAAATTGGAGGTTCAACAAATCTCACACAGTTAAGTGCCGTAGTTTTACATCTTCGGATGAGGAGACTTTGAGGGTTTTCAGTCAACACCCCCATAAAGTTACCTATTCCTCATGTGCAATGCACATAGACCACGTATCGTCCGACGGACTCCTTCGGCCACAGAATGAGCCACATCCTCACATTTTCCCTTTGTCAATCCAGTTTGGGGCCTTATGTTGCTCACAATTTCGTGAGGGTGTGCTTCACCTCCCAACCGCCTTAATCTCCTTTATGAGTTTTAGGAACAGGGAACATCTGTTAGATTCAATAGTGACTTACAAATCAAGGTTGTCTATCACGGTGCGTTCAACACGAACAGGATTGCGGGGTTCTGCCCGCCTCAGCCTTTACCTATTTAGAAGACTCCAGACACCCATACGATCAAGTGTCAGCCATGTCCGGAATAGGTTGGGAAAGGAAGCCCCCGAGAAGTTAATCCCAGTGTAGTTTTAGGTCTTCGGACCGCTGGGGATGAATTTGCTCAGTTGAAATTGATGGTGAATTTTTTTTTATATTTTATTTTTAAAAAAAAGGTTCCGAGACTTCAACTCAAGTGATTGAGATTGATACTAGTTTTTATGAAAAGCTTAAAATCTTTTTGGTATTTTTGAAATGATCCGGGTTGTCGAACCTTGATTCGAGCGGTCGAAGCCGATGCCGGTTTTTGGTTGAAAGCAAGAAAGGCCCCCGAGAAATTAATCCCAGTGTAGTTTAAGGTCTTCGGACCATGAATATGTACATGCTGAAAATACATTCTTTTGTGATTTTTCGAAATGTTCCAGACTGTTAAATCCCAATCTAAGCAATCAAGATTAACACTAGTTTTTATTGGAAATCTCTCGGGATTTTGGTCCCGACAGTAGTTTAAGGTCTTCGGACCACAGCTTATGTACATGAAGCACGACACATTTTTTTGTATTTTTTTAAAAGATCCAGTCTATCTGATCCCTTCCTTGATCGGTTGAGGTTAAATGATGGTTTTTATTATGAACTCCCTCGGGATGTTGATCCTGACGTAGTTTAAGGTCTTTGGACTAAGAATTTTTATGGTTGGGCATACTTACCTTGCTTTGTTTGCCTTCTGTTGGGGCTGATTGTGATTTGAGTGGTCTAGATTGCTTGAATGGGCCATGTGGGCCCTTTCCAGACTTCAGCTTTGCTTTGAAGCACCTTTTCTTGATGTTTTGCGAGGCTAAAAAGGTTTTTCATGGATGTGGATGATGACTTGAACGACTCAGATCGCTCTTTTCAGCCATGTGGACCCACTTGATGATCAGATTTTGGATTCTGGCCCTCTTTCTTGATGATCAAGCCTTCGAGCTTGCTATTTGATGGCTCATGCAAGCTTTTCCATGGTTTAGATCATGATGATCTAGTCTTTGAATGGCTCAGATTGCCTGTGGGCCTCTCTTGATCAATTTTTCTTCTCTTTGACTTGATTAGGCCTATGTTGGCTGTAATACTTCAAGATTGGACAGGTGGGGTACCTTCCAGAAGATTCTGATCATCCTCAAACGAAATCCGATGTGGATTGGAGCCTTGGGCGGCCCTCAGAGTGCCATCTGCTGACGTGGACTGTCAGCCTCACCTACCAACGACCATGGAGTCAATCCCGCGGAGAGAGAGAGAGAGAGAGAGAGAGAGCACGTCTGTACGGGCGGCCCACAGTGAGTCGCCCAAGACTCGTCTCTTGTGCGGCCTGGGCTGGCTCGTGCTCGGACATTCTTCATAGTCCACTGTCCCTGTCCCCACATTCTCTGTACTCTCAGGTTCGATTGCAGGCATGAATCTCCCTTTTGTCTCCTCTTTCCTCCTCCTTTTGTCCTCTTCTTGGTTTGTCCTTTCTCAAGCCATGGATGGTGGAGATCTAGGGGTTGTGGGGGCTATCCATGATGGGTCCCATATTTCAGGAAGTGGTGAAGGCTTTAATGATGGTGGAATGCTTTTGATTGATGGTGTAGATGAAGCATTGAATGAGGGTATTGATGGGGATTTTGGGAGAGTGGTTGGTGGAGCTTTGAATGACCCCATTAATGGCAGTCATGCTGGAAATTCATATTTAAATGGGGCATTGATTATGGGAGAAATGGATGGTATGGATGGGATGAAGAGATGGGACATAGGTGAGGCTATGCATCTCTTGAGTGTGGGCCACATGGATGATATGATTGATGGTGGTGATCGGGCTATGATGGACATAGATGGGCTGATCTCATGTTTGAATGGAATGGATGGTTCAGATGATACCTTTGATGGCTTGGATGCTCTTGATGATGGCCGAGATGTGCGGCACACTTGCTTAGGTGGACTTGATGTGATCATTGATGATGTCCCCCTGATGATGAATGGTGTGAATGCCTTGATGATCTCTTTGATTGGACATGATGATGATTGGATTCACAACTTTATGTTCGAGAGGGCCGCAGGTCTAGATCTGACCGTTGATTCTTCGATCGAGGTTGCCGGGACCCTTCTTGATGGTTCAGATGCCTTTTTCGACGGTCAGATTGGTCAGGATGCTACGATGTGTGGTGTGATCTTTGTTGATAGCCCTTTTGGTGGGGAGTATCGCCCTTCTCGCGATCATTGATCCTTTACGCACTAGATTCATGAGGTGGGCGAGTCTTCTCATGCGGCTGAGGTCGTGACAGTTTCAGACAGCAATGCGACTATATCGGACATAGCCATTATTGGGGACAGGTCAGGGGCTGTTGAGTCTGCAGACGTCCCAGCTTTTCCTTCTCCTTCGCCTGTTGATCTTCCGATCCTTAATGAACTGTCATTGATTTCTGGGCCTTTTGTCCTGGAGGGGATTCCTGTGAGGACTTGTCAGCTGCTTCCTCGTCCTTCTTGCTCGCCACGGCTGCTTGCTTGGCTTGACAGCTTGTCAGCGTATGAGATTCGAGATTTAGAGTCCTATGGCTTCGGCAGTCTGATCCATATGGCTAGAGTTGACATTGACTGGAGGATGCTCGGGGCTGCATTGATTGACTGGGTCCCCTCGTTGAACTTGTTTGCGTTCAACGACATGGAGATGGGACCCTCTTTGGAGGAGCTTGCGCATTTGACCGGTCTTCCCTGGGATTATACTCAGTATTTCTCGCCGAAGACTTTGTTGAACACTGCCACACCGCAGAATTGGTTCGGGATTCCCTGTCTTGTTCAGCCTGCAGCTGCTGGCCAAGATGCTGTGGTGTTCTCCTTGGACTTGTTGTATGATCTTTTTTTGGGTCCTCGAAGTGTGGCACGGTGTCTACTTGCTCGAATGCACTGATGTTCTGCTTGATTGTTGAAGTACTATTCTCGGGATGGAGCAGGTCTCAGACCCCTTTACTTTTTGAGGTGATGAGCCGAGTTATCCGACGTCAGGGGATCATTTCTCTCATCCTGGCTGAGCTGTTTAATGGGCTGACTGACTGTGCCCTGGGCCCACTCGTGTCCTTCGCAGCTGCTGTGCATTTCTCCAGGTATCTTCTTTGCGCCTTTCTTTTCTTTTCCTATCTTTTAGGGATTGCCCTGCTCTAGTTGAATTTCTTTTCTTTCTTGTGATCAGGTCTGGCTATGGGAACGTCTTTCGCTGACTGTTCTTGTACCATTTCCTGGCACCCGTCACCCAGACCTTATGCGACACATCATGGAGTTTCTTTCGCATATGGCTAGGATGAGTGAGCCCTTATATTGCCGAATGTTCGCCGAACTTCGTGACTAGAATGTCGCTGGGAATCATCTTGGCTTTCGCTTCCTCTAGTACTCTGTGATGCGCACCACCTTCCTCTGATGCTGGTAGGCTTTCGATCTTACTTTTCTTACCACCCTATCCGGTTCTTGCGGCAAGTTCGGATATGAGCAGGATGTTCCTCTTTTTGCTTTCACGGGTATCGGACGTCGAGCACTTCCATTTTAAACATCTAACTTTAGGACTCGGGTTGATGGATCCTAAGCGAGTTACTTGACTGCTGATTTGCTTGGTTTCGAGTTGCGGTCTTTTCCGATGGTGACCGCCCCATATCAGTACTGGGTTGCTGAGCAGTCCCTATACCGGCGCATTCCTTGTTGGCACCAGACTACCGATGAGGATGAGAAGGATATTCTTGGAGATGCCGGCTCTTCATCTGGTTCATATGAGCCCTTTGAGGAGCGCCCATTCATCGATCCTGGTTTCCTTTTGGCCACTCATGGTCATTTGCTGTCTGAGATTTCTGCACTTCGGTATCATTGTGAGATGATGTCGAGGAGATTGGCTGCCGATCAGAGGTTGTCTGATGAGGAGACAGCGATCCGTACCCTTGAGCGCATGAGGTGCATTACCTGCGTATGGAGGTGAGCAGGTTGAGAGCGAGGCTACTTCATTATGAGTCAGAGGTCTTACCTGATATGGCCGAGGAGGAGGGTAGAGATTGATTGTGTTGGCCATCTGTACATTCCCTTTTGCATGACTCGTGATGATGCATTTTTTGTATTTTTTGAAAAAGATGAATGATATATGTAAAAGAAATATGATGCATTTAATGAAAAAGGAGAAAACTTTTTTGAAAATCTATTATGCCATGAGTTGCCTTGTGAGAGTGTTTGGATTTTGTGTCGGGACATAGGAATCAGAACTGAGGCTCGGCCAATGCTTTGACCGATGTCTTGAGATTGACTTGCGTGAGGTCCCTTTGGTTCCCTAGAGGTGTAAGTAGTGGAAACTTGTTGCTTCCTGAGATTGCCAGAGCTGTAGAGTTCTTTTGTTCCCGACTGTACTTCCTCCTGTTCTTAAACTGCAACTGCTTGAACTGATCTGGACCTGTCTGATTTCTTGATACCTGCACTTTTAAATTTTCTTTTTCTATTCGAGCCATTTTTGCTTGCAGCGCTCTTTCAAGTTTTCACCACAGCCGGCCTTTTCCCGTCATTTTTGCTCGTGGGGCCCTTTCGGGTTTTCACCACGTCCCGGGTGTTTGATCTTGCTTGCCCCTTAGCAGCTATGCTATTTTTACCCTCAGCGCCCTTTCGAATTTTCACCAAGTTCGCTGTATGCCCACTGTTTTTACTCGGAGCGCCCTTTCGGGTTTTCACTCCGCCCTCTTTGTTTAGGCACACATTGTCTTTCTCTCTCTCTCTCTCTCTCTCTCTCTCTCTCTCTCTCTTCTCTTTTGAATTTTTGGGTAACTGCGGCCGCTAGAGGTCGGGAATCTGTCATTGCCAGCCGATGGTAGTCTTTCAGTCCTTATCCTAAGTTACGATGATAGAGCTATTGGTCTTAGCTACAGACCTTTCTGAGATGAATGGATGGATGACTGTGTTTCTTCTTAGGTTGATTTTTCTTGAGTGCCTTGTTTTGGCTTCCTACTTTCTTTCTCTTTTCTTTTTTTTTATATTCTTTTTTTTGTATTCTTTTTTCTTTTTTCCTTTTGAATCCCCTTATTTGAAACACTTGTTGGTGGATGAAAACGCTTTCTTAGAGGTTTTAGCTTTGACCTCTTGACTTCAGCTCTATTAAAGTAACTCTTGATAAGGTCAGAATGACTTACCCGTGAAAGATCTTCACCTTGTCGGCGTTGATTGGCTCAGGAAGATCCACCCCTCTTATGTTGGTGAGTCTGAGGGCGCCTCCAGGAAGTACTTCTCTGATGATCAGTAGTCCGTCCCACGAGGGTTTGAACTTTCCTCTGATATCCGGAAGGTGCGACGGTAGAATCTTCTTCATGACCATGTTGCCCATCTTGAAACTTCTTTTTCGGACTCTCTTGTTGTAAGCCCGAGCGATCCTTTTCTGATAACACTGAGAATGACTTAGCGCACGCATGCGCTTCTCATCTGCTAGCTGCAACTGATCGAATCTGGCTCGTTGTCATTCTCCTTCTTCAATTCTGCATTCTAATAACACCCGTAGTGGCGGTATTTCCACATCGACTGGTAGAACTGCTTCCATTCCGTAAGTAAGCTCGAAAGGAGTAACGCCCGTAGCAGACCGTACAGACGTTCGATAGGCCCAAAGTGCATATGGGAGCATATCTGACCAATCTCGATAAGTCACGACCATTTTCTTGAGTATCCTGACGATTGTTTTGTTTGTGTCTTCCACCCCACCATTCATCTGAGGACGATAGGGGCTTGATTGATGACGCTGAATCTTGAACTTGCTGAGAAAGTCATCCATCTTCTTGTTGACGAACGGGGTCCCATTATCTGTGATGATAGCATTAGGGATTCCATACTAGCATATGATGTTGTTCTTCATGAATTTGATCACCTGGGATGCTACAATCATGGTGTAGGAGGCTGCTTCTACCCACTTGGTGAAGTAGTAGACTGGCACAAGTATATACTCATGACCGTTTGATGCTTTGGGACTAATCTTCGCAATGATGTTGAGTCCCCACATAGAGAAGGGCCAGGGAGTCGTTAGATTGTACAGTTCTTATGAGGGGGCATGAATTTGATTTGCATGCTCCTGACACTTGAAGCATTTTCTGACATGCTGATAGCAGTCTGTCTCCATGGTGAGCCAATAGTAGCCAAGTCGTAGAATCTTCTTTGCCATCATGTGCCCTTTCATGTGTGGGCCACAGATTCCTTCATGTATTTGCAGCTTCTATCTCATCGACGCATCGAAGGAGGATGTGATTATAGGATCGCTTGTAAAGAACTTCGCCACTGATGGTGAATTGGCTGGCCAAACGATGGATGGTTCGGCGATCTGTTGCTGTTACTGACTCCGGATATTCCTGGGTTTTGAGATATTGCTTGATGTCAGCATACCAGGGTTTGTCAGGGACAGCTTCGGCTTCTTCTATTTGCAGGCAGAAAGCAGGTTCATCTTGCGTTTCGACTGTGAGCTCCCATTCCGAAGCTCCTTTCGGGATCTCGAGCATTGATGCGAGTGTAGCGAGAGCATCTGCAAACTGATTCTTGGCTCTGGGCATGTATGAGAAGGTGATTTCTGCGAATTCTTCGATCAGGTTTTCAACATACACATGATATGGTATCAACTTCTCGTCCTTGGTTTTCCATTCGCCATTGGTCTGATTGATGATAAGCTGTGAGTCTCCAAATACTCGTAGCTTCTTGACGCCCAAGATTATGGCTTCCCTTAAGCCAGCGATGCATGCTTCGTACTCTGCCATGTTGTTGGTGCACTCGAATGCTATGCGCCTTGAGATAGGAATAGGGACATCGTCTGGAGAGTAGAGGATTGCTCCAATACCACTCCCTTTAGAATTTGCTGAGCCGTCGAAGAATAATGTCCACTCATCTTTCTTCTTCTTTTCCTCACCTTCGATAATCCAGAGATCTTCATCAGGGAAGAATGTCTTGAGTGGTTGATAATCCAGGAGAGAGTGAGTGGCAAGATGATCGACGAGGGCCTGCCCCTTGATTGCCTTCTGAGTGACATAGGTGATGTCGAATTCAACCAGAAGTAGCTGCCATTTAGCTATCCTTTCAGTGAGTGCCGGCTTCTCGAACAGGTATTTGAGTGGATCCATGTGAGCGAGGAGGAGAATAGGGAACGCAATCATGTATTGACGGAGTCGCTGAGTTGCCCAGACTAGGGTGAGGCAAGTCTTCTCGATCGGGGAATACCTGGTCTCGTAGTCGGTGAACTTTCGGCTCAAATAGTATATTGCTTGTTCCTTCTTCTCGGTCTCGTCGTGCTGGCCGAGAACACAGCCGATGGCTTCTGCAGCTACCGAAATGTATAACAATAGTGGTCGTCCGGGAGTGGGCGGCACTAGGACTGGAGGATTTATGAGATATTTCTTGATGCGGTCGAAGGCAACTTGGCAATCATCATTCCATTCTTTTCGAATGTTCTTCCGAAGGAGCTTGAATATGGGTTCATAGATAGGTGTGAGCTGTGTGATGAAGCGGCTGATATATTGAATTCTACCAAGGAAGCCATAAATTTCTTTCTCTGTTTTAGGAGGGGGCATCTCGATGATTGCTTTGGTTTTAGTTTCGTCGACCCTGATGCCATCCTCGCTCACCATAAAGCCGAGGAGTTTACCTCCCATTGCACCGAAGACACATTTCTAAGGGTTGAGACGGAGCTTGTACTTTGCTAATTTGTTGAATAATTTCTTCAGATCTTCAAAGTGTCATTCGATTGTGCGAGATTTGACGATCATATCGTCCACATATACTTTAAGCTCTTTGTTCATCATATCGTGGAATAATGCTGTCATTGCTCGCTGATATGTTGCTCTTGCGTTCTTCAGACCGAACGGCATTACCCTATAACAGAAGGTTCCCCAGGGAGTGATAAACGATGTCTTCTCGCGATCTTTGACGGCCATCTTGATCTGATTGTAACCTGAGAACCCGTCCATGAATGAGAAGATCTTGTACCCAGCAGTGTTGTCGACCAGAGTGTCGATATGCGGCAAAGGGAAGTCATCTTTAGGACTGGCTTTGTTAAGATCTCAAAAATCGATGCACATTAGAACCTTGCCATCCTTCTTTGGTACTAGTACGATGTTGGCGAGCCATTCAGGGTAGTTGGAGACTACCAAGAATCCTGCATTGTACTGCTTGATGACTTCATCTCAGACTTTTAGAGCCGACTCTGGCTTCATTCTTCGAAGTTTCTGCTTCACTGGCTTCATATCTAGCTTGATTGGCAGATGGTGTACAACAAGCTCTTCATCGAGCCTTGGCATGTCTTCATCTGAGAACGCGAAGTTGGACCATCTTGGAGCTAGGAACTCTATCATTCTCTGCTTCATCTCTGGTGGCAACGATTTTCCAATGCGTACTTCCCTAGGGATCTCAGGTGTCCCCAAGTTTACTATCTCGAAATCATCGGCTACAACATTGGCTTTGGATTCAAACTTTTTGAGAAGATCCTCTAGTTCGGGAGCGGGATCATCATCTTCCTCATCCCGAGTTTCGTCCAAACCCATGAGCTCGAAGTCTAGTTCGATGTCAAAATCATATGATTCGACTTCAAACTCATGCGACTCTTTAGACGAACTTGGCACACCATTGAATGCAGGAAAAGAAATGTTTTTTGGTTTTTGAGAATTTTCTGGAATGGAAATGCTAGATGTTTTTGTTTTTTGAAAGTTTTTTTATTTTTTTTGGATTTTTGAAATTTATGAGACTCTGAACAAGTGGGCATTGCAGACCATGATTGATCCCAGCTTGTTCCAAAGTTTCGATCACTGCTCAAACAGGCATATTTTTTTGAAGCCAGAGCCCTCAGATGCCTCTCTGGCTGATTTAAAAGTTAGGGGAACAAATGACCATTCAGGACCCCATACTCTTTTTCCTAGAGAGGTGGGGGTTGATGATTTGGGCGAAGAATCACAGTCTGGCCCAATGACCATGATTTCTCGCTGGTTGGGTTCGAGATCTGAGTCATACTCAGTCCCTCCCGGATCACTTACCTTGCATTGCAATTCGTCTGGTTCCACAGTGAGACATGAGTTCAAAATCTGGGCATCGGACCAATCCAGGGCTGGCCATTTCCCTTTCTTGGTCCAATGAATGGGTTGCTTCTGCCCCTGGCTGATGGTTGATGCTTTTGATTCTGCAGAGATGAGCGAGTCATGCCCCTTGCTGATTGGTGCTGAGATGGGCATGTTGTGCCCCTGGTTGACTGGAGTTGAGATGGGCAGGTTATGCCCTTGGTTAGGAGTAGGTATCAGAGTACCCTGGTCCTGAAGCTATTGTATTTGACTTTCCTCTTCATTTTCATCCTCTTCTTCTTCTTGAGGCTTGGACGATTCGAGAATCTGGTCCCATCGAATGGGAGGCCACGTAGCCCAAACTAGGCTCATCGGGAGGCCTTTGTATAGTGCAGTTGGTTGATTCCCTCTTGCATCTTTGCAAGGTTCTCCTGGCTTGATGAATGGAATGGGAGAGCACTGAAATTTCTTCTTTCTTTTGTCCATGAAGATTGCCCTGTACCCGAGTCCCCATTTGTGTTGATTATATACCAGCGGTACCCTTCTAGACTTGAAATGATTCTTCATCCGATACTTGAGGCTCAGACGTTCTGCTGGTGAAAAGACATGGTCCACCCTTATCGGTTCCGGATTGGCGATAGCGTTCACAGTCTCAAATTCAAAACTATGAAATGGGCCGTCTTCCTCAGAGTGTTGGATGTCGATGACAGGGATATCCGGTTCAGTGGCGGCAGCATTGGAAGGAATGATGAGCTCCTTCTCTGCATGGATAGAAATCACTTGATTTCCACATATGTACTTCACCCTTTGATGTAGGGTTGATGGCACCGCTCCAACCTTGTGCAGCCAAGGCCGTCCAAGCAGCATGTTGAAAGAGGCTGATATATCCAAGATTTGAAATGTGATGGTGAAGACTTCTGGACCTATCTGTAACTCTATGTTAACTTCCCCTTCCACTGATTGTCGGGTGTTGTCGAATGCTCTAACGCATATGGTGCTGGGTTGAAATGAAGAGGGACTGATTCCCAAACGTTCCGTAGACTTGAGTGGGCAGATGTTTAAGCTTGAGCCGTTATCGATAAGGACCAGTGAGACACAGAGGTCCTTGTATCGTAAGGCTATGTTGAGGGATCGCCCATGGTTGCGCCCTTCTGGTGGCAGCTCATTATTAGTGAAGGTGATGGCGCGCTGAGCCAGGAGTTGTCCGATCATCAATGCTATCATTTCTGGTGCCGTATCGGAGGAGACAGTGAGCATCGCTCAAGGTTTTGGCAAACATTTCTCGGTGTATGCGTGATGTGCAGAGTAACTCCTATATTGAGATTTGAGTGGGGATTGACTTAAGCTGAGTCGCTACACATATGCGGCTTCGTTCTTGTTGCTGAGGCCTGAGAGAGCACCTTTGGGATCTCCTCTGTTCTGATTATCTCTTCGGATGTAACGCCCGTTAGGATTCATGTTTCCCACCTCCGCACATTCTAGATAGTGCCACGGGACTTCTTTATAATTTTCCTCTCCTTTGCCTTCTAGGACTACTGGTTCTTGCAACGGTGCTGGTGTGGACATCAGATCTTCCTCGTATGGAGCTTTTGCCTTGAGGACTACATTGTTGCCTGTGTTGAAGGGAAAATATCGAGGCTTGTCTTCATAGATCACATAAGGTCGCGGTCCTGGTCTGACCGTTCTTGGAGCAGGAGGCTCCCATGGAATGAACACTGGTCCTCTTGATATGGCAGGGGGTTTCTCTGTTCGTCCCAGCTGTCGTAGCGTGATTGACACGCCTCTGGGATTTGCCCCTTGTAGTATGACTGGCTCGATTGGAGGAGCTCCTTCCAAGACAATGGGTTCTTGCTACTGATGAGTATAATTCCTCAATTGCGGATTGGATTGTTCTTGAACTGGAGTTGCCCCTTGCAAAACGACAGGTTCATATGCGGGCTCGATGTATGCATGTGCTCCTTCCAGGATGACTGGCTCCCAACATGAATAGTTGTGAGGTGCCCCTTGAACAACTGGTACATCATATGGAAGTGCTCCTTCAAGTATTACTGGCTCAAAGACTGAAGGAGGAAAGGGGTTTACCCCTTGCAAGATCGGAGGAGGATTTGCTGGCCCATAAGTGTAGGCATGAATGGACTGGATAGGGGAGAAGAATCGATCGAGGCGCTCTCCTTCTTCTATACTATTGACAGCAGGGCCACGAGATGAGCTGGGGTTCGTTGAATGCTGAGGCAGAGGATTCTGAAGGATATTGGTAGTAGCTGCTAGAGGAGTTTCGGGGATCGAGATGACGATTTTGCGGTCGTCAATCAGATCTTGTATGGCATTCTTCAAAGTAAAGCATCGATCAGTGGTGTGGCCACACCCTTGATGGTAGGCACAATACTCATTTTCTCGGTAGGTTGGAGGTAGAGGATTTGGAGGAGGCCTGGGTGTCATCAGAGTGAGTAATTGCTTCTGTACCAGCATAACCATGACTTGACTAAGTGGTTGAGTGAGTGGAGTGAATTTCCTGAGCTCCTTGTAATTCTGTCTATTCTGGTATGAGTATTGGTCGTTCCCTCTAACTGCTATTGTTGTCGAGGTGGTTGTGGCTGTGGTTGAGGATTCGGTTGTGGCTGATACCGCTGAGGTTGGTGCTGAACCTGATTCTGCTAATACCGTTGACGTCCCTGTGGGGGAGCATATTGATTACCCTGAGCAGTGGTGCTGATGTTGTTTACCTCTGTCGGGCGAGGAGGAGAACTGTTGCGGTTTCCGTTCCCATATCCGATGGGTCTTCCCTCCACTCTATTCCTCTTGACTGGAGTGGCTTGATGAGGCCATGGGGAGATTGTCCCGGCACGGATTCCTGCTTCGACTTGCTCTCCAGCACGGATCAACTGTGAGAAATTCGTATATGGATGCGAGATGAGATATCCAGATATGCCAGGATATGTTGAATGAACAATCATGGAGATTTGTTCTTCGTCGTCGATAGGTGTCCGCATTCTGGCTGCCATAGCTCGCCAACGTCCCACATAAGCTGATAGCGTTTCGTCGCTCCTTTGCCTGAAAGACGCGAGGTCGGCTCTTCTGGGTGCCATATTGAGATTGTATGCGAATCTATTGACAAAAGCCTGAGAAAGTTGTTCCTAAGTCCTGATACGATGGCAGTCCAATGATGTGTACCAGTCTAAGGGCATCACCCTTTAGAGATTTTTGAAATAATCGAATGAGGGCCCCTTCATTTCCTGAGATTGCACTCAGCTCTCCACAGAAGGCCTTGAGATGTGCTGTGGGACAACCACTGCCATCGTATCTTTTGAATTTTAGTACCTCAAAGTTTTGAGGTACTTGAGCATCTGGGAAAGGACACAAGTCTCTGAACTTGGTCGAAGGTAGATCGATTCCTTGTTGTCGCTGAAGCTGATTTTGAAAGATCTGGAACTGCTCCCGTAACTCGTCCAGTCCTGAGTGATCTGTTCGAGCGACTGGTGCCTCTTGGAGTAAGGCACGCTTCTTCTTCAGCATAGTGGTCGATGTCTTTGACCCTATGGGCTTGCTGAAAAGCAACCACGGGTTGCTGAAATTGATTTGATGACTGGACTGGATTCTGATGAACTTGTGCTTGAAAGGATTGTAACTGAACTGGAGATTGTACTGAAGGTTGAACTGGAACTTGCTAGAAATTAACTGGAGATTGCTGAATTGAAGATTGCTGGAAATTAACTGGAGTTTGTTGAATTGAAGATTGCTGAAAATTAACTGGAATCCCATCGGCGGGGATGTGCTGGAATTGAAAAGTGCTCCTGTTTGTAGGAGGCTGAGGTGTTGGGAAGTGACTCCCTTGTTGGGTATTTGCCACTGTCGGCTGATTGATGTGGGCTTGACACTGACCCCCATTGTGGGCATTAGCCAGTGCTGTCCCTGTTGCTGGAAATTGAATTGAAATCCCATCGGCGAGGATGTGCTGAAATTGGAAAGGGGTCCCATCGGCGAGGACATGCTGAGAAAGGAAAGGAGTCCCATCGATGGGGACATGCTGAGATCTGCTGAGATTGTTGTTTGCCAGATTGACTGGAAGCTGACTAGAAGTTCCTGCGATAGGAGTGCTCTGAGGCGGGCCTTGTCGTCGCGGGAAGGTACTGATGAGGTTGCCCCATAGCGAAGGGCTGAGTGGCTGTTGTCGGTAGTCTTGGGCAAACTCCGATGGTTGTGCTTGATTTGAACTGGAGGCCGGAGGGACCCGGCATGGCTGCTGAGATTGCTGAACTGGGCCAACCTGATTGTTGGCTGCCGCGGTAGCTTATGCTTGCATGAATTGCAAGAGCATTTCTTGCATTGCTCTCATTCCTTGTGCCAATTCTTGTATGATTGGAGTATTCTCAATTGGCTGTTGCGCTGGAGGTTGTGCTTCGGTCATTTTAAGAGCAGG
Source organism: Liriodendron chinense (assembly GCA_003013855.2). Taxonomy (NCBI): domain Eukaryota; kingdom Viridiplantae; phylum Streptophyta; class Magnoliopsida; order Magnoliales; family Magnoliaceae; genus Liriodendron; species Liriodendron chinense. Next base: position 120,565 of record ML058566.1, on the reverse strand, counting down.
GAAGAGGTGAGTTTCCTCTTCGTGGTCGGACATGGCTTGCTGAGCCTGAGTGCGGATTATGCTGCGGAAGGGAAGTTGTTTCTGAAAGCGTTGAGCCCGAGGAGGCGCAATGGTGAGGACTATACTCTACTCTTTTTGATTGTGGGGTTTTATATATATTTTTTTTATTTTGGTTTTGGGTAGAATGCTATGCAGATGAGATTGTATGAGGACTAATGACTTTCAAATACAGGAGGGATTCTATTTTTCAAGTTGGATCACGACTAGTGGGACTAGCTTATCCCCAGTGGAGTCGTCATTCTGTGGACCCTCGCCGTTCTGCACTCCCACGACGTTCTCCCTTTCCTTTCGGAAAAAGAAGAAGAGGTGCGTGCGCGCGAATCGCCGTTTGTGCCACTGGCTTGCCTCGTTCTCGAGGGCGTTGTTCGGTTGTTATGTTAAGCTGGATGTGTTTGAATGAGTTCGTATAAGACCAGAGTCGCCACTAGCCAGTTACTTCGAATCTACAGTCGGTTAGACCCCGTAGAAACGTTAGAGAAGGGGATCCGAAGCTTCCTTTCTCTAAAATGACTCCTTTTGATCCGCGGTCAGAGATTCGAGGTAAGGGATCACAGTTACAGGGTGGGAAGAGGTTAAGTACCCCACACACTGCCCGTACCAAAGTACGGTCTCTACTTCACAGAATCAAACTAATACTTGAAAGTCTGTTTTAATCCTCAAACATTCTCATGGATGACATGATGCATGAATGCAGGTCTGAACAGTAAGAGTTTCTGATGGGCAGGTTTCCATTAACAGGCAAGCCCAGTGCATACGCTCGAACTGACAGGTGCTTTATACGAGATGCATGCTGTGTGTTTGAATAATCAAAGTGCTTGTAGTGACATGTACATGAATGCAGGTCTGAACAGTAAGAGTTTCTGATGGGCAGGTTTTCATTGACAGGCAAGCCTAGAGCATACGCTCGAACTGACAGGTGCTTTATGTAGGATGCATGTTGTGTGTTTGACTACTCAAAGTGCTGGTAGTGAAGCAGGGGGGTTGGAAGAAAAGTAAATGTTTCACTTATGCTAGATGCGAATGAGATGATGCTAGTAAAAGAGTAGACGGATGTACGGAGGTATCGCAAGGATTGGCTTTGAGTGGCTGGATCAAGACTTAGATGACTTGGGAGACTTAGACCAGGGTCAGGCTGGGCTGAACCAGGGCTAGGCTATTCTCACTCGGGCTCTCCTTGGTGGAGGAATGGGCTGGAGGTGGACTCAGAGCTCTCGGACTGAAGAGAGGGGAAGTGGATGTCGAATGTGAAGGGGAGAGGGGGTATTTATAGCAGCCGGCAGTGGCAGATTGCGTAAATAAGTTTGGGCGGCACCCAGGGGGCCGCCCGTACGGCCGTTCTCGGGATTCAGCGGGCAGTACGGACATGCTCCGAGGTTGCAGCTTGGAACTCGGTGAGTTGACTGGGTTTGGGGGATGGGTTGACACGGTGAGTTGACTCGATGGGTTGACTGAGCGGGTTGACTCGGCGATTTGATTCAGCAGGGTTGACTCACCGAGTTTGACTTTTTTAGGATTTTTTTGACTGGTTTTTCTTATGGGGGGTTTTTCAGGCTTATGTTTAGGGGTGAGTTGACTGGGTTTAGGCTTGAGTTGGGCTATGGATTGGGGCTTACAAGGGTGAGTTTGGCTGAGTTTGGACATGGGATTTGGGTGTATGGTCCTCCATTCATTCAGCTATCTCTACCAACATTGTAGCCAAAGGTGGGGTGTCTACACACTCCAAACAGCGCATTTCTCTGGATTTAGCTTCGTTTAATACTTCCTCATTAATTCGAAGGCTTCTCGAAGATCTACAAGGTGGTCGTTTTCTACGATGCTTTTCACTGAGCATGTCGTCGACATAAACCTCCATATTCCTGCCGATTTGTGTGGTGAATATTTTATTGATTAGGCGCTGATAAGTGGCTCCTGCATTTTTAAGACCAAAAGGCATTACCTGGTAGCAATACAGGCCTCGGTCAGTGATGAAGGCACTGTGCTGGTTGTCGGGCGGATGCATCATGATTTGGTTATAACCGGAATAGGCGTCTATAAAACTGAGTAGGGCATGCCCTGCCGTTGAATCAACCAGCTATTAGATTCGCGGGGTCGGGAAGCTATCTTTGGGGCACGCTTTGTTCAAATCCGAATAGTCCACACACATTCTCCACTTGCCATTTGCTTTTCGAACGAGAACCACGTTCGCGACTCATTCTGGGTAGTCAACTTCTTTTATAAAATTGACCGTGAGCAGCTTCTCGACTTCAACCTTGATTACCATTTACCTTTCTGCAGTGAAGGCACGTCGACGCTGATGAACAGGTTTATACTTTGGATCAACGTTCAGACGATGTGCTATGACGCTGGGGTCGATGCCCGGCATATCTTTGTGCGACCAGGCAAACACATCTTGGTATTCGGTGAGGAAGCGGACCAAATCTTCCCGAAAGACGCTGCTTAAAGAGGATCCCATGTAGACAACTTTAGATTAATCATCTTCAGCTAAGTGGATTGTCACTATCTCTTCCCCGGGAGTTCCTGATTGGAGAGCATTCTCTCTTGGGTCCAACGAGGTAGCAGTTGGAGGACTTGATGAATCTTGTGCCACCATCATAACTGGTGTCGTCTGGGCCTTTTTTCGGTCTTGTACGGCTATCTCGTAACACGCTCGGGCTTCCTTCTAATTTCTTCGTACAACCCTGACTCCATTGGGGTAGGGAATTTTATGCACAAGTATAGTGGATGTAACGCTACCCCTACCTTATTAAGCGAAGGTCGACCCAAAATGGCGTTATATGCTGATCTCCGATCTACCACGAGGAAATTTACGAAGATAGTTGTTTTCACTGGATTTTCACCGAAGGTAATTGAAAGGTCAATGCTTCCTTCAGGTGTTACCACTTCGCCCCCAAAGCCAACGAGAGGGGTTAAGATTGGTTTGAGCAGGCTCCTAGCGAGTGCCATTTTGTTGAAAGCCTCAAGGTAGAGAATATCAGCAGAGCTACCTGTATCCACCATAATACGATGAGTCAGATAATTTAATACCTTTAGCGCGACCACGATAGAGTCTTCGTGAGGGAAGTGAATTCCCTCTGTATCCTCGAGGGAGAAGGAGATTGGAGGATGGCCGGGTTTTGACTTGTCGGGCATCTGCTCCAACTAGTAGATGTACTGGGGCTTCTTAGACGCCTTAAGAGTGTATGCTTTTCTTGAAGTTTGAGAATCTCCCCCACAAGCCGGTCCTCTGGCGATGGTCCGGATCTCCCCAGTAGGTTCAACGTCTTCTTATGAAGTATGATGGTGAGGTGACTTCTTCTGGTGTGGTGCGGCTTCCGCCCTTTTAGGTAATCGACCTTGTCGAACAACATAATCTTGAAGATGACCTTTTCGAATGAGAGCTTCGATGTGATCTCGTAGAGATATGCAATCTTGGGTGCTGTGCCCATGGTCTTTGTGGAAATAACAAAACTTGCTCTTATCTCTCTTTTCAGGATCAGATTTGATCTTTGCAGGCCATTTCACATATGGTTTATGCTTGATCTCCATTAGCACCTTTTCAGGGGATCAGGTTGAGAGGAGTGTAGTTATGGTATTTGCCAGGATAAAGCTTCTTGGGAGATGTCCCGCCGATCACGCCGATATTTCTTATCCGGGGGAGAGATTTCCTCCGGCTTGCGCTTCTTGCCCTGTATACCATGACGTGCCAAAGCGACTTCTTCTGCATTGATATATTTTTGAGCTTTTGCTTGGAATTCTGCTATGGTTTTAGGAGGGTTCTTATCTAGGGGGAATCTAAATTTCTCGCTTGTAATTCCGACTATGAGGGCGGTGAGGCCTTTATCTTCGGTATAACCTTCAGTTTGGACGGCTTCTGCAGTGAACTGTACTGTAAACTCCTTTATCGTCTCCCCGTGCTGCTGCTTCAAATCCATTAGGTGATATGCTAGTTTTTTAGTACGGATGCTTCCCATGAATTGAGAGAGGAATAGCTCTGATAGCTGTGCGAAGGACCTGATGGATCGGGGCTTTAGCCCCCGGAACAATGTACGAGCTGCCTCTTTTAAGGTTAGGGAAAAAGCCCTACACATGATCTCTGACCCATGTCCCTCCAGCTCCATAAGAGACCTATACGTTTCCAAGTGTTCGAGAGGATCGCCAGTACCTGTATACGGGTTGATGACGGGCGTGTGATACTTTCTAGGTAAAGGTGCTTCCATGACCTCGCAGGTGAAAGGAGACTCGGATCGATGTATTGACGCCACAGCAGCAGACGGTCGATTTGCCTGATATCGTTGTTCCATATCATCAAAACGATCGTGGATTCTCTTGAGGTCTCCTTCCCATGGTAAGGTATAACTTGACGTTTCAATGGTGGATCCCTGAGATTACTGTTGCCGGGAAGTATTGGAGTGTATGGAATGCGGGGGTAGTACAGGGGCTTGGTTGCCGAATGGCATTCGATTTGACGGAGGATGATTTGGTTGGACTTGTGGTTCGTTCGCGGAATGTCTGGAAGCCATTGGTATAGGTTGCGCCGGCAACCCTTCGGAAGGTTGTTGCTGGGGCTCTAGGAAATGTTAATCAAGTCGATTAGACAAGCCTTGAAATCCGGCGTTGAAGGTTAGGAGTGTGTTTCCGAGGAAACGCATGACATCTTCCTGATTTCCAGAAGCATCAAATAACGGGTTTTGCGATGGCATGTTGGGATCTCCCTGGGGGATGCCCGTCGAAGTAGTCTGAGGGATGGGCGCTGGTTCGGTAATGTCAGGCGGAGGTAGCGTCTGCCTTGAAGTGGAATGATGAACTGTCTTTTTGGGAGGCATAGTGGGAGGACTTCGATCCGTGATGAGAGCGGCTAATCTTGAAGCTTAAGTTAGTTGGGATATATTGCAAAAGGAAAGTATGTGATTCGGAGCTCAGAGAGTGTGTACCTGTTTATCTGATGAAACCATCTATTTATATAGATCCAAATGATCCAACCGAATACGCAAGACGTTGAGAGTCCTGCTGATTTTCAAGGATAAAGTATTTATCCTGTTGATCCTTTTGATGAGGGAACATCCTAGTCCAAATAGACATCTGTTCGATTACGTCCCTTGATGGTGATCCCCTGAAGTCCGGAACCACGAACAAAGATAAGCCCAGAATCGATCTATATGGGCTGCTGGTACTACAAATGCGGAGAATACTCAGGCTTGGTGGACTGCTTGCATGTTGAGATGCGACCCCTTTCAACGACCACGAGCCGAGCTGCTCGCATGCTGAGATGCGACCCCTTTCAACGACCACGATCCGAGCTGCTCGCATGCTGAGATGCGACCCCTTTCAATGACCACGATCCGAGCTGCTCGCATGCTGAGATTAGCCTGCAGCTTCTCTCAATCATCCTTTGATCGCATCTTTCGATGACCAATTTTATCCTACAACAAGCGCAATTCACAGGGTTCATGCGGAGGCTCTTCTTTCTCAATCTGTGGAATACCTGCGCCAAATGCTCTCGGTGCTGCACGTGATCGTCTGATTTGATGACCAAATCATCCACATAGCACTCCACATGTTTATGCACCATATCTTATAAGATTTCCTGCATTGCCCGTTGATACTTGGATCTCGCATTCTTTAACCTGAATGACATTACTTTATAACATAATATCCCTTGCCTCTATGAAACGTCGTGGCTTCTTCATCTTCTAGAGCCATACGAATTTGGTTATACTTAAAGTACCCATGCATAAAAGCTATGACCAAGTACCTCGTCATACTATCAATCAACAATTTCAGAATGGGTAACAAGAAGTCATCTTTCGGACATGCCTCATTTACGTTCTTGAAGTCCACGCATACCCTAATATGCCCGTTCTTCTTTTACACGGGGACAATATTGGACATCCACCAGTGGGTATACCACTTCTCGGATCAACCTTGCCTGAATCAACTTCCATACTTCCTCTTTTATCTTGGGCACCGGATCTAGATGAAATCGCTGATGCGGCTGCTTTATTGCTTTCTTACTCTTCAGGATATTTAGCTAGTGTAAAGTGACTGTCAGGGTGAGGCCTGACATCTCTTAGTAAGTCCATGCCAATACATCCTTGTTGACCCTTAATAGCTACATGTACTTCTCCACCTCTTCTTCTGGGAGATTGGTACTTAAGTACGTATTACGGGGCTCCTCAAGTGTGCCTAAATTAACTTCTTATAGCTCATCCACTGTGGGTTACCCACAATCTTTAATTTTCGTAGGCGCAACGGCTAGTTGGACTATCTCGACAAGCTCTTCCATCTCAGCTTTGTCTTCAAGAATGATGGTCGCCATGTTCACGTGCTGTGTATTTCGTCTTGGCCCCAATCTCTCTCTGTTTTGGTATACCTTAATATTTTCTCCGTACGAGGCCCGCATGCTTGGCCTCATCACAACTTTTGGGTATGAAAACCACATTCCCTGTATCATCTTCTGGCTATCCTTACTATATCGACCCATTTCAATCACCTGAGGGCCTTTCTGAAGCTTCTTCCATGTCCACACTACATTCGGACGAACCAAACGACGTCGAATAAAACAAAAAGCATTATCTCTCGGCAGCACATGAAACTGGTTATGGGCCTTAGGGAAAGGCTTGACTCTCTCGACCTCTGGTAGTGGGATATTCAATCCTTCTCGTAACACACTCATTTTCTTATTGGACATCAGCTCGAGCAGCAACTGTCCTGGTTGCCTTAGATGTTTGGGGATGAGGTAAAATCTCTTCTATCACAGCGCTTGATCTTACTTCATTGTCACTTCCTTAGGGCCATACTGTGGTTCTCTGTTGAGCTCTGAATTGTGCATATTCTAGCCCCAATTCATCACATATTATACATGGGTTGCATGATTAAAAGACTACTTTAATGCATGATTTGTGATTGCAGGAATGAGATGGAGATTTCACTAATTCAAGGCTTCAGAGAGCACTTTACATACATTGAAGACCAAGCTTTGATGAGCCCAAGAAGAGAAGAAAAACCTTGAAGAAATCATGTTAAAAGTCCTGAATTGTCCTGAAAAAGCAAAGTGCAGAGCTGCAGGGCCATAAAAGTAAAATGCAGAAAGTTGCAGTTTCTGAAGATTGATCTAGAGATTGATCCGTCGATTGATCTCTCAGCCTGAGCGATTGATCAACAGACTTGAGCGATTGATAGCTCACAACAGAAATTGACAAAAATGTTGCTCGCCTGAAGTGCAGAATTGAGATTGATCGCCCAGCTTGACTGATTGATCTCCTAGCCTGAGTGATTGATCGCCCAGCCTGTAGATCAATCAACAGAATGTCGATTTTTGAAGAATTACTGTTGAAATTCTCCGGACACTTTTTGGTCCGATCGATCAATCGCCCGGCCATCACCGATTGATCGCCCATCATCACCGATCCATTGCCCAACTCCAAAGATCAATCGCTCAGATCATAAAAAACCAGGAATTACTGCTGAACTCTCTGGACATTTTTTACTCCCATCGATTGATCGCCCAACCTTGATCGATTGATCGCTAGGACCCACTGATTGATCGCTCAGCCAATCGATCAATCGCTCAATCGTTCAAGTTCAGAAATCGGTCCGGATTTCTCTACGCAGTGCATAAGTTTTACTCAAATTCTAGAAGATTCTGTGCTTATGAAAGCTTGAAAGCTGTAAAAGGGGTCCTCCACTATGTTCCTAAAGCATCCTAGAAGAGATTTAGCACGGTGGGAGATGGCGGAATTCAGATCCGGAGTTCTACAACTCCTCTTAGTTTGTTCTTCTAGTTTTATATTTTTCTTAGTTGTTTTCATGTTTCCTTGGATCATGAACGGCGAAACCTCTTAGCTAGGGCTAAGAGGTGAAGCTTGGAGTGAATCTAAGATGTTTTAATTCGTTTAATTTGGTTTCAAGTTGGATTATTAGTGAAGAACAATGGTTTGAAGTTTGAATAAAGTTCTAAGTAGTTTTTCTAAATCTTATGATGGCTCATGGATGTTTAAAAGAATTGCTTGAGTTCTTAATTTTTTTGAGTTATTGTAGACCTGTATGTTCCGAGGAATTGGATTCAATACGCTCTAGACTTACGATCCTCATGTGGGAACTTCATACGAAAAGTTCTATTTTTCTGAAATTTCTGGATTATGTGAGATTGTGTATGTGATTTGAATCAAGTTCAAATCATGATCTAGTTATATCTTGTGACAGGATTTAATGATGATTATGATTGTGATCTTAACCTATTGGAGTCAAGATTGACCTATGCAATTGAGTGTGCTCAAGTCCTAGATTGAATTGAGAGAATCATGTACATGAATCACACATATGGCAGATTGTTTGTTTTAACTGCTCTATCATCCGGTTAGATAGGACTTAATTTCGATTCTAGTTGAGAAAGTGAGAAACCACAACGAATTAAGCATCAAGGATTGCTACAAGTGGATCCTTGAATCCCTAGTGCTTTTTATTAATTGATTACCTTCAGTTTAGTTCAAAAATTACTATCTTCACCAAATTACTAAATCTTGTTTAGTTAGTTCTTAAGTAGAAACTATTGGAAGTATTTTGTGAATTCCTACACAAGTCACTGTAGATCGACCTCGGTCTTACCAAGATTATTACTACATTGCAAACCTACACTTGGGGAAGCGAACAAGTTTTTGGCAGTCGTGGCCGGGGACTTTGACGGTTTTTCACAAAATTTTTGAAAATAGTCTCTATTTGAGATTTTTAGGACTCTCGTACTAACTTATTTTGTTTTATTTTGATTTTTTTCTTTTGCAAGGATTTTTAGGAAGTTGAAGAAGAAGTTAGGCATCTTAAGTTCTCAAATTAGGTTTTGTCCTTCCAACCTTACTCTTCTTCTTCCCCTATTCATTCCTATCACATTCATCTCTTCTAGAGTGGGTGGAGACTCCTTCTTTGGATCTCTGATAGGTTGGCCTTGAGCCTGCCTCGATTCCTATTGGTCGGCATTGCTGTCTTGGATCACCTTGTGTTCAGAGATTTCTCTTCTCAATTCTATTCCTCTTTCTTCTTTTTCTGCACTTTTATCAAAAGATTCAAAGAGTGGGTGGGGAGTTCTCTGAACCCCTATTGACCAGGAGAAATCGGTCTCTATCTTTTGCCTCTGGCTCAGCCATTGCAAGACACCTTGTGCTTCAGTCTTAGAGAAGAGTAAAGAAAGGAAGGAAGAATTCTTCTTTTTTCGCTTCATTCTTTTGGATTTGCATGCCACATTGGGTTCAGGATTCTAATAACCGACTCATTAGTGAAGGGGGAATAGTTGAAGGAATTGATAGAGAGCCATGTGCTAAGAGACATTTAAATTATCCAATTTTGTCTGAAAGTATGGCTGCAAATCAACCCAACCCTATGGCCAATCAAAATTTGGGCCAAAACCAAACCGAAATGGGAGAAAATGTGGTTGAGAATGTTCCTAGACCTAGAACATTACGTGATTACTTGCAACCAGCAAGAGCGAGCTCTCCCTCATGCATAGTTTTTCCACAAAATGCAAGGAACATAGATTTGAAACCGGGAGTAATCCAACTCCTCCCCAGATTCCATGGACTAGACAGTGAAAGTACCTATCAACATCTTAAGGAATTTGATGAGGTGATAGCCACAATGCACTTTGCAAATGTTACCGACGATGTTGTGAGACTCAAATTATTTCCTTTTACCCTTAAAGAGAAAGCTAAAGGTTGGCTTCATGCATTAAGGCCAAGATCAATTGGCACATGGACTGAGATGTCTAGGGAGTTCATTTAAAAGTTCTTCCCTACTCACAAAACGATCATGTTGAGGCGCCTTATCATGAATTTTACTTAAAAGGAGGATGAGACCTTCTTCCAATGTTGGGAGAGATTCAAGGGCTAGTTAGATGCATGCCCACATCATGGCTACGAAATTTGGCGGGTAATAAGCTTTTTCTATGATGGACTGACTTCACCCATGCGCCAATTCGTAGAGATAATGTGTAATGGAGAATTCATGAATAAGGAAGCCGAGGAAGCATGGGACTATTTTGATGAATTGGCCGAGAATGCACAGTCTTGGGATACATCTAGACCAACGAATTCCAAGACAAGCCAACAAAAGGAAAAAGAAGGAATTTATGTCCTCTCAGAAGAAGATAAAATAAGTGCACGTGTGGCTAGCCTCACAAGAAAAGTCGAGGCCATGAAATTGAAGAAAGGAGAGACGATCAACTCAAAAGACGTTGAAACTGTTTGTGGAATTTGTGCCGAAAATCAACATGCAACACAAGATTGTCCCACAATTTCAGCATTCCAAGATATCTTACAAGAACAATCAAATGCCATAAACAGTTATCAACAGCCATTTAGTGCTCCAAATTCAAACACGTATAATTCTAGTTGGAAGAACCATCCCAACTTTAGTTGGAGGAATGGACCCATTGCGAATGCAAACAATACTCCTCAAGTTCAACCTTTACTAGGTCCATCCCTAGTGATTACATCAAAAGCTACGGTAGAGGAGAATGTTGGGTGCATTCGTATCGGTTCAATCTGAATATAACATGACTAATTCTCTGAAAATTGATGGGTTCATGCAAGAGCAACTAAAATTCAATCAAAATTCATCTCAAGCCATTAATGACTTAAAAACCTCAATGGCTAGAGTTGAATCTCATCTTAGTGTTAGGGAGAATGGCACACTTCCTGCCCAACCCCTTCCTAACCCAAGGACCCAATTTGAGATACAAGACGCAAGCTCATCCTCCCAACATACGGAGCATGTTCAAGCTATCACCACTTTGAGAAGTGGAAAAATAATCGATAAATGAAGGCCCCAAAGCCTAATGATCTAGAAATTTCCAAAGAGGATGATAGCTCGAACAACACTTCACATGAGAAAGAATCGGAAATGCAATACAAGCTGGTTGCCCCGTTTCTCCAAAGGTTGATTTCACCCAAACCTTTAGAAAAAAACTTGAAAATTTTAGAGGTTTTTAAGCAAGTGAAGATCAACATCCCGTTGTTGGATGCCTATAAAGCAAATACCATCCTATGCCAAATTTCTAAAGGAATTATGTACAGTCAAAAGGAAATACAATGTTCACAACAAAGTACTTTTGACTGAGAATTTGAGTGCTATTATCAGACAAGAGGTACCCCAAAAATACAAGGATCTGGGTAGTCCAACCATCTCATGCATCATAGGTGACTACCGGATTAAGCAAGCCTTACTTGATTTAGGGGCAAGTGTTAATCTCATTCGATACTCGGTCTATGAACAACTAGGGTTAGGTGAATTGAAACCAACCAAAACCACACTCCAACTTGCTGATAGGTCCATTCGTATACCGAGAGGAGTGATTGAGGATGTCTTAGTATAAGTTGATAAATTCTACTACCTAGTAGACTTTATTGTCTTAGATACACATCCCGTGATAGGCACCGGTGCTCAAATTCCCGTCATACTTGGCCGTCCTTTTCTAGCTACTTCAAATGCTGATTATCAATTGTAGAAACGGGCTTGTACAAATGTCCTTTGGAAATATGACACTCGACCTAAATATATTTGATTTATGCAAACAACTTCAGGAAGTTGATGACGAGATCCATGAGATAAACTTGATTGAATCATTCGTGGAGGAGATATTCCCCTCGACATTATATTCCGACCCTTTGGAGGCATGTTTGGCCCACTCTTATGAGATAAATGATAACACAATACGAGAGATGGATGCCATTTTGGATGTGATACCGGTACTTGATAACAAAAGATGGAGGGCACTATTTGAACCTTTACCCTTAAGCGAGAACAAGCCCCTCCCATCTAATATCAAGGCACCAACGCTCGACCTAAAACCATTACCAAGTGAGCTGAAATATGTCTATTTAGGTCAAGATGAGACATATCCAGTGGTGATTTCTTCCCACTTGGACGATGAACAAGAGAGTAGGTTAATGGCCACTTTATTAGAGCACAAGAGTGCCATTGGATGGTCAATTGCGGATCTCAAAGGCATAGACCCACTGATTTGTACTCATCGCATACACCTTGAGGAGAATGCGAAGACATCTAGGCAACCACAATGATGACTAAATCCAAATATGAAGGAGGTGGTTAAGGCCGAAGTGGTAAAACTATTAGATGTGGGTATCGTTTACCCAATATTCGATAGTCATAGGTGAGTCCAACTCAAGTGGTACCTAAGAAATTTGGAATAACCATCGTAACCAATGCCAACAATGAACTCGTACCAACCACAGTCACTACTGGTTGGAGAATGTGCATTAACTACAGGAAGCTAAACACAGTTACAAGGAAAGACCACTTCCCCCTACCGTTTGTTGACCAAATTTTAGAAAGGTTGGCGGGTCATTCCCATTTTTGCTTCCTTGATGGTTATTCAGGGTACAACCAAATAGAGATCACCTTAGAGGACCAAGAGAAGACAACATTCACATGTCCATTCGGCACTTTCGCGTATCGAAGGATGCCATTTGGACTATGTAATGCCCCTGCCACTTTTCAGCGTTGTATGCTGAGTATTTTTTCTGATATGGTAGGGACAATTCTCGAAGTCTTCATGGATGATTTCTTAGTATTCGGTTGTAGCTTTGATGAGTGCCTTTTTCACTTGAAATCTATGTTGAAAAGATGTGAAGAGAAGTACCATTGTGTTGAATTGGGAGAAATGTCACTTTATGTTTCAAAAGGGAATAGTCCTTGGTCACATTATCTCAGCCAAAGGAATCGAGGTAGATAAAGCTAAAATCGATATTATCTTTGACCTTCCATCACCCAAGAGTGTACGAGATGTGCGGTCCTTTTTAGGACATGCCGGATTCTATAGGAGGTTTATCAAGGACTTTAGTACTCTCTCTCGTCCTTTATGTAACCTCCTTCAAAAGAAAAACTCATTCGAGTGGAATGAGGAATGCCAAAATGCCTTTGTCAAACTCAAAGGTATGTTGACATGTGCTCCTATAATGCAACCACCTGATTGGAGCATTCCTTTTGAGATCATGTGTGATGCCAGTGATTATGCTATTGGGGCAGTTCTAGGGTAGAGAAAAGAGAAGAAGCCCTACGTTATCTACTATGCAAGTAGAACTCTAAACTCGGCTCAAGCAAATTACAACACTACGAAAAAAGAACTCTTAGCCGTAGTATTTGCTTTGGACAAGTTTCGGTCCTACTTGATCAGATCCATGATCATCATATTTACCGATCATGCCACTCTTAAGTACCTTCTTTCTAAGAAGGATGCTAAGCTGCGTTTGTTGCAATGGATCCTCCTACTCCAAGAATTTGATATAGAAATACGAGATAAAAAGGGAGTAGAGAACGTAGTGGCTGACCATCTCTCACGACTTGTTCTCTCCGATTCCTCTAAGACGACTGCGATCAATGACATGTTCCCCGATGAACAACTTTTCCAAGTCTCCCAATTACTATGGTATTCAGACATTGCTAACTATCTTGCTACAGGTATCATTCCAACACATTGGAAAAAGTAAGATAAAGATAAGTTCTTCAATGAGGTAAGAAAGTTCCTATGGGATGACCCGTACTTGTTCAAGTACTGTCCTGATCAGATTATAAGGAGATGTGTGCCGGATGATGAGCAACACAGTATCATCTCCTTTAGTCATTCTCAAGCATGTGGAGGCCACTTTTCGGCCAAGAAGACTACAGCCAAAATTCTGCAATGTGGGTTTTATTGGTCCACCATGTTCAAAGATACATATGAGTTTTGTAAGGCTTGTGAGCCGTGCCAGAAATTGGGAGGAATATCCCGTCGAAATATGATGCCACTCAATCCCATCTTAACAATCAAAATTTTTTATTGTCGGGGCATCGATTTCATGGGCCCATTCCCATCTTCTTTTGGAAATTTATACATCTTGCTTGCCGTTGATTATGTTTCCAAATGGGTCGAGGCAATTCCATGCCGGAACAATGACCATAAAATAATCATTCGTTTCTTAAAAGAAAACATCATTTCCCGGTTTGAAACACCTCGAGTCATCATAAGCGATGGAGGGTCTCACTTTTGTAATCTCCCATTTGAAGCCTTAACTGAAGAAATATGGCGTAAATCACAAAGTGAGCACTCCCTATCACCCACAAACAAGTGGACAAGCTGAGATATCCAATAGGGAGATTAAACATATTTTGGAGAAAATAATGAACCCCGATCGCAAGGATTGGTCGCTTCGACTTACCGATGCACTCTGGGCTTATCGTACCGCTTTTAAGACCCCCATTGGAATGTCTTCCTATAGACTTGTCTATGGGAAAGCTTGTCACTTGCTCGTGGAGTTGGAACATAGGGCTTACTTGGGCGATAAAGAAGATGAATTTTGATTCTGACAAAGCAAGCTCGTTACGCAAACTTCAATTGAATGAACTTGCAGAACTCTGAAACGAGGTATATGAAAATGTGAGAATTTACAAGGATAAGACTGAAGGTATTCCATGATAAGAACATCCTTCGTAAGACCTTCACGATTAATAAAAAAGTCCTTATGTACAATTCTCGCTTACATTTATTTTCGAGGAAATTGAGATCTCGATGGACCGGTCCTTACATTGTACAAACTGTCTACCCATATGGGACCGTCGAGTTGTTGAACCCAAGGAACGGCAACATCTTTAAGGCGAATGGTCAGCGATTAAAGCCGTTTTTTGAGAATTTTCCTGCAGACGGTATATCTATACCTCTAACTGATCCTGTGTATCACGATTGTTGATCTCCTAGTCTGATGGAGGTATAGAGTAGTTAGGATTAAGATTTTGTTGCTTTTAGTTTGCTTTTTCATAGGTTTGATAGCAGGAGGTAGAATTCTAGTTTTTGTTCTCTTAGGTACTTTCATCCCTCGTCCCCTTTATTTTATATTTGCTCTCATGTTTTGCTCATTGCATATCTTTTACATTGAGGACAATGCAAGATTTGGTTGGGGGGTGTGGGATCACTAGGATGAATCCAGCGTTTTGTAACATCTTTAGCAATTATGTAGGATTTTTTTCCAATTTTTCTACAAATTCAAATCTCCGTTGGAAAACTTTGTTTCTATGCATTTGGCATGGTGTGAGTATAAGAAAAAGGAAAAGTAAAGTGAGTGAAGTTGAATATCTTGAACAATCTCTAAGATATTAGTTTTATATATGAATTCCCCTATTTTTATGATTGATAGAATTTCTAAACACTTTTACACCTAGCTCACATTACATGATTCTCGTGCTTTAAAGGGATTATGTAGAATTGTGAATTGGTCAAGATTGGATTTGAGGTGTTGAGAAACCAAGCCGAGGTACTTTGTCCATCCTTGTCCGTGGGAAAATAACGAAAGATATGGATTTCTAAAATCCTATCTAATGAAAAAGAAAACGGGAAGGAAGGATGAAAATATGGGAATGATGGAGAATATGGTGGAAAAAAATCCGAAAAGGGCTACCTATTACCAACCGAGGGATGGTCTACTCGTAACCAAAGCTGGAAATGGGACGTAGTGTGAAAGCCGTCGGAAGGACAGTAAGGCAAATTCCTGTTATAGGCTTGTTGTTAATCCATACACCGTTGAATCCATACCTTAATTAATTCACAAGGAAGGTAACCTCGGAAATCCATGAGATGAACATTCAGCAAGCACACTAGGTTAAATTGTTTGAATCATTCTATTTATCAATCAATCAGCGGGAATTTCATATGGGCGCTTGTTATATTCTGAGAGGCTTAAGGTTTCAACTTCCATCACTAAGTGTTTCTGATTCTTACACTTGCATACCTTTGAGAATAGAATCATAGTTTCTGAAGGAGAGTTAGATTTTGGAGAATTGAATCTTGTTTCACGCATGTTTTGCTCGGGTCTAGCAAAATGCTGGTTGGGGGGGGGGGGGGGGGGGGGGTGTTGAACTCTGAATTGTGCATATTCTAACCCCAATTCATCACATATTATACATGGGTTGCATGATTAAAAGACTACTTTAATGCATGATTTGTGATTGTAGGAATGAGATGGAGATTTCACTAATTCAAAGCTTCAGAGAGCACTTTACATACATTGAAGACCAAGCTTTGATGAGCCTAAGAAGAGAAGAAAAATCTTGAAGAAATCATGTTAAAAGTCCTAAATTGTCCTCAAAAAGCAAAGTGCAGAGCTGCAGGGCCATAAAAGTAAAATGTAAAAGTTACAGTTTCTGAAAATTAATCCAAAGATTGACCTAGAGATTGATCGCTCAGCCTGAGTGATTGATCGACAGACTTGAGCGATTGATCACTCGCAGCAGAAATTGACAAAAATGTTGCTAGCCTGAAGTGCAGAATTGCGATTGATCGCCCAGCTTGACCGATCGATCGCCCAGCTTGAGCGATTGATCGCCTAGCCTGTAGATCAATCGACATAATGCAGATTTTTGAAGAATTGTTGTTGAAACTCTCTGGACACTTTTTGGTCTGATTGATCAATCGCCCGGCCATCACCGATTGATCGCCCATCATCACCGGTCCATTGCCCAGCTCCAGATCAATCGCTCAGATCATAAAAAACCATGAATTACTGCTGAACTCTCTGGACACTTTTTACTCCCATCGATTGATCGCCCAACCTTGATCGATTGATCGCCCAACCTTGATCGATTGATCGCTAGGACCCACCGATTGATCGCTCAGCCAGTCGATCAATCGCTCAATCGTTCAAGTTCAGAAACTGCTATTTTTTGTCCAGGATTTCTCTGCACAGTGCATAAGTTTTACGTAAATTCTTAAAGATTCTGTGCTATGAAAGCTTGAAAGCTATAAAAGGAGTCCTCCACTGCGTTCCTAAGGCATCCTAGAAGAGATTTAACATGGTGGGAGACCGCGGAAGTCAGATCCGGAGTTCTATAACTCCTCCTAGTTTATTCTTCTAGTTTTATATTTTTCTTAGTTGTTTTCATGTTTCCTTGGATCATGAACGGCTAAACCTCTTACCTAGGGCTAAGAGGTGAAGCTTGTAGTGAATCTAAGATGTTTCAATTCGTTTGATTTGGTTTCAAGTTGGATTATTAGTGAAGAACAATGTTTTAAAATTTGAATAAAGTTCTAAGTAGTTTTTCTTAATCTTATGATGGCTCATGGATGTTTAGAAGAATTGCTTTAGTTCTTAATTGTTTTGAGTCATTCTAGACCTATATGTTCCGAGGAATTGGATTCAATACGCTCTAGACTTACGATCCTCATGTGGGAACTTCATACCAAAAGTTCTATTTTTCTGAAATTTCTGGATTATGTGAGATTGTGTATGTGATTTGAATCAAGTTCAAATCATGATCTAGTTATATCTTGTGATAGGATTTAATGATGATTATGATTGTGATCTTAACCTATTAGAGTCAGGATTGACCTATGCAATTGAGTGTGCTCAAGTCCTAGATTGAATTGAAAGAATCATGTACATGAATCACACATATGGTAGATTGTTTGTTTTAACTGCTTTATCATCCGGCTAGATAGGACTTAATTTCGATTCTAGTTGAGAAAGTGAGAAACCACATCAAATTAAGCATCAAGGATTGCTACAAGTGGATCCTTGAATCCTTAGTGCTTTTTATTAATTGATTATCTTCAGTTTAGTTCAAAAATTATTATCTTCACCAAATTACTAATTCCTATTTACTTAGTTCTTAAGTAGAAACCATTGGAAGTATTTTGTGAATTCCTACACAAGTCCCTGTGGATCGACCTCGGTCTTACAGAGATTATTAATACATCACAACCCTACACTTGGGGAAGCGAACATTCTCCATCCCGATGGTTGGGCTCGACACTTTTCTTTGGCACTTCTATCTTTTCTGGGGCTTTCTCCTCCTTGCGAAAATCTTTGTAATATTGCACATATGCTAGGGACGATTCTGTGGTAGTGTAGGGCCTCTAGTCCCCTACAACTCAATATTGTACGCTCCCCTCAGTTATAGTTGAAGCACTAATGATACATAGAGGGGATTATCCCGTATTGGATCATCCATGGCCTCCCAAGTTGCAGGTTATACGTGGTCATGGCGTTAATCACTTGACACATTACTTTCGTAACTAATTCTTCTATTTCCAGTACCACGATGATACATCCCAAGGCCTTCTGACTATCTTGATTGAAGCCTTGTATTATCATGGGGCTGGGACACAGTGATGATTGTTTGAAACCTAGTCATTGTAGTGTCTTGAACGACATCAAATTCACCACCGATTTGTGATCAAGTATGCACCTTTTGACTATTGTACCTCTAATGTAGCCTGTCACCATAAGCAGCCTGTTACGATCGTCAAGATCTATCATCCGATCTTCTTCTGAAAAAGATATGACAAACATATAGTTGATTGCCGCTTGATGCCCTCCCCGTGGGCTCAGCTCTTCCTCTTACTCTGCTTCGATCTCCAAGATCATGGATTCCCACACTTCTTCATAAAGTAATGCATTCATGAGCTTCTCCCTATAGGGCTTAGATAATCTTAGCGCATCATAGATACTCAACCTTGCTGGCACTTTATGAAGGTGCGCTAAAATATCATATGGGAAGGAGGGTGCGATAATGGCATTTCTTGCTTTGGGTTGGCTTATGTTCCTTTCTTCTCCATTGTCCCTTCTATCAGATCCCTAACCTCTCATTATGGATCTCTCTGAAGTCGCACCTCTTTCGTTCTGCTCTTCTGCCCCCACTGTACGTGATCCGAGGAGTTACCTCTCAAACTGCAGTGCTACCACATTAACATCTTCGCCCTGAGTTCGCAAACAACTAGGTTCTAAACTTGTGGCCATCATTGTCACCATGTTACATCTTGTGTACATTGGCTTGGGCTTTTCGTGCCTCCTTTCTGCTATCTTCATTTTTGCACTTTAAATTAACGTGATAGGCTATGCTCAACAAGCTACCTTGCGTCGAAAGCCCCTCCCCCCCATCTTCTTCATTCTATCCATCGACACCAGCATCCAAGGTTCCTCGCCTTCGAAGGCTTAGGGCGATAGTGACGTTGTTGCTACGATTGTGCCTAAAGGTGCTATTATCGCTGATACTACTGTGACTCTCCCCTTCTTTGCATCATCAGGGCTAAGACTGATAATTCCCTGGTTGATCATCCTTTGGATTGTTCCCTTCAGCGTATAATAGTCCTCTGTCTTATGACTTATGATCTAATAATACCGACAATACCTTGGATCCTGCACACATCCTACTTCGTTCAGACGCATTGATTTCGACAACTTCATTACCCCCTCTTCGACCAGTCTTTCCATTAGGGGGATCATGTCCTCCTATTTAGAACGAGTATGGACCATTAGCTTTGTCTTTCTCTTCTATAGTAGTGGGTCGATTGATTTGAAATGGCCTCTTCTCTCGCTCTTGATCTGCAGGTTTCTTCTCCCCCCTCTTGTCTGGTAAATTTCTCTCCTTGTCTCTGAAGTCCTCTCTTATCGACATTGTTTGTACTACCACACGGCTCGGCTCTCGCCTTATGCGATCACTTTTGAATGGCTCCTTGGAGGTTGCTTCTTCTACCAAATGGGCTTTCATAGCGAAGTCCCGAAATGTGCACAAGTTGTTGTTGGCTAGCCCATAGGTAATAGTGGGGTCCATACCCCTCATTCACATCTGCACTTGTTGCTCTTCTCTAAAAAATTCCCCACACATGGCTGCAGTCAACCGCCACCAGTCAATAAACTTGTCCACATGCTCTCACTGCCTTTGCTAGATGAAAGCTAAGTCAGTTAGCGTCACTCTCCTCTTCGATGAAAACAACTTGGTGATAAACGCTTCTTGTATATCATTCCAAGTCTTGATTGAACCGGCTGGCAACATGGAATACCATCTAACGACTTGTTCGACTAGCGTGGATCTGAACAATATGAGGCAGTAACGGGGCATCAAGGCAAAATTCTCAATCATTGTCATAAAGTGAGTCAAGTATGAAATACGCTTATGGCTCACACTTAAGGCATTATACGTGCAGAAGCATATAACAGAGCTACTAGAATAATGTTTAAGTCCTAGAGGGAGGGGGGTGATTGGAACCTTTTGAAATTCTTTTCGCCTACTTAACTAATTTAACAAATTAAACTAAGTAAGCAAGAACACTTCGAATTCCAAGCCTTGCTGGGTCCAATCACATAAACTAGCAAATTAATAAGAAATTAAACAACCTAGTCTAAGTGCATAGATTATTAAATGATTTAACTAATCAAGTAATTAATCTATTCACCCTATATAGACTAAATGAGAATGGATCATATAAGCTTAAGTTTACACCTAGTGAAAACATATCTTGTGTGTGAATGTGTCTATCTATTGCCTAGCATACATTCCAATTAAGCATTCATAATTAAACAGTTAAACAACAATGCATAAGTTGAAATGTGCACAGATAAATTATAAGCACAATCATGTATAGTGGTTCAACTACTTGTCTACTCTACTCCTGGTTGCCGTACTCACCCCTTGAATACACTGTATTCCACTATGGAGGCTTTAAATCAGGTTCACCTCACAACCTATGAGTTTTAAATAAGATCCTCCCTACCTTACAATCCTAAACAAGGACCGGGACCAACACATATGCACCCGTGTTGGTAGACCATGTACACACCCGTATCGGTGGTTCCCCTTGGAGACTTAACAATTTAGGCTCTACTCAAGAGTCAAGGTCCAGCAACCGAACCTTAATTTAAGCTTACTCAAGCTAAGGTCCTACAACCGAACCTTAATTTAGGCTTACTCAAGCCAGGGTCCTACAACCGAATCTTAATTTAGACTCAACACATGATTTAAGGTCCTACAACTAAACCTCAATGGTTTTAGGCTCTATAACCGAGCCAAGGTCCTACAACCAAATCTATCGAGTTTGGCAATTTTAACTCTATACTCAATTCTCCACAGGAAGAGAGTCAATGGACTCTTATAAATTGACAACCTTACTTATCGGATTTGATCTCCATTGATGCTTGGGTTGCTTGATCTCCACTCTCTTGTGCTTCAATCAGCTCCCCTTTGCTCCTCATCTCTTGTTGCCGTTGCATTGTGTTCGCTTCCCCAAGTGTAGGGTTGTGATGTAGTAATAAACTCGGTAAGACCGAGGTCGATCCACAGGGACTTGTGTAGGAATTCACAAACACATCCAATAATATCTATTGAAAGCTAACAACCAGATTTTGTATGAGAATGATGTAAGTAACAACTTTGAACTAAATTGAAGGTAAACAATTATAATAAAGCAAAGCACTAGGGGTTCAAGGATCCACTTGTATCAATCCTTGATGTTCAATCAGCTGTGGTTTCTCGCTTTCTCAACTAGAATCGATATTAAGATCTATCTAGCCGGATGATAGAGTTGTTAAACCAAACTATCTGCCATATGTAAGAACCATGTGTATGATTCACTCAATGTAAGCTAGGCTGAGCATGCTTCAATTGCATAGGTCAGTCCCAATTCCAATAGACTCATATCACAATCATAACCATCCTCAAATCCTGTCACAAGACAAGGCTAGATCATGATTTGAACTTGATTCAAATCACATGCACAGTCCCACATAGCACAGAGATTCATAAAAGTAGAACTTTGGTAGGAAGTTCCCACATGAAGATCATAGTACTAGAGCGTACTCCAATTCCTCGGATCATACAGGTCTAGACTAATACAAACCAATTAAGAACTTAAGAAATTCTCCCAAACATCCATGAGTCATCATAAGACTAATGAAAAACTACTTAGAACTTGTATAAACTTCAAACCATTGTTCATAAACATTAAAACTAATCTTAAAACCATCTTAGCACGAATTAAAACATCTTAGATTCACTACAAGCTTCACCTCTTAGCCCTAGCTAAGAGGTTAGCCGTTCATGATCCAAGGAAACATGAAACAACTAAGAAAAACATAAAAATAGCAAAACAAACTAGAAGGAGTTGTGGAACTCCGAAATCCACTTCCGCCGCCTCCAACATTGCTTAAACTCTTCTAAGATACCCTAGGAACGATCCCTAGGTGTTCTTTTATAGTGGGGAGGCTTCACAACTTTGGAATATTCGAGAATTTGCGTAACACTTATACACTGCGCAGAGAAAATCGGCACAAAAATTAGAAGGTTCAAATCTTACGCAGGCGACCAGTCTCACGATCGGCCGCAGTGGCTGGACGACCGGTCGTGGATGCTGGATGACTGGTCTCAAAATGGCTAAAAAGTGTCTAGAGAGTTTCGGTTCGAAAAATTAATTTAAAGACCGGTCGCAGAAGTGGACGACGGGTCGCACGACCGGTCATGAACAGTTCAGAGAGTTATGGCCTCTGGGTCTCCTCTGTGCATGTGTGGACCGGTCGGACGAGAAGTCCTTGGCCTTGGATGACCGGTCGGAAGACCGGCCGTGGGCACCTTCTTCTGCTTTCTTTCTTTTTTTCTCTGACTTCTTTCTTTCATTCTTTGACGCTTAGCCCCTTTGATCTTCTTTGCTTCTAACTAGCATCTTTAAGTCTTCAATTGATGCTTCCTCTCTCTCATCCCTACAATCATAAATCCATGCATTAGTTTAGTCTATAAACCGTAACAACAAGCATAATGAGTGAAGAATTGGGGTTAGAATATGCACAATTAAGAGCTCAACACACCCCCCAACCAGCATTTTGCTAGTCCCGAGCAAAACATGCGTGAAACCAATTCCATTCTCGAAAACCGAACTCTCCTTTAGAAACCATTCTTCTATACATCCCAAGATACATAAGTGTAAGAGTTTAGAGAAATTAGGTGATAGACGTTGAAACCGTAAACTCTCAAAACATAATGAGCACCCATATGAAATTCCCGCTGATTGGTTGACAAATAGAAGGACTTGAACAAATTCAATCTAGTGTGCATAGTGAAAATTCTTTTCATGAGTTTCTAGGGTTATCTTCTTCATAAATCAACTAGACTATGGATCTCAAGGTATATAGAGCAACAACAAGCCAATGACGGGAATTTGCCTTACTGTCCTTCCGACGACTTTCACACTACGTCCCATTTCCGGCTTTGGTTACGGGTAGACCATCCCCCTGTTGGTAGTAGGTAGCCCTAACCGGATTTTTCCACCATTTTTCATCATTCCCAATTTCATCCTTCCTTTTCCTTTTTCTTTTAAATTAGATAGGATTTTTAGAAATCCATATCTTTCATTATTTTCCCATGGACAAGGATGGACAAAGTACCCCGGCTTGATGTCTCAACACCTTGAATCAAAATCTAACTAATCCACAAATCACATAATCCCTTCAACCCGTGAAAATCGTGTAATGAACTAGGTGTAAGAGTGTTCAAATTTTCTATCAATCACAGAATTAGGGGAATTCTCATATAAAACCATTATGCCAAGAGAAGATCAAGATTTACAACCTCATACACTTCATATCCCCTCCTCTTATGCTCATATCATCTTGAATGCATAGACTCAAAATTTTCCAAAAGAGTTTTGAATTTTAGAAAAATTGAAAAAATTCTACATTATTGCTCGAAATGTTACAAAACACTGGATTCATCCAAGTGATCCTACACCCCCAACCAAATCTTGCATTGTCCTCAATGTAAAAGATGTGCAATGAACAAAACATGAGAGCAATTTGAACATAAAAGGGAGTGAGGAATGAGAGTACCTGAAAAAGTGAAAAAGTGGATTTCTTCCTCCTTCTAATAAACCTAAGCAAAAGCAAACAAAAGCAGAAAAATCCTAATCCTAACTACTCTACAACTTCATCAGACTAGGAGATCAATCATCCTGGTAGACAGGATCAGTCAGAGGTATGGACATACCTTCTGAAGGAAACTTCTCAAAGAACGGCTTTAATCGCTGCCCATTTGCCTTAAAAATGTTGCTGTTCCTTGAATTTAACAACTCGACAGTCCCATATGGATAGACAGTTTGCACAATGTAGGGACCGGTCCATCGATATCTCAATTTTTTCGGAAATAAATGTAGACGAGAGTTATACAGGAGGACTTTTTGATTGATCGTAAATGTCTTACGAAGAATGTTTTTGTCATGGAATATCTTCATTTTTTCCTTGTAAATTCTCGCATTCTCATATGCTTCGTTCCGAATTTCTGCAAGTTCATTCAATTGTAGTTTGCGCAATGAGCTTGCCTTGTCTGAATCAAAATTCATCTTCTTAATTGCCCAATATGCCCTATGTTCCAACTTCACAGGCAAGTGACAAGCCTTCCCATAGACAAGTCTATAGGGAGACATTCCAATAGGGGTCTTAAAAGCAGTACGGTAGGCCCAAAGCGCATCGGTAAGCCGAAGCGACCAATCCTTGTGATCGGGGTTCACTGTTTTCTCTAAAATGTGTTTAATCTCCCTATTAGATATTTCAGCTTGTCCACTAGTTTGTGGGTGATAAGGAGTGCTCACTTTGTGTGTTACGCCATATTTCTTCATTAAAGTTTCAAAAGGGCGATTACAAAAGTGAGACCCTCCATCATTTATGATGACTCGAGGTGTTCCAAACTGGGAAAGAATATTCTCTTTTAAGAAGCGAATGACCATTTTATGGTCATTATTCCGACAAGGGATGGCCTCGACCCATTTGGAAACATAGTCAACGGCAAGCAAGATGTATGTGTTTCCAAAAGAAGATGGGAATGGACCCACGAAATCGATGCCCCAACAATAAAAAATTTTGATTATTAAGATGGGATTGAGTGGCATCATATTTCTACGGGAGATTCCTCCCAATTTCTGACAAGGTTCACATGTTTTGCAAAACTCATGTGTGTCTTTGAACATAGTGGGCCAATAAAACCCACATTGCAGAATTTTCGCTGTGGTCTTTTTAGCCAAGAAGTGGCCACCACATGCCTGAGAATGACAGAAGGAGATGATACTTTGTTGTTCATCATCTGGGACACATCTCCTTATGATTTGATCGGGACAATACTTGAATAAGTATGGGTCGTCCCATAGGAATTTTCGCACCTCAGTGAAGAATTTATCCTTATCTTGCTTTTTCCAATGTGTAGGAATTGTAACTGTAGCAAGATAGTTAGCAATGTCTGCATACCATGGCAATTGGGAAATAGCAAAAAGTTGTTCATCAGGGAACATGTCATTGATCGCGGTCGTTTCAGGGGAATCAGTGAGGACAAGTCGAGAGAGATGGTCAGCCACGACATTTTCTACTCCTTTCTTATCACGTATTTTTATGTCAAATTTCTAGAGTAGAAGGATCCATCTTAACAACCGTGGTTTAGCATCCTTCTTAGAGAGAAGGTACTTAAGCGCGGCATGGTCAGTGAATATGATGATCTTGGATCCAATCAAGTAGGTGTTGAGCTCTTAATTGTGCATATTCTAACCCCAATTCATCACTCATTATGCAAGATTTTCATGATTTAAAGACTAATCAAATACATGTTTTGTGATTGTAGGGATGAGAGCGGACTTCACTCAATTAGAGACCAAAAAGGGGCCATTTGGAGCCTTTGATGAAGGCCCAAGGTGGACCAAAGAAAGAAGAAAGCAAAGAGAGAGGAAGGAGAGAAGAATAGAAAGAAGAAAAAAAAGCCAAATTGGGTCCGACCGGTCAAGACCGGTCGGCCAAGAAGGCCCGACCGGTCATGACCGGTCGGATGCACTCCCTGGAACAAGGCCAGCCTTGTCCGACCGGTCATGACTGGTCGGTCAGCCCTGTCCGACCGGTCGTGACCGGTCAGCCATGCAAGTTTCAGATTCCAGATTCTAAAACAGCAAGGTATTCCCGTACCTGGTTTTTTGGACCAGTTTTCTAGGCCTATTTTGATGATATTTGGAAATCCAACACATCCATGTCGAAGAGGAGCTCGATGCCGAACTAACCCAAGTGGTTTCGTGTCGATCGGAGCTACAGATTGATCGTGGTGGCCAAAACAATACGAACTGTCCAAAAAGTTTCAGATTTCGCTGTTCCACTCTGGGCCGGTCCAGGTGGCCCATCATTGATGATATGAAGAATCTACTTTGACCATCTTTTAGACCACATCCATATATGAATAACCACAAAATTTTCAGATCAAAAGGATGTGTGGTTTGATCGTACCGGTTGAAGAAAAATGGACCATCCAGAAAGCTCTAACTGCGCAGAGTTTATAAAAGCCCTAATTGTTCTAATTTTCGGACCACATTCTGGGATCGTTTTGACAATCTAATCCGTCTATCATGTAGAGGAGGAAGTTTTCTACTAATTTTCCAAATTTATGATCAATCCGATGTCTGTACACTCCGGAGTGTTGAAAGCAAGATGACTGGTTCTTAAGGTACCCGAAGTGTGCGATTTTGAGAGGCGGTCGGTGATGTGATTGGTGGGCCCATTCAGAGGATAATCTTGGAAATCTAAATCATCTATGAGGAAGATCGCATTACAAGGAAGCTATAAATCAATTTTGAGGCAATCCAACCATTGGTTAAGCCGTACCAAGCGAAACAAATTCTGCTATGTTGCTGTATTATTGCTGCACTATAAAAGGAGGTGCTCTCTTCTATTCCAGGGCAACCAAGGACGTGGAGAGCAAGGAGTTCAAGTCATAGGAGGCTTCCTAGCCTCCTCCAGCTAGTTTTTCTTCCTTTTCTTAGTTCTAGTTCTAGTTTTTCATATGCTTTTCATTAGCTAATCTCTTAGCTAGAGCTAAGAGGTGAACCTTATAGTTTTCTTAGATTGTTTAATTCGTTTTGTTGGTTTTAAGTATGGAATTCATGATTATGAACTATGGTTTGAAGTTTATACAAGTTTTTGAATAATTTTTCTTAGTCTTATGATGACTCATGGATGTTTGGGAGAATTACTTAACTTCTTAATTCGTTTGTAACAGTCTAGACCTGTATGATCCGAGGAATCGGAGTGCGCTCTAGTACTATGCTCTTCATAAAGGGACTTCCTACCAAAGTTCTATTTTACTGATTTTCTGAATATGTATGGATTGTGCATGTGATTTGAATCTAGTTCAAATCATGATCTAGCCTTGTCTTGTGACAGGACTTGAGGATGGTTATGATTGTGAACTAGACCTTTTGGAAAGGGGAATGACCTATGCAATTGAGCATGCTCAGCTTAGCCTACATTGAGTGAATATTATGCATAGAACTTACATATGACAGATTGTTTGGTTTAACAGCTCTATCATCCGGCTAGATAGATCTTAATATCGATTCTAGTTGAGAGAATGAGAAACCATAGCGAATTATGCATCTAAGGAAAGCTATAAGTGGATCCTTGATGCTCTAGTTATCTTTTCATTATTAGATTTTCTATTTTATGTTCAAAACCAATTTCACAAACCTCTTTGATTCTAGTTATTAGGATAGTTGGAATTGTTTACTTCCTTCCCTGTGGATCGACCTCGGTCTTACCGAGTTTATTACTACATCGCAGCCTTGCACTTGAGGCGAGCGAACAAGTTTTTGGCGCCGTTGCCGGGGAAAGAAGTTAAACGGTTCTAATTGTTCTAGTAGCTATAGAGTAATCCTAGTTAGGTAGGATTTTCAATTTTTAGAGAAGTAGATTTTCTGATTTTTTTTAGATTACTAACAATTTTTATTTTATTTTGTAGGACATTGTTGCTGACATAGATCTCACTCTATTGGGTAACATCTCCCCATCTCCCTTCTTTTTTTTTTTGTGTTATTATTTTTTTTTCCTAGGTTAGGGTAGTTCCAACTCTTTAAAATCTCATTATGGCTAATTGGAAGTGTGGTGCTTATGCATACCTTTTGGAAGATGAGATGGCAGACCATGGAATCAAAACTCTTTATGATTGGAACCAATTTAAGCATAAGTATTATTCTGAGAGTCAATCAACCTCCACTACCCCCCAACGTAAGACGCTACATGATTACTGGGTTGAAAATAACAAGAGTGTTCCACCAAGTTTAACAGGAGGTAGGAATAAGAAAAAGGACCGGGGGAGTAATGACCAACCGGTAAAGACATTGCGTGATCACTTGTATGGTTATGCCTATCAACCATCTTATCAGTCTTCGTCATATAACACGTATGGTCTTCATCGAGAGAGTCCTCACACCTCTAGTCCAATGGAGGATGAGCCAACCATGGATGCCAACAATTATCCTCAAGAGTTTCTTTCTCATGATCCTCAACCGACACGAACTCTTGAGGATACATTGCGAGAGTTTATGGAAATAACTGAGCAATGCATACAAAATCTCTCGCCATCTCAAAATATTGAACCCAACATTGGGAACACCAAATCAATCCCCAACAATGAGGAGGATGAGGCTATCCAAACCCAACCTTCTCTAGATTTAATGACTAAACTTCTAGAGGATATTGATCTCAGTGATCCCACCATTACCATCGATTATGGTAAATCAACTATCTCTTTTAGCTATTTCGATTTGAATGATGAAGAGATTTCAAGGACGGTTGACGAACCCGAGGAATCTACAAAATCTGACAGTGATAGTTTGATTGCCTACAATGAGGGTTTGAAGGATGATTGTGAGTCCATGATTTCTTCTTCCAAAGGGCCGAATGTTTTTGAGTCATCGGAAGATAATCTTGCTAGAGAGATGGCCGAAGTCGATATTTTTGAGTCCTTCCACCAACAACACATGCCGGATTCTATTGTGGAAGAACTCCCTTGGGTTGAAAATTCTGCTTCTTTGGATGATGGGGTGGCACAATCTGAAATTTCAAAAGATCAACCAATGCTAGATGATGTGCTTACCACTAAATCTGAAAATTTTTCTTTGGAAGACCTCCCCTCTATAGAGGAGGAATTCCTTATCCTTGAAACAAAATTTCCTCAATCACTTAGGGAGAACGAGGACCCTTCATTCGACTCTCTCGATTTCCTAGAGGAATGCATGACCCACCCCTATGATCTGGATGATGAGATGATTAAGGAGTTGGATAGTTTGTTAGACACGGTGTCGGTGCCTGAAGAACACCATTCCACTGATTTACACTCTTTACCATTATTTGTGGAAACACCGTGCAATTCTGAATTTGTGGAGGAGACAACCCAAACTGAAAAATACTTAATGAATGTCTCTCCACCATCATGGGTTCTTCAACCCATTGAAAATGCTGATTGGGAGGACCCGTTTTTAATCAATTACAACCCAATTCAGAACTTGAGGAGATATCTTTTTGTTGCTCTTATCTCCTCCTTACATGCGTGTGGTGCATACTATGATTGGACTTTCATGAAGAAACGCACACATGTATACATTCGAGCAGGACTTTGGATGGTCCTCATGAGAAACCTATTGAAATTCATGAAGATCCTGCTCAAATTTGATCATGTAGTCGATCAGACTAATCAAAGGTAGGTAGGTAGGTTAGGATTTCTTTCTGCATTTAGGATTGAATAAGTCTCATTGAGACAATGGAAGATGCTAGAATTGATCAACTTGCTACCTCACGTACTCTCGTTCTCACTCTCCTTTGTTTTATGTCATTGCTCTCATGTCATGTATATTGCATATCTTATTACATTGAGGACAATGTAAGATTTTGGTTGGGGGGTGAGATTCCTTAGATGAATCTACTAGCTTTTGTGACATTTCGAGCAATTATGTAGAAATTTTTTGATTTTTTTAAAATTCAAAACTCTTTTGGAAAGCTTTGATTCTATGCATTCGAGATAGCATGAGTATAAGAAGAGGAGATACGAAGTGAGTGATGTTGCAAGCTTTAAACTTCTTTTAATATAATGGTTTTATATGTGAATTCCCCTATTTATGTGAGTGATAGAAAATTTGAACACTTTTACACCTAGTTCACATTACACGATTTTCATGGGTTGAAAGGATTATGTGATTTGTGGATTAGCTAGACTTAGATTTAAGGTATTGAGGAACTAAGCCGGGGTACTTTGTCCATCCTTGTCCATGGGAAAATAATGAAAGATATGGATTTCCAAAAATCCTATCTAATTTAAAAGAAAAAAGAAAAGGAAGGATGAAATTGGGAATGATGGAAAAATGGTGGAAAATTTCGATTAGGGCTACCTACTACCAACCGGGGGATGGTCTACCCGTAACCAAAGCCGGAAATGGGACGTAGTGTGAAAGCCGTCGGAAGGACGGTAAGACAAATTCCTGTCATAGGCTTGTTGTTGCTCTGTGCACCTTGAAATCCATAGTTTAGTTGATTCATGAAGAAGATAAGCCTAGAAACTCATGCGATGAACTTTCACTATGCACACTAGGTTGAATTTGTTCAAGTTCTTCTATTCATCAATCAATCAGTGAGAATTTCATATGGATACTTATTATGTTTTAAGAGCTTAAGGTTTCAACTTCTATCACCTAATTTTTCTGACTTTTACACTTGTGTGGCTTGGGATGTATAGAAGCATAGTTTCTGAAGGAGAGTTGGTTTTTGAAGAATTGAACTTGTTTCATGCATGTTTTGCTCGGGACTAGCAAAATGCTGGTTGGGGGGTGTGTTGAGCTCTTAATTGTGCATATTCTAACCCTAATTCATCACTCATTATGCAAGATTTTCATGATTTAAAGACTAATCAAATACATGTTTTGTGATTGTAGGGATGAGAGCGGACTTCACTCAATTAGAGACCAAAAAGGGGCCATTTGGAGCCTTTGATGAAGGCCCAAGGTGGACCAAAGAAAGAAGAAAGCAAAGAGAGAGGAAGGAGAGAAGAATAGAAAGAAGAAAAAAAAGCCAAATTGGGTCCGACCGGTCAAGACCGGTAGGCCAAGAAGGCCCGACCGGTCATGACCGGTCAGATGCACTCCCTGGAACAAGGCCAGCCTTGTCCGACCGGTCATGACCGGTCGGCCAGCCTTGTCCGACCGGTCATGACCAGTCAGCCATGCAAGTTTCAGATTCCAGATTCTAAAACAGCAAGGTATTCCCGTACCTGGTTTTTTGGACCAGTTTTATGGGCCTATTTTGATGATATTTAGAAATCCAACACATCCATGTCGAAGAGGAGCTCGATGCCGAACTAACCCAAGTGGTTTCGTGTCGATCGGAGCTACGGATTGATCGTGGTGGCCAAAACAATACGAACTGTCCAGAAAGTTCCAGATTTCACTGTTCCACTCTGGGCCGGTCCAGGTGGCCCATCATTGATGATATGAAGAATCTACTTTGACCATATTTTAGACCACATCCATATATGAATAACCACAAAAGTTTCAGATCAAAAGGATGTGTGGTTTGATCGTACCGGTTGAAGAAATATGGACCATCCAGAAAGCTCTAACTGCGCAGAGTTTATAAAAGCCCTAATTGTTCTAATTTTTGGACCACATTCTGGGATCGTTTTGACAATCTAATTCGTCTATCATGTAGAGGAGGAAGTTTTCTACTAATGTTCCAAATTTGGGATCAATCCAACATCTGTACACTCCGGAGTGTTGAAAGCAAGATGACTGGTTCTGAAGGTACCCGAAGTGCGCGATTTTGAGAGGCGGTCGGTGATGTGATTGGTGGGCCCATTCAGAGGATAATCTTGGAAATCTAAATCATCTATGAGGAAGATCACATTACAAGGAAGCTATAAATCAATTTTGAAGGCAATCCAACCATTGGTTAAGCCGTACCAAGCGAAACAAATTCTGCTATGTTGCTGTACTATTGCTGCACTATAAAAGGAGGTGCTCTCTTCTATTCCAGGGCAACCAAGGACGTGGAGAACAAGGAGTTCAAGTCATAGGAGGCTTCCTAGCCTCCTCCAGCTAGTTTTTCTTCCTTTTCTTAGTTCTAGTTCTAGTTTTTCATATGCTTTTCATTAGCTAATCTCTTAGCTAGAGCTAAGAGTTGAACCTTATAGTTTTCTCAGATTGTTTAATTCGTTTTGTTGGTTTTAAGTATGGAATTCGTGATTATGAATTATGGTTTGAAGTTTATACAAGTTTTTGAGTAATTTTTCTTAGTCTTATGATGACTCATGGATGTTTGGGAGAATTACTTAACTTCTTAATTCGTTTGTAACAGTCTAGACTTGTATGATCCGAGGAATCGGAGTGCGCTCTAGTACTATGCTCTTCATAAAGGGACTTCCTACCAAAGTTCTATTTTACTGATTTTCTGAATATGTATGGATTGTGCATGTGATTTAAATCTAGTTCAAATCATGATCTAGCCTTGTCTTGTGACAGGACTTGAGGATGGTTATGATTGTGAACTAGACCTTTTGGAAAGGGGAATGACCTATGCAATTGAGCATGCTCAGCTCAGCCTACATTGAGTGAATATTATGCATAGAACTTACATATGACAGATTGTTTGGTTTAACAGCTCTATCATCCGGCTAGATAGATCTTAATATCGATTCTAGTTGAGAGAATGAGAAACCATAGCGAATTATGCATCTAAGGAAAGCTATAAGTGGATCCTTGATGCTTTAGTTATCTTTTCATTATTAGATTTTCTATTTTATGTTCAAAACCAATTTCACAAACCTCTTTGATTCTAGTTATTAGGATAGTTGGAATTGTTTACTTCCTTCCCTGTGGATCGACCTCGGTCTTACCGAGTTTATTACTACATCGCAGCCTTGCACTTGAGGCGAGCGAACAGTAGGACCTAAACTTGTCCAAGGCAAAAACTACAGCTAAAAGTTCTTTTTCAGTAGTAGTATAGTTTGCTTGGGCTGAGTTTAGAGTTCTACTTGCATAGTAGATGACACATGGCTTTTTCTCTTTTCTTTGGCCTAGCACGGCCCCAATAGCATAGTCGCTAGCATCGAACATAATTTCAAAAGGAAGGCTCCAATCAGGTGGTTGCATTATGGGAGCACATGTCAACATACCTTTAAGGGTGGTAAAGGCCTTTTGACATTCTTCATTCCACTCGAATGAATTTACCTTTTGAAGTAGGTACATAAAGGACGAGAGAGTGAACTGAAGTCCTTTATGAACCTTCTATAAAATCTTGCGTGTCCCAAGAAGGACCGTACATCTCGTATGCTCTTGGGTGGTGGAAGGTTAGAGATAAGATCAATTTTCGCTTTGTTCACCTCAATTCCATTTTGTGAAACGATGTGAACAAGTACAATTCCCTTTTGAACCATAAAGTGACACTTCTCCCAATTTAGCACAAGGTTCTTCTCTTCACATTTTTTCAGCACAGATTTCAAGTGCTCAAGGCACTAATCTACAACCAAATACGGAGAAATCATCCATGAAGACTTCAAGAATTGTCCCCACCATGTCAGAAAAGATACTCATCATACAACGCTGAAAGGTGGCAGGGGCATTACATAGTCCAAACGGCATCCGTCAATGGGCGAAAGTGCCGAATAGACATGTGAATGTAGTCTTTTCTTGGTCTTCACGGGCAATCTCTATTTGGTTGTACCCTGAATAGCCATCAAGGAAGCAAAAGTGGGAATGACCCGCCAACCGTTCTAAAATTTGATCAACAAACGGTAGGGGGAAGTGGTCTTTCCTCGTGATAATGTTTAGCTTCCTATAGTTAATGCACATTCTTCAACCGGTAATGACTCTAGTTGGCACGAGTTCATTATTGGCATTGGCTACGATGGTTATTCCGGATTTCTTAGGTACCACTTGAGTTGGGCTCACCCATTGACTATCGGATATTGGGTAAATAATACCCACATCCAATAGTTTCACCACTTCGGCCTTAACCACATCCTTCATATTTGGATTTAGTCGTCATTGTGGTTGCCTAGATGTCTTCGCATTCTCCTCAAGGTGTATGCGATGAGTACAAATCAGTGGGTCTATGCCTTTGAGATCCGCAATTGACCATCCAATGGCACTCTTGTGCTCTAATAGAGTGACCATTAGCCTACTCTCTTGTTCCTCATCCAAGTGGGAAGAAATCACCACTAGATATGTCTCATCTCGACCTAAATAGACATATTTCAGCTCACTTGGTAATGGTTTTAGGTCGAGTGTTGGCGCCTTGATGTTGGATGGGAGGGCCTTGTTCTCGTTTACAGGTAAAGGCTCAAATAGGGCCCTCCATCTTTTATTATCAAGCACCGGCATTGCATCTAGAATGGCATCCATCTCTTGTATTGTGTCATCATTTATCTCATGAGAATGGGCCACACATGCCTCCAAAGGGTCAGAAGATAATGACAAGGGGAATGTATCTTCCACGAATGATTCAATCATGTTTAGTTTGTGGATATCATCATCAACCTCCCGTGGTTGTTTGCATAAATCAAATTTGTTAAGCTCAAGGGTCATATTTCCAAAGGACATTTGTACAAGTCCGTTTCTACAATTGATAATTGCATTTGAAGTAGCTAGAAACGGTCGGCCAAGCATGACGGGAATTTGAGCACCAGTGCCTATCACGGGATGTGTATCCAAGACAATAAAGTCTACTGGGTAGTAGAATTTATCAACTTGGACTAGAACATCTTCAATCATTCCTCTCGGTATACGAATGGATCTATCAGCAAGTTGGAGTGTGGTTTTGGTCGGTTTCAATTCACCTAACCCAAGTTGCTCGTAGACCGAGTATGGAATGAGATTCACACTTGCCCCCAAATCAAGTAAGGCTTGTTTAATCCGGTAGTCTCCTATGATGCATGAGATGGTTGGACTACCCGGATCCTTGTATTTTTGGGGCACCTCTTGTTTGATGATAGCGATCAAATTCTCAGTCAAAAGTACTTTGTTGTGAACATTGTGTTTCCTTTTGACTGTACACAATTCCTTTAGAAATTTGGCGTAAGATGGTATTTGTTTTATGGCATCCAACAACGGGATGTTGATCTTCACCTGCTTGAAAACTTCTAATATTTTCAGATTTTTGTCTAAAGGTTTAGGTGAAATCAACCTTTGTGGAAACGGGGCAACAGGCTTGTATTGCCTTTCCGGTTCTTTCTCTTGTGGAGTGTTGTTTAAGCTATCATCCTCTTTAGAAATTTCAGGATCCTTAGGCTTTGGGGCCTTCACCGAATTAGATTTGTTAATTTCTTTCCCACTTCTCAAAGTGGTGATGCTTGAACATGCTCCGTATGATGGGAGGATGAGCTTGCATCTTGTATCTCAAATTGGGTTCTTGGGTTAGGAAGAGGTTGGGCAGGAAGTGTGCCCTTCTCTCTAACACTAAGATGAGATTCAACTCTAGCCATTGATGTTTTCTATTCATTGATGGCTTGAGTTGAATTTTGATTGAATTTCAATTGCTCTTGCATGAACCCATCTATTTTTAGAGAATTTGTCTTGTTATACTCAGCTTGGAGCGATACGAATGCACCCAGCATCTCCTCTAGCGTCACTTTTGGAGTAATGACTAGAGATTGACCTAGTATAGGTTGAGCTTGAGGGATAGTGGTTGCATTCGCAGTGGGTCCATTCCTCCAACTGAAGTTGGGATGGTTCTTCCAACTAGCATTAAACGTGTTTGAGGTTGGAGCACCAAATTGCCGTTGATAACTGTTTATGACATTTGATTGTTCTTATAAGATGTCCTGAACTGCTGAAATTGTGGGACAATCTTGTGTTGCATGTTGATTTCCGGCACAATTTTCACAAACAGTTTCAACGTCATTGGAGTTAATCGTCTCTCCTTTCCTCAATTCCATGGCTTCGACCTTTCTTGTGAGGCTAGCCACCCGTGCACTTATGCTATCCTCTTTCGATAAGACATACATTCCTCCTCTTTCCTTTTATTGGCCAGTCTTGAAATTTGTTGGTTTCGATGTATCCCAAGACTGTGCATTCTCAGCTAATTCTTCCAAATAATCCCATGCTTCATCAGCTTCCTTATTCATGAACTCCCCATTACACATCATCTCTACAAATTGGAGCATGGGTGAAGTCAGTCCTTCATAGAAAAAGCTTATAACCCACCAAATTTCATAGCTATAATGTGGGCATGCGTTTAATAAGTCTTTAAACCTCTCCCAACATTGGAAGAAGGTTTCATCTTCCTTTTGGGCAAAGTTCATGATAAGGCGTTTCAACATGTTTGTTTTGTGAGTAGGGAAGAATTTTTTTATGAATTCCCTATGCATATCAGTCCATGCACCAATTGATCTTAGCCTTAATGCATGAAGCCAACCTTTAGCTTTATCTTTAAGAGTAAAAGGAAAGAATTTGAGTCTCACCACATCATCAATCACATTAGCGAAGTGCATGGTGGTTATTATCTCATCAAACTCCTTAAGGTGTTGATAGGCACTTTCACTGTCTAATCCATGAAATTTAGGGAGAAGTTGGATCACTCCCAGTTTTAAATCCACATTCCCTACATTTTGTGGAAAAATTATGCATGAGGGAGTGCTCGCTTTTGCTGGTTGCAAGAAATCACGTAAAGTTCTAGGTCGGGGAACATTCTCAACCACATTCTCCCCCGTTTCAGTTTGGTTTTGGCCCAGATTAGGATTGGCCATTGGATTAGGTTGATTCACAGCTATACTTTCAGAGAAAATTGGAGAAGTTAGATGTCTCCTAGCACGTGGTTCTCTGTCAATTCCTTCTACTATCCCCCCCTTCACTTATGAGTCGGTTATTGGAATCCCGAGCCCAATGTGGCATGCAAAACCAAAAATATGAAACAAAGAGAAAGAAGAATTCTTCCTCCCTTTCTTTACTCTTCTCTAAGACCGAAGCACAAGGTGTCTTGCAATGGCTAAGCCAGAAGCAAGGATAGAGACCGATTTCTCTTCGTCAATAGGGGTTCAAAGAACTCCCCACCCACTCTTTGAATCTTTTGAGAAAAAGTGCAGAAAAAGGAGAAAGAAGAGTAAAGGTGAGAAAAGAAATCTCTGAGCACAAGGTGATCCAAGACAGCAGAGCCGACCAAAATTCGGTTCTCGACGTCCATTTGCTGTAACCCGAATTCAGAGGTGGCAGCCTCCATAGTACTCCGATCTAGGATCCTAACCCTACACGTCAGGTTCCGATCCTGGGATGCCACAAAGAGGATTTTAGGGTCTGATTTTTTTTTAAACATGAGCATCACCATATGAGTACCATCAAAGACTAACACAATATTTCCACTAAATCATATCGTTTAAATACAGTACTGAAAAGTAAATACACAATGCGTAAATATAAAAACTGTGCACAATCCGGCACCTCCTGCTACTGCACTCCCAACTCCAACTCAATGCTGCTGATACACTCTGGTATAACCTGCAGCGTAACAAACGCGCATAAGCTTCGAATGAAGCTTTGTGAGTGCGTGTGTGCGTGCGCAATGCGTATGACAAGCATGATAAATATCAGAGTAAGCAGTAAAGCATGATGAGAACTTTAAACCAAGAATTCGCCTAATTAGGCTACTCGATCATGTGATATGAATAACCAGTTTACCACGGCTATGCAAGCATGCAATACATATAACTAGCCTACCATGGCTATGCAAGCGTGCAATACAGGTAACCAGCCTACCAAGGCTATATACTCATACTATGCAATGGCCTACAGGGCCTAATTTCACATACAATGATCCAATGCATGTATACAAATCACCACCTCTCAGTACAGTGGTCCAGATACAAACAGTCATAACGCAATCACGTAAGCAATGCAGGACTCGGAACGGGTAGCTCGCCCAGTGTGGTAGCTTGCCCAGGCTTACAGCCCCGCCCACATCACACCCACCCACGTCAGGACCGTCCAACACCATACAGTGATACCAATACCAACTCTGAAGCGGAACATCACCGGGGTCTCACAGACCTCACTACTCACCAGTAGAATGCCAAAGCCTATCTGGTGCAATAGCGGACCTACTCACAGCTGGTCAAACTCAACCCACTTTGCCAACACTCTTCCGGCAGGTTAGGTCAGACCTCCTTCCAAACTGACCATGTGCAGTGGAAAACACTGCCATTTGGTATTCGACATACTGGTGTATGATTCCACCACCCGGTCCTTGAATGGAGCACCCACCTTGGTACCAACGGGATCAGGGACTTTCACCCAGGGACATCTTTGGCATCCAGTTTAAAGATCACATATTTTCGGTGTTCTGCAAACCACGATGGAGCTGTGGTTGCAACGTAGTAACCATGCTATATGCGGCACAAGCAGACGGTGCGAAATGCAACCATGCATACAAACGTGGGACGACATGCCCGTGTAAGTCTCTAAAGAGCACCATAAAACTATAAGGTCTTAAACACAATGTCACCGTCAGCTGGTAATGAACTGCACGACAATCACGACCGATATGGCCGGTTGATACAAGACAATCAGATGAGCCAAGCATTCATGATGCATGAGTCAAGTATACAGCATGAGTGCCAACAAGTAGTCCATCTACCACGAAGGCTATAAATCAATCTAGTCCAACTTATTTGAGATATGATTAAGATGAGGGGACACATATGAATCATCGAGTCATAGTGCGGGATGTCACTAGCCAGGGAATCTCGCACCAAGGGCTACAAGGTATGCTAAGTTATGCCTACCATACAGTGTAAGTCAGGATGATAGATTCCTGTCCTCGAATAGTCACATACCTATTGAAGAGGTTTGCGATAAAGAGCACGTGAATTACATTTGCGTGACTACATCTCGAATGCTTTATGAATGCGTTTATGCCCTAGTGGTCCCCAACTAACAATGGTGATTCGGGATGCATACTCATTACACATGCATAGTGGTCGTCAAAGCATATACTATATAGATCGCATAAGAGTATTCCAAATAACACTACGTGTGGCAACAGACATACTAAAAATAGCATAAAAAGATAATTCACATATAATACAAACAAACATAAAGATATAGCACTCTAATTGGATGGTATACAACAACGCAAATGGTCCAACAACTGAACGGTGTGGATTAAACTTCAACATTCAGATAACCCAAATGGAAAGAAAATGATTGAATACACTACTGACACATCAAAGGTAGAACCGGCAAGAGTAGAATACCCAAAATCATGCCGAGACCCATAATCCTGTAGTATAGTTGAGATAAACACAATAATGGTCCGTAAAAGGAATGTCATAGAACGGGTTGCAAGATAGACAGGTCATGACAGAGAATCATACATGGTAGGGTAATCTGAGATAGATGGTTAATACAATAAGGTCCAAAAAGGGACGACAGGTCTAGCCTCATACTACAAGATAGGCTCCATATAATGGATGGCCTAGATGACATACGAACGTCGAGGATGAGCCCCACACTCGCCCTAAAGGTAAATGGACGGTGTGGATGGGATATACACGATATGGTGGTCTTTAATAGTTGGGTACAAGGGTAGAAGGGGTGAGTCATATGAGTATACAAGCTGAGTTACCAAGATCAATCAACATGGTGAGTCAACAAGGTGAGTCAATAAGGTAGGTTAACAAGGCGGGTTAGCATGGTGAGTTAACAAGGTGAATTGACAAGGCGGTTCAACAGGGTGAGTTTAAGAAGGTAGCCCTGTGACTTGGATCAAGCAAACTCTAAGGATGACCTTTCAATAAGGGTTTACACAACTAATCATCAAGGTGGATCCACGGGATGGACAACGCGGTCATTCGAACATGTACACTGAGGTGGTCTTGAGGCCATCCTGTACATAACATGCTAGGGTCCATTCATTTGGATGGTTTGGATCAAGCACAAAATTAAGGCGGTCCTTATGGATGGACGGCATACATATTGCACCATGGTGGCCAATGGCTGACGTGGATAGAACACGTGCATAACAAGGTGGACTCGTGGTTGGGGATAACCGCACAAAGGAGTGGGGGAGCCACATACATCAATGGGCCCCAACAGTTTGGGATCAACCTGATATTTGTGCTTTCCCACTAATCAAGTGAGATGGCAACCAAACACCATGGTGGGGCCCGCGCACCACACGTGTGGAACCCTACCCATGGTTGAGTGACTTAAGAACAAGGAGAATGGCAAATAAACATAACAGATGGGTCCTGTAAAGTTTCCAATGGTAGGCATTCAATCACCCTTATTTCTACGTGTGGCCCACCCAAAACTGGGCCCACACCCCTGCCAAGAAGAACGACAAGGTATACCCATCATTCATCAAGGTGGTACCCAAAGTTGGGCCCCATCACCTTTGGTTAGATGGATAAATAAACATTACAATGGCCCCAAGGAAGGTTTCAAAGGTGGGCATCAATGACCACTGTTTCCTACAATGTGGTCCACTTGAGGTTTGTATTTACCTCATTATGAGCTGGCCCATGGCCCTAAAATAATATGAAAAAAATAGATGGTCGGCATAGATAAAACAGATGCATCGTGGTGGGACCCACAAGGTGGGCCACCTGCACGCTGCTTGGAGCGTGGCACCCAAATGGCCCTCAGATTTTTGAATCAAACTGATATTTTTGGTTTTCTCTTATATCCATATCCATGTGATCTGATGAACAGGTTAAATGACAAATAAACATCACTGTAGGGCCTGGGAAGGTCTCAACGGTGGAAATCATTATTCCCACTGTTTCCTGTGGCATGGCCCACTTGACATTTGGATATGCTTAGATTTTGGGCTCAGCCACTAAAATGAGCTGGAAAGACATATAGACGGAATTGATAAAGCACATACATTCTAGGTGGGTCCCATGAGTGGGCCACCGGCTGGGCGGCCTAGCCAACACACGTGTGTGAGCTTATGACCAGGTTGGATCTCAAATAAACATCATGGTAGGCCGTAGGAAGGTTTCAACGGTAGGGTCACTGTCCCTACTGTTTTCTGTAGTGAGGCCCACCCCAGATCTGGATCTTCTTGACATTTGGGCCTTGGTCTTGAAATGATATGGGAGAACAGATGGATGGCTCAGATAGAACAAATACATCATGGTGGGTCCCACATGGTGGGCCATTGATTGGGCGGCCGAGTAGCCCAGCGTCCGTGGACGCTGGTACTCCCAGCGCCTTCCCTTCTTATCTCCTTTTCCTTTTTCTTTTTCTTTTTCTTTTGTTTTTCAATGGTTTTGATCGAGTGGGGCCCACATAAGGGCAATCCACTCCGCTCGTCATATTCCTCAGCTCATGGGGGACCCGTAGAGCCCCATATTGGGTGGTTGAATTGGTCCACAAGCATCAAAGTGGTCCGAGGAAGTTTCGACAGTGAACATCGTTCACCCCACTGTTTTCTATGGTGCGGTCCGTTTAAGATTGGGATCTGACTCATGTTTGGGCCCTGGCCCCTAAAAGATCTGGGAAAAACAATAGACGGTGTGGATACAACAAAAACATCAACGTGGGTCCCACGAGTGGGGACCCCATTCTAGCCGTCCTGACGCTGGACGGTTCCAGCGTCCCAGACGCTGTGAACGTCCAGCGTCTGAACGTTATTCTCTTTTTTTTTTCTTTTCTCTCAGTTATTTCAGGTGGGGCCCACTTAGGGAAGATCCAATCCATTCATCAGGTTTCCCAGCTCGTTGGGGACCTAATAAGCCCAATATTGGGCAGGTGGAACAGTCTACAAATGTCAAGGTGGGCTCAAGAAGTTTTGACAGTGGGCATCCTTGCCTCCACTGTTTCTTGTGGTGTGGTCCGCTTCAGATTTTGATCGGCTTCATATTTAGTACCCAGCCTTAAAATGAGCTGGAGAAACAGATGGACGGTGTGGATTGAATACATGCATCAAAGGGGGGTCCCACAAGTGGGCCCCAACGTTAACCCCCGAAAGGGGCCAGGCACTGCTGGGCAGCAGCGTCCTCTGGACGCTGACTGTCCAGCGGTCGGGCTTCCCCTCCCTTTTCTTTTCTTTCTTCTTTTTTTTTATAATACTAATTATTATTATTATTATTATTATTATTATTACAGTTATGTGGGGCCCATTCATGGACGATCCAGCGCATCCATCTCATTGCCCATCACAAAGTGGGCCCAAGGAAATAACATGAAAGGTAAACGAGAAAAAAAGGGGGGAAGTTTGCACTCACAATGATGGTTGGACGGTTGGATTGCCGATCGGAAGGTCCGGATGATGATCGGGGTCCTCCAAGCTTGATCTCCTCCTTTAGTCTCTCTAACTCTCTCTTTCTCTCTCTCGATCTCCCTCTAAATCTCTCTACTTCTCTCTCTTCTTTCTCTTCTCTCTCTCTCTCTCAAATCTCTTTCTCTCTCCTTGCAAATATGGAAAATGAGAAGGCCACCCCCCCTACGTATGGCTCTTGTATGGGAGAGAGGGGGGTACATTAGGTGATGATGATGATGATGGGAGAGGACATGGGAGGGATGGGTTGGAGTTGACTTTGGTGAGAGAGGAATGGGATAGGTATGGTGTGTGTAGGCTAGGGTAATGATAGGGGTATGGGTGAGGGTGATGGTGATTGATTTGACATGTTGTTGGAATTTGTGCAAGTGGGACCCACGCCACATGCGTGTTGCGCGGCCCACCTCGAACTGCGCAAAAGTATGCATCTTACACACAGGGTATCGCAATGGGGCGTGCCGCGCGGCGTTGGAATCGTGGCGCCCGCGCGGTCGCAAGGTTATAAGTCTTAGGTCGATACGGTACTAAAATAGGGTCGCGATCAAGGCTCGCTAATCTGGTCCATCTAGGACGTACCGGTACCGAAAACTAAATGTACGGAGGGCAATTCAGGGTACGGGTCTTACAGAAATCCAGGTGGCATAAGGCCTACCTTTCAGAGATCCAAAAGGAGTCTCCACCCACTCTACAAG
The DNA here is from genome assembly GCA_003013855.2 of Liriodendron chinense. NCBI lineage: Eukaryota > Viridiplantae > Streptophyta > Magnoliopsida > Magnoliales > Magnoliaceae > Liriodendron > Liriodendron chinense. Next base: position 77,982 of record ML058566.1, on the reverse strand, counting down.
AGATGAATATGATAGGAATGAATAGGAGAAGGAGAAGAGTAAGGTTTAGAAAGATAAAACCTGATTTGGTACTTGAAATCCTTATATCTTCTTCAGCTTCCTAGAAATCCCTGCAAAAAGAAAAATCAAATAAAACAAACTAAGTTAGTCCTAAAATCCTAAAAATCTTAAATAGATACTAATTTCAGAAATTTGTGAAAAACCGTCAAAGTCCCCGGCAACGGCGCCAAAAACTTGTTCACTTCCCCAAGTGTAGGGTTGCGATGTAGTAATAAACTCGGTAAGACCGAGGTCGATCCACAGGGACTTGTGTAGGAATTCATAAACACATCCAATAATATCTATTGAAAGCTAACAACCAGATTTTGTATGAGATTGATGTAAGTAACAACTTTGAACTAAATTGAAGGTAAACAATTATAATAAAGCAAAGCACTAGGGGTTCAAGGATCCACTTGTAGCAATCCTTGATGTTCAATCCGCTATGGTTTCTCACTTTTTCAACTAGAATCGATATTAAGATCTATCTAGCCGGATGATAGAGCTGTTAAACCAAACTATCTGCCATATGTAAGAACCATGTGTATGATTCACTCAATGCAAGCTAGGCTGAGCATGCTTCAATTGCATAGGTCAGTCCCAATTCCAATAGACTCAGATCACAATCTTAACCATCCTCAAGTCCTGTCACAAGACAAGGCTAGATCATGATTTGAACTTGATTCAAATCACATGCACAGTCCCACATAGCACAGAGATTCAGAAAAGTAGAACTTTGGTAGGAAGTTCCCACATGAAGATCATAGTACTAGAGCGTACTCCAATTCCTCGGATCATACAAGTCTAGACTAATACAAACCAATTAAGAACTTAAGTAATTCTCCCAAACATCCATGAGTCATCATAAGACTAATGAAAAACTACTTAGAACTTGTATAAACTTCAAACCATTGTTCATAAACATTAAAACCAATCTTAAAACCATCTTAGCACGAATTGAAATTTCTTAGATTCACTACAAGCTTCACCTCTTAGCCCTAGCTAAGAGGTTTAGCCGTTCATGATCCAAGGAAACATGAAACAACTAAGAAAAACATAAAAACAGCAAAACAAACTAGAAGGAGTTGTGGAACTCTGAAATCCACTTCCGCCGCCTACAACCTTGCTTAAACTCTTCTAAGATACCCTAGGAACGATCCCTAGGTGTCCTTTTATAGTGGGGAGGCTCTACAACTTCGAAATATTCGAGAATTTGCATAACACTTACGCACTGCGCAGAGAAAATCGGCGCCAGAATTAGAAGGTTCAAATCTTACGCAGGCGACCGATCGCAGTGGCTGGACGACCAGTCGTGGATGCTGGACGACCGGTCTCAAAATGACCAAAAAGTGTCCAGAGAGTTTCGGCCCGAAAAATTAATTTAAGGACCGGTCGCACGACTGGTCGCAGAAGTGGACTACCGGTCATGAACAGTCGAGAGAGTTATGGCCTCTGGGTCTCCTCTGTGCATGTGCGGACAGGTCGGACGATCGGTCCTTGGCCTTGGACGACCGGTCGGACGACCGGTCGTGGGCACCTTCTTCTGCTTTCTTTCTTCTTTTTCTCTGACTTCTTTCTTTCATTCTTTGACGCTTAGCCCATTTGATCTTCTTTGCTTCTAACTAGCATCTTTAAGTCTTTAATTGATGCTTCCTCTCTCTCATCCCTACAATCACAAATCCATGCATTAGTTTAGTCTATAAACCATAACAACAAGCATAATGGGTGATGAATTGGGGTTAGAATATGCACAATTAAGAGCTCAACACATTGCCAATGCCTTAGCTTCAACGATCAATCTCCTTGGATGAGATCTTCATGAGATGTCCAAGGTAATGGGAGGTAGTGAATCCTCTACAACTACTAGGAAATGGTTGCCTAGAGAAATACACCTAATTGAATCTTTAGGGTGTATTTAAATAAATGTTCTACATATAGTCAAGGTGCCCACACGCCTAGTGATCAAGAGGGAAAAAATCATCTTCTTCATGAGCTTTGAATGCTCCATGCTTGTGATGCATCATAAGGAAGATGACTTGAATGGGTTAGGATTAGAGCCTATGGGTGTGTGAAACAATGGTGGCTTCTAAATCTCTAAAATCCCTATATTTTTTCTAAAAATCGGATCTCTCGCTTTTATAGATAAAGCTCAAATGGTTATAAAATGGACAGAAAATGTCCACTTCGATGGCATCAAACTTAACTTCGATATCATCGAAGTATTTTCGATGGGATCGAAATCCCTCTCCAATGGGGTCGAAGAACTGTCCAAAGAGTTCCTGATGTTGCTAGACATTCAGTTCGATGACATCAAACAAGCACCTACGATGGGGTCAAAGGATTGTTCAATGTCATTGAAGAACTATCCAAAGAGTATTCATTTGTTGTTAGACATATATTCAATGGCTCGATCTGATCGATGGTATCGAAGATCCATTGAAATGTTTTACGATGGCATCAAACACCGATCGAAAATTGTTATCTGGGCTAGTTTGTTTACAACATTTTGCACCTCTTTTATTAGCCTGACTTATCTTATTTTTCTAAGTGTTTTAAGGCTAATGATGATGACTAAGGGTTTTCCTATAAGGACCAAGTCATCTAGAGGTTTATGGGTGTTTTGTTTCTAAAGGTTAGGGTCATCAAAGCATCTCTTTTACCTATTTTTCTTCCTTGATGCTTCTTATCCACTTGAATCTTCGATCTTCATCTTGCAAAGATTCAAGCAATATTACAACACATGGACACACGTGATTGACAAATAAGGTGCACTAGTATGTCATAGAAAAGTGCACTAACAAAATGCTCCTCTGGAGACTTGCGGCCATCAAACTTGGAGAAGTTCGGACGTTTAAAATTTTTCGCGAAACGTACGTTGTCCACTTCAATTGGGTAAGTTATGTGATATATGTACTTTCCCCTATTTTGTTTCTCCTTCTCTTGCCTTATCACGTTAGCAATTGTTTAGGATAATTCTTCTCGTGTGATCTTCATGGATGGAGTGGGCACGCATCCATTGGGCATGGCCCTAGGTTGAGCCCAGGGTTCCTCTACTCGGGGAACTTTCGCAAGTTTTTGGAATTCTTCCATGGATAAGCGATTCGGTGGTGTCGATGCCTAGGTGGTGTTCTAACTGATAAGAGTCATCATCATCACATGCATCGCATCCATCTTCCTCATCATAGCTTCCTGATCTTTGATGTAATCGTTTATCTATGCTTGGAGGGATGTTTCCCTCTTCCGTTGTGATAATATTGACTGCTATGATTCAATCCCGTCCAGCTTTCGTCATTAAATTTTTCAATTCCCCTAGGGCCTTGATTATTGTGCATTTAGTAGGAGCCACACTAGCCTTGCATCTCGTTGCTGAGTTCTGCTTATTGGGAGGGAGCGTTTTGTTAGGGAGTGTCAAGAACTCCTTAGTCACTATAATGAATTTATCTTCCCTACTGGCATTCCTTGAATCTTTTCCCATTGAGGCTTCAGGGTGAATTGTTCGCCATTGCTTTCGCCTAGCAGTAAATGCGGTACTTCTAACATTAATTAGCATGGCTTTTTCTGCAACCTTCTAAAATGCTTGGGCCTTCTTCTTGCTTTGAATGTGTTGCCATTCTTGTTCCGCTACATGAGTGATGGTCGTCGTCGCAGGGATAACGTAGAAAGCTCTCCTGGGTAGGAAACTGACGACAATAGTCGAGTAAGAAGCCATCTCTTTGGTTGTTGTCTTTCTAATCTTGTACAACTGCTAGTGGTCAGCCATCACAGGTTAGTAACGTAAGCAGCCAAAGCATTAAGCACAATCTTACCATTAGCAGGAGCTATATATATTTATAGAGAAATTAAAGTCTCTAGTTTAGCGCCCATAGATACCAAATTAAACAATTCCTCTTTGTGCTATGTTTATCTATATAAGACCATATTATTCGTATATGCCTTCGTATTCCCCATTTTAATATTATCTAAACCAGAGATTCTAGGTTCGATCTCCAACAGAGTCACCAGTTTGTTAAAACAATGGATTTCACCCAACGAAATATCCGCGAAGAGTGTATTTTGGTTTGCATTTGTCATTTCATTTTACTTGGGGAATCGAGGAATTAATAAGCATTCAAAAAAAAAAAAACATACACAAGTGCACAATTAACATAGCGCAAAGAGAAAAATTTTATTCTGGAGATTTCAAGTTCTATGCATTCTGAGTTGTGATGTAGCATAAGCCCTTAATTACATCATAAAAATAACTCTTGATTAAAAGGCAAAAGACCATGTCTACATGGGACGACGTCTTTCAAAGGATAGGCTGTTTGGGGCCATAATGACGGTCGCTTAGACCATGTTATGCTAATTGTATGGACCACACCATCTCAGTGAGTCTGGTTTCTATGTCTTGTTCATTCAATTCTGAGCAAGATGAATGATTAGCCTTCAACCATGTAGTGCAACTCTGGGGCCCGTCTCTGAGACGGGTGACCTCGAGAAGACTAACTACGACTCTTGACGTCTTATGTCATGTCTGCGGAAACCTTTTCCAATGCATAGGGCACCGTTTGACTCCGAATGGTGGAGGTCCTTAGCGTTGATGTGATTCCTCGTAAGGGAGGGTGATTTTAGCGGCATTTTAGTTTCTTTCAGGGTTTCATAGTTTGATATAGTATTAGTTCCCTGAGGATACGGAAGTGGCCATTATCAAGGTTTTAATTTAGCCGATGCTTATAATAAATGTATTGATACATGAAACCGATTACAACAGCTCGTTACACGACTTCGAAGTACAGAACTAGACTTCTGACATTGGCTCGACTGCGACATTAGGCTTAGGGGTCCCTTTTAGTAAACAAGTAGTCGAACCACTATACACGCTTGTGTTTGAGATTATTATTTGAGCCATTTTTATTCTTGCATTGTCTTTAGTTGTAAATTATATGAATGCTTGAATGGAATGTATGCTATGCACGATAGGTAGATTCTCATACACATCTTGTAGTTTCACTTCTAGATTAGTTGATTAGATAGCTATATCTTTTCTAGTCTAGATAATTGCACATTGATTATAAGCTCAACATGTTGCATCTCTATAATCTATGTGCTTAGGCTAGTTTTCTTAAATGCTTAATCTTATCTAGCCTTTTGTAATTGGACCCACTTAAGCTTGGAAGCTAAGTGTTCTTGCTTAATTAGTTTATAATTGTTAATTAGTTTAATTAGGCAAGAGCTTTTTAAAATGATTTTAAAACGGTCATAATCACCTCCCCCCTCTCTAGAACTTAGCCATAGTTCTAAGCCCCGCTCTAAGTTTTCACGATTAGCATAGGGTGTTGTGTTAGATGATCCGACGCAATTTCATTAATCCCTCGACTAAACTTACCTCACTTAGAAGTCGCAATGTATGGTCACGCTCCTAACGAGGCATAAACCATACAAGAACTACAATTGATCCTAAACCTAGAACCTAAAAATCTGAAATAAATCCAAAACTAAAAGATAAGAAATTAAAAGGTCTAAGTTAGAACGGTAGTACCGGATTAATAGAATTAGGTTAGTCAATTAAATACTACACAGCAGACAAAAACTGTTAATATTTGAAGAAATTTGGGAAAACTATAATAACACAATTAACAAAACTTATCCTAACCTAACTAAACTAAATCCTAATCACAAAATTCAGAATCATTAACCTAAATCCCCAACAACGATGCCAAAAGAACTTGTTCGCTAGCCCTAAGTACAAAGGCGTGATGTAGTAATAACTCGGTGAGACCGATATCGATCCACAGGGATTGTAGTAACAATTCTAAATATTAATAACTAGGAATATCTAAATTTGGATTTAAATGATGGTTTGTAGAAACATAAACTAAGATTAATATAGAAAATTCAAGAATAAAAGCATTAGGGATTTAAGCATCTACTTATAATCATTTACAGTGTTAGTTTATTGATTCAAGATGATAACTTGATTTGAATCGAAGTTTTATTTCTATCCAACCGAATGATAAATTCAGTTAAACCATATTCCACAACCCAATATAGAATTCGAACTTCAATAGAGTGGTTCTAGATAGAAAATAGAGTACTTAACTTGTAGGATTACAAAGCATTCACCATAATCATGATGAATCTAAGAATTCCACAAATCAAAACTCTCAAAAAAAAAATTTGATCAATCTCAGAGAATCAAAACATCCCATGTAAACACAATCACGAAAGGTGAAAGATTAATATAGAATTATCAACTTTATTTAAACCAAACTATGAGAATTCAACATTAAAATCTAAAAGTACTTGAATCAAAGTAACCCTAACATCATGAACGACTATAAGCTTCCCCTCTTAGCCCTAGCTAAGAGGTTTAGCCAACTATCAATATGATTGTACTAAAATATCTTAAAAACGGGAAAATAAAATTAGAAAAACTAAGAAAAATAAGAAAAACCCGATGTGGAATCCTCATCTTTTGAATTTCTCTCCTTCCTCCACGTTCTAGGACTTTTAGGATGTCTTTAGAAGCTTAGGAAGAAGCCTTGAAATAGGAAAAATTCTCCGCTACCTCTAATTTGCGTAAGAATTTATGCACCAATGTCAATCTGCGATCAATCTCAAGTCAAACAACAATTGTCTTAACAGAAAATTGAACTAGATTCTTCATCTTACGACCAATCTCAGCTCATCTAGCAACCGGTCACAACTGCATCTTTTTAGTCCAACAAGTATAACTCTAAAATAGCCATTTTTGGGAAAAATCTGATCGGTTGCACACTTCTTATGACCAGTCTCTAGCATTCTAGCAACCGGTCTCAAATTGATTGTCGACTAGTATTTAACCTTTAGAGACCGATCTTAAATTGTTATTTATTCTAAGACTTCGATCTTTCCGTTTCTTCTTCAGTGGCTTGATTCTTTCAATCTTTTGCTAATTTAAACTTGGTTTTCTAAGCACTCTAAACCATCCTTTCTATCTTTAAAATCATGTGGTCTCTCTCCATTACCTACAAACACAAATGCATGCATAAGTTCTTATCTTTAAGTGTATAAACTATGTAACTATGCTATGAATTGGGGTTTAAATATGCATAATTCAGAGTTCAACACATAGCCCTAACTAAGAGGTCTAGCCAAGCAAAGACATAATTGAACTAGAACTTCTTAAACATAAAGAAAACATAAAAACTATAAGAAGAAAAACTTGAAAAAATTGAAATAGAGGCCTCCACTTTGAATTATCCTTGATCCCTAAGCTTCTGAGACTCCTAGGTATGATTTGGACGTATGTAGAGAGGCCTTTAAATAGGAGAAATCTAGCCAATTACGCAGTTCTGAAAACTTCCACTGACTTTCGCAATTTACACAATTTCACCTCCATTGTCGATAGGATGTTCAATGGGATCAAACAATGCTTTGATAGGATCTTTGATGGGATCATTAGTAGTTCGTTGGCATCGAAAATAGTTCAGAGAGTTCAGAACATTGGGTCCAAAATTTGAATTCTTCGATAGGGTCGAACCCCTCTTCGATGGGATCGAAGCCTGATCAATAAGATCGAAATCTGTCTAGAGATTTATACAAAATTCTATTCTTTTAGTTATGTTTGATGGGTCGTTAGATGGGAACGAAATCTTATCGAAACTCACTTCAATTAGATCGACGTCATATCGAACCACCTATCGAAACTATTTGTTCTGCATTCTTTTATTCTTTCAACTTTTGAACTTTCTCCACTTAGATTCTTCCTTTCTATTGACTCTTTTAAAGCTTGTTTTCTCAATATCCTAAGTTGTCCTTTTTATCATTAGATTAATAAAATCTCTCTTTCTTTCCTACAAACATAGAAACTTGCATAAGATAATGACTTTAAACATATAAACCATGTAACTACGATGTGTAATTGGGGATTACATATGTATAATTCAAAGCTCAACAATGTGGTCGGGTCTGTTGATCTTCCTAGTTCTGCTCCAATGCCACACCCTAGGAGTTACCTGGCTGCAATGCTAACCTAACCTCTATGAATTTCGAGATGCAGGCCAACTGCACACCCATGTCTCTATATTGCTCTTTGACGACAGTAAGACGAGATTTCTGCTTTTGGAACCTTTATTGACTTGCAGTTAGGGAAGGATGTAGAGAATCTGGTTAGGGTGTTTGCTAAACCTATTCCTCTACAGTGGGGCTTCTGATAAGTACCTAATATTGTATAATTAACCCTGGTTGTTAAGATCAATATCATTGTTTTTCCAGTTAATTATCCCTCATTAGGCGATTTTTCAATGTCCAGGTGATCAGGAGAGGTTGGACAAGATTCAAGCCAATCAATACGTTTAAAGACCAAAATCAAGCATGGAGATAACTCTAGAGGAAATTGAAATATAAAGGTCGAAGGCTGGACCATATTGTATGATTGAGATAGAAGAAGATGCCCCGAAGGACCTTATCAAGGTCACACATTTTGGAGGTCCAGGCTGTGTGCAGATCAGATGAAGATCCCATCATCTTCACCATCCATTCAACTATCAACCATTTGATGAAGCCCATGCACATGCACGACATGAGAGGACCAACAACATTGAAATCCCAAGTCGTCCATCCATCAGGACCAGCGTCTATCCTCCAACCATCCATCATGAGTGACCGACACGTGTGTACCAGCCACACATCCAGCGAGTAGTGCTGTAATCTCCACCGTGCATCTGAGTGCTAGAAGGAGCTGCAACGGTCCATCAAAGCTACAGATGCAAAGCTGCTTCATCACCTAATCGTCCACATCATCTGGACCGTCCATCAAGCTGGAGTCGTGTGCAACCCCACCATCAATCTCATCCATCGTCCATCACACGTGCTGGACTCCCCATCTTGTGAAGCGGCATTGCTTCATCTCAGCCATCCATAAAATCTGGAGATCACATCAAGTTCTGCAGTGAATGGCCAACACTATTCCATCCAGCATGTGCAGACCCATCCTCCATCACCTCACGTCCAGCAACAACAACAGCTGCCAAACCAGCAGCCGTCCATCAAAGATAGCTCCAGAAACCATGTCCACCGTCCAAGCTACTTCAGCCACCGTCCATCAATGGACCACCTTCAGTCGCACGAGCAGCTGCACATGTGCCAGCTGAGGCAGTGATCTTGGCCACTCCACCGTCCAGTGGACCCCACAGCTCCTTCCAGCCATCCAACCATCTGACACGTGCTGGCCCAGCTCAGATCCCAGCCGTTCACATCATCACCACCACGACCAGCAGTGGACGTCAGTCCCAGCATCTGGACCGTCCACTCCCTCCAATCATCAGCCGTCCATCCATTTCCAACAGTGGACGTCATCATCATCAGGTGGTCCCCATCCACACGTGCAGCCAACCTCAGCCGTCCACAACAGCCAAGCATCCATCAGCAGCCGTCTCCCATCAACGATTCAGCTTCATTCTCCATCCAAGCAAGTGGCCACCGTCCAACGCTCAAGGCTGCAGCTGGACCGTCCACATCTCCAGCTTCTAACCCGTCCAGCTGCTTCAACATCATCCGTCCATCCATCCATTAGATGGATGATCCAGCAAGGGATCATCCTCCAACGTCTTCCCAACAGCCGCCCAGCCCACAACATCTCCAACAGTAGCAAGGTGGCCCACATCTTCAATTTCCAGCACATCAACGGCCAGCAAAATCCAGCTTCATCACCGTCCACTGCAGCTGCCTTCACTCCATCCGCATCAGATGGACCACACTCAAATCAATCAGGGCTATCCATCAAAGTTTGTGGCCCACCTCATCGCCACAGCATCCATGATCATGCAGGCCCACCTTCATCTTCAGCACACGTCCATCTGATGAAGCTCCAGAGCTCACTTCTCACATGTGCATCAGGTGGACCACTCCATCTTGTGAACATGTCTCCAGCAAAAGTGGGCCCCATCTCCAGCTAACGTGCAACAAGAGAGGAGCTCTCTCTCTCTCTCTCTCTCTCTCTCTCTCCACACATGTGCAAGGCTTGGAATGCCACCTCATCATCCAAGCCTCACTCCAAGCCCAAACCTAAAAGAAAAGTTGCTTTAGGCTTGGAGTGACACCTAGGCTTGGAGTACTTTTCTTACCACATGTCCATCCAAGCCTAACTCCAAGCCCAAACCTAAAAGCAAAGTTTGCTTTGGGCACTCCAAGCCTAACTCCATTCCCAAACCTAAAGAAACTTTTGGTGTGCCATCTAGGATTGGGAGGAGGCTTGGAAGCTCCTCATAAGGCTATAAAAGGAGGCCTCTCCTCCTCATTTCAATCATCCCTAAAATCTCATTCTCTACAACTCCTCTCTTCTCTTTAGTTTTCTTTCTTTCTTTCTTTTGTAGTGTAGAGTAGTTTTCTCTTTTGTAGAGAATTTAGTCTTCCATTGTAACATGGTTGGCTAAACCTCTAGCTAAGGCTAGGGGTGAAGCCTTTGAAGAAATTTGCAAGATATGGTTCTTTTGGTTCAACATTGGTGTGTGAATGTTGGAGTTTTCTTTGGTTGATTGGTTCGGTTATCCACCTCGGCAGACGCTATTGTTGTGCAAGCCCCTTGATCCATCGTCGACTCCGGGCACGTTGGATGCTTGGGATCCCTTGCACACCAATTAGCTAGTTCATGATCGATAAAGTCCCTTGATCCATCGTCGACTCCGGGCACGTTGGATGCTTTGGATTCCCTACGGTCATCGAGCTAGTGCAGGTAAAGTCATTGATCTGTAAAATCCCTTGATCCATTGTAGACTCCGGGCACATTGGATGCTTTGGATTCCCTGCGATCGATAGACGAAATCTTAACGGTTGGATCGGTCAATCAAAGCCTCCTATCTTGTAAGTATGCATTTGATCGTATGAATTGTGATCTTATCGGTTGACTTGTTGGCAAAGTTGTTGATCTGTACAATTCCTTGATCCATTGTCGACTCCGGGCACAGTGGATGCTTGGAATTCCCTACGATCAACTAACGAGTGCTTTATGGTCAAATCAATCGGTTCAGATCACCATCTTTTATGAAATATGCAAATGGTTTAACTGTTTCATCTTCCGATTGGAATGAATCTTTATTCAATTCCAGTTGAGTTATAGTTGGACCAATAAATCAAATCTTGTGAATGAATCAAAGGTGGATCCTTGATGTCTTAGCCCATTTTCTATTTTTTGTCTTTCACTACACACAACTTGCTCCACTCTCGTGGATAAACCAGATTTCATCTCTCTCACCTAAACTAATTCCTCTAAGTGTTCTTAACCCCAATCCCTGTGGATCGACCTCGGTCTTACCGAGTATTTTACTACTTCGCTACCTGCACTTGGGTGTGCAATCTTCGGATTGTAGCAGCTTCCACTTGGAGATCCTAGTTGCAACTTGTATCTTTCGCTTATTCTTAGCCATAAAGATGGACTAAGCAAGAACAAGCTTCGCTCGTTGAAACTAGAAGGTGAGAACACGAACTATATCGAATTCCCATAAACGACGCCAATTGTTGTTGTGAGGATTTGAACAATGGGTCTGGATGGTTGGGATCAGCCATGTAACCTCTAATCCGTACGTAAGGGCTTCTTTAGTTCGTTAAACTTGCAAGAATAAGGTGAATAGGCAGGGGAAGGTGCCGCAGTGCAGCGGGGACTCTCTGATGCCTAAGTCAGGTTCAGGGATAAGGAGAGTAAGGGTTTGAAGGCTAAGATGTTTTGTACCTTTGAGGTGAAAATCCAAGTCCTATTTATAGGGCTTGGAAGCAGTTCTAGAGAGTTGAATCCCACTAGGATATGTCGGTAGAGTCCCTGTTTTAGTAAGATTGTCTCTCTTGATTGCGTTGGAGAAATCCTACTTAGAATAGAAGTCCATCCCAAGATATTCAGTACCTTGGACCGCCCTCAAGTGGTCGGTATCTTAGACCACATTTAGGTGGTAGGTAACTCACATTAGGGAGCTCAGTTCCCGAGCTTCTCTACTTAGGTTCATCTCGAATGGCAGACCATCGGCGAGACAAGGTCTTCAATAGTGTATCTCCTAAGCAGAGGGTCGTTGGTGGATCCTCGGTCATCGACAATAGCCAACTACTGAGGCTCATTAGCATAGGATGTCCTTGTATGTCCTTGGCTTATCCTGGGCTGAGGACTACAATGTGGGCTTTTTAGAATGGGCTTCCTCACATTTGTGGGCCATGGGTCAGCTCAAATTATCCTCATAACAGGTGACGTAACTAAATTGAGAACCATCCACCACCATTAATGACCGTAATCAGGCAGGGAGATATAGGCATAGGGTATTTGGGTCACTATAATCCAAGATTGTCGATGATCATAAAACTCGGGGTTTTAAGAAACTCTTTGTTATTCCACACACTACCACTCATGGCGATCGCTAGATTCCGATGACAACCCTGTTTTCCATCTAGTTTTTTGTAATTGTGACAACAATATTCAATCATGGCCACAGGACCATGTGCCAACCACCAATGCGGTCAACATGCATATTAAAAAATACAGTCCACAAATGGTTATTCCATCCATAAATCTTATTAACAAACTATAGAGAAGAAAATCGTAACTGGCCACAAATTTAGTAAATCGATGCACAGTTGCTCTGATACCAACTACAAACTATATTATAGAACTATTGGATCCTATATCCATCGATAATGGAGATTTAACACTGTAATATTAAACATGTACCTGATAGGGAAGACATTTCTAAAGCCACTGTAATGCCCCAAATTTTTTGAAAGTGGATTTGAAAGTATAGTATTGCATATTATATGTAAACTCCCTTATTAACGAGAATTTTTACTTATTTTATGAATAATTAATGATTCATGATGAATTCAATATAATTTCTTTTCTAAGATATACTTAGAATCATGCATAGAACCTCGTAAACACATTAGGTTTTTCAAAAGTCTCAGATTAAAAGTAATTATGATAATGCCCTTGGCCCACCTATATTCGTGATTATTTATCAATCAGGTAAGTAGTTTCTGAATCCATCCAGAAGGTAGGCGTAGTTTTAGGTGTGTATCGACGCCATAAAGTTTATGAAGATTTTAGCCTGGGAAAGTACATGGTCGTTGATCAAGAAAACTAGTCGAGAAAGCAACCGTACCAAACTGATTAACATAGTGGTAAACCCTTATCCTAGAATTTTTGTAATGATCTAATAAGTATAAATATGAAATCTTAAGTGATAAGAAATGTTAATAGCTCACCTTAACCTAGATCCTTGATTTCTAGTTCACATGGTTCTGAGGATCTGATTATTGTGAAATTTTATACCATGCCTATCTATCATAAATGAACCACACAAGTCGAATTTCAGCCTTTAGATCATACTATTAATGGCCTAATTAACAAATCAGTCCATTAACCCTCGATTTTAATGTCCATCAAGTGAGGAAAGTGGATAGTTAGTCGTGGTCAAATATTTCCATTCATGTGAGTGACTTAGATCGTCCATATCACGAACTAATAGTATGATTTGAGTTCCCCACCTTGATAAGCATCATTCTTAAGGGTGAAGTTATCTCATTTTAAGAAATAACTTAGTACCAACTCCTTTCAAATCTGGGTAATTCAATTAACACACTTCTCACTGTTAATCACAACTCAAATTTGAGCATATCTTAGCCTCATATGACTACAAGACTCTACAAAATTTGGACCCCGATCTATAATTTTACACCGTTGAACCACAAAGTCAGCTGCTTTCTTTTCCGTCAAAAGTTGAAATTTCATATCTAGGCCATTTTCACCATCAATTAACCACCAAACTTTGTCCAATCGTTTATCTATCATGATTACTTATTTTTTCAAAATTTAGGCTCTGATCATCAAGTATGGACCGTTATTTGAGATTCAGCCTATTTTGGTATCCGCCGGGCCATTTGTCAAGATCACCCAATCTAGATTTCAGATCACCAAGGAAATTATATATTTCGACTCCACTCTTCATGCCCAACATAGTGAAGGGATTAGAATCCCTCAAAGATCAGCCTTTTAACCATTTTGGCGAATCCCAATGAAACTAAAGGGTATGCACGCCCACCCCTTCTTATAAGGGTGGTGCACATGTCCCCCTCCCTCCTCTTCCTTAAACCTCACGTCCAGTACCTTCTCCAAACGTCTAAGAGAGAGAGAGAGAGAGAGAGAGAGCGAGATGTCAAGCTTCTTCTTCTTCTTCTCATCCTTCTTCTTCCTTCTTCATCAACACGTGTAGCCGTCTCCAACCCTTCCTCATATTGTCGTGGTTCGTGTAGAGATCTTCTCCATCAATTTTACTTAAGGTTTCATCTAAGGCTAAGGTGAGGATTCCCTTTAAGCTTAGTTACAATAATATAGTATTACTTGTCAATTTTATGCTTAGAATTTAGAGTTTTGTTGTATTATTTTTTAAAGCCCATGTTTGTTGAATTCTCTTCATGTAAACATGAATTTTATATGAAATCCCTTATTGCACTTACACTGAATTTTTGGGATAATATGGACAATGATTTATGTTAAGTGTTTTGAAGAGAAATCACGATGGTATACATGCATATGTGAGAACTATGTGAGAACTATGCTTAATGTACAATTCTTACATGCTTACGTCGGGTGTTACATTAGTGGAAGCCCTTTGCCCCATTAATGATGTAATCATATGTTGGGAAGGATTGAACCATAAGGGTTGTATTGTATCGTGTGTATTTTTGGCAATACCGTGTGTGTATGATATTTTTTAGAATTGCTGAGGATCCAAGTTTGGTTGTGTACGTGTGAGGGATCTATAAGAAGTTAAGGTTATTTATGTGTCATATCTCATGACTTGGATGTGTACGATTCTTCCTAGTGGGCACCGATGGAGAGAAACGACTATTCTAAGTTATGATGGATCATGGGATGGGGTAAAGAGCGACTATTGGTCGTGGACATCATTAAATTTACTGGATTCTAAATTTACTTAATTAAAGGTAGAACTAATAATACATTAATTTATCCCTTGGGCTAGAGAAAGTGTACGTAAGACCCGTTTCTCTCGCTATCTAGGGAAAGTGTGTAAAGGCCCATTACACTAGTTGGGTTTTGGTTATGGGAAGAGTGGAGTTTCCCATTCTAACTAGAACCTCTAGTGACTAGTGGCTAGTGGGAAGAGTAGGGTATTCTCGTCCTAACTAGAACCTTCGATGACTAGTGGCTTGTGGGAAGAGTGGAGTATTCCCATCTCATTTAGTCAGGTTGCCTTAGCTAGAGCATGCATATCATGCATTGTATTAAATAAGATTTTCTCATGTATATTTTGTTTGGGTATAATCATTGTGCTTGAATATTATTATGCCAATCTTAGCGGGTAACCCTTACTTATTGACGAGCAACTCACTCCCTCATGGGACAATATTTTAAAACAGCAACCCAGATGTTGCATGTGATAATACATTGGAAGAACTCGACTTACAGGATGAAGAGTATGAAGTTTCGTGCTAACAAATGGAGAATGATGAAGCTGGAACGACGTGAAGATGATTCATATTTATTTATTTTATTTTATAGGATATATTTATTTTCATATAAACTTGTAATAAGTCTTCCTTGGGAAGATAGAGAGTGAATCATTATATTTGGTATGGTTTTAAGACATTGTTTGAGGATATAGGGTAGGAAAATGCAGAGTAAGAACTTTATTGTTTCGTTATTGTGCTATGAAAGCCATGAATATATGAAAGACGGGTAAATGTGTGAAAATAAGTACCTAACATATTTAGGTTAACACCCAGAAATCGACCCATCGTATTGTCAACGAGAGTCGAAATTTTGAGGCATTACAAGTTGGTATCAGAGCTTAAATGGGACCTTTGGGCGTGATGCCCAACCCCTCGCATAATAAATCCACCCTAGGACTTAGGCCCATAAAATTAGTGACAAATTAACCTAGGTACGCCCTTAAAGGATTGTATTAAGTGCTTGGACATAGAGACCTACACCTAGGTTTTCCATTGTTAAACCATGAATTGTGCATATTTGAACCCCAATTCATATCATAATTGTATAGTTTAAGTTGCTAAAGTTAAGGACTTATGCTTGCTTTTGTGTTTGTAGGTAAAAGAGAGAGATGTTATCGATTTAATGCTAATTTGGAGGATTTGAAGTGACTAAAAGACCAAGCTTTGATGAGCCAAAGAAGAGAAGAAAAACTTTGAAGAAATCATGTTAAACAGCTTGAATTGTCCTGAAAAAGCAAAGTGCAGAGTTGCAGGCCATAAAAGTAAAATGCAGAAAGTTGCAGTTTCTGAAGATTGATTCAGAGATTGATCCGTCGATTGATCGCCCAGCCTGCGATTGATTGCCAGCCCTAAGTGATTGATCACTCACTACAGAATTTTGCTGATCTGTTGCTGGACCTTGCTGGACTAAAAAGGGGAGTTGCGATTGATCTTCAGCCCTGAGCGATTGATTGTCAGACCAGTTGCTATTGATCGCTAGTCACTTGTGATTGATCGCCTAGGCTCACAGATGTCCAAATTCAGTTTTTACAATTGGCCCGAAAAATCGATTAATCGCCCAGACCAACCGATTGATCGACTAGTGTCCAGACTGCATAAGGAGACTCAAATTTCTGGAAAACTTCAAGTCGATGGCGGATGTTTGTTATAAAAGGACACCTCTACGTCGTTCCTAAGGTATCATAGAAGGCTGGGAAGTTCGTGGGAGGTGGAGAGGAGCATCGTGGAGCGTTCACAACTCCTCTGACTAGGGTTTTTATGGTTTTTCTATGCTTTCTTAGTAGTTTTTTTCATATTTAGTTCAATCTGATAATGGTTGGCTAAACATCTTAGCTAAGGCTAAGAGCTGAAGCTTTTAATTATTTGCAATGTCTAATTCAAATTAATTCAAGTACTTTTGAGTTTTATGAAGAACACTTCTAGTTTAAGTTTGAAAAAAGTTAGTATTTTTAGTTAATTTGCTATCTATTGTGATTTCTCTTATATGAGATGTTTTGATTACTGAGATTTCTTAATGGGGTGTTGATTGTTAGGATTTGGGTTGTAGAGATCTTAGATCCATCATGATATGTTGGATGCTAGGGGATCTTACAAACTAAGTTTTCTAAGTGTTTATCTAGAACTAAAGTAGAAGAAGTTCTTATCTTTGAGATTAATCTGAGATATGTGTTTATGTATTGATTTTGGTTCAATAGAAGTTCAATTCATGCTTCTAAATCAAGTAGGCTTGTGGAAAAATCATGAATGTGATCTTGCTTGTTTTGTGAAGGATTGGGTTGTATGATCGAATACACCCAATGCCTTAGTTGATTATGAGAGAACCATATCAGTGGATGATCCATCTATGTTAGATAAGTTATGATGATTTTATTGCTCTATATTCCGATTGGATAGGGATAGAACTCTGATTTCAATTCAGTTATCGGTTTGAATAATTTGAATTGACATTGTGAATGATTATAAGTGGATCCTTGGCGTTCTAGTGCCTATTTCCCTAATTTAAGTCTAAAGTAGATAGTTTTTATGTTATTAAATTTCATCATTCGATATACATCCGAATTTAGTTCATCCTAGTTATGTAATTTAGAATTGTTAGGGCAATCCCTGAGGATTGACCTCGGTCTTACCAAGAATTATTACTACATCGCAGCCTTGCACTTGAGGCAAGCGAACACCCATGAAATCATTATGGTAGCTAGTGGATGTAGAAACTTGAATTTAACGTCTCGAGAGGGGAACTCTCATTCATTATTCATATTTTTAGGGCTCTTATCCATTCCCCATACATATTTCAGCATTCCCTCTTGGTAGAATAACGTAACCCCATCCGAAAATTTGAATATCTAATTTTTCATTATTTTTCTCCCCAATGACAAATTTTCGAACCTAGCTGAAGTGCCTCTGTCAGAAATAGTCACCTAGAGAGTAAAAAATTTTGAAAATTTATTTTTAGACTTCTAACTTGACCTTCAAAACCGTATAAAATTTCAGATCAATTGGATGAATATAAAAATCAGGAAAATTCCGTTAGCAGATGAGACCCTATTAAAATTAGTGCTGACCTGGAATAATTTTTAAGATAGTAGTTTTCAAAACCTTAAGTTATGTACCAAAATTTTCTCTGGAAAAGTTTTTGGATGTTCCCCACCTAACCTAAATATTATGTTTCAAATTTAAGAGGAAATTGATGACTGGGTCAAGAGATAAAATTCTGAGAGTGCTTATAAGACCTGAGCTTCAGATTTGACGTTTTCATAGTTCATAGATTGCTAACCCCTCGAACCCCCCTTATTTAAGTGTAGTTTTGCATGCTTGCACCCTTAGAAGTGCTTCCTTGATGTTTATTCATGTGTCTTTTAGAATTTTTAGGCCCACTCTATTACTCTAGGTAAATTGTCATAACTATCAGTTGCTACCTACCTGCCCTTTCTTAGGTCGTCGGCATATTTTCTTAGTGTTTTATTATTGACTGATTTCTATTGTTTATATTGGTTGATTGATTGATAATGATTGCTTTGTGTGCATTTTAGAGTATACATAATAGTTCCCCTTTATTCGACAACATGGAATTACGGAGTCGTACCTTATGAGATATGTAAATGGTTGGGTCTAAATTCAAATCCCGAGGGTCGACACTCGGAATGATGGATTGATGCTTGTTAAAACTAGAAGATGTGCAAGGCAATTTTCTTGTGTTTTGTTGTTTTGGGGGATTCTGAGTAATAGAGACATTCATAGACAATCACAAGTATTCATTAAAGTACACACAAGAAGAGGTATCATAAGGCGTATATTCCAAAGATTCTTAGATCTTTTACATTACAGGTTATAATACTGGTCACGAGCCCGTAATTACATCAATGGTTGATCACCCTTGATTAAAAGACAAAAGACTAACCCACCGAGGATTATGGTCTTGAGTTCATGATCGTAGAGACCTTTTTATTTTCTTGTTATGGACTGAGCCATCATTTTGGGCAAGTCAGATGCCTATGTCCCATTTTCTTTTAGGTTGTCTGGGTTGAAGGATTGTAAGGATTTTTAATCGTGTCGTGCATCACTGGCCCGTCTTTCCATATTTTGTGACGAGTGACCACTAGAGTACATGAACTATGACTGTTGCTCGACACAACTCGAGGCTGTCTTCCCGTATTTTTATGATGGGTAGCCTCGAGAAGGCGCAATTCAGAGCCCTCTTCCCATTTTTTTGTGACGGGTGAGTTCGAGACAACACAACTCAAAGCCCTCTTCCTGTATTTTTGTGACGGGTGACTTCGAGAAGGCGCATCGCAATTGCCTGATTAGCTCAACCAGCAGATCCCGTTGTGGATGGGTAGTACATTGACTAACTTTTGTAATAGCAGTCGATAGCAAGACATTTTGAATGTTGTTGGAACTCTTTGATTTCGATTTCTCGTGGTAACCATAATCCCTTCCGTTTAGTCTCGGACCTTGATCCGGGATGAGTAATGCTTGTACAATGCAAAAATAAATACAAAGTAAATATGTTTGATCTTGGATTCTAGCGACTCATCTTCGGATACATTCCTTCCTTTGCGCACTATTCGCTCGCCTCAAGTGCAAGGGTTGCGATGTAGTAATAACTCGATAAGACCGAGGTCGATCCATAAGGAATTAGGGTAAACCAATTCAAACCATTTTAGTAACTTCACATTCAGTAATTTTGAAGTTTGATTTTAAAAACTAAGTAAAAACAGTAACTTTTGTAAAAATCTGATAATTTATGGAACTAAGGCCTCAAGGATCCACTTGTAGTAGTCCCATGTGAATTCATTAATCCAAGCATAAACACAACTAGATTCGAAGTTCTATCTCTCATCTAGTTAGAAGATTAAGCATTCAAACACAAACAATCCCACTTAAGTCAGACAATAAGATTCTAGTTCTAACGAAACATGTAGAATTCAAACATGTAATCTTCAAAGTAACAGCCATGCCAAGAGACTATGGTATGCTCTAGGGTTACTACAATTCGAATCTAATCAATATAAACATGGCAATCTCAGAGAATTGTAAGGAACTCATGTACAAAGCTCATGAACTCTCATAAAACATCCAAAAATACCAACTTTATTCAAACTAGAACTTAAAAATCCAAACTTTAAGTAAAATACTTAAATCAAACGAATTCTACATGATAACTAACTACAAGCTTCACTTCTTAGCCTTTGCTAAGAGGTTCTAGCCAAGCATCATCATGCTACAACTAAAAGCAATGAAAAACTAAAGAAAAACATGAAAAACTGGGTTTGGGAGAGTTGTAGACGTTCCACGACGATTGTCTTCACCTCCCATAAGTTCCCAAGCCTTCTATGATTCTTTAGGAATGAACCTTAGGTGTCCTTTTATAATAGAGAGGCTCCAACGACTCAAAAACTTTCAGAATTACACAGCTACTTATGCAATTACGTATGAAAAATTGGAGCTTCTAAGAGAAGCTTGCTGTCCAAGTGTGGCCAACCGGTTTTGACTGGCCAATTGGTCTTGACCGGTCCAGAGAGTGTAGGAAGGGTGGGAGGCATATGGCCGACAGGTCAAACTCGTTTGGCCCTGAGTCTAGCAGCTTCTGGCCGACCGGTCTTGACCGGTCAAGCTCTCAACCGATCAGTCTTGATCGGTGTGGCCCTTTGGCTTTTGCTGAATTTCCACTCCTTTTCTCTCTCTTCTTCCCATACTTCTTCTTGCTCCTTTAGTCCACCTTCAATCAAAATTGAAAGGCTTTAAATTGTGTTCTTTAGTCATCAATTGGATAAAGTCTCTCTCTCTCTCTCTCATTCTTACAACCACAAAATATGCATTAACTTAGTCTTTTAAACATGCAAACCATGCATAATGAGTGATGAAATTGGGTAGAATATGTATAAATTAGGATCTCAACACACTCCCCAACTAACATTTTGCTAGTCCCGAGCAAAACATGCGTGAAACAATCCACTTCTCTAAAAACTCAACTCTCTCTTGGAAACTATACTTCTATAAACTTTAAGACATATAAGTGCAAAATTAAAAAAAAACTAAGTGATAAGAAATTGAAGTCTTAAGCTCTCCAAACATAATAAGTGTTCACATAGAATCCCCACCGATATATTGACAAATAGACAAATCCGAACATGTATGGTCTAGTGCGCATTGAGCATATTCATCTCATGAATTTTCAGGATTACCTTCTTCATAAATCAGCGAAATAAAAGATCTAAAGGTGTACAGAATCAACCAAATGCCTATGACAAGAATTTGCCTTACCATTCCTTCAATGGCTTTCACATTACTTTGAAATTGCGGTTTTACCGCTAGTGAGATAAGCTTGAAGGTATGCTTATGTCCTAGAGGGGGGGTGAATAGGACTTTTTAAATTTTCTTATGAATTTAAAAACTCAATTGCATTTATACTATAATTTAACAATTAAGTACATGTAAATGAAAGCAATTGATCACACAAGATCTAACTCGATTGACAACTATACTAAGAGAAGAATTTAATCATACAGTTCATATGCATTCTTGTATTAAAGTTGAGCTCTTAATTGTGCATATTCTATCCCCAATTCATCACTCATTATGCATAGTTTTCATGATTTAAAGACTAATCTAATGCATGGATTTGTGATTGTAGGAATGAGAGGGAGACTTCACTAATTCATAGTTAAAAGAGTCACTTTGTATGCAATGAAGATCAATAGAACAAGTGCCAAAAGGTGGAAGAAAGAAGCAAGAAAGAAAGAGAAGAGATAAAGAAGAAAATCTAAATTTTTATTCTTAGACCTGTCTGTAGACCGGTCGCCAGACAAGTCTACAGTGTATTTTTGGACTGTTTTTCTCCTCTTAGACCGGTCGCCAGATAGGCCGAGATGAGTCCAGAAACACAAAACTCACTGGACTGTTTTTGAGGTTTTGAGACCGGTCGTGAGACCGGTCGTCCAGGAGCTCAGACCGGTCGTGCGACCGGTCGTCATCGTAACAGAGCTTGTGCGTGAAGCTCCAATTTTCTTTGCGCAATTGCGTAATTCCTTGTGCAAACTGGAATCTTCCGCACCAATCTATAAAAGGGACTTCTCCTCTTCATACCAGGGCATGCTAGGACGTGGGGATCATCAAGGAAGCTTAGGAGACGGATTCTACTTCAAGTTTTCCTAGTTTTTCTTCCAGTTTTAGTAGTTTTTTTTATGTTTTTAAGGCTTTTAGTTCAAGGATGTTAGAGATGAACTAAAACCTCTTAGCTAGGGCTAAGAGGTGAAGCTTTTGATTTGTTTTTAATGGATTGATGCAACCTAGGTTTCCTTTTTATGTTTTAATTGAAGAATTTAGTTCAATATGAGTTTGAATCAAGTAGTAGTTTGGTTTTGCTTTGATCTCTTGATGACTCCGGGCTCATGTGATTCTTAGTGATTCTAAACTTAGTAGCTTATCCTCTGAGCATTGGTTATGCTTGTGTATTTCATTGATCTATCATCGACTCTGGGCATGGTAGACCCTTTGATTGCCTTGTGTACAATGGCTTGATCTTCATGTGGGAACTCATTCAACTAAAGTTCTTATCTTTTGTTATAAATTAATTGTTTGCTGATTGATTTTGATTTAATTAGAGTTCTAATCATTGATTATAATCAAGTCTAGTGACAGGATTTGATGAAAGCTATGGTTGTGAATCTCAACTAGATTGGAAAGAGGCTTGGTCTACACAATCGAGTGTGCCCAAGGCCTGAGCATTGTTGTGGGAATCGAATCAATGAATGAGCAACTGTTTTAGATAATTGTTGATTGAACCGCTCTATATTCCGATCGGATAGAGATATGAATTCGATTCTGATTGAGTTATGTGAGATCTAGTTGTGTTGATGCATTGAAACTTATTAAAAGTGGATCCTTGGCGCTCTAGTGCCTTTTTAGATTGATATTACCTTACACATTCACTGTTTAAACCCAAATCATTATTTTTCCGATTTAGTTCTTAATAGGATCTTAATTATTAGTTATTTTAGACAAATTCTGAGAATACCCATTCATAAATCTCTGTGGTAACGATACTCGGTCTTTTCGAATTATTACTACTTCGCAACCCTACACTTGGGGAGTGAACAAGTTTTTGGTGCCGCTACTGGGGATTTCTGTGTGGTCTTTTTAGAATTTTCTAAGATAACTTTTAGTTGAGATTGTGTTAAGATAGGTTTAGGATTTGTTTTGCTTTCTAGGGTATGTTTTCTTTTAATATCAGAATACTAACTTAGTTTGTTTTGATTTTGCAGGATTCTAACTTAGATTTACAATTCAGGGATTTTAGGAAGTTAAAGAAGACACAAGGATCTTAAGTGCTCAAATTAGGTTTTATCTTTCTAAACCTTAATCTTCTTCTTCTCCTATTTCATTCCCACCATATTCATCTCTTGCAGAGAGGGTGGAGACTCCTTTTTGGATCTCTGATGGGTTGGCCTTGTGCTGCCTTGATTCCTATTGGTCGGCTCTACCGTCTTGGATCACCTTGTGCTAAGAGATTTCTCTTCTTAACTCTATTCCTCTTTCTTCTTTTTCTGCACTTTTCTCAAAAGATTCAAAGAGTGGATGGGGAGTTCTTTGAACCCCTATTGACCAGGAGAAATCGGTCTCTATCCTTGCTTCTGGCTCAGCCATTGCAAGACACCCTGTGCTTCGGTCTTAGAGAGAAGTAAAGGAAGGAAGAAATTATTCCTTTTTGTTTCATTCTTTTAGGATTTGCATGCCACATTGGGTTCGGGATTCTAATAATAGACTCATTAGTGACGGCGTAATTGTTGAAGGGATTGATAGAGAGCCTCGTGCTAGAAAACGTAAAAATTTTCCTGAATTTACTAGAGAGATGGCTGAAAATCAACCAAATCAAAGGGTTAATCAACCTCAAAATCAAGCCTAAAACTTTACTGAATTGGATGAGAATGAAGTGGGGGATGTACCTCAACCTAGAACTTTACGTGACTATTTACAACTAGCTAGGACGAGTACTCCCTCTTGCATAATTTTCTCTCACAATGTTGGAAATATTGATTTTAAACCGGGATTGATCCAACTTCTTCCCAGATTCCATGGACTCGACTCTGAAAGCGCTTATTTATATATTAAGGAGTTCGAAGAGGTTATCGCCACAATAAACTATGACAATGTAACCAAGGATACTATAAAACTCAAATTATTCCATTTTTCCTTGAAAGAGAAGGCCAAATCGTGGCTACATTCCTTGAGGCTAAGGTCTATTGGGACATTGGCTGAGATGACTCGGGAGTTTCTTAAAAAATTATTCCCTACTCATCGAACCAATGCACTAAGAAGGTCCATAATGAACTTCGCCCAAAAAGAAGATGAAACTTTTTTTCAATGTTGGAAAGGTATAATGAGTTATTAAACGCATGCCCACATCATGGCTATGAACGGTGGAGGTTGATTAGTTTCTTCTATGATGGATTAAACTCAACCATGTGCCAATTTGTGGAGATGATGTGCAATGAGGAGTTCATGAACAAGGAAACGGAGGAAGCTTGGGATTATTTTGACATGTTGGCTGAAAACACACAATCATGGGATACATCTAAGCCGACAAGTTCAAAACAACCCCAAGCCAAGGAAAATGGAAAAATTTATGTTTTAAATGAGAAAGATGATCTAGGTTCTAGAGTGGCTAATCTCACACGAAAGGTCGAGGAGATGGAATTAAGGAAAGTGGATACAACCCAACAAAAGGGGACTGTTGAAACTATTTGTGGTATTTGTGCTTCCAATATACATCAAACGCCGAATTGTCCAACAATTTATGCGTTTCGAGAACTTTTATATGAACAATCGAATGCTTTGAATAGTTATCAACAGCCTTTTAGTACTCCAAATCCAAACACGAACAATTCTAATTGGAGAAACAACCCTAACTTCAATTGGGCAAATGGAACCAACCAATGTAATCCTCAAAAGGGGCCCCCAATGCAATTTCCTATGGCCCGACCTCAAATGCCTATAGAGGATACATTGAAAGCATTCATGGAAGGTCAAGCTCAAATAAATCAATCAAACCATACGATAATGCTTGAGCTTAAAAATTTGGTGGAGGAAATCAAGGCTCGCTTAAATGCAAGGGAAGGGATTCTTCCGGCTTAACCCCTACCAAATTCGAAATCACAATGCGAAATAAGCATACCTAGTTCCTCTAATATGGAACATGTTAAGGCCATCACCACTCTTAGAAGTGGAAAAACTATTGACAAATCGGACCCGGTAAAGGCCTCAAAGCTTAATGATCCGGTATCTTCTAAAAAGGATGATGGGCCTAGCACCGCCATGAATGAAAAAGAACCATTGAAAGAATATAGACCCGTTGCTCCATTTCCTCAATGATTGATTTCAACAAAACCTCAAGATAAATATCAGGAATTTTTGGAGGTTTTTAAGCAAGTCAAAATCAACATCCCATTGTTGGATGCCATTAAACAAATACCGTCATATGCTAAATTTTTAAAAGACCTTTGCACGGTGAAAAGAAAAATACATGTGCAAAAGAAGGCATTTTTGACAGAGAATGTAAGTGCCATTATAAATCACGGGATGCCCAAGAAATACAAAGATCCCGGTAGTTCGACAATATCATGTGTAATTGGAGACTACCGGGTGAAACATGCTTTACTCGGTCTAGGGGCAAGTGTGAACTTAGTTCCCTTTTCGGTCTATGAACAATTGGGTTTAGGTGAATTAAAACCCACCAAAACCACGTTACAACTCGTTGACCGATCGATTCGTATTCCGAGAGGGGTGATTGAGGACGTTCTTGTCCAAGTTGATAAGGTTTACTACCTGGTGGACTTTATTGTCTTGGACACACGACCCATGGTTAATATTGGCCCTCAAATTCCTGTCATACTTGGCCGCCCATTCATTGGTACATCAAACGCTATCATCAATTGTAGGAGTGGGGTCATACAAATGTTTTTTTTTTTTACAATATGACGATTGAGTTAAATTCTTTCAATATTGACAACCAACAAGAGGATGAAGATGAGGAAGTCCACGAAATAAACATGATAAATTCTATTGTGGAAGATGAGTCCCTCTCAACTTTCTACTCCGGTCACTTAGACGAAGACGTGACTTACTCCCTTGATAAGAACAATGATGTGATAGGGGATATGGTCACACCTTTAGAATTGGTATCGGCATATAATGTTAGCCAAGAGAGGGATGTGGAAACAACACTTTGTTGTGCTGAGAAATCAATTCATATTTCCACACCTCTATGGTTCATGCATACCGAACTCTACCCACCCTGGGAAGATCCATACTTGTAATATCAATGCCCAGGAAAATCTGAATGTAGACATATTCTTTCTGACAAATATGATGATGTCTCCTCGTATACATGTGGTGAAAACATTAAGGAACATGCTGAAATTCCTTTTTGGGATTTTCAGTGGCTTATCTGGATCACTCACACACATGTATATTGTAAAGCAGGATATTGGATGACTTTATTGCAAAACCTTTTGATCCATCTAATGATTCTGCTTGACTTTATGCTTTTGGACGAGTTGTTGGGATTAACCTCCTAGTCTGACGGAGGATGATTTTAAATAGTTTTCCTAGAATGATATCCCATTAGGATTTGCTTTGATCAGTCGATTTAGTTGTGAAGTAATCCATCTTCAAAAGCTAATCTTCCTATGAAATATATTCCTCAAGTGATATCTCTCTTTCTCACTCCCTTTATTTTGTCATTGCTCTCATGTGTTGCATTCATTGTATATTTTCTTACATTGAGGACAATGTAAAGTTTTGGTTGGGGGGTGAGAGATTCCTTAGATGAATATACTAGCTTTTGTGACATTTCAAGCAATGATGTAGAAATTTTTCATTTTTCGATTTTTCTAAAATTCAAAACTCTTTTGGAAAACTTTAATTCTATGCATTCGAGATGATATGGGTATAAGAAAAGGAGATACGAAGTGAGTGATGTTGCAAGCTTTAAACTTCTCTTAATATAATGGTTTTATATGTGAATTCTCCTATGTATGTGAGTGATAGAAAATTTGAACACTTTTACACCTAGTTCACATTACACGATTTTCATGGGTTGAAAGGATTATGCGATTTGTGGATTAGCTAGACTTTGATTTAAGGTGTTGAGAAACCAAGCCGGGGTAATTCGTCCATCCTTGTCCATGGAAAAATAACGAAAGATACGGATTTCTAAAAATCCTATCTAATGAAAAGGAAAAAGGAAAAGGAAGGATGAAAATTGGGAATGATGGAAAACATGGTGGAAAATTTCGAAAAGGGCTACCTATTACCAACCGGGGGATGGTCTACCCGTAACCAAAGCCGGAAATGGGAAGTAGTGTGAAAGCCGTCGGAAGGACGGTAAGACAAATTCCTGTCATAGGCTTGTTGTTGCTTTGTGCACCTTGAAATCCATAGTTTAGTTGATCTATGAAGAAAGTAAGCCCAGAAACTCATGAGATGAACTTTCACTATGCACACTAGGTTGAATTTGTTCGAGTTCTTCTATTCATCAATCAATCAGCGAGAATTTCATATGGAAACTTATTATGTTTTGAGAGTTTAAGGTTTCAACTTCTATCACCTAATTTTTCTGGATTTTACACTTGTATGTCTCGGAATGGATAGAAGTATAGTTTCTGAAGGTGAGTTAGTTTTTGGAGAATTGATCTTGTTTCACGCATGTTTTGCTCGGGACTAGGAAAATGCTGGTTGGGGGTGTGTTGAGCTCTTAATTGTGCATATTCTAACCCCAATTCATCACTCATTATGCATGGTTTTTATGATTTAAAGACTAATCTAATGCATGGATTTTTTATTGTAGGAATGAGAGGGAGACTTCACTAATTCATAGTTAAAAGAGTCACTTTGTATGCATTGAAGATCAATAGAACAAGTGCCAAAAGGTGGAAGAAAGAAGCAAGAAAGAAAGAGAAGAGATAAAGAAGAAAATCTGAATTTTTGTTCTTAGACCTGTCTGTAGACCGGTCGCCAGACAGGTCGACAGACAGGTCTACAGTGTATTTTTGGACTGTTTTTCTCCTCTTAGACCGGTCGCCAGATAAGTCGAGATGAGTCCAGAAACACAAAACTCACTGGACAGTTTTTGAGGTTTTGAGACCGGTCGTCCAGGAGCTCAGACAGGTCGTGCGACCGGTCGTCATCGTAACAGAGCTTGTGCGTGAAGCTCCGATTTTCTTTGCGCAATCTGGAATCTTCCGCACCAATCTATAAAAGGGACTTCTCCTCTTCATACCAGGGCATGCTAGGACGTGGGGATCATCAAGGAAGCTTAGGAGACGGATTCTACTTCAAGTTTCCCTAGTTTTTCTTCCAGTTTTAGTAGTTTTTTATGTTTTTAAGGCTTTTAGTTCAAGGATGTTAGAGATGAACTAAAACCTCTTAGCTAGGGCTAAGAGGTGAAGCTTTTGATTTGTTTTTAATGGATTGATGCAACCTAGGTTTCCTTTTTATGTTTTAATTGAAGAATTTAGTTCAATATGAGTTTGAATCAAGTAGTAGTTTGGTTTTGCTTTGATCTCTTGATGACTTCGGGCTCATGTGATTCTTAGTGATTCTAAACTTAGTAGCTTATCCTTTGAGCATTGGTTATGCTTGTGTAGTTCATTGATCTATCATCGACTTCGGGCATGGTAGACCCTTTGATTGCCTTGTGTACAATGGCTTGATCTTCATGTGGGAACTCATTCAACTAAAGTTCTTATCTTTTGTTATAAATTAATTGTTTGCTGATTGATTTTGATTTAATTAGAGTTCTAATCATTGATTATAATCAAGTCTAGTGACAGGATTTGATGAAAGCTATGGTTGTGAATCTCAACTAGATTGGAAAGAGGCTTGGCCTACACAATTGAGTGTGCCCAAGGCCTGAGCATTGTTGTGGGAATCGAATCAATGAATGAGGAATTATTTTAGATAATTGTTGATTGAACCGCTCTATATTCCGATCGGATAGAGATATAAATTCGATTCCGATTGAGTTATGTGAGATCTAGCTGTGTTGATGCATTGATACTTATCAAAAGTGGATCCTTGGCGCTCTAGTGCCTTTTTAGATTGATATTACCTTACACATTCACTGTTTAAACCCAAATCATTATTTTCCAGCTTTAGTTCTTAATAGGATCTTAATTATTAGTTATTTTAGACAAATTCTGAGAATACCCATTCATAAATCTCTGTGGGAACGATACTCGGTCTTTCCGAATTATTACTACTTCGCAACCCTACACTTGGGGAGTGAACAATTAACATTCGAAGATGGGATATGAGCATTTTGTAAAACATAAGATGGGCATTCAGTTAAGCACTTTTATGATTGATCAATAAAGGACAATATAGACAAAATGCATTCACCACATTGCACACGATGTATAGTGGTTCGACGATGAGTCTTCTCCACTCCCGGTTCAAGTACTCAATTCCTTTGAGTACACCGGCATTCACTATCGGAGGTTTTAAATGAGGTTTACCTCTCAACCTTTATAACGTACACAATGTCTATTCCTACACAAGGACTCCTCAAATCCTACACAAGGACAACGCACGTATTCTCCCTTGTCGGAGGCCTACGTAAGGACTTACACATCCTACTCAAGGACAACTCTGAGATTGGGTCACAATCTCTAGACCCTAATCTCAACAAGAAGGGGGAATCAAACAATGGACTCTATAAGCTTAACCACTTACAAGAGATGAGCCCCGAATCAGCGCCGTTGAGTAGCTTCAGCTTCCACGAATGCTTTAGCTCCTCTCCAAGCTCCCACGATCAGCTACCAATGCATATGATGATCCTAGACTAGTGCCGGGTAGGTAGGAGGAGGTATTGATGTTCCATTTGCCTAATACAATGCAATGGTTAATGAAGGAACAATCAATCTGATCATTCAATGGCTATAAATGACTTCAAGTTGAAGATTCAATGATAGGGACAGTCATGAATGCCATGCTTGAGTTCATTGTTCAAACCGAGCTTTGAATACTCAATGTAGTGCCATTAATGGCTAGGTTTGAAGGATGAACTCAAGACTATGATGAGCAAAAGAGATTAGGTGAAGGTCTTAATTACTTCTCTTAATGCTCTAAATGGGTGTGCAAGAGATACCATTAAAGGCCTCAAGATATGCCTTTATAGAGGCCCAAAAACGAGTATAAACAGATATAAAATGGTCATATTCCGACTTGCCTGGGACACCCTCCGGCCAGTCAAATTTGAGGTCCGACCTGTCAGTCGGCTTGCCCTCAGATAGGTCGGGTAAGTTGTCTGGAAACCATAAACTTGCTGGACCAATTTTGCCATATCCGACTTGCTGACTGGCCGGTCGAATAGGGCAACCGACCTACTGTTCGACCGGTTGGCAGACCTGTCCCACATTGTATTTGGACAGTTTTCCCATGTACGGCCGGGCTGGTCATTAGACTAATAAGCTATTTTACTCTTTCAAAGTAGCTGGTCAAGGACTAGTGACCGGCCAGTCGGCAGGTCTTATCTAGCCCAAATTCAAGCTGTTTTCCAGCTGAAATATATGTGCCCCATTAAGGTGATTTTCCTAAAGTTTTTCATAGTTAGACACCTACTTGATGAAGGTCTATGACTGATCATCTTGACCTTAAGACCGTGGATTAAATGGCTAAGATTAATATGTTTAGAATGCCATAAATATGGGTGTTTTGGGATCCTATGGGCTGTCTATATGCAACTTACCTTCTGAACTTGTTTTGGCTCGAACTTAAGTGCAGAAAGCTACTTTGGTCTTCAAGTCTCGAGTCTTCAATCTTCGTTGGGGCTCACCAGACTCGACTAACTTACATAATCACAAAATTGACAATACGATGCACTATTAGTGCATTAACAATCTCCCCCTTTGTCAATTACATGACAAAACACAACCTAAGACCATTCATGATCTCAATATCATGAATATCCCAAAACCAAGAAATACTATTACACCCAATTATATGTCAAAACAAAATTTACAATCTAAACTTTACAAAGTAACACGTACAGACTTGAAATGTCTTCGATTTCTCCCCCTCAAACACCTGCACCTAAAAAAGCCTGCAAAACTATGCAAATCGGCTTCTTGGTGGGATATAGTTCTCCCCCTTCTTGTTAGTGATTGACAAAGGTTAGCTCGCAAAAGAATATGCATATAAGAGTAGCAACGCTAAACCAAGAACTATAAGTAATAAAGTGCAGAAAATATGTCAATCATACGATTTAAGGGAAGAGATAGTTCATGAAAAACATGGGAGAAAAGAAGCGACATAAAACATCATGATATACATTGAAATAATATAAGCACAAAGGGCATTTCGCCCAATCAACCAACCTCCCCAAATGGCATGTATATCAAGATCAATTAAGCAAATAAGCTATATTTAAATAAAGTAATGAGTCAAAAGGGCTTAATGCCTAAACCATCCAACCTCCCCCTATCAATATACCAAGAAAATGCAATAGACTTATCAATATAGCAATAATAGACTTGAATTGGGCATTTTTCCCGAGCCATATCTATTCTTCCAAAAATTAGATTTTCATTTAAAAGTGCATGCTTACATGATCTTTAGTGATGGAAACAGATGATAGGCCAAACGGTATGGACCTATAAAACTATCTCAAAAAGAAGAAATCCAAACATGTGATGTCATAAACAGATATAACTATAAAGCTCGATCATCAAAGGTCTAACAGACATCCAAAATGTATAAATATATAACATGACGAGCGACTAGTGTCTTGATCACCCAA
This sequence comes from Liriodendron chinense, assembly GCA_003013855.2. Lineage (NCBI taxonomy): Eukaryota > Viridiplantae > Streptophyta > Magnoliopsida > Magnoliales > Magnoliaceae > Liriodendron > Liriodendron chinense. Next base: position 46,181 of record ML058566.1, on the reverse strand, counting down.
AAAGATACTCTCGACCAAGACACATGATACAACATATAATGATACTAAAAATCAGTCTTGTTGCCCAGATCAGGTGGCGGCGCATCGCCACAAGCAGCTCGCTCCCATGCCTCCAGACACCTGTCAATCTGAGCAAGGCGAGCCACAATAGCCTCCTACTGCACGAGGAGAGTGGCATGTCCCTAAAGCAGTTGAGAATCGGTCTGATCCATCTGATCCTATCTCTGCTCAATCCGATCAAGTCTCTATGTAAGATGGTCCTGAAGCTGGCGTATCTCAAAGAGTAATGCAGGAGGAACCGCAGATGAAGATGGATGATTAGAGGGCGAAGATGTGTCGCGACATGAAAATACACGAACTGGAGTGTCAAAACGCCCTAGATGCTGTCAAGGATCCTCATATGATCATAGAGCAGGCTCAGGCTCAGACTCAATATGCTGTGGGACCTCCTGCTGCTGCCGCTGATCCCTTCTTCGTTGAAGCTTGTTGAGCTCTTAAATGTGCATATTCTAACCTCATTTTATCACTAACTATGCTTGAAATACATGATGAAAGACCCAACTAATGCATGGTTTTTTGGATATAAGAATGAGAGAGAAGACTCACCAATTGAAGGCTTAAAGGGGCTATTTACAAGCATTGAAGATCACAAGACCAAGCATCAAAGGATGGAAGAAAGAAGCAAATGGTAGAAGAAAGAAAGCTGAAGAAGACACTGAAGACCGGTTGTCCGGTCGTCCGACCGGTCCGAACACTCAACAGAAAGGGCCCTACGGCCAAAACTCACTGGACCTATTAGGACCGATCGTACGACCGGTCGTCTACTGCTCAGACCGGTCATGCGACCAGTCCTTGAATTAAATTTCTGGGGTTTGAAATTACCAAAACTCTCTGGATAGATTTTTCACTTTTGAGACCGGTCGTTTAGGATCTCAGACCGGTCGTGTGACCGGTCGTCTGCGTAATAGAGCGTGTTTCACGAGCTCCGATTTTTTCTGCGCAGTCCGGGATTTCTTGCGCAATCTGGAACTCTCTACACTATTCTATAAAAGGGGACCTAGGGCTTCTTCTTAAGGCATCCTAGAACAGATTGAGCACAATGGGAGACGGCAAAAGTCAGATTTGGAGTTCTACAACTCCTCCTAGTTGGTTTTTTTTAGTTTTATGTTTTATTTAGTTTGTTTCATGTTTCCTTGGATCATGAACGGCTAAACCTCTTAGCTAGGGCTAAGAGGTGAAGCTTGTAGTGAATCTAAGATGTTTCAATTCATTGATTTGGTTTCAAGTTGAATTATTAGTAAAGAACAATGGTTTGAAGTTTAAATAAAGTTCTAAGTAGTTTTTCTTAATCTTATGATGGCTCATGGATGTTTAGAAGAATTGCTTGAGTTCTTAACTGTTTTGAGATAGTCTAGACCTGTATGATCCAAGGAATTGGATTCAATACGCTCTAGATCTATGATCTCCATGTGGGAGCTTCTTACCAAAGGTCTATTTTCTGGAATTTTTGAAGTGTGTAAGATTGTGTATGTGATTTGGATCAAGTTCAAATCATGATCTAGTTTTATCTTATAACAGGATTTAATGATGGTTATGCTTGTGATCTTAACCTATTGGAATCGGGACTGACCTATGCAATTGAGTGTGCTCAAGTCCTAGCTTGAATTGAGAGAATCATATACATAAATCATGCATGTGACAGATTGATTGTTTTAACTGCTCTATCATCCGACTAGATAGAACTTAATTTTGATTCTAGTTGAGAAAGTGAGAAACCACAGCGAATTGGGCATCAAGGATTGCTACAAGTGGATCCTTGAACCCTTAATGCCTTTTATTAATTGTTTATCTTCAGTTTAATTCAAAGTTACCATCTACATCAATCTTCTACAAATCTGTTAGTTAGCTCTTCAGTAGAACTATTAGAAGTGTTTTGCGAATTCCTACATAAGTCCTTGTGGATCGACCTCGGCCTTACTGAGATTTACTACATCGCAACCCTACACTTGGGGAAGCGAACAAAGCTCTGCTTGAGTGATCTCCATTATGGCAATAATGGATTTGTTGAGGAGGATAGGCCTGACAGGTTTTTCGGTTGGATCTATAAGACATATGGTGTTGGAAAATTTTCCTATGAGGCATCCAAATGGAAGGCCTGCTGACTGACCATCAGTCCTTAAAATAACGGAATGAATGGTGCTCATGAGCATAGAGGGGAGACACATCTTCTCACCCTGACTGACTCGATACAAAATAGACACCATGGACTCAGTCAAGTCAACTTTGTTGCTCTTACGGGCATAGATGTTTCTTAAGAATAAGTAGTGGAGAATCCAATAGTCCCACGTCATATAAGAAGATTGTAGAGCACAACCACTAACCTCCTTAGGGATCTCCCCGTCACAAAGAACACCTATCATATCAAGCATAGGTGGAGCCTCCTCGGCAAAATCAGGAAGATCACTCGGATCAAGAATGAGAATGTTAATAGCTTGAGATATGAATTCTAGACTGAAAGTCCATACAGTGTTGTTGTAATGGACAGTGAAGGACATGGGATCTTCAATGGTGTCTTGACAGCAGGCATGAAATTTACGGACAATATTTCTTTGCACAGGACCTCCCATATGCAACACTGGCTCCCAATCTATTGCTCTCAATAAATTTACAGCATTGTAGTGCTCTAAGTCAACAAGAGAGGCTGATCTCTCACAAATCACATCTTGATAAGCGAATTTTGCCCAATTGGCAAGATGAGATGTGTCAGGACCTTGATATTTGGAGGGAGATTTGGAGGTTGAAGCTACCCCTTTTCCCTTAGAAGCGGTTTTCTTGGATTTGAATTGGGAGGGCCTCTAATCATGTTATTTCTTTAAGCGGCGTTCACGCTGAGGAGGGGGCTCATCTCTCCCACCATGAGAAGACATGATAGCAGCCAAAGATCCACACAAATCTACCCTAGGTTTCAAAAGAAAAGGATGCAACAAGGTACACTCAAATAGAAACCTCTACCAGAGAAGATGACAAAAAAAACTGGATTTGAAAGAGGAATGCACAACCTTAGGAGCTATAATCCTTATTAGGAGAACTAGGATACCTTGAGGAGGGCTGGTGAGAGCTTTGGAGTGAAAAGGGAGAGATAAGAAATGAAAAATGAATGAGATGGAGAGGTCCGACCTTCTTAAAGATGGTTGGATAACGCCCGTTGGACGTGCACTGGCCGATCGGACAGGGGGCACTGGCCGGTCGGACCTCAACAGGTTTTCGTTGTGCGAGTCCAACCACCCCCCTTTTTCTTTTTCTTTTTTAAAGATTTCTCTAGGTGCACCTGCTGGACAATTGCCGGCCAGTCGGACAGGGGTCACCGTGTAAGATCCGTACCCTGATTAATCAAACGTACATTTAGTTTCCGATGTCGGTACATCACGGACTGAGCAGATCGACTATCTCTCATCATGACCTTGATTTAGTACAGCAACGACCTAAGACTTGTACCTTTGCGACCGCGCGGGCGCCACGATTCCAATGCCGCGCAGCACACTCCGTTTCGATGCTTAGTTTGAAAGATGCGTACTTGTGCGTAATCCGAGGTGGGCCGCGCAACGTGCATGTGGCATGGGCCCCACTTGCACAAATACCAAGAAAATGTCAAATCAATCACCATCACCCTCACCCATACCCCTCTCATCACCCTAGCCTACACACACCATACCCACCCCATCACTCTCTCACCTCCAAAGTCAACCCAAGCTCATACCTCCCATGCCCTCTCCCATCATCATCATCATTACCTCATGCACCCCCCTCTCTACCCATACAAGATCCATACGTAGGGGGGGTGGGTCTTCTCATTCCCATTTGCAAGAGAGAGAGAGAGAGAGAGAGAGAGAGAGAGAGAGAGAGAGAGAAGTAGAGAGAGATCTAGAGGGAAATCAAGAGAGAAAGAGAGAGATTGAAGGAGGAGATCCAAGCTTGGAGGACCTCGATCATCATCCGGACCGTCCGATCGTCAACCCTACCCCATCCAACCGTCCAACCATCATTGTGAGTGCAAACTTCCCCCCCTTTTCTCGTTTACCTTTCATTTTCTTTCCTTGGGCCACCTTGTGATGGGCAATGAGATGGATGGGCTGGATCGTACATGAATGAGCCCCACATATCTGTAATAATAATAATAATAATAATAATAATAATAAAAGGGAAGAAGGGAACGGCCGCTGGACAGTCAGCGTCCATAGGGCACTGATGCCCAGCAGCGCATAGGCGTAGCCCTGTTTGGGCGTTGACCTTGGGGCCCACTCGTGGGACCCACCTTGATGCATGTATTCAATCCTCGCCGTCCATTTATTTCTCCAGCCCATTTTAGGGCTGGACACCAAAAATGAAGTAGATCCAGATCTCGGGTGGACCACACCATAGAAAACAGTGGAGGCAAGGATGCCCACTGTCGAAACTTCCGTGGCCCACCGTGATGTTTGTAGACTGAATCACCAGTCCAATATTGGACTCTATGGGCTCCCCATGAGTTGGGGAACCTGATGAGAGGAGTGGATATTCCCTAAGTGGGCCCCACTTGATATAAACCTAGAGAAAAGAAAAACAAAAACAAAAAAAATGGTTGGGGATGCTGGACGTTCACAGAGTCAGAACACTGGAACAGTCCAGCGTCATCTGGACGGTTTGAATGGGTCCCCACTCGTGGGACCCACCTTGATGTGTGTGATGAATCCACACCGTCCATTTGTTTTCCCAACTCATTTTAGGGTCACGGCCCAAATATGAACCAGATCCAAATCTTAAGCGGACCGCATCACATGAAAAAGTGGGGTAAACGATGTCCACTGTCGAAACTTCCTCGGACCACTTCGATATTTGTAGACCAATCCACCAGTCCAATATTGGACTCTATGGGCTCCCCATGAGTTGGGGAACCGGATGAATGGAGTGGATCATCCTTATGTGGGCCCCACTGGACTAAAACCAAGACAAATATGTGTATATATATATATATATATATAAGAAGAAAGAAGAAGGGGAGGCCAGCTGGTTGCCCACTGACGCTAAGCTCTCTGATGCTGGGAGTACCCAGCGTCTGTCCCGGGCTCGTGATGCCCAGCTAGTGGCCCACTCTGTGGGTCCCACCATGATGTATGTGTTATATCCAAACCGTCCTTCCATTTGGGGAGATCAGCTTAAGGCATGATCTCAAGAATGAGACAGATCCAAATCTCAAGTGGACCCCACTTGAGAGTAAACAGTGAGGACAGCGACCCCAACCTTGAAACTGTCCTACGGCCCACCATGATGATTATTTGAGATCCAACCTGTTCATGAGTTCACACGTGCATGTGAAAGGAGGGAAAAGCAAAAATATCAGCTTGATCGAAAGCTTCTGTGGGCCTCACTATAGTGATGTTTATTTGTCATCCAACAGAAGGGGGCACTGGCCGTGGGCTGGCTGGGCTGCCCAGCCAATGGCCCACTCGTGGGACCCACCTAGAATGTATGTGCCTTATCTATTACGTCCATATGTTTTTCCAGCTCATTTTAGTGGCTGCACCCAAAATTTAAGCACATCCAAATGTCAAGTGAACCATGCCACGGGAAACAGTGGGAATAATGATTTCCACAATTGAAACCTTCCCAGGCCCTACAGTGATGTTTATTTGTCATTCAACCTGTTCATGAGATCACATGGATATGGATGAATGGGAAAACAAAAATATCAGCGTGCTTTGGCACGCTGCCTAGCAGGTGGCCCACCCTGTGGGTCCCACCTCGATGCATCTGTTTTATCTATGCCGACCATCTATTTTTTTCCATATTATTTTAGGGCTGTGGGCCAGCATAATGAGGTAAGTACAAACCTCAAGTGGACCACACCGTAGGAATCAGTGGCCATTGATGCCCACCTTTGAAACCTTCCTTGGGGCCATTGTAATGTTTATTTATCCATCTAACCAAAGGTGATGGGGCCCAACTTTAGGTCCCACCTTGATGAATGTTGGGTATACCTTGTCGTTCTTCTTGGAAGGGGTGTGGGTTTAATTTTGGGTGGGCCACACATAGAAAATAAGGGTGATTGAACGCCTACCATTGGAAACTTCACAGGACCCATCTGTTATGTTGATTTGTCATTCTTCCTGTTCATAAGTCACCCAGTCATAGGTGGGGTTCCACACATGTGGTGTGCGGGCCCCACCATGGTGTTTGGTTGCCATCTCACTTGATTAGTGGGAAAGCACAAATATCGGGTTGATCCCAAACTGTTGGGGCCCATTGATGTATGTGGCTTCCCCACTCCTTTGTGCGGTTATCCCCAACCACGGGTCCACCTTGTTATGCATGTGTTCTATCCACGTCAGCCATTGGCCACTATGGTGCGATATGTATGTTGCCCATCGATTAGGACCGCCTTAATTTTGTGCTTGATCCAAACCATCCAAATGAATGGACCCTAGCATGTTATGTACATGATGGCCTTGGGACCACCTTAGTGTATGTGTTCGAATGACCGCGTTGTCCATCCCGTGGATCCACCTTGATGATTAGTTGTGTAAACCCTTATTGAAAGGTCATCCCTAAAGTTCGCTCGATCCAAGTCATAGGGCTACTTTCTTAAACTCACCCTGTGGAACCGTCTTTTCACACCTTGTTAACTCACCATGTTGACCCGCCTCGTCAACCCGCCTTATTGACTTACCTTGTTGACTCACGATGTTGATTGATCCTGGTAACTCAACTTGTTTTATACTCATATGGCTCACCCCTCGACGTTAGTTGGGTACAAGGGTAGAAGGGGCTCATCCTCGACGTTAGTATGTCATCTAGGCCATCCATTATATGGAGCCTATCTTCTAGTATGAGGTTAGACCTGTCGTCCCTTTTTGGACCTCATTGTATTAACCATCTATCTTAGATTTTCCTACCATTTATGATCCTTTGTCATGACCTGTCTATCTTACAACCCCTTCTATGACATTCCTTTTACGGACCATTATTGTGTTTACCTCAACTGTACTAGAGGATTATGGGTCTCAGCATGATTTTGGGTATTCCACTCTTGCCGTTCAAATAGGTTCTACCTTTGATATGTTGGTAGTGTATTCAACCATTCCCTTTTCGTTTGGGTTATTTGAGTGTTGAGGGTTAATCCACACCGTTCAATTGTTGGACCATTTGTGTTATTGTATACCATCCATTTCGGGTCCTATCTCTTTGTGTTTGCTTGTGTTATAAGTGAATTGTCTTTTTATGATGTTTTTAGTATGTCTGTTGCCACACGTAGTGTTGTTTGGAATGCTCCTATGCGATCTATATACTATATGCTTCAACGACCACCATGCATGTGTAATGAGTATCATCCTAAATCACCATTATTAGTTGGCCACCACTAGTGCATAAACGCATTCATAAAGCATTCGAGATGTAGTCGCGCAAATGTAATTCATGTGCACTCTATCGCAAACCTCTCTAATAGGTATGGGACTATTCGAGGACGGGAATCTATCATCCTGACTTACACTGTATGGTAGGAATAACTTAGCATACCTTGTATCCCTTGGTGCGAGATTCCTTGGCTAGCAACATCCCGCACTATGACTCGATCATTCATATGTGTCCCCTCATCTTAATCATATCTCAAATAGGTTGGACTAGATTGCTTTATTGCCATCGCGGTAGATTGACTACTTGTTGGCACTCATACTGTATACTTGACTCATGCATCATGCATGCTTGGCTCATCTGATTGTCTTGTGTCAACCGGCCATATCGGTCGCTATTGTCGTGCAGTTCATTACCAATTGACGATGACATTGTATTTGAGACCCTATAGTTTTATGGTGCTCTTTGGAGACTTGCACGGGCATGTTGTCCCACGTTTGTATGCATGGTTGCATTTCGCACCGTCTGCTTGTGCCGCATATAACATGGTTACTACGTTGCAACCACAGCTCCATCGTGATTTGCAGAACACCGAAAATATGTGATCTTTAAACTGGATGCCAAAGATGTCCCTGGGTGAAAGTCCCTGATCCCGTTGGTACCAAGGTGGGTGCTCCATTCAAGGACCGGGTGGTTTAATCATACACCAGTATACCGAATACCAAATGGCGGTGTTTTCCACTGCACGTGGTCAGTTTGGAAGGAGGTCTGACCTAACCTACCGGAAGAGTGTTGGCAAAGTGGGTTGAGTTTGACCAGTTGTGAGTAGATCCGCTATTGCACCAGATAGGCTTTGGCATTCTACCGGTGAGTAGTGAGGTCTGTGAGACCCCGGTGATGTTCCGTTTCAGAGATGGTATTGGTATCAGTGATGTGACTGATGTTCTGTATGGTGTGGGACGGTCCTGACGTGGGCGGGTGTAATGTGGGGGGGGCTGTAAGCCTGGGCGAGCTACCACACTAGGCGAGCTACCAGTTCCGAGTCCTGCATTGCTTAGGCGATCACGTTATGACTGTTCGTATCTGGACCACTGTACTGAGAGGTGGTGATTTGCATACATGAATTGGATCATTGTATGTGACATTAGGCTTTGTAGGCCATTGCATAGTATGTGTATATAGCCTTGGTAGGCTGGTTACCTGTATTGCACGCTTGCATAGCCATGGTAGGCTAGTTATATGTATTGCATACTTGCATAGCCGTGGTAGACTAGTTATCCACATCACATGATCGTGTAGCCTAATTAAACTAAGTTTTGGTTTAAATTTCTCATCATGCTTTACTGCTTACTCTGATATTTATCATGCTTGTCATACGCATTGCGCACGCACACACGCACTCACAAAGCTTCGTTCGAAGCTTATGCGCGTTTGTTACGCTGCAGGTTATACCAGAGTATATTTGCAACGTTGAGTTGGAGTTGAGAGTGCAGTAGCAGGAGGTGCCTGATTGTGCACAGTTTTTATATTTATGCATTGTGTATTTACCTTTCAGTTCTGTATGTAAACGAAATGACTTAGTGGAAATATTGTGTTTGTCTTTGATGGTACTCATATGGTGATGCTCATGTTTAAAAAAAAAAATTCAAACCCTAAAATCCTCCTTGTGGTATCCCAGAATCGGAACCTGGAGTGTGGGGTTAGGATCTGAGATCGGGGTACTACGGAGGCTGCCACCTCTAAATTCGGGTTACGGCGAATGGACGTCGAGAGCCAAATTTGGGGCGTGACTCACCGGCTGACCGGACCTCAACAAAAATGCTCATCTTAAGCAGTTTTTAAGATTCGCAAGGATGGGTTCGCTGTTGTGTTTTCAAATATGATTTGTTTAAGACTTAATCAAGCAATTTGGGTTGTCCGAATGTTCATGAGCATTACACATAAAAATTTTTAAGGCTAACCATATGATTTTATGAGATTTTAATGCTTAAGATGACTAAGTTTTAAGACAAACTGAGATAATGGATCTTGTATCTGGATTTTCCTATTAAGCTCATGAATGATGAGGCTTAATCCTCTTATATGGATTTAGTCTAATAGTGAGACTTCTTAGTTCAAGTTTTGTCTATACTATGATGTAGACAACATTTTCTCAATATTCAATGCCTCGTTTAAAATTCATTGAGAATGACACCTACTGTATAATAATCATCCAACAATTGTAAGATCACATATGAAGGTTAATCATTGATTAAGGTAGATCATTATAGAGATTAACAAGGCACAAAAATATAGTTTTAACAATCAAGATGATATAAGAATGATATACATGATTTAAATTAATCACAAGAAAATGAGGCTTAGGTCCTCAGATTTTATTGTAACGTCCAATGACCTTCAGGCTAACACTTGAAATGTCCAATCTTGCAAGACACAAAACTTGTTAACCATCCAAAGCACAGCTTCCCAAGGATTTTCTAAGATAAATAGACTAAACACAATCCATGGAAGCTGGCAAGGGACAAAGAGGGTCACTTCGCCTTCACAACCCATTTGGTAACAACTTTCATTGTGCCTGGGTCATAAGAAGATCTAATAATAGTTCTCCTCTTCCCAGGAGAGTTGTTCTTTTTATATGATTGCTCATAGCCCATTCTCATTGCATCAATCATTTTATTTGTCTTATCATTGATTAGGACTACTTGTTTGAGCAAAGCATTCATCCAAGCACCATTCCTTAGAGGAGTCGAAAAATTTCTCCCCATATTCTTTTGATTCTTAGGGGGACTCTAAGTGTGGTGCGCTTCTCTCCTTTTTGGAATAGATTTACCTATCTTGCGCTGGGAGGTAGAGAGCTATGGGCATTTAAAAGCTAAACATTCAAATTTTAGGTGACCCACATCACCACAAGCATAACAAATAGGTGATGCTTTGGTTTTACTTCCCGATGCACCATAGTTCTTTCTCACCATAGGAGGGACAGAAGCAGTCTTAGAGATATGACTGTTAAAACCAATTCCTCTTTTGTCCATAGGTGATCTCCCTACGCCCAAGAGTTTTTTAAGATTTTCTTCTCCCTGGGTGAAGCGTCTTCTAGAGTCCACAACTTGACATTTAAGATGATCAATTTCAGCATTTGCCTCTTTGAGTTCTTTTTCAAGGCTCACATGTTTATCAAGGTTCTCACCATTCATGAAATTTTCTTTTTCATGTTCAAGAGCTTCGTTCTTCTTTTTCAGCTGTTATAAATCTTGACATAGCCTTTGATTTTTAATTTTCAAACCATCAAGATTTTTGGATAGTTTATCATTTTCAGCCTTCATTTGTCCCAACTTCTTTATGGTATTCATATTTTTTATATACATTTGGTTGTACACTTTTTGAAGTTCATTGTTCGCTTCCCCAAGTGTAGGGTTGCGATGTAGTAATAAACTCGGTAAGACCGAGGTCGATCCACAAGGACTTGTGTAGGAATTCACAAACACATCCAATAGTGTCTATTAAGAGCTAACAACCAGATTTTGTTTGAAATTGATGTAAGTAACAACTTTAAACTAATTTGAAGGTAAACAATTATAAAAAAGCACTAGGGGTTCAAGGATCCACTTGTAGTAGTCCTTGATGCTCAATTCGCTGTGGTTCCTCACTTTCTCAACTAGAATTAATATTAAGATCTATCTAGCTGGATGGTAGAACTGTTAAGCCAAACAATCTGTCATATGTAAGGCCAATGTATATGATTCACTCAATGCAAGCTAGGATGAGCATGCTCAATTGCATAGGTCAGTCCTAATTCCAATAAACTAAGTTCATAATCATGATCATCATTAAGTCCTGTCACCAGACAAAGCTAGATCATGATTTGAACTTGAATCAAATCACATGCACAGTCCCATACATAATTCAGAAACCAGAAAAGTAGAACTTTGGTAGGAAGTTCCCACATGAAGATCATAGTACTAGAGCGTACTCCAATTCCTCGGATCATACAGGTCTAGACTAACACAAAGCAATTAAGAACTTAAGTAATTCTCCCAAACATCCATGAGTCATCATAAGACTAAGAAAAACTACTTAGAACTTGTATAAACTTCAAACCATTGTTCATAAACATGAAATTCAATCTTAAAACCAACTTATAACGAATTGAAACATCTTAGATCCACTACAAGCTTCACCTCTTAGCCCTAGCTAAGAGGTTTAGCTGCTCATGATCCAAGGAAACATGAAACAACTAGAAAAATCATAAAAACAGCAGAACAAACTAGAAGGAGTTGTGGAACTCCGAAATCCACTTCCGCCGCCTCCAACCTTGCTTAAACTCTTCTAAGATACCCTAGGAACGATACCTAAGTGTCCTTTTATAGTGGGGAGGCTCCGCAACCTTGGAAACTTCCAGAATTTGCGTAAACATACGCAGTGCGCAGAGAATTTCGGAACTTTATAGAACACACTTCGTTATGCAGACGACCGGTCGTGCGACCGGTCTGAGCCACTGGACGACCGGTCACACGACCGGTCTCAAAAGCACGAAAAACGTCCAGTGAGTTTTGGGAAATTCCGAATCCAGGATTTTAATTCAAGGACCGGTCGCACGACCGGTCGCAGAAGTGGACGACCGGTCGCACGACCGGTCGTGAACAGTCCAGAGAGTTGTGGCCTCTGGATCCCCTCTGTTGAGTGTGCAGACCAGTCAGGCGACTGGTCCTGGGTCTTGGACGACCGGTCGTGAGTGTTCTCTTCTACTTTCTTTCTTCTTTCCTCAAACTTCTTTCTTTCATCCTTTGACGCTTAGCCTCTTGATCTTCTACGCTTGTAAATGACTTCTTTAAGTCTTCAATTGATGCATCCTCTCTCTCATCCCTACAATCACAAATCCATGCATTAGTTTAGTCTATAAACCATAAAAACAAGCATAATGAGTGATGAATTGGGGTTAGAATCTGCACAATTAAGAGCTCAACATTCATCACCCTCACTCTCATCATCACTTGAGGAGGTATGGTTAACATTGTCTCCCTCTTTCTTATTTTCAGGGAGAGTTGTGGTGGTGGAGATCATAAGAGCTTTCACCGATCTTTGCCCACCATCACTATGGGACATAGGAATCGGATTTTGAGCTAGTGTCATCCCAAGTGGAAACCATGGCCTTTCTCCCTTTATATTTCTTTTCATCGATTTCTGAGCAATTGGGAGCAATGTGACCGTACTTCCCACAATTGTAGCATTTTGGCTCTTTTGATCTTCTGAAGGATTTACTGTATGGTTCTTATGATTTAATGCCTTCCTTCCTTGTGGTGGCTCTTGCTTTTGAAGAATTTCTGAAATTTCTTAGCCATAAGAGCCATTTCTTCTATGTCTATTTCCTTATTATCATTTTCTTTAGAAGTGTGTGCTTTGTGAGAGGTTTTCAAGGCTGAATATTTGAATTTTGTGGGAGGTTTGAAATGAAGCTCATAAGTTTGAAGGGATCCTAGTAGTTCTTCAACTTTCATAGTGTCTAGGTTCCTACACTCTTCTAGAGCAACGACTTTAGATGAGAAGTGTTCCGGTAGAGATCTTAAGATTTTCCTATAAATTTTGCTATCCGGAACCTTATCTTCTAGTCCACACATGTCATTGGTGATGCTATTTAGACGTGTGAAAAATTGCATGAAGGTTTCATCCTCCTCCATTTTGATATTCTCAAATTGTGTTGTAAGGAGTTGGAGTTTAGATCTTTTGACTAGGCTTGTTCCTTCATGAGTTACTTCTAGAAAGTCCCATACTTCCCTACTAGTTTGACAGTTTTGGATGCGACCAAATTCATTTCTACAGACTGAATAGAAAATGGCATTTAAGCCTTTAGCATTAAAAACACATTGAGCTTTATCAAAATCAGTCCACATGGCCTTCTCTCTTGGTCTAAGAACATCCGGTTCACCTTCCTTTCTTATAGTATCCATTGGGACGTTATAACCAAATTCAACCATGTCTCATACATCCGAATCGATGAATTCTAAAAAGATGCGCATTCGAGCTTTCCAATATGGATAGTTAGATCCGTTGAAAAACGGTGGCTTAGTGATAGAAGTGGAGTCTTCCATAGACATATTTTCAAGCTCACTCTAGGATCAACCTCTAGGCTGTTAAGCCCTTATAGAGGAACCCTCTCTAATACCAATTGAAATTGCAGTTTTACCACTAATGAGATAAGCTTGAAGGTATGCTTATGTCCTAAAGGGGGGTGAATAGGACTTTTTAAATTTTCTTATGAATTTAAAAACTCAATTACATTTATATTATAATTTAACAATTAAGTACATATAAATAAAAGAAATTGATCACACAAGATCTAACTCGATTGACAACTATGTTAAGAGAAGCATTTAATCAAACAGTTCATATGCATTCCTGTATTAATCATTCAAAGATGGGATATGAGCATTTTGTAAAACATAAGATGGGCATTCAGTTAAGCACTTATTTAATTGATCAACAAAGGACAATAATAGAAAAAATGCATTCACCACATTGCACACGATGTATAGTGGTTCGACGATGAGTCTTCTCCACTCCCGGTTCAAGTACTCAACTCCTTTGAGTACACCGGCATTCATTATCGGAGGTTTTAAATGAGATTTACCTCTCAACCTTTATAACCTACATAAGGTCTATTCCTATACAAGGACTCCTCAAATCCTACACAAGGACAATGCACGTATTCTCCCTTGTCGGAGGCCTACGTAAGGACTTACACATCCTACTCAAGGACAACTCCGAGATTGGGTCACAATCTCTAGACTCTAATCTCAACAAGAAGGGGGAATCAAACAATGGACTCTATAAGCTTAACCACTTACAAGAGATGAGCCCTGATTCAGCGCCGTTGAGTAGCTTCAGCTTCCACGAATGCTTTAGCTCCTCTCCAAGCTCCCACGATCAGCTACCAATGCATATGATGATCCTAGACTAGTGCTGGGTAGGTGGGAGGAGGTATTGATGTTCCATTTGCCTAATACAATGCAATGGTTAATGAAGGAACAATCAATCTGATCATTCAATGGCTATAAATGACTTCAAGTTGAAGATTCAATGATAGGGACAGTCATGAATGCTATGCTTGAGTTCATTATTCAAACCGAGCTTTGAATACTCAATGTAGTGCCATTAATGGCTAGGTTTGAAGGATGAACTCAAGACTATGATGAGCAAAAGAGATTAGGTGAAGGTCTTAATTGCCTCTCTTAATGCTCTAAATGAGTGTGCAAGAGATACCATTAAAGGCCTCAAGATATGCCTTTATAGAGGCCCAAAAATGAGTACAAACAGATATAAAACGGTCATATTCCGACCTGCCTGGGACCCCCTCCGGCCGGTCGGATTTGAGGTCCGACCTGTCAGCCGGCCTACCCTCAGATGGGTTGGGTAAGACGTCTAGAAACCATAAACTTGCTAGACCAATTTTTCCATATCCGATCTGCTGACTGGCCGGTCGGATAGGGCAGCCAACCTGCTGTCTGACTTGTCGGCCGGCCAGTCGGCAGACCTGTCCCACATTCTATTTGGACAGTTTTCCCATGTCCGGTCAGTCGGCCGGCCAGTCGGATGGTCCATCTGACCTGTTGTCCGGCTGGTCATTAGACTAGTCGGTTGTTTTACTCTTTCAAAGCAGCTGGTCAAAGACCAGTGACCGGCCGGTCGACCGGCTGGTCGGTAGGCCTTATCTAGCCCAAATTTAAGCTGTTTTCCAGCTCAAATATATGTGCCCCACTAAGGTGATTTTCCTATGATTTTTCATAGTTGGGCACCTACTTAATGAAGCTCTAAGACTGATCATCTTGACCATGGCTAATATTAGTATGTTTAGAATGCCATAAATACGGGTGTTTTGGGATCCTATGGGCTGTCTATATGCAACTTACCTTCTAAACTTGTTTTGGCTTGAACTTAAGTGTGGAAAGCTACTTTGGTCTTCAAGTCTTGAGTCTTCAATCTTCGTTGGGGCTCACCAGATTCGACTGACTTACATAATCACGGAATTGACAATAAGATGCACTAATTAGTGCACTAACATACTTTCCATTTTCAACTTTAGTTATGGGTAGACCATCCCCTAGCTGGTTGGTAATAGGTAGCACTTTTCAAAATTTGCACAAATATTCAATGAATAACTATATTCTCATTCTCTTTTTCATATACATTAGATATGATTTTTAGAAATCCACATCTTTCATTCTTTTCTCTTATTTCACATGAACAAGCATGGACAAAGTTCCCCGGCTTGGTTCCTAAACACTTCAAATCTTTATTCTAACCAATCCACAAATCTAATAATCCCTTCAAATCATGAGAATCGTATACTGTGAACTGGGCTAAAAAAATGTTCATTTTTTTATCAATCAACTCAATGGGGGAATTCATATAGAAAACAATTACATTTAAGATAATTTAGAAATCTTAAAAGCATATTAATTAGTCTCTCATCCTTTTATACTTATAGCATCCCAAGTGCATAGAAACAAAATTTTCTAAAAGAGTTTTGATGTTTTAGAAAAATTGAAAAATTTCTACAAAAACCTTGCTCGAAATGTCACAAATTACTAGATTCTAAGAATCTTACCCCTCAACCAAATTTTGCATTGTCCTCAATGTAAAAGATATGCAATCAACATGAACATGAGAGCAATGATAAAAATAAAAGAGGGTGAGTATTAGAGTACCTAAGTGAGTCAATCATGGAAATCTACTTTCGACATTTAAATCTACTAAAGCAGTAAAATAGAAAAATAACTAAACCTAATCTACTTTATACCTCCGTCAGATTAGGAGATCAATCATCTTGATACATAGGGTCCTTCAGAATGATGGACATATACTCTAAATCAAATTTTTCAACGAATGGTTTAAGGCGTTGTCCATTTACTTTAAAACAATTATCATTCGCCGCATTCTCTATCTCGATAGCCCCATAAGGAAAAAATTCTTTAACAATGTATGAGCCGGTCCATTGAGATCTTAATTTTCTTGAAAAAAGATGAAGTCGGGAATTGTACAAGAGTACTTTTTGGCCTTCATGAAATTTTTTCTTAAAAATGTGTTTGTCAAAAAGGCTTTCATCCTACTCTTGTAAATCTTTGAGTTCTCATAAGCACTGTTCTGGATCTTGTAAAGCTCATTCAATTGGAGTTTTTGAAGCGAGCTAGCCTTGTCAATGTCAAAGCTCAATGCCCGAATCGCCTAATAGGCTTTGTGTTCAAGCTCTACAGGCAAGTGACAAGCTTTCTCATTAACAAATCTATAGGGAGACACTCCAATGAGGGTCTTATAAGCAGTACAGTGAGCCCAAAGAGCATCTACTAATCTCAGTGACCAATCTTTGCAATCCGGTTTCACTGTCTTTTTTAAAATCTGTTTGATTTTCCTATTGAAAATTTCAGCTTACCCCCTTGTCTGTGGGTCGTAAGGGGTACTCACTTTATGCCTAATGCCATATTTTTTCATGAAGGCTTCGAAAGGCCTATTGCAAAAGTGAGAGCCACCATCACTTTGAGGTATTCCAAATATGGAAAGTATGTTTTCTTTAAGGAACTTTAGAACTATGCGATGATCGTTGGTTCAACATGGAATAACCTCTATCCACTTGGACACATAGTTTACGGCAAGAAATATGTAGACATGTCCAAAAGATGAGGGGAATGGTCCCATGAAATCGATGCCCCAACAATTGAAGACTACGAGATATTGAATTGGGTTGAGAGGCATCATATTCCGACAGGACAATCCTCATAGCTTTTGACAGCGCTCGCATGCTTTGCAAAACTCATGGGTCTCTAAATAAGGTAGGCCAATGAAAACCACATTGTAAAATTTTTGCAGTAGTTTTCTTGGTGGAAAAATGACCCCCACATGCTTGACTATGACAAAAGGAGATATTGAATTTTGTTCATCATTAGGGACACATCTCTTAATTATTTGATCTGGGTAATATTTGAAAAGTAATGGTTCATCCCAGAAAAACCTACGCACTTTCCTTAAAAATTTTCATTTATCCCGCGTAGTCCAATGAGTCAGCATCGCACCTGGGGAAAGATAGTTTGCTATGTCAGCGTACCATGGTGGATGCATAGCAACAAAGAGTCGCTCATCAGGGAATGAGTCCTTAATAGGTGACTTGTCAATGGAATCGGGTAAAACTAGACGGGAAAGATGATCCGCCACCACATTCTCTACTCCCTTCTTATCTTTTATTTCTAAGTCGAATTCTTGAAGGAGTAGAATCCATGTCAGCAAACGGTTAGAAAGAAGATGTTTCAGCGCCGCATGGTCCATGAAAATAATGACCTTAGATCCTATCAAGTAAGACCTGAATTTGTCTAAGGCAAAAATGACGGCTATAAGGTCCTTCTCCGTAGCCGAGTACTTGAGTTGGGCGGGATTCAAGGTCCTACTCGCATAGTAGATAACATGGGGCTTCTTATCCCTCTTGTGGCCTAGCACCGCCATAATAGCATATCGCTCGCAGCGCACATCAACTCAAAAGGAACGGACCAATCCGGTGGTTACATTATAGGAGTGGTTGTCAACATGTCCTTTAGCTTTGAAAAAGCTAATTGACATTCGACACTCCACTCGAATTGGTTTTTCTTTTGGAGAAGGTTATATAAAGGCCTAGAGATATGACTGAAATCATTTATGAACCTTCGATAGAATCCGGCGTGTCCAAGGAAGGACCGCAGATTGCATATGCTTTTGGGTGGTGGTAGGTTAGCAATAATGTTTATTTTGGCTCGGTCTACCTCTATTCTATTGGACGAGATGATAAATCTAAGGTCTATTTCTCTTTGTACCATGAAATGACACTTTTCCCAATTTAAGACAAGGTTCTTCTCCTTACACTTTGTCAAGACCGATTTTAAGTGATTGAGGCACTCATCGAATGTACAACCAACAATAGAAAAATCATCCATGAATACCTCGAGAAACTCACCATGTCAAAGAAAATACTCAACATGCACCGTTAGAATGTGGCAGGTGCATTACATAGTCCGAATGGCATCCTTCGATATGCGAAGGTGTAGAATGAGCATGTAAAGGTGGTCTTCTCTTGGTCTTCCTAGGCTATCTCAACTTGGTTATAGTTGTTGAACTCTTAAATGTGTATATTCTAACCCCATTTTATCACTAACTATGCATAATTTATACATTTAAAGACTTACCTAATGCATGGTTTTGCGATTGTAGGAATGAAAGAGACTTCGCCATTTGGATGTTTAAAGAGTACTTCAAAGGATTATTGAAGAGTCAAGGAAAGGGAGAAGGAGAGGAAGAACTCAACTGAAGAAAGTCCGAAGAGAAAGTAGAAAAGATTGAAGAAACGGGCAGTTTCAATGGATCCTCGATAGGTCGTCGATCAATCGAAGGATGTTCCAATAGGTCTCCGATCAATCGGACCATCCATCGGACACACCTAAAAACTAAAGTTTTTAATAACTCTTTGGACAGATTTTCGATCCATTGGAGGATTTTTTATCAATCGACCAAGGGTGCTACAATCAATCGGAGCCATGTCCGATCAATTGGAAACAATGATGGAAAATAGCAACTCTCTAGACACTTTTACTATCCATCGACCATTGTCCGATCAATCGAAGATTACAGTCCGATCAATTGGGGACTATCTCCAATCAATCGGACTTGTTTATGTAACTGCATAAGGAGTTACACAATTTCAGAAGATTCCAAGCTGGTGGTGGACTTTCGCTATAAAAGGGCACCTCTACTTCGTTCCTAGGGCATCCTAGAAGAGATCTAAAGCATTGGAAGGTGGAGAATGACGAATTTGGAGTTCTACAACTCCTACTTTATTTTCTTTCTAGTTCTTCATGTTTAACTTAGATTACCTATTTTTGTTTAGCATGGTTGGCTAAACCTCTTAGCTATGGCTAAGAGTTGAAGCTTGTAGTAGTTCTAAGATGTTTTAATTCATTTTTTAAGGTTTCATAGATTGGATTTAATGTTGAACAATGGTTTGTTAAGTTTGAATGACGTTCTAAGTAGTTTTTCTTAATTTTATGATGACTATGGATGTTTATAAGGATTTTACTTAGTTCTTAGTTGTTTTGCAAAGATCTAGACCTGTACTCTTCAAGGAATCGGATTCAATTCGCTCTAGAACTTGGTTCTTCATGTGGAAACTTCAAACCAAAGTTTTATCTTTTCTGTAAAATCTGATATATGTGTTGCGTGTCTATGTGATTTAAATCAAGTTCAAATTATGATATTAGTTAAATCTAGTGATAGGGTTTGATGATTACTATAGTTGTGATCTTAATCTATTGGAATTAGGATTGGCCTATGCAATTGAGTGTGCCTAAGTCCTAACTTGAATTGAGGGAATCATGTTGATGAACAACACATGTGTTGGATTGTTTTGATAATATAACTGCTCTATAATCCGGCTAGATAGGATTGAATTCTAATTCTAGTTGTGTAGTTGAGAAACCTATACGAATTATGCATCAAGGATAGCTACAAGTGGATCCTTGGCGCTCTAGTGCTTCTTTAGATTGTTAAACTCATCTCAAGTTTACAAATTACCCATTTACATTCAAATTCATATTTGTTTTAGTTTGATTTCAATTAGAGATTATTTGAAGAGATTCTGCGAATTCCTAAGTTAGTCCCTGAGGATGATCTCGGTCTCTACCGAATTATTGCTACATCGTAACCCTACACTTGGGGAGCGAACAAGTTTTTGGTGCTGTTGCCGGGGACTTGACGGTTTATATAGGATTTCTTAAAATACTTTTCTATTGAGATTTTTAAGAATCTTTCTAACTTTGTTTGTATTATTTTATTTTTACAGGATTTTTTTTAGAAGTTGAGAAGAAGTAAGTTGGTTCGAATTAGGTTTTGTCTTTCTAACCTTATTCTTCTTCTTCTCTATTCTTTCCTATCCTATTCATCTCTTGTAGAGTGGGTGGAGACTCCTATTGGTCTGTCTAACTGCCTTGGATCTCTCATAGGTTGGCCTCGAGCTTCCTTGATTCTTATTGATTAGCACTGCCGTCTTGGATCACCTTGAGCTTAGAGATTTCTCTTCTCAACCTACTCCTCTTTCTTTTTTTCTAAACTTTTCTCAAAGATTCAAAGAGTGTGTGGGGAGTTCTCTGAACCCCAATTGACTAGGAGAAATCAGTCTCCATCTTTGCTCTGGCTTTGCCATTGCAAGACACCTTATGCTTCGGTCCTAAAGAGGAGTTAAGAAAAGAAGGAAGAATTTCTTTTTTGGTTTCTTCTTTTTATTTTGAATTTACATGCCCCATTAGGTCCAGGATTCAAAGAATCGCTTAATAAGTGAAGGGGGGATTATTGAGGGAATTGATAAGAAACCACGTACTAAAAAACGTTTAAATTTTTTAATTTTGTCTGAAAGTATGGCTGAAAATCAACCCGATTTAAGGGCCAATCAAAATTTGGGCCAAAATCAAACGGAAATGGGAGAGAACGAAGTTGAGAATGCTCCTCGACCAAAGACTCTATGTGATTACTTGCAACCTGCAAGAACGAGCACTCCCTCATGCATAATTTTTTCATACAATGCAGGGAATATTGATCTCAAACCAGGTGTAATCCAACTCCTTTCCAAATTCCATGGATTAGATAGTGAAAGTGACTATCAACATCTTAAGAAATTTGATGAAGTGATAGCCATGATGCACTTTGTAAACGTATCAGATGACGTTGTGCGACTTAAATTGCTTCCATTTTCCCTTAAGGAGAAAGCGAAGGCTTGGCTTCATGCATTAAGGCCAAGATCAATTGGCATATGGACTGAAATGACTAGGGAATTCATTAAAAAGTTTTTTCCAACTCATAACACCAACATACGAAGGTGCCTAATTATGAATTTCACCCAAAAAGAGGACAAGACCTTCTTCCAATGTTGGGAGAGGTTTAAGGACTTATTGAATACATGCCCACATCATGGCTATGAAAGTTGGCGGGTAATAAGCTTTTTCTACAAAGGACTGACTTCGCCCATGCGCTAATTCGTAGAGATGATGTGTAATGGAGAATTCATGAATAAAAAAGCCGAGGAAGCATGGGATTACTTTGATGTCTTGGCTGAGAATGCACAATCTTGGGATACAACTAAACCAGCAAATTCTAAGATAAGCCAACAATGAGAAAAGAGAGGAATTTATGTCGTTTCAGAAGAAGGCAATATGAGTGCACGTATAGCTAGCCTCATAAGAAAAGTTGACGCCTTGGAATTGAATAAAGGAAAAACGACTAAACCCATAGAAGTTGTTGATAATGCTAATGGAATTTGTACCGGTAATCTACATGAAACACAGGATTGTCCTACGTACAATTCCTGCATTTCAATAAGTTTCGCAAGAACAATCCAATGCCATAAACAATTATCAACTACCATTTAGTGCTCTAAACTCAAACACGTATAATTCAAGTTGGAAGAACCATCCCAACTTCAGTTAGCGGAATGGACCAACTGCGAATGCAAATAACACCCCTCAAGCTCAACCTTTACTAGGTCTATCACTAGTAATCACACCAAAAGCTACACTTGAGGAGATGTTGGGTGCATTCGTGTCGGTTCAAACTAAATATAACAAGACTAATTATCTGAAAATTGATGAGTTCATGCAAGAACAACTAAGATTCAACCAAAACACATCTCAAGCCATCAATGATTTGAAAACTTCAATGGCTAGAGTTGAATCTCATCTTAGTATTAGGGAGAAAGGCACACTTCTTGCCTAACCTCTCCCTAACCCAAGAACCCAATTCAAGATACAAGATCCTAGCTCATCCTCCCAACATATGGAACATGTTAAAGCTATTACTACCTTGAGAAGCGGCAAAATAATTGACAAATTTAATCCGGTTAAGGCCCCAAAGCCTAATGATCTGGAAAAGCAATACAAGCCGATTGCTCCTTTTCCTTAAAGGTTGATTTCACCCAAAATTCTAGACAAAAATCTGAAAATTTTAGAGGTTTTTAAGCAAGTGAAGATCAACATCCCGTTGTTGGATGCTATAAAACAAATACCATCATATGCCAAAATTTTTAAGGAACTCTATACGGTCAAAAGGAAACACAATATACACAATAAAGTACTTTTGACTGAGAACCTAAGCGCCATCACAAAACAAGAGGTGTCCCAAAAATACAAGGATCCGGGTAGTCCTACCATCTCATGAATCATAGGTGACTACCGGATCGAACAAGCCTTATTCGATTTGGGGGCAAGTGTTAACCTCATCCCATACTCGGTCTACAAACAACTTGGTTTAGATGAATTAAAACCCACCAAAACCACACTCCAACTTGCTGATCGATTCATTAGTATACCCAGAGGAATGATTGAAGATGTGCTTGTACAGGTCGATAAATTTTACTATCCAATAGATTTTATTGTCTTGGATATACATCCTTTGATTGGTACCGGTGCTCAAATTCCTATCATACTTGGCCGCCCTTTCTTAGTCACTTCAAATGCAATCATCAATTGTAGAAACGGGCTTGTACAAATGTACTTTGAAAATATGACACTTGAGCTGAATATTTTTGATTTATGAAAACAACCACAGGATAGAGATGATGAGGTCCACTAAATAAATTTAATTGACTCATTTGTGGAAGATACATCCCTCTTAAATTTTTTCTCTGATCACTTAGAGGCGTGTTTGGCTCACTCTCATGAGATTGATGATGACATGATACGAGAGATGGATGCCATTTTAAACTCTATGCTGGTACATGATACTAACCGATGGAAGAACCCACTTGAGCCTTTACCCTTAACTGAGAACAAGCCCCTTCCATCTAGTATCAAGGCTCTGAAGCTCGACCTAAAACCTTTGCCTATGGATCTCAAATACATATATTTAGGTCGAGATGAGACTTATCCAGTGGTGATTTCTTCCCACTTGGATCAGGAACAAGAGAGTAGGTTGATTGCTATTCTAAAAGAGAATAAGAAGGCCATCGGGTGGTCAATTGTGAATCTCAAAGGCATAGATCCCCTAATTTGTACTCACCACATACACCTTGAGGAGAATACGAAAACGTCTAGGCAACCACAAAGACGGCTCAATCCAAACATGAAGGACGTGGTTAAGGCCGAGGTATTAAAACTATTGGATGTGGGTATCATTTATCCAATATTCGATAGTCAATGGGTGAGTCCAACTCAAGTCGTGCTTAAGAAATATGGAATAACCATCGTAGCCAATGCCAACAATGAACTCGTGCCAACCAGGGTCACTACCGGTTGGAGAATGTGCATTGACTACCGGAAGCTAAACACAGTCACGAGGAAAGACCACTTCCCTTTACCTTTTGTAGATCAAATCTTAGAAAGGTTAGTGGGTCATTCCCACTTTTGCTTCCTGATGGATATTTGGGGTACAACCAAATAGAGATCGCACTAGAGGACCAAGAGAAGACAACATTCACATGTCCATTCGGCACTTTTGTTTATTGAAGGATGACGTTTGGACTATGTAATGCCCCTGCTACCTTTCAGCATTGCATGTTGAGCATCTTTTCTGATATGGTGGGGAAATTCTCGAAGTCTTCATGGATGACTCCTCGGAATTTGGTGGTGACTTTGATGAGTGCCTCATGCACTTAAAAACTGTTTTGAAAAGATGTAAAGAGAAGAACCTCGTGTTGAATTGGGAGAAATGTCACTTTATGGTTCAAAAGGGAATAGTCCTTGATCACATTGTCTCAGCTAAAGGAATTGAGGTGGACAAAGCTTAAATTGATCTTATCTCTAACCTTCCACCACCTAAGAGTGTACGAGAGGTGTAGTCCTTCTTAGCACACTCCAGATGCTATATGAGGTTTATCAAGGACTTTAGTACCCTCTCTTATCCTTTATGTAACCTCCTCCAAAAGGAAAACTCATTCGAGTGGAATGAGGAATGTGAAAATGCCTTTATCAAACTCAAAGGTATGTTGACTTGTGCTCCTATAATGCAACCACCTGATTGGAGCATTGCTTTTGAGATCATGTGTGATGCTAGTGATTATGTTATTGGGGCAGTGTTAGGCTAGAGAAAAGAGAAGAAGTCATACGTCATCTACTATGCAAGTAGAACTCTAAACTCGGCTTAAGCAAATTACACCATTATGGAAAAGGAACTCTTAGCCGTAGTATTTATTTTGGACAAGTTTATGTCCTATTTGATTGGATTCAAGATCATCATATTTACCAACTATGTTACGCTTAAGTACCTTCTTTTTAAGAAGGATGCTAAATGTTGAGCCTCCAATTTATACATGATCTAACCCATTACACCACATTATATGCATAGTTTGCATGTTTAAAAGACCCATCTAATACTTGTTTTATGATTGTAGGAATGAGAGTGGCTTTGCCCAATTGATGACCAAAGGGCACATTTAGGAGCCTTGGATGAAGACCCAAGGTGGGCCAAAGAAAGAAGAAAGCAAAGAGAGAGGAAGGAGAGAAGAAAAGAAAGAAGAAAGAATGCAGAAAATGGGTCTGACCGGTCAAGACCGGTCGGCCAAGAAGGCCCGACCAGTCATGAATGGTCAAGATCGGTCAAGACTGGTCGGCTGCACTCCCTGGACACCTAACAGACAGGCTAGACAGGTCAAGACCGGTCGGCCATGCAATTTCAAATTTTCAGATTTCAGACAACAGGCTATTCCCGTTTTGGAATTTTTGGCCCAGTTTTTGGAGGCCATCTTGATGATATTTAGAAATCCAACACATCTATGTCAAAGAGGAGCTCGACACTGAAATAACCCAAGTGGTTTCGTGTCGATCGGAGCTACGGATTGACCGTGGTGGCCAAAACAATACGAACTGCCTAGAAAGTTCCAGATTCCGCCTACTCCACTCTGGGCTGATCCAGGTGACCCATCATTGATGATATGAAGAATCTACTTTGATCATCTTCTATACCACATCCATATATGAATAATCAAAAAGTTTCAGATCAAAAGGATGTGTGGTTTGATCGTACCGGTTGAAGAAAGATGGACCATCCAGAAAGATCCAACTGCGCAGATTTTATAAAAGGCCTGAGTGTTCTAATTTTCGTACCTAATTCTGAAATTGTTTTGGATAATCTAATCCGTCTATCATGTATAGGAGGAATTTTTCTACCAATGTTCAAAATTTGAGATCAATCCGACCTCTGTACACTCCGGAGCGTTGAAAGCAAGATGACTGGTTCTGAAGGTACCCGAATTGCGCGATTTTGAGAGGCAGTCAATGATCTGATTGGTGGGGCCATTCAGAAGATAATCTTCAAAATCTAAATCATCTATGAGAAAGATCACATTACAAGGAAGCTACAAATCAAATTCGAAGGCAATCTGACCATTGGTTAAGCCATACGAAGCGAAACAAAATCTGTTATGTTGCGGTACTCTTGCTATATTATAAAAGGAGGTGCTCTCTTCTATTCCAAATCAGTTAAGGACGTGGGAAGTAAGGAGTTCAAGTCCTAGGAGGCTACTTAGCCTCCTACAACTAGTTCTTCTTCCTTTCCTGTCGTCTTTTAAAAATTTGTATATTTTGCTTGTTGCTGATTATGTTTCAAAATGGGTTGAGGCGATTTCACGCCGGAATAATGACCATAAAACAGTCATTCTATTTTTAAAAGAAAACATTCCTTCCTGGTTTGGAACAGCTCGAGTCATTATCAGTGATGGAGGGTCTTACTTTTGTAAACGACCATTTGAAGTATTAATGAAAAAATATGGTGTTACTCATAAAGTGAGCACTCCTTATCATCCACGAACAAGTGGACAAGCTGAGATATTCAACAAAGAAATTAAATACATTTTAGAGAAAAAAGTAAACCCTGATCATAAGGATTGGTCGATTTGACTTACCGATGCGCTATGGGCTTACCGTACAGCTTTCAAGACCCTTATTGGAATGTCACCTTATAGACTTGTCTATAGGAAAGCTTGTCACTTGCCTATGGAGTTGGAACATAGGGTATATTGGGCAACAAAGAAGATGAATTTCGATTTTGACAAAGAGAGCTCGCTACGCAAGCTTCAATTGAATGAACTTACATAACTTCGGAATGAGGCATATGAAAATGCGAGAATTTATAAGGACAAGACAAAGGTGTTCCATGATAAGAACATCCTTTGTAAAACTTTCATGATCAATCAAAAAGTCCTTATGTATAATTCTCAGTTACATCAATTTTCGGGAAAATTAAGGTCTCGATGGGCCGGTCCCTTCATTGTCAAAATTGTTTATCCCTATGGGACTGTCAAATTGTTGAATACAAGGAATGACAACATCTCTAAAGCTAATGGTCAACATTTAAAGTCGTTCATTGAGGACTTTCCTTCAGAAGGTATGTCTACACCTCTGACTGATCCTGTGTATCGGGATACTTGATCTCCTAGTCTGATGGAAGTATAGTGTAGTTTAGGATTAGGATTTTTTCTTTTGCTTTATTTTTTTTAGTAGGTCTATCAAATGGAGGCATAATCCCAACTTTTTCTCTCTCAGATACTCTTATTCCTCACTCCCCTTATTTTTGTCGTTGCTCTCATGTTATCATTGCATTCACATCTTGTTACATTGAGGACAATGTAAGATTTGGTTGGGGGTGAGATTCATCATCTAGTGTTTTGTACATTTCGAGCACTCATGTAGGAAATTTTGTTCTCTTGGAAAATATTATTTCTATACACTTTAGATAATATGAGTATAAAAGGAAGAGAAATGAAGTATTGTGATTTTGAAATCCTTGAATTATCTTAAATATAGTAGATTTCTATATGAATTCTCATATTGAATGATTGATAGAAATTTGGAACACTTTAAGTCTAGTTCACATTACCCAATTTTCATAATGGAAGGGATTATTAGATTTGTAGATCGATTAGACTAAGATTTAAAGTGTTGAGGAACCAAGCTAGGGAACTTTGTCCATCCTTGTTCATGAGAAATTAAGGGAAAAGAACGAAATATATGGATTTCTAAAGAAATTCTGTTTAATATATATGGAAAGAAAGGAAGTTTGGTTATTATTAAATATTTGTTGAGAAATTTCGAAAAGGGCTACCTATTAACTAATCAGGGGAAGGTCTACCTGTAACCTAAGCTGAAAATAGGAAGTAATGTGAAAGCCGTCGAAGGAACGGTAAGGAAAATTCTTGATAGAGGCTTGTTGTTGATCTGTACACTTTGGATCTTCAGTTTGATTGATGTATGAAGAAGATAATCCTTGAAGTTCATGAAATAAATCATTCACTTTACACGCTAGACCACATTTGTTCTAGATCTTCTATTTATCAATCAATGGGTGGGAATTCTATGTGGAACACTTATGGTATTTAGAGGGTTTAAGATTTCAATCTCTATCATTAATTGCCTCTAATATTTATACTTGTATGTTTTAGAGTTTATAGAAGATTGTCTCCAGGAGAGAGTTGAGTTTTAAGGGATGGATTTGTTTCCCACATGTTTTTCTCGGGACTAGCAAAATGCTGGTTTGGGGGTGTGTTGAGCTCTTAAATGTGTATATTCTAATTCCATTTCATCACAAACTATGCATGATTTATATGTTTAAAAACCTATCTAATGCATGGTTTTGTGATTGTAGGAATGAGAGAGACTTCGCCATTTGGATGCTTAAAGAGCACTTCAAAGGATCATTTAAGAGTCAAGGAAAGCGAGAAGGAGAGGAAGAAATTAAGTGAAGAAAGTGTAAAGATAAAGCAAAAAATATTGAAGAAACAGGCAGTTTCGATGGAACCCCGATAGGTCGTCAATCAATCAAAGGATGTTTCGATAAGTCTCTAATCAATCGGACCATCCATCGGACACACCTGAAAAACTAAATTTTTAAATAACTCTCTGGACAGATTTTTTATTCATCAGAGGATTTCCAATCAATCGACCAGGGGTGTTATGATCAATCGGAGCCATGTCTGATCAATCGAAAACAGTGATGGAAAATAGCAACTCTTTGGACACTTTTACGATTCATCGACCATCGTCCAATCAATTGAAGACTACATTCTGATCAATCGGAGAAGATCTCCGATTAATCAAACCTGTCTGCGTAACTGCGTAAAGAGTTACGCAATTCCATAAGATTCGAAGCCGGTGGCGGACTTTTCCTATAAAAGGGCACCTCTACTTCGTTCCTAGGGCATCCTAGAAGAGATCTAAAGCATTGGGAGGTGGAGAAGGACGAATTTGGAGTTCTATAACTCCTACTTTGTTTTCTTTCTAGTTCTTCATGTTTAACTTAGATTTTCTATTTCATTTAGAATGGTTGGCTAAACCTCTTAGCTAGGGCTAAGAGGTGAAGCTTGTAATAGTTTTAAGATGTTTTAATTCATTTTTAAGGTTTCATGGATTGGATTTAATGTTGAACAATGGTTTGTTAAGTTGGAATGAAGTTCCAAGTAGTTTGTCTTCATCTTATGATGACTCATGGATGTTTAGAATGATTTTACATAGTTCTTAGTTGTTTTGCAAAGATCTAGACCTGTACGTTCTGAGGAATCGGATTCAATACGCTCTAGAACATGGTTCTTCATGTGGAAACTTCAAACCGAAGTTCTATCTTTTTTGTAAAATCTGATATGTGTTGCATGTCTATGTGATTTGAATCAAGTTCAAATTATGATATTAGTTAAATCTAGTGATAGGGTTTCATGATTATCATAGTTGTGATCTTAATCTATTGGAACTAGGATTGGCCTATGCAATTGAGTGTGCCCAAGTCCTAACTTGAATTGAGTGAATCATGTTAATGAACAACACATGTGTTGGATTGTTTTGATAATATAGCCGCTCTATAATTCGGCTAGATAGGATTGAATTCTAATTTTAGTTGTGTAGTTGAGAAACCTATATGAATTATGCATCAAGGATAGCTACAAGTGGATCCTTGGCGCTCTAGTTCTTCTTTAGATTGTTAAACTCATCTCAAGTTTACAGATTACCCATCTACATTCAAATTCCAATTTGTTTTAGTTTGATTTCAATTAGAGATTATTTGAAGAAATTCTATGAATTCCTAAGTTAGTCCCTGAGGACAATCTCGGTCTCTACCGTATTATTACTACATCGCAAGCCTACACTTGGGGAGCGAACAATAGCCGGAATATCCATCTAGGAAGTAATAATAAGAATGACCCGCTAACCTCTCCAAAATTTGATCCATGATGGGTGAGGAAAGTGGTCTTTCCTAGTGACCGTGTTTAGCTTCCGATAATCTATGTACATATGCCAATCGATGGTCACTCTAGTCGGTATAAACTCATTGTTGGCGTTCTCTACAATGGTAATACCAGACTTCTTAAGGACAACTTGGGTAGGACTCACCCATTGGCTATCCGAGATGGGGTAGATGATACCCACATCTAGTAGCTTTAACACCTCAACCTTGACAACCTCCATCATATTTGGATTTAGCCTCCTTTGAGGTTGTCTAGCCGTTTTTTCCATTTCTTTAAGGTGTATACGGTGAGTACACATCGAAGAGTCTATCCCTTTGAGGTCCGCTATGTCCACCATATAGCCCCCCTATGTTCTTTGAGTAGCTCAATCAACTTGAGCTCTTGGTCTTTTCCTAGGTGAGAGGCTATGACAACCGGAAATGTTTCCTCTTGACCCAAATATATATATTTAAGCTTAGATAGCAATGGTTTAAGGTCAAGCTTCAGTGGTTTGATATTAGACGGTAGAGGCTTTGATGTGATTGGTGGCAATTTTTCAAAATGAGGCCTTCACCGGCTAGTATCAACTACCGGTTTCTCACTACTCAATGCTTACACAATATTACACATGATGGGATCTTTAGAATTTTCAAAGTGTCAAGCATGTCTCCAAATTTTCGAGTGGTTCAAATTGGAGGAGCTCCTCTTCTTCAAAGGACTCGAGCATGTTTACCTCAAAGAGCTCATCATCCTCCTCATTCCTTTGCTTTTTGTACATGTGGAACACATTTACCTCCAATGCAATGTTCCCAAATGACAATTTCATCACCCCATTCCGGCAATTTTTTATAATTGTATTTGATGTAGTCAAGAATGGTGGCCTAAAATCACCGATATTTGAGTGCTAGTATCCATAATTGGTTACGTGTTCAAGACGATGAAATCCATCGGGTAGTAGAATTTGTTGACTTGGACCAATATATCCTCAACCATCCCTCTTGGTATACGGATGGATCTATCAATGAGTTGTAATGTGGTTTTGGTGGGTTTTAATTCATCAAGACCTAATTGCTCGTATACCGAGTATGGGATCAAATTTACGCTTGCCCCTAAATCTAGTAATGCAAGCTTAATCTGGTACTCACCAATGATACATGAGATTGTGGGACTACCGGGATCCTTATATTTTGTAGGGGTTTTTTGGATGAGAATGAAAATCACTTGTCATTCAAAAAGGCCTTTTGTTACACACTGTATTTGTGTTTAGTTGTGCATAAGTCCTTTAGAAACTTGACATAAGAGGGGATTTGTTTAATGGCATCAATCAATGGAATGTTGATCTTGACTTGTCTGAAAATCTTTAAAATATCATGAGAGTTTGGGAGAGATTTTGGAGTAACTAATCTAAAAGGGAATGGTGTTATAGGCTTGTGAAGGCGTTCCGTTTCTTATGGGCCAAGCTAGGTCTATCCTTATTCTCAGAAATTACCGGATCATTAGGTTTGTCGGCCTTCACCGGAATAGATTTGTATACTTGTTTACTACTTCTAAGAGTGGTGATGGATTTTGCGTGCTCCACATGTTGGTTGGGGATATTATGGGTGCTAATTTCATGTGCTTATTTAGGATTGGGCTAAGGTTGGGCAGGAAAGGTCCCTTCCCTAGCATTCGAGCGTCCCTTAATGTCATCAACTGACACTTTAAGCTCTTGGAACATTTGCTGATTTGATTGATTAATTTGCATTTGCCCTTGCATAAAGGCCTTTAAAGTGTCCTCCATTGAGAATTGAGGTGGGCCAAGTTTTGCAGGTGGCCCTCCTTGAGAGTTGGTAGGATTGGTCGTGGGACTATTCATCCAACTGAAATTTGGATGGTTCTTCCAAGCAGAGTTGAACATGTTACCTACCGGTACATTGAAAGGCCATTGATACCCACATGCGGCATTTGCTTGCTCTTGTAACACCTCTTGGAACGCGGGAATTGTAGGACAATCTTGCGTAGAGTGTACATTAGCTGCACAAATTCTGCATATGTTTTCAATGGCTTCCACAGACTTAGAAACTGCACTTTTACTTGGTTCCATGGTGTTGGGGCTCAAATTTGTACCCATTATAAAATGGTATTCAACGGTCTATCTACGATGATTCGGACTGATTTCGAGATCCGAAATACTCGAAAAATGCCAGTGCCGCCCTAACATGCGCAATCGTGACTGAAACCTACGAATGCTATTTTGGGGTGGAATCGGACATGCGAATTACCCCAAATGATCCGGAACGCCCTAAAACCATTAACCTGCAAGTTTCGAGGTCGCACGATGCATATCTTTACCAGCGCGCTTCCAAATGCATTTTTTGCCCTGACTTATCCAACTATAAGGGCCCAAAAGCCTATAGGTACCATTTCGGGCTGGAATCAGACATGTGGATTACTGCCAAATGATCCGGAATGCCCGAAAAATCTTAAGTAGCAAGTTTGAAGTCATTGCGTGAATATTTCCACATGCATTTGTTCACTCTCTCTCCACATGCGAATGTCTTAAGGAAACATGCATTCACTCTCTCACCACATGCGCATGAGAGCTCTCTCTCTCCCTTTTCAATATTCTAAAATTACAAAAATCATGAAAATATGCTAAGTGGGGCCACATGCGGCCAGCATAGAGGCCACATGAGGCCATACCAGTGGCACATGCGCCTGGGGCATGGGTACATGCGCATGACTCGTCTCTCCAGAATATTTCCATGCGCATAATCCCCGCATGCTCATGACTCGTCTCTCCAGAATATT
The DNA here is from genome assembly GCA_003013855.2 of Liriodendron chinense. Taxonomy (NCBI): domain Eukaryota; kingdom Viridiplantae; phylum Streptophyta; class Magnoliopsida; order Magnoliales; family Magnoliaceae; genus Liriodendron; species Liriodendron chinense. Next base: position 13,807 of record ML058566.1, on the reverse strand, counting down.
TCCATGCGCATGCCCTCCATTTTGCAAACCACATGCGCCCGGTACCCGAGTAGCTACCCGATTAAGTGCTATAAATACCCCACTCACTTGTTGAGAAGGAGAGAGGCTTCATTATCTGGAAGGGATCGGCAGAGCAAGGCAAAATCCTTGTCGGAATCCTCAGTAGACTATCCACATGCGCCCACACCTCGCTGGATGCCACAACCGGAAAGGGATTTCTCCCACCGGAGTTGCAATAAGAGGAAGAGAAGCAACATGCGCCCATCCTTTTGTTGGAAGCAAATGGGAAATTTCCCAAGTCCTTGGAGGACATGCGCCCATAGTGTCATCTTTCTCTTCACTCCCTCATGCCACATGCGCTTAAGTGCGCCCAAGGGAGAGGCCACATGCACTCAGTGCGCTCAATGGAGAGGCCACATGCGCTCAGTGCGCTCGATGGAGAGGCCACATGCGCATAAGTGCGCCCAAGGCGCAGGCACATGCGCTCACCTCCCTTCCATTTCCTCTTTCTCCGCACTTTTCTCCCACATGTGCTTGAGGAAGAGTCACATGCGCCCAAACCAACCCAACCTCCCATGCGCCTAGACGCTGATGGGGAGGTGGGGCCTTCTGTGATGTGGCCCGCCTTCGACGTGGCCTGCCTTCCGATCATGTCAGCACTCCTAGACACACATCAATGCCCTCTATCCATCCCCCGGACCGGATTCGCCAACAGTCGATGTTAAGTGGGCCAAATCAGCAATTTGATAAAAAAGGCCTACACTTAGCCAATATTGCAAACCTCGGAAATCCCTCCGAAAGAGCCAGAAAAATCGAGAGGAATCGGGCGGAATTTAACCAAACCCGAGAGGGAGACTTCTCTCCGCCATAACATGATACACCATAATCATGCATTACAATGAGATTACCTGATCTCAAGATCCCCGAGAAACCTTGATCAGACCATAAACAGGTCCACTAGTTAGTCATTTTTAGCCCTGGGAAGTGCCCTGTTGGCTCAGAAATCGACTTACACTAAACAAATCGAAATGCGATCGCACTACGACCCTCGTGGACATAATCCACCTCTATCCAAAGACGATCGTGACAGGTATTCACCAAATCCCCTGATCAGATCGTAAACAGGCCCTGGGAAGTGCCCAAATGGCCCGAAAATCTACTAATGCCAAATGAAATCAATCGCGATCTCAAAGACGCGAGGGCAACATATTGATGACATAAAGACATATACGAAGCCGATTGATCGAATCAAATGCATAATTTGTCCGATACACTGAACATCTAGCATAAATGCAATCCTCTCTCGAGCATGCATAAAGCATAGCTACTTTGTACTGTACTCATTTGCATCCATTGCATGAATTCATTTCATCCCGGATCGAGATACGAAACTAAATCAAAGGGGACTATGGTTATCATCAAAAACCATAATGAAAGAGTTCTAAACGTCTGAAATACTTCATCGTTAAGACCAATTGATGTGCGTCCTGTCCAAGGCGGGATCCGTCAGTTTAGTGGCTAAGGGAATGAGTGCCTTCCAGTAAGTCACCCGTCCAGCAGAGACGGTCACTGGCCCTGGTTGCAGTAAGTGGACGCCGTGGAGTGTATTTCTGAAAGTCATATCGTCCATAGAGACGCGTCATGACACTAAGATATACGACTCGGTCGAAACCCTGTTTGCACAAAGACCTCATGGAGTGCCCTCCAGTAAGTCACCCGTCCAGCTGAGACGGTCACTGGCCCTGGTTGCAGTAAGTGGACGTCGTGGAGTGTATTTCTGAAAGTCATATCGTCCATAGAGACGCGTCATGACACTGAGATATACGACTAGGTCGAAACCCTGTTTGCACAAAGACCCCATGGAGTGCCCTCCAGTAAGTCACCTGTCCAGCAGAGACGGTCACTGGCCCTGGTTGCAGTAAGTGGACGCCGTGGAGTGTATTTCTGAAAGTCATATTGTCCATAGAGACGCGTCATGACACTGAGATATACGACTCGGTCGAAACCCTGTTTGCACAAAGACCCCATGGAGTGCCCTCCAGTAAGTCACCCATCCAGCTGAGACGGTCACTGGCCCTGGTTGCAGTAAGTGGACGCCGTTGAGTGTATTTCTGAAAGTCATATCGTCTATAGAGACGCATCATGACATTGAGATATACGACTCGGTTGAAACCCTGGTCGCACTAAGGCCCCATGGAGTGCCTTCCAGTAAGTCACCCGTCCTAGCAAAGACGGTCACTGGCCCTGGTTGCACTAAAAGGAATCTGTAAAGTGTATCCCTGAAAGTCATATCGTCCATAGAGACGCGTCATGACACTGAGATATACGATTCGGTTAAAATCCTGGTTGCTACTCAACTAGGAATGCCCGAAGAGTATGGGACCAACATCTAACCGGTCTTAATGGTGAAGTATTTCATAATAAATCCTAGACTTGGTTTCGGCGACCATGAACTCGAGACTATAATCCCTGACGATTTAAACTACTTGCTCGATCTATCCGAGCTTTATACCTTTGATATTCCATCTATTGTATAACTGAAATTCATAGTGGAATCTTGTCGCTTTGTGCCGTGGTTTTCTCCCGTAAGGGTTTCCACGTAAAAATCTCTATGTGGTCTATGATGTGCTTTATTTATATTTATTCTCCCTTAATGCTTTATTTAATTCATTTATGATACATGCATGCATTTACTTTTGCCTTTTAATCAAGGGTGATCATCCGTTGATGTAATTAAGGGTTTGTGACCAGTTCACAGCCTGGAATGTAAAAGACCTCGGAATCTCTGGAATAAAATTCACCTCGCGGTGCTTTCTCATGTATACTTTGTGATTGTTTATGATTGTCTATGAATGTCTCTATACTCAGAATTCCCCCAGAATAAAAGGAACACAGGAAAAGAAAAAGATTGCCGACGAGCAGTTTCAATTTTTCTTTAGTTCTAACAAACTGGCGACTCTGCTGGGGAATCGAATAATATCAGAATCTCTGGTTATCTCTGAGTAAAGAAACATCCTAAGATGAATCGTTCGCAGACACGGAGGTATAAGTGAGAAAGTTCCGCTGGGAGAAATGTTCGGCGCCTTTACGGGCGCCAAACTGGCGACTCTCAACGGGAACGTTCTTCCCTTCATCTTTAAAGTAAAAGTTTTCTAAAAGAATTTCAAAATCTCGCATGGCATGCATATGATTTGTACTTATATGCTTTTGTCGGTCATTGAGCCATATCGTGATTGGTAAGGATGCATCTTCTCTCCTTTCAAAGGTGCGGGGTGTTCTAATGTGCGTGTGACTGTGCAGAAAGACAGAAAGACAGAAAAGAATCAACCATCAAAGCTATACAAATGGCAACCACTATGGTCCTCCTAGTTTCTGGGGGATTTTACTTCAATAATCGTGAGCGCTTACAAATAGTTCTGACGGTTTATAAAGTAGATATGGATATACTTATGTTCTCTCATGCATCTATTTCATCTGTATGTTGTGCTTCATACTTGTTTACAGGCTCACTCACATCATACTGTTGTGCATATGAATATAAAATGTTCGTAGAGCTCTTCTTAGTAACAGGTACCATAGTCGGAGAATATTAAAGAATCGACTCCACGAATCATCAACCGACTTATTATATCCTCATCAGACAGGTCGAATCAGGAGGGAATATCTTATAGAAAGTCTACGTAAATCACAACATCCCCATATTATGGTATCTTCGTCACAGGTTCTCATATTAAGTATCTTGGTATTCTGGCATTCCTCTGCTTAATAGGAGAATACTTTAGAATTGATGGATTCTCATATATATGTATATGTGGTTCTCTATGAAGACAGCCGGGATACTCTATTATCATCAATCTCTCATATTTATGCACAAAGTTTTATATGAAGATGATCGAAACATCGCTATCTATATCCAGCTTTCGTATTATGTCATGGATCTCCCATCATTATCGCATTATTCTTCTACTGAATATGAAGATAAGTCATGACTAGGAATCTCCTGTATACATATTTATATATACGGCCTTATATGAAGACGATTAGGGCATTCTATTATGTATCACTTTACCTTGAAAATATTGACAACTTTCTCTTATGAAGAATTCTGCGACAAGAATATGCAATTAAAGATTATGATCGGACGGGTATTCAGCACAGATTCCTAAAGCACAAGATCTGTCTCATTAGAATGAAGTGGTCTTACAGAGTGACGAGCCAGAAGCACCGGGGGCAAGCCCCAATATATTATGAGAAACTTGAGTTTATAAGAAGAAGACGAGTGGGGGCAAGCCCTAATATATTATCAAAATATCAAGTCTGCAGAAAGAAATGACTGGGGGCAGGCCATGAAGGATGACATATAAACCTGAAAACATGGAGCTAAAAGAAAGTTTTGGACTTATGACACAAATGTCTCTCGAAAGTGATGACCCAAGGATACACAGGTTGAGTAAAAAGGGAAGTATTATTCTTATGGGTTCTTCCATTTTTATGCTTTGGTATATTCAGCTTACATTAAATTCATACATAATACATCATTTCATGCATACTAGTCTTAAACACATAACACCAAGTAGTGGTTTAGCAAAAGAATCATTGTCATTATTTTAGATCATGAAGCATGCAGTTAACAAGTTCTGATGTCAATTACGTCGGATACAAGTGACAGTTGGGTATTCAGGACAGCTGTCTAATACTATTTCTGTCTGACAATGACCGTAAAAGAAAGTAAAAGAACAGAATTACAGTTTCTCCAGGCATCCTATTATGAACTTCATCACATCCTTCCGCGTCGCCCCCATGGTGACCTTTGCCTCCGTTAGCGTCAGCGCAGGATTCGGAATATCACGAAGTTCGATTTCTAAATCTTCCACTTGCTTGCGTGCCGCCTCTCCTTCACTATTGAGTTGTGCGACCTTGGCACGGTTTTGATTGACGACAAGATCAAGGCGGGCAACCTTAAGATTTATGGCCGTTTCTTCCGCTTATAGCCGCGCGATCTCAGATTTAACGTCAGCAAGATGATTAATACACCCGCGACGTTGAGTCTCGCTATCTTCTAAGGTTGTTCTAGCATTAACCGCTGAATGTTCTCGCTGCTCTATGACAGGCTGCAAAGAAGACAGCACTTGCCGTTTCTCTTCAGCCGTAGGGTCAGGTTCAATCCGTTCAGTCATAATAACCTGCGTAACAGAATCCTCGAAAGAAGAAATACGACAGACTATTTTGGATACATCAGGCCCGATTACTCCTGCACAAGCTTCCAATGCCTTCACCCCTGCTCCTAGTGTATGCCACTCGCTTAGTTCAGCCAACGCCCTTGAAATATTGGATAGTAAACCCCTCAGTACGCTTTGTCCGAAACAGTCTAAATGATCGAAACAAGGAACATCGAATGCTCCGTGGGCAGCCACCTCAAAATTGATAGTATCTGCAACAAGAGGAACAGAGCGAGTATGCAATGAAATGACAAGTATAGAAAAAGAATACACCAAGGAACTATAAAAGAACTATACCGAAAGATGGGTTGAATACAGGTTCTGAGGAAATTGCAGTATGTATCGTCGCATCAGGAAAAGGCTTAATAGTCTCAGTCAGTGGTGTCGAGGTCACATCCAGAAGTTCAGTAGTGTCACTATCAGTATCGATTATTTCAGTTACCGCTAGCGACTCCGCCATACCCTCAACACTGGAAGCACCAGGGGCTATAGATACAGTCATGTTATTCCCCGGCGTAGTGGACCCTTGCAGATTATCCTCTCCAATCAGCTCAGCCTGCTCTCTCATGCTAGCATGGTCTGATCTTGCCTTCGTCGGCCCAATCATCGTCGGGTCATCATCACTAATTAACCGACCGGCATCCTTATCACCTCCAATCACCAGAAGACGTGTGAACCCGGCTTCTTGAGACCATTTCGCTAAAGGTATTCCGAAAGTATGCCAGCCATCCAACACGGTGTCCTCCTTACGATGGTCAATTGACACACTCAGGGAGATCTTATGCTTAATGCTCGACGATAAATATGCTTCAGCCTGCTCTCTATAATAACCCAATCCGTCAGCGAAGACCTCTGTCAGCCCTGGAGGAGGAATGTAGACTGGATCATCGACAGAGCTGTTTTTTCGGACTAGAGCATACTGATGCACCCACCATCTCAACCAGCTATAAGAACCGCTAGTCTTCCGATAGAGGCCGGGAAGCATGAATCTCGCGCCTGTTCGCATCATCAAAAGTTGATGCCATATCCACTCCCAATGAATAGGACCTGTACCATATGCCCGCTCTACTTTAGTTACATCTAGTAACGTCATCAGAACACCCTGATCGTACCCAAATTGCCTGGCAAACCGACTAGGGTAATAAGGTTCTCGCCAGAACTCTATTCCTTCGCGTAGCGGAACTGAGGCAGTACGAATAGACACCAGAAATTCCCTACCAGTGACATCCACAGAATGTTCATTGTCAACGACTTCTCGATCTTCTCCGGCATCAGAAACAGGAAAGTGGTAGAAACAAATCTCCGCCCAATTGCCAATTTTGGAAGCTATCCAATCAGACGACCGCGTTATCATGTTAAGTTTTCTATAGCGATAAAGAGGTGCGTGATCAGTGTGAAAATACTGGAAGAGATCCACTCTGTAGGTCCACAGGAAATATATGCCTAACCATCCGCAGAAGAAATGCCATGGGCAATAAGCAACATTCATCCCTCGCCAGGGTTGATCTTTGTTACTCGCAATATTGCCAAAAGCCCTATATAAACTGCATAGCACCGGCGGTGCTAGAGAAAATTGACGACCACTTACAAGAGCTCCCGCCACAACGAAGCAAGAAACCCTAACGCCATCAGCACTCTTGGAGCTAGGCAACATAACCGCCGACAGCCAGTATGCTAAGAAACCCGCCAGTTCACAAGACGGTGTAAGCTCGTTCGGATTGCTAAACTTTCGCTCAAAACGTTCCTTCATCAAAGCCTGGTCTGCGGGTAAGGTCTTATACACTTCGTAATCAATGCTACAAGAAGAAAGAAGTGCCCATGTCAGAAACAAAGAAATTAAAGTATGTAGAGCACGTAATACAAAAGAAGGCATTGGAAGAAGTATTACTTCATCCTCTGGCTGAAGTAAATCAACCAGTCATCATAATGAATCTTTGCAATATTGTCGAACTACGACAACTCAGCAAACAGCTCTAGACAAGCCTTTGAATGATAAGCATCTCGAGGACTTTTGAGCCGAAACGAAGACAGCTCTTCATCAGTTGGGACGTACTCTTGGTAATATTCTCCTATCACAGACAACCCAGCCATCATCCAGAGATCCCATAAAGTTATGCTCATCTCTCCACATGGAAAGTGGAACGAATTGGTAACGGAAGACCAGTAGTTCAAGAAGCTTCGAAGAATTGTTGGATCTCGGGAAAAATGATAGCCTGGTATAGGCCGACTTGCTTTAAAATCGTCTTATGCCGGATCAAAATCTCTTTTGCCCACGGCTCATAACCAACTCGCTCGTTCAAATGACCCCATGTACGAAAGCTCTTCGTTGCCCACATCGTCGCCTTGTCCATGTGTCGAAACCGTTGCTGCACTGTCTTAAAATAATGGACTGGAGAAGGAGTGTGAGGATCACAAGTAGGTGCAAGGAAAACCATTTCTCTCGAGGAACCTACCCACTGTTCTCTCCCATCGTCGACCAGTATGGTAGTGAACAACTGCTCGGGGGCAGATGTCCACCTCTCGACTCCGTAGAATTGAAAAGGGCCTTGAACGTTGGATGGTTCGATGCTCGGGAAGGGCTTGTGCCTCGTAAGAGATTTCTCATGCAAGATGACTCGGTCGGTATAAGGGTTGACGATGGAGAAACCGCATGTAGTAATGATCTTGTTTCTATTCCAGCCGATCTTCATCCGCTCATTCTTCGGATCAATGAGCTGTGGCGATTGCTCCGCCTTGTCAACTTTCTCAGCCGGCTTCTTACCTCGATTTCGTCTCTTCTTCTTCTGACCTTCCTGATCATCCTCGGAATGTTGGCCGCGCACGCTAGAAGGGCCTGCCTCAACGACATTGGCAGCATCAGTAAACTGACAATACCAGGCGGACCATTCCCCTTCAGTCCCTTGCATCGGAGGCTTATATATGGTTTTGTCCACATAGATACGCAGTAATACTTCATGAGAGAGTTGCTTAATTCGATCAGAGAAATCCTCCACTTCGGATTCGATTGTCTCGAAGGATTGCGAATGACACTCTACCGGAGATGGGTTAGCAGTATCTCCAGTCGCCCTCTTTTTACCGCGTCGTATAGATGAAGAACTGGAAACTTGCGATTTGGAAGCTTCACCAGAAGAACCTGCTACTGTCGCCATGATTCACTACAATACGCAAACAAAATTGCATCAAACAGAAGACCAGTGCATGCAACAGGCAACACAATAAGGTAAGCATTGCATCATTCAATCCGGATTTCACACACAAAATACATCAGTAAACACATGCATAAAGTCATGACCCACAGCAATATGGAAACAGTGGAATTCGGGCGCACATCCGACAAGAAAGCGCGCACATATTATAGCGCAGCAAATATAGTAGCAGCTCTACATGTACACTCTGAGTGCGTGCGAATTCGCACTAACCCCACATGACGCATATACCCCTGCATAGAAGTGCACATCATAGAACCGCTTAAGGGAGCAATTGCAAGCCATCAAAGACCAGCATAAGCAACATATTATGGGCCCCGAGCACCAACTCCCAATCATATTCGAGCATTGAGCGAGATAGCCACAAACGGCATCGAATTCGGTCGAGAATAAGGCCAGATGCATGAGTTTTCACCAAGGGCGATGGAAAATGCCAGAATTTAGAAATTTTGGCTAAGTAGTGGAGTCACATGCGTCCAAGCCAATACCCTAGGCGCATGTGACGCCACATGCGCCCACTCCATGTAAATGGAGTTATAAGTTCGTAGCATGTGACTGCGCCCATATTTACTTCACCAAAGAGAAGCTCACATGCGCCTACATTATGAGAGGTTTCCACACATGCAGGTTTCCACACATGCATGGGTACATGCGCTTACCCCATAACACTTACACATGTGCCTGGCTCTTAACATACTCCCACATGCACTAATGCATCAACATAACATGCACTTGAGTATGAGCACATGCGCTTATAAAGGTGCACTATTACATGTGCTTGGAGCCAAGGGCGTGCGCCTGGAGTAAGATGCAATATGCCCATTATCAGTTGAAGGGGCACATGCGCCCATTGGAAGGCCACATGCGCCTACTCCCTCATGAGGAGCTCTCTCACCTCTTAGAATTTTGGCTTTCTCGATTCGGGAATGACCAAATGACTCAGTGAGTCCACTATTTATACTTGAGCCTGGGGACCGGTGCACCGCACTGGCCTGAGATAAGCATCCATCGCAGCGCACCGTGGGGGCACTTGTTGGGGCTCAAATTTATACCCATTAAAAAATGGTATTCAACGGTCCATCTACGATGATTCGGACTGATTTCGAGATCCGAAATACTCGAAAAATGCCAGTGCCGCCCTAACATGCGCAATCGTGACTGAAACCTACAAATGCTATTTTGGGGTGGAATCGGACATGTGAATTACCGCCAAATGATCCGGAACGCCCTAAAACCATTAACCTGCAAGTTTCGAGGTCGCACGATGCATATCTTTACCAGCGCGCTTCCAAATGCATTTTTTGCCCTGACTTATCCGACTATAAGGGCCCAAAAGCCTACAGGTACTATTTCGGGCTGGAATCAGACATGCGGATTACTGAAAAATGATCCGGAATGCCCGAAAAATCTTAAGTAGCAAGTTTGAAGTCATTGCGTGCATATTTCCACATACATTTGTTCACTCTCTCTCCACATGCATTTGTACACTCTCTCTCCACATGCGAATGTCTTAAGGAAACATGCATTCACTCTCTCACCACATGCGCATGAGAGCTCTCTCTCTCCCTTTTCAATATTCTAAAATTATAAAAATCATGAAAATATGCTAAGTGGGGCCACATGCGGCCAACATAGAGGCCACATGCGCCCATACCAGTGGCACATGCGCCTGGGGCATGGGTACATGCGCATGACTCGTCTCTCCAGAATATTTCCATGCGCATAATCCCCGCATGCTCATGACTCGTCTCTCCAGAATATTTCCATGTGCATGCCCTCCATTTTGCAAACCACATGCGCCCGGTACCCGAGTAGCTACCCGATTAAGTGCTATAAATACCCCACTCGTTGAGAAGGAGAGATGCTTCATTATCTGGAAGGGATCGGCAGAGCAAGGTAAAATCCTTGTCGGAATCCTCAGTAGACTATCCACATGCGCCCACACCTCACCGGATGCCACAACCGGAAAGGGATTTCTCCCACTGGAGTTGCAATAAGAGGAAGAGAAGCAACATGCGCCCATCCTTTTGTTGGAAGCAAATGGGAAATTTCCTAAGTCCTCGGAGGACATGCGCCCATAGTGCCATCTTTCTCTTCACTCCCTCATGCCACATGCACTTAAGTGCGCCCAAGGGAGAGGCCACATGCGCTCAGTGCGCTCAATGGAGAGGCCACATGCGCTCAGTGCGCTCGATGGAGAGGCCACATACGCATAAGTGCGCCCAAGGCGCAGGCACATGCGCTCACCTCCCTTCCATTTCCTCTTTCCCCTCACTTTTCTCCCACATGCGCTTGTGGAAGAGTCACATGCGCCCAAACCAACCCAACCTCCCATGCGCCTAGACGCTGATGGGGAGGTGGGGCCTTCTATGATGTGGCCCGCCTTCGACGTGGCCTGCCTTCCGATCATGTCAGCACTCCTAGACACACATCAATGCCCTCTATCCATCCCCCGGACCGGATTCGCCAATGGTCGATGTTAAGTGGGCCAAATCAGCAATTTGATCAAAAAGGCCTACACTTAGCCAATATTGCAAACCTCGGAAATCCCTCCGAAAGAGCCAGAAATGGCCAAAATCGAGAGGAATCGGGCGGAATTTGATCGAACCCGAGAGGGAGACTTCTCTCCGCCATAATATGATACACCATAATCATGCATTACAATGAGATTACCTGATCTCAGGATCCGCGAGAAACCTTGATCAGACCATAAACAGGTCCACTACTTAGTCGTTTTTAGCCCTGGGAAGTGCCCTGTTGGCTCAGAAATCGACTTACACTAAACAAATCGAAATGCAATCGCACTGCGACCCTCATGGACATAATCCACCTCTATCTAAAGACGATCGTGACAGGTATTCACCAAATCCCCTGATCAGATCGTAAACAGGCCCTGGGAAGTGCCCAGATGGCCCAAAAATCTACTAATGCCAAATGAAATCAATCGCGATCGCAAAGACGCGAGGGCAACATATTGATGACATAAAGATATATACGAAGCCGATTGATCGAATCAAATGCATAATTTGTCCGATACACTGAACATCTAGCATAAATGCAATCCTCTCTCGAGCATGCATAAAGCATAGTTACTTTGTACTGTACTCATTTGCATCCATTGCATGAATTTATTTCATCCCGAATGGAGATACGAAAGTAAATCAAAGGGGACTATGGTTATCATCGAAAACCATAATGAAAGAGTTCTAAACATCTGAAATACTTCATCGTTAAGACCAGTTGATGTGCGTCCTGTCCAAGGCGGGATCCGTCAGTTGAGTGGCTAAGGGAATGAGTGCCCTCCAGTAAGTCACCCGTCTAGCTGAGACGGTCACTGGCCCTGCTTGCAGTAAGTGGACGCCATGGAGTGTATTTCTGAAAGTCATATCGTCCATAGAGACGCATCATGACACTGAGATATACGACTCGGTTGAAACCCTGGTCGCATTAAGGCCCCATGGAGTGCCTTCCAGTAAGTCACCCTTCCTAGCAGAGACGGTCACTGGCCCTGGTTGCACTAAACGGAAATCGTAAAGTGTATCCCTGAAAGTCATATCGTCCATAGAGACGCGTCATGACACTGAGATATACGATTCGGTTAAAATCCTGGTTGCTACTCAACTAGGAATGCCCGAAGAGTATGGGACCAACATCTAACCGGTCTTAATGGTGAAGTATTTCATAATAAATCCTAGACTTGGTCTCGGCGACCATGAACTCGAGACTATAATCCCTGACGATTTAAACTACTTGCTCGACCTATCCGAGCTTTATCCCTTTGATATTCCATCTATTGTATAACTGAAATTCATAGTGGAATCTTGTCGCTTTGTGCCGTGGTTTTCTCCCGTAAGGGTTTCCACGTAAAAATCTCTATGTGGTCTATGATGTGCTTTATTTATATTTATGCTCCCTTAATGCTTTATTTAATTCATTTATGATACATGCATGCATTTACTTTTGCCTTTTAATCAAGGGTGATTATCCGTTGATGTAATTAAGGGTTTGTGACCAGTTCACAGCCTGGAATGTAAAAGACCTCGGAATCTCTGGAATAAAATTCACCTCGCGGTGCTTTCTCGTGTATACTTTGTGATTGTTTATGATTGTCTATGAATGTCTCTATACTCAGAATTCCCCCAGAATAAAAGGAACACTGGAAAAGAAAAAGATTGCCGACGAGCAGTTTCGATTTTTCTTTAGTTCTAACACATGGCCTCGACTTTTCTTGTGAGGTTAGCTATCATTGCGTTTACATCATCTTCCTCCTTAAGGATGTATATCCCTCCTTTTTCTTTTTGTTGATGAGGCTTGAGGTTATTAGACTTGTCCGAGGTATCCCATGATTAGGCATTCTCGACCAACATGTCTAGGTAACTCCATGCCTCCTCTGAATTTTTGCTCATGAACTCGTCATTGCACATTATCTCTACAAATTGGAGCTTGTTGGAATTCAATCCATCATAAAAGAAGTTTATAATTCGCCAACTTTCGTAGCCATGATGTGGGCAAGTGAGGAAGAGATCCTTAAACCTTTCCCAACTTTGAAAGAATGACTCGCCCTTTTTTCCCAAAAGGTTCATGATAGATGTTTGCTCGCCTCAAGTTCAAGGCTGCGATGTAGTAATAATTCTCGATAAGACCGAGGTCGATCCACGGGGAATTAGAAAACAACTTCCAAGCTATTCCAGCAACTAGGATTGCAATAATTAAGAGATTCAATTGAGAGAATGATGTTAAAACAGTAACTTAAGAAAAACAGTAATTAAAGGAACTAAGGCTTTCAAGGATCCACTTGTAACAATCCTATGTCCATCCAATCAATCCAAGCATAAACACAACTAGATTTGAAGTTCTATTTCTCATCTAGTTGGAAGATAAAGCATTAAACACATTCAATCCCACTTAAGTTGAACTTCCAAGTTCTAGTCCCATTCAACCACATAGCATTCAAAATCATAGCCTCCGGAATAACAGCCATGCCTATGGACTATGACATGCTTAAGGGTTACCATAATTTGAATCCAACCAATCGAAACATGATAATCTCAGGAAATTGCAAGGAATCCATGTCCGAAGCACATGAACTCTCATAAAACTTCTAAAAATATCAACTTTATATGAACTAGAACATGCAAAATTCAAACTTAAAGTGAAAACTACTTGAATCAAACTGAACTAAACATGAAATTGGCTACAAGCTTCACCTCTCAGCCTTAGCTGAGAGATTCTAGCTGAGCATTGTCATACTACAACTAAAACTCAATGAAGAACTAAAAAACATAAAAACCCGGATGTGGGAGAGTTGCAAACGCTCCACGACGGCTTCCTTCACCTCCCACGAAGTTCCTCAGCTTCTATTATACCCTAGGAAGAGACCCT